>CM048656.1:18639240-19885074 GCA_026413185.1 Pueraria montana var. lobata
GGGTCTGTGTGGAGGAAAACGGTGTCGTCCAGAGAAGAGAGTGTTTTTGAGGTTTGGGAATGGAGAAGAGTGGAAGGTTTGAGTGGTCATGGTGGTGAGTTTTGAGGAGGTGAATAAGGGACGTAGAGTGAGGGGATAACGAAGACGCATGCTTCTTGT
Source organism: Pueraria montana var. lobata (assembly GCA_026413185.1). Classification (NCBI taxonomy): domain Eukaryota; kingdom Viridiplantae; phylum Streptophyta; class Magnoliopsida; order Fabales; family Fabaceae; genus Pueraria; species Pueraria montana. Next base: position 18,639,400 of record CM048656.1, read on the forward strand.
TCCCTTGTTGCAGAGAGTGTTTGCTTTGTGTGTTTTTTCTCTAACAGTGTTCCATGGTGTCTGGGTGAGTTGAAGTGGCAGAGAGGGTTTTGCGGTTTTCGTTTAAGGCTTTTTTTTGGTACATATTGTATTTTTTTTTTTTTGGTACATATGGTTTAAGGCTTTGAAGTCTAAAGTAAAAAGAAGGTCTGCAGCAAAATCATTGGGTCATTGGGTGTTAGGGTAGTAATGAGTTATGAGTTAGACTTAGACTAAATAATTTTTATTTATTTATTTATTTATACTGTTGACAAATTTTAGTTAGTTTGTAATGATTTGTTATTTAAAATGGATAAGTTTTTAGTTTATAATAATGTTTTAGTAAACTTTTTTTTTACTGGAATGTTTTAGTAAACTTAAAGAGAGGAATTTGATAATTGTGATTTGTGAGGTAGAATGAGTAAACATATTTAAATATTTTTGTAGTGACCAGGGATTATTATCCTGTAATTTTTTTTATGCAAATTATCCTGTAATTAGAGATTATAGAATTTTCTATTATTTAAAAAATATTTTTAGAGATTTTAACACAAATAATATATTATTGGGATTAAAATGCGCTGAAAAGATGGAAATGGGTCGATGATTAGCCGCTTGATTAATTCAGTAAAATAAAATGTGCGTAAAAAACACCAAAAAATTGGAGGAAAAAAAACTAAATTAGGCCTAGCTTTATAAGACTAGCTTGTGGTATAGCCAAAAAAAATTATAATTATTAATTATTTTTTAAGTTTCACCAAATATTTTGAAAACAAATATTCATGTATATTAAATAGTGATTAATTGTACCAACATGGTATGACATGATTGGTTAATAACCTTGTCCCTTAAACATATTTGATCCTTGATCGATGCGTATGCTGACTAAAGGATACCCCGGGTTCACAAAAAAAAAAATAGTGATTAATCACTTATTGTAAATTAATTTTTTATTTAGTACAAATTATTTAAAACAATTATTTGAAATTAATATTTTTATTAAATTGACTTCATTAGGAATTTAGAATGGTAACAAGATTAACAGATCAAACATTTTCGTTAGAAGATTTATGAATAAAACTTGTCCAAATTAAAGGCTGTTACATAATTTACCTAAAAAGTGGAATCTATTCCAAACTTACATTACACCAAATATTCTCATTAGAAGGGCTAAGAATGAATCAATACCTAACAGAAAGCTCATACATAATACATGGTTTACATAAGGAGCATATAATACAAAAGCCACATTATACAAGAGACCAACATATCCTACGTAAGACACTAAAAGTTATCGGAAAGGTGTCTCATCTGTCATGTGACCCTTACAGAGAACTTCAGTTTTGGAACCTAGAAGCTGGAAGAGAATAGTTTTGGAGTCTCAGAGGCGGGAATAACTGGAGGCTCCTTCCTATTCATGCTTTTTGTCCCCTTGACATTAAAAGTTATCGGAAAGGTGTCATCTGTCATGTGACCTTTACAGAGGACTTCAGTTTTGGAACCTTGAAGCTGGAAGAGAATAGTTTTGGAGTCTCAGAGGTGGGAATAACTGGAGCCTCTTTCCTCTTCATGCTTTTTGTTTTTGTCCCCTGGACATGAAAACAAATAAAACGATAAGGAATGCATTCTTTTTCTCAATTATAAAACAAAATCAAACTTCCCATCATAAAACCTTTATAAATTTAAAACTATCACTCTCAACATGACATACAGGAAGTACCACGAAGTGATATTGGAGAATACCATCCACACTACTAGAACATGACATAATGATGGGAAGTTTTATATAAATCTAAAATTTCCTATCAGATAGCCAATATAAGGCAGCTCAATGATCAATAAATATGCTAAACTGTCTGTATCAGATTGGCAAGTTATTGTGGAATGCATGAAGTTGCAGATGTTAGAAATGGATTGCTAATAATGCGGAAGGCAATGCAGACAATAAAAGGCAAATCATGGATGGGAGAACTCATACAATGAATACACATTTCTATTGAAATGAATATATTATGTTGTCATACTTTAGCAGAAAATTCTACCATTTGGATTTTGGAAGCAGGCTACCACTATCATACACCATGTTCCAAGAACAAAATCCTGAGCTCTAAGTATTGATCCATAAAAAAGAAAGCCAACATTAACCAATGGTACCACCAGCGAAGAACATGAATGATATAATGCAGACAAAATTAACCAGACAATATAGGAAGATAAGCAATTAGTAAAAGAGCAGGCCAAACCTTTTCAGAGGATTTAGCAGGAACTGGTGCATCGGGAGTACATATTTCTTTTTTCAAAGTCATATTTCTTCTACTCCTGTTGCTCTTAACAACTCCCGACTCAGGTGCTTTAGTTCCTTCCTTGCAATGATTTAAAACAGGTGGTGTAACTTGGTTGTTCCTGAACTTTCTTAGAGATTCCAACTCCACTGAGAGTCCAGAAATTTTACTTTGTAATTCTGAAATTTTACTATCCTTTTCATAATTTTCAGACTGTAGCTGCTCCATGCTAGAAACAAGTACCTTTATCTTTTCATTTGCCTTTTCTACTTCAGCTTCTTTAGTCCTTAATTTATCAGCGTAATCATTCTCCAATATATTATATTGATTCCACACAAATTTCTTTTCTGCCAAGAGTGCCGTCACCTCTGAATATTTTTCTAAAGCAAGCTTATCATATTCACCTTTTAACCTTCTAAATTCATCTTTGATTTCACTGGAATACTTCTCTTTTTCTGCAGTATTCCTACTGGACTTGTTCCCTCTATCTGTGGTTCCTTTCTTCTTCAAGTCAGTATCCTTAGATGCTGTTCCTTGATCCTGTTAAAAAGTGACTGCTCAGCATAATGTAAAGGCATAAGAAATATAAAGAAAAACTCAACAAATATGCAAGGCTGATAAACAGATAACATACTTCTCCATTAGAGGATTTACGATAAAGGATTTCAAACCATGCTTTAAAATCCGACAACTCATCCTCTGTATGCTCTGCAATCAAAAGATAAATGAATACAAGTCAATAAATGCAGTTAGAACAATTTCAAATAAATAATAATTCAAACGCCCACAACAATTGACAAAACTTTCCCTTGAGTTGCAAAAATTGAAGATATTGATAATTTAAAGCATCTTAACCAAAAAATGAAAATAAAAAATCTCCATAGCATGCTAGGAGAATCCAGGACCAGGAACTTTCAAAATGGGTCAGCCAATCCAGAATTTAACCACCTAAGCCAACTCTTACAACCATGTATCATGTAAAGTTATTTACATTTGGGAAATGCAAATAATCCCAATCTAAATATCATGTATCATGTCACATCCAGGACCTTTCCAAGATTGACAGTAGAAATTCACCTTATGAGCCATTTCTCTAGTCACAAATCGCATAAAATTGTTCACATTTAAGAAATTATTAATGTAACTCTTCTCCTATGCAAATAATTCCAGTGTGGGGTCAAAGTGAATGCATGTCTAGGTTTCTGGCAGTACTTGCTTTGGATTATCTTTCAATCAAAAACCTCCTGAGACCTTTAGACAAAAAAGAAAGAGACTATTTTCCCAAGATAATCATTTCACAAACATGCTGTTACTCTCTAGTGTCCCCCAAAACTCAACTCAGGCACTTAAAATAACAAAAATCTACACCATGTCAAGAAACTATCCATAACAAAAAAAATCACTCCATTCTCCATCCTTGATAGAAACAAACAACAAAACCAACTTTCTACTCCTTGAAGGCAAAACATTCAGGAACAAAACATCAAGTTCAGAAACTAACACCAAGAACCAAAAGCAAACATTTCTTCCCCTACAATTAGGACAAAATTAAAACTTTTTACAAGAAATCAAAGAAAAATGACTGACCCAAAATCCATTTTAACATGGCAGCCTCTCTGTGCTTCAAACCCAGCGCAAAATCCGCCTTCGCCGACTCGAGCGACCGTTTCTTCTCCTCAAACGTCAACATCCCATTCATCTACACAAACAAGGACAATGAAAACATAAACATAAGAAGAAGTAAAAAAAAAAACACCTTTTTATTTTAAAATTTTAAGGAAGCCCTAAAAGACTTTTAATTACCTGAGAAATTTGATCCTTGTGAAGTCGAACATCGGAGACCCACCCTTCGTGCTGCATCCGAAGGCGGTCTTCGAGAAACTTGTGGCTGCTCGCGAACGAGTGAAGCTGGTTCTGCTGGCTGCGCACCATCTGAACCAGCGATTTGAAGATGTTGCTCCAGTTACTGCGTTCCGAAGAAACGACGTCGTTGGAGGGTTCTGCTTTTCTGGACTTGCGCATCGTGAAATTCAGACAAAAGCGTGCTTGAGTGAGTGAAGAATTTGAATTTGGAAGAAGTGAAAGAGAAGAAGCTACAAAATTCTGAATAGCGAGAACTGCAACGGTCGAATTTTTCGTCGTTAGAGAGAGTCGAAGATTTCAAAAACTTGAATAATGCGTTTGTTTCAGACTGCGAATGTGAAATAAAGGATGGTGGGCCACTGTCTTATCCTTTACGACCCGGCCCAATAAGTATTCTCTTACTCAAAGGTGGGTGGGCCCGTGTTTGGGACAAAGGCAGAGTAAACACGTCCGAATATTTTGAAGAAATAAAAACTTAAACAACTTTTAGTCTATGTAAAATAGGGAGTTTTTTTTTTTTTTAATTTAATCCCTATAAAATTTCCTTTTTTGATTTTAGCTCCTACTGTTAGTGGATTCCCTTAAGTATTGACATGACTAATGGTGATGACGTCATCATCGTATCACGCCAACAAATGATGATATCATTAAAAGTGTCACATTATTATGATGATATCATTGATGACTAAAATAAAAAAAAAATAACATTTTTTTAGGGACTAAAAAGAAAAAATAAAATATTTAAAAGGACTAAAAACAAAAAAAAAGTCCAAAGACTAAAGCAAAAAGTGACATATTTACAAAAAGATATTTAAACATTAAACTAACACTTAATTGATAGATGACTGATATTCAACAACTAAAATTTGACCATTATTGGCCAATGATTAATAGCTAATGGGTGATGAAGTAATCTTGGTTTTGGAATCAGAGACAAAAGACATTTTGATAATGAGATTCAAGGATATAGACACAAGATTTAAGGATTGATTTTTTCATTTTCTAGACTGCTAATGGGGGGCCGGCACAAATAGATTTAAGGTGGCCTACAATGAGGATCAATCTGAAAGCAATCAAAGCGGGAAGCAAACTCAGAACATGGGATGCAATTGGAAACAATTTTTCAAGTCAAATTATTATAGTGTCATGGTCTCCTAAAAAGGAGAGTAATGGGTAATTAACATATGAAAAATGATTGATGACTATTATATTGTATAAATAGCAAAAAAATTAATTTTTTTTATAGTTTTAGTCTATGTCATTAATTTGTTCTGTTAGGTATAATGATGATGACATCATCATGACATCGTGATGACATCATCACATGTCACGTCATCAAATGTACCAAGTCAACAAATGATTATGTCACCAAAAGTGTCATGTTATCATGATGACATCATTAGAGACTAAAATAAAAAAAGATGACGTATTTGCGGGAACTAAAAAAAAAGTAACATATTTGTAGGGACTAAAATAAAAAGGACAAAATATGTTTTTAGTCCCTCAACTATTCAAGGTTTTTGTTTTTAGTCCCTCAACTAATATTTGACTGGTCTTAGTCCCTTATCTATTTTTCCGTTTGGTTTTTGGTCGCTCCCGTTAAATGTCTCTGTTAAATAATGACATGACAGTTAATTTTTAATTATTTTAAAATATTTGTGGCGGTTTATATTTTCTGGCGGTTAAAAATCACTAGAAATTTATTCCATGAGGTTTTTATTGGGATTTCATATTTCTCCCACTTCGTCTAGATGAAACATGTATCCAAAATTAAGACCTTAAAATTACAACATTTCTAAGCTTCCCGAGAGCCCAAATTACTAGCAACAAACTAAAAAACCCTTATGAAACAAAACACCTCCCCAATAATTTGATAGTCCGTGAAACAATCTAACAAAAAGAATTTGCCCACCCCGCCAATCATATGATAGGCTTGTGATTGCTCTGTATTGCAATTTTTTGTTACTCCTTACTCCACCTTCCGTGTAGCCCTTCCAATTTAAATGCATCACTCGTAAAATGCATCCACATTACCAAGACTTGTTCAATCTTCAATATAAAGCTATTTGTATCACTTTTGAGATTCCAACCTTTGCAACCATTCATTTTTTATGTTGTTTCCAAAACATGAAAAAAAACTCGAAAGAACTTGATTTTGGGTTATGGGCATCGACAACTAAAGACCCAAAGAATCTGATTTTAGTCATCACCGCAAGCCTCCACCCCTTCATCTCTCGAACCACTGGCATACGCCGCTGCAAATCCCTAGTTCCCTTTTTTCGCAACCCCTTCCCTAATGTGGGTTTTGTTGGAATCTGAAGAAGGGAACCTGGAAACCGCCGACACCGTCCACCTTGTTTATTGGCGCAAGGGTGGCGCCGCCTATAACACCCCGTTACATTAGACATAAACCAGTCTAATATTTTTATTTATTTTAATTATTATAAATTTTGAGGGTAAATTTTTCACGATTAAAAGAAATGTTTATAAAGCTGATTAAAAACAACGAAATAATAAAAGTGATGTAAAACATAATACAAGGACAAATACATAGTTTAACAAGTGGAGAAGAATCATGTACTAGCTAGTCCTAACCCATACATTAATTATCCTAGTCAGAGCAGTACATGAATCCTACCCTAACCTAAACATAATAATAAAACTGGCCTTCAAAGTTGGCATCCTCACATCGTCCTCTACAACCTCTGAACCATCTGCACCGACGGAGAGACTTGATCACTGGTATGACTGTCATCTTCGTGTATCCATCCAACGAGTACATACAAAGAAAAGAAAAGCAAAGGAGTGAGACTTGATTCTAATATATATATATATATATATATATATATATATATATATATATATATATATATATATATATATATATATATATATATATATATAACGGTAGTAACTACCGTCAGTTAATAATTATATAATAGCGGGGGACCTAATATTTTTTTCTAGTCATAACCTCTCAAGCTCTTAACAACTCAATCCTCTAGACGCAGTATGGATCCATACTCCTCGATTGGAAGTGATTGGGAGTACATACGCCTCAACCCATTGCAAAACCTTCATCTTCTACAGATGAACTCAAATTATCTTAATTCAGGACATCCACAGTCCTATATATAACTCAGGCGTACTCTCGCACCAATTAATGGAATGCTAAGCAGTAGTCAGGATTGCCAAGCTTGGTCAGATGAAGTTCCTGACATAGGGTGCTGCCCTGGCCCTTTAGGTACTTCATCACTCAGCACTATATCCCCAAGACTTCTGTAAGTGAGTCCCTGCCATTAATTCCTCAGCTTGCCAGGTTGTGTCTTCCACTGTAGGCAACATGTCGCTGCATGTTCCTCTCTTAACAGTACTCACACTAGAGTACTCACAGTTTACTTTACTCATCATCATTTGGTCTCAATTACTGAGCACCAATGACATTTCTGTCCCTCAGACAGATAAATAGTATAACTAGCGTATAATCACCGAGTACCAAAATTACAACGAATAACATTTATGTCCTTCTGACAGACAAATAATATAGCCAGAATATAGATATAAAAAATCACAGTATATCTCAATTCAATCATTTCATCCACTAATAATATTTTTAGGAATATATAATTTAAGTATCTATTATAAAATAATTATTACAATATTATAAAATTATTAGATACTTAATTTTTATCCTCCTTAACTAATTATTAAGACTTATAATTTTTCACCTATGAAAATTAAGAGATATCAATATATTATGTAATTAGAGTATTTCACTAAAATAATGTAAAAACTTATTCATCTTAAAAAATTGGAACGTGAGAAGTTTATAAAAAAAGTTTTATTCTTCTTAATTATAAATATTGTAGTTAAGTGCTTAGAATAATGGTATCAATATAACAAGTTGTTCTGCTTCTAGTATTTTATCCAACCCGAAACCAAAATAAGAGAAAACAAGATCCATTTTATTTTAAAACTTAATTCCAAATAATGGATTTAAGTGTCCAGGTTATTTGTATAGAGTTAAAATGATTTTACCTTCATTTTTCTCCAATCGAGACCGAGAGATAAGGAAAACCTTTTTATAAAAACTTTTAAGATAAAAAAAAACATCTAGATAATAATTGCATTTGAAGAGAAAAGAAATGACTTTAAGGCCGAGACCTTTAATATATAAATAGGTTATATTTCTTAGTTTTAATTGACTAAATTCTTTTTCAAAATAGATTTTTTTTAAATGATAGAAAATTAAGAAATAAGTATTATTATTGTTAAATAAAATATAACTCGGAGCAGGAAAAGTAGAGAGAAAAATAGAGAAGAAGATGAGACTAGAGTTTAGAGAGAATGATAATTGTGTGTATTCTTTCTAGGAGAAGTAGCCTATTTATATATACAAGAGATATCTGGGAAGTTACAAAAGATAAATAGAAATAAGGAAAGATCATAAAAGATAATACAAAAAGATATGGACAGCCACAAATAGATAATTCATAACACTCCCCCTTGGATGTCCATTATTTAAGAATGTGTCTCATTAAAAACTTTACTAGGAAAAACCTTGTGGGATAAAATCCTAGTGAAGGAAAAAGAGTACATCATCCTTTAATACGTTATCCCCTGCCTCATTAAAAACCTTGCCAGGAAAACCCAATGGGACAAAACCATGGCGAAGGGAAAAAGAGTGCAGAACGTATTTATTTCTCCCCCTCATGTAGACAATCATCTTTAAGATGACGAAGTCCAATCTTGTGGGCTAGTTGCTCAAAAGTCTTCCTTGGCAATGACTTTGTAAAGAGATCTGCTAGATTCTCACACAAACGAACTTGTTGAACATTTATGTCACCATTCTTTTGGAGATCATGAGTGAAAAATAATTTTGGTAGAATATGCTTTGTTCTATCTCTTTTAATGTATCATTTTTTCAACTGAGCAATACATGCAACATTGTCTTCACATATGATCATCGATGCCATTTTTTTTTAGGATAAATCGCAAGTTTCTTGCACATGTTGAATTACAGATCTCATCCAAACACATATATGACTTGCCTCGTGTAATGCTAAAATTTCTGCATGATTAGATGATGTTGCTGCTATGGTTTGTTTCACAGACCGCCATGAAATGGCTATACCACCGCATGTAAACAAACATTATGTCTGTGATCTACCATTATGAGGATTTGATAAATAACCTGCATCTGCATAACCAATTAGATATGACTTTGAAACATTTGAATAAAACAAGCCCATGTCCATAGTGCCCCAAAGGTAACGAAGTATGTGCTTCACTCCATTCCAATGTCTTCGTGTAGGTGAAGAACTATATCTTGCTAATAAATTAATTGCAAATGATATATTGGGTCGTGTATAATTAGCAAGATACATTAATGCTCCTATAACACTAAGATATGGTACTTCAGGATCAAGTAGTTCTTCATCCTTTTCTTTGGGTCTGAAAAGGGTCATTGTTCACATCTAAAGACCTTACAACCATTAGAGTACTCAATGGATGTGATTTGTCCATATAGAACCTTTTAAGCAGCTTTGTTATATAAGTTAAGTTTCTTAATGCACAAAAATTTCACTTTTTGAATATTCAATTTGTAATCCCAAGCAGAATTTTGTCCTTCCTAGGTCCTTCATTTCAAACTCTTTCTTTAAGCAATCTATGACTTTTGGAAGCTCTTCAGGAGTTCTAATGATATTTATGTCATCTATATAAACAATAATTATGGCAAATCCATTTTCAAATTTTTTCATGAAAATACATGGACAAATATGATCATTTTTATATCCTTCCTTAAGCACATACTCACTAAGACGACTGTACCATATGCATCCTGATTGCTTTAATCTATAAAGAGACTTATTCAATTTGATTGAGTAATCTTCTTTAGAACTTGCACTGCAGGGCAAATTAAATCCTTCGTGGAGTTTCATATAAATTTCATTTTACAGAGAGACATACAAATTGGTTGCAACAACATCCATTAGATGTAAATTGAGTCCTTCATGAGCAACCATTAAATAAAAATACTTACATCCACTACATGTGAATATGTCTCTTTAAATTCAATATTGGATCTTTATGAAAATCCTTAAGCAACTAGTCGTGCTTTGTATCTCACAATTTCACCATTCTCATTTTGCTTTTGCACAAAAACCCATTTTTATCAAATTAGTTTTACACCTTCAAGGTGTATGAACTACAGGTCCAAAAATGATTTGCTTAGCAAGCAAGTCTAATTCAGCTTCAATAGCATCTTTCCATTTTGGCTAATAATTTCTTTGTCAACAATCACTAATGAACTTTGGTACTTGATCCTCAATATCATTTATTTCATTTAGCGTTATATTATATTCAAACACTTCGTCAACGTTGACTTCATTTTGGTTCCATCGTACCATTCATGACATAATTTGATATCTCTTTATTTTCACTAATTTTAGGTACATGAGTTCTTCTGGAACTAAAATATTAATTATGTCAAAGAAATCTTTTAAAGTTTTCATAACCTCAATTTAGCCATCTTACATTTCAGCTCCTTTTCTTGAGGATTTTTCATTTTTGGAACCAATGGGTCTACCACGCTTCATGCGTGTCTGAGACTCATTTTGAAATATTATATTGTCCAACAGGGACATCAAATTTTATTGGAGCATTAGCAGTTGATACATATGATTAAGCCACTCTTTTGGCTAAACTTTGTAAATGAATTATCTTTTGAACTTCTGGTTCAAAATGTTTTTGTACGAGGATCAAGATAATGATAATTCATTCAAACTAATCTCCCTTTTGCAACTGCTTATTATCTCCCCCCTCATGTTGGGAAAACTAATTCAAAATAACAATCGACGCATCAAGTCATCTATTGTTGATGATTCAACATATTTTATTACATATGGAGATTCATACCCAACATATATTTTCAACCTTCTTTTAGGACTCATTTTAGTGTGTTGTGGTATAACAATTGGAATATACATCACATCCACAAATTTTCAAATGGGAAATATTAATAGGTTGCTCAATAAATTTCAATGGGGAGAGCTAATTATAAATTGTTGGCGTGATGCGAATCAATACTACAACATGCAAGATTGCATGTCCCCAATAAACCATTGGAAGTTTTGATCACATGAATAATGGTCTTGCAGTCAACTTTAAATGTTTACTAAGTGATTATGCAAGTCCATCTTGTGTATGAACATGTGCTACAGGATGTTCAATATCAATTCCAATAGACAAACAATACTCATTAAAAACATGAGATGTAAACTCACCAGCATTATCAAGACAAATTTTCTTAATTGGATAATCAGGAAAATGAGCTCTTAGTCAAATTAATTGAGCTAACAATCTCGCAAACGCCTGGTTGCGAGTTGACAACAAACAAACATGTGACCATCTAGTTGATGCATCAATTAAAACCATAAAATATCTAAATGGTCCACATGGTGAGTGTATTGGTCCACAAATATCACCCTGTATCCCTTAAAAAATGAAATGGATTCATTCCCAATTTTCCTGGTGATGGTCTAATTATCAACTTTCCTTGGGAACATGTAGTATATAATAAATCATTGAAGAATCTTCTGGCTCTTCAATGGGTGTCCAGATGAATTTTACAATATTTTTGCATCATAATAGATTCGGGATGTCTCAACCGGTCATGCCAAACAACAAATTTATTTTGATTTGTAAACTTCTGGTTTACAACATTATGCTTTTTCATTGTACTAAGATTCGTGTAGTACAAACTATAAGAAAAGGCATGTAATTTTTTTTTTCAACACACAATTAAGTCTCATGATATAAAGATATTTCACATTTCCTTCATTATTTGTTTTAATATGGTATCCATTTAGATGGATATCCTTGAAACTTAATGTGCAACCTTGTTCCTCCAGGTAACAATACATTAGCTCTTATGGAGCCTTCAATTATACTTGTAGTACCAAAAATAGTACTATCATTAACTTCTCGCATTACTAATTAAACAAGAGAAAAAATTATTATTCTTGATAGAAACAAGGAGTATAAATAATCAATGTGTGAAAATTGTGTAGAAAAATATGTTTGAAAGATAACAATCTTATAATTAAAATATTAACTCCCATCACCAATGAGGTAATCAATTTTTCACATTACTTTTGCTCTTCTGGTGGGAAAAAAAATTTCTTAAAAATTCTTTCATGACCATGTCCTCAACCATGATCATGACCATGATCCTGACCACAAGATTGTCCATAAGCATAATAATAAGATATTGTTGCATTCACTTCTGGGAATGGAGCAGAATCGATCAGGCGGCCTCATGATTTTTCATCGAAAACTCATTGTTTTGCTTAGTCACAAGGAGTCAAGAAATTAAAAGAAAATGCCGAGAAGGGGAGCGCATGGCTAAAGTGTAAAGGTCCACTTCATTAACAATAAATTCTTTCAATCATATTCTAAACAAAATATATAAACCATGACCATATCAAAAAATCTCTCAAATGAAAGTCTCACGTACAGTTTATAGAAAAAACTTTTGTATGCTTTCTTTATTGGAACTTACAAAAACAACAAATAAAACTTTCACACATAATATGTAATTTATGTATTCAAGACCCATTGCAGTTAAATGTATTTTCACATCTGATAGAGTTTTGATTAGATGCTTTATTTCCATCTTTAATAAAGTCTTCAAGACCCATTACAGCTAAATTCTTCTGTATCTAATATTCAAGATAAATAATTCTTTCCCATAATATCAAGAGCCACAAATTCAAGTTTTACAAGGTTTGACTTGTTTAAAGACTACCATAAAAATAAAAATAGTTAGAATAAACATACAGCAGCTTGCAATTTTCCATAATAAACATCTAATTAATACCAATAATTTCTTTAAATTAATATAAAACAATGAAATATATATCCCCGACATTGATCTAACTGTATTGTTCATAACATATAAAACATTGTATATAGATTCACGATCCTCTTTAAATCACTGCATAGCATATATGTGTTTATAAAACAATGTTTTCATATAAACCAGAAAATCAATTATAAACCACCGAATGCACTTATAAACATTGTAGCACACATTTTGCTTCTTAAAATAATATAAAAGACAAAAAAAAAAATTCAGTGGCTGAATTCTTTAGATAAATGCAACGTATATAAAACGTATATAATAGATCAAAATTTTAATCCATTATTTATTAAGGGAATGTACGAAGCTGAATCCATTATTTATAATGGTTGTAAAACGTACTGCGTATACATATAAGAAATTTTAAGAGGTGTTGATATCAACAATAATAATAAATAGATTAATTTTTAAAGTAAAAGATAAAATAGATAGATAAATTAGTTTCAAAATATCTTGACCAAATGTCAAGCAGTACACCTAAGCTTCAGGAGGTGCAACATCAAGGGATAAATAATCAAGAAAATCAAGAAGAAAAATTATTCGCACTACCTTTTCACTTCTGGTGGGAAAAATTATTCTCATTTTTACATTATTTTCTCACTTCTGGTGAGAGAAATTATTTTCACTTTTGTATTATTTTCTCACTTCTGGTGAGAAATTATTTTTATAGAGAAATATAACTAGTTCAGAGTTTTGGTCTCTCAAATAATTTTCTTCTTTGATAGAGTCTTCAGGACTCTCAAATAATTCTCTTCTTTGATAGAGTCTTCAGGACTCTCAAATAATTAATTTGTAAATAGAACACAAATTTTATCAAACACATAGTATGAATAATGAAATTGGAGAAAGAGAAAATCTGACCTTGAAATCTGAATTTGAAAGAACAACTTTCTCCAATCAAATTATTTACAAGACCTTTTCTTGCAGGTTGCAATACCAATTGTGGATGACCCGTGGAAGAAAGACAATCGTGTTGATAATGTGTTAAATAAAATATAACTCGGAGCAGGGAAAATAGAGAGAAAAGTAGAGAATAAGAAGAGACTAGAGTTTTGAGAGAATGATAATTGTGTGTATTCTTTCTAGGAGGAGTAGCCTATTTATAGATACAAGAGATATCTGGGAAGTTACAAAAGATAAATAGAAATAAGGAAAGATCATAAAAGATAATACAAAAAGATATGGACAACCACAAATAGATAATTCATAACAATTATGTATTTTTAATTTATAAGAAAAGTAACAATTGTGCTCTTGGCCCTAGTAACCGAATGCAAATAGTACAAAAGAATAAAATTTCCTATTTCCTCTAATCAAAATCTCTTAGTAAGAGTTTTAAAGGGTCATTTAAGTTTTGCTTTTATCCAGTAAAATAGTTTGCTTGTTTCAAGGCTTTTAACCGAAACCACCACCTGCATATTTTCATCCTTTTTTAGATATATAAAAAATTTCTTTTTAATTAAATGAAATCAGACCTAGTAAAATAAAAACCTTTATTTTCAACTCTAAAGGCACCTCACCGTGCACATAATTGTAAATCCAAAGTAAACTTTTTATTTATCAAAACTTTTGATAGTGATTCTTTATTTTAAAATAAAACAGAAAGAAGAAAAAAAGCAGGTTTTCCACTTAATGATCCATTCAAGTTCACAACTAAGGGTCAGGGAGTTTATTTTATTGTGGTTTCTTAGTAAAAAAAAATAATAAAAGTTTTCTTTTTCCTTTCTGTTCTTGATGACCAAGAGGTATAGCGGAGAAAAAGAGAAGTTTTTGGGCCTAGTTGTCTAGTATAAGCACTAAGCTTAAAACTAGATTTTTCCAAACTTATTTTTAGTTTTAAATCAGCACAGCAATTTAGAAAGATCAAAACTTCAGTGTTGAATTGTATATGTTGAAAACGTGACAGATTTGGAATTAAAAGAGAAGGAAGGAAAAAAAATAAAGTTTTAAATTGTTGGATCATATTAGTAGGCTTATTTTAAGGGATTAGAACTTCAAATCATAACAAAATTTGGGCATGGTCTCTTCTAAAATAGGGACTTTTACAACAGTCACCAAACAGTTCCATAAACACAATAAAAATGAAATTTTACAAGGAAATGAGCAAAGGTTAAGAATATACAAGAAAAGATACAAAGGAACAAGAAATATACATCAAAAAGCTGAAAAGGAAATGGAATACAACATGAAACAAAGAAAAATACAAGGAAATAGGAGAAATACAACCCAAAATAACAAATATAACATGAAACAACAAAGGAATTAAAGCCTCACTCCCCCTTACCAAGGAAGTGGGTTCGGTTTCACCAAGTAGAGGAGGAACAAGAGGGCTTCATGTTTTTGTAGCCTGATGATGTTTGGAGTTGAAAGGAGGAAGCTTTGAATTTAGCTTTAATGGAGGTTTTGGGTGTTTGAGAGGAAGAAGATGAGTGAGAGAAGAGAGAGACCGAAAGAGAGGGTTGAGAGAAAAAATGATAGTGTGTTAGGAGAGAGAGAAACTGTCGAGAATGAAGAGAGAGAAGGAGAAGAGGAAAGTGATTGAAGGTTTCTCATTTATAGGCTTATTTTTAGCGCGACTTCTACCGTGCACCCTTGCATTATGTGGTTCACCAGTGAGACACAAGTTTTAACTTTGTTAAAAATGGTCCATGGGTGAGGAACATAGTTTTTACCGTTGGATATAATATAAAATATATGAACGGTATAGATT
This sequence comes from Pueraria montana var. lobata, assembly GCA_026413185.1. Lineage (NCBI taxonomy): Eukaryota > Viridiplantae > Streptophyta > Magnoliopsida > Fabales > Fabaceae > Pueraria > Pueraria montana. The sequence goes on from CM048656.1 coordinate 18,655,196, forward strand.
GCTGTAGGTTATGTTTAGGAATAATATTATACTAAAAATATTTTTTTAATAATTTTAATAATGAATAGACGAATTTAACCCTGTAGTCAAAAGATGAGTCTGGTTGCCCTCCATAGACAGTTATCGCCTAAGTTCAGATCTCGTCGGCGTGGGAAGCTGATTTTCGGCATGGGAAGCTGATTTCCGCCGTGAACTTTGCTTCGACACTCACACACACAGACTTGCCCTATTCAAGGTTCCCTAATTAAGGACACATGTTCCTGCCGTTTGCAAAGTATCGACCTACACCGTGGCATAAGCATGGTGATTAACTTGAAGGAACCTTAGATCCCCTTTTCAGATTATCGCTAGTATAACAACAGAAGAAACTGAGGGACGAAACCAACACCAGCAATATTGTGAATTCCAGTTGAATAATCACCGCTACGATTAATTTTGAAATAAATAAGAAATTTTTTACGCACAGTGATCGAATCCAGTTGATAAGAAGTATTTCAATTTTTCATTGCCAATAGGAATGCCCAATCCCAATATTGTGAATTCAAAATCAAATTTACCAAGAAACCAACTCAGATCTAAAAGAAACAATCCATTAAAAGAACCAACAATCTATTACAAATAACCAGAAAAACCAAAATCGCTGAGAACACAAGCAGCGTCCAAAAGGGTTCTTTAAAAGATCTGAGCTTATGGGGTAAATGGGAAGGGGAAAAAGATTTGAGCTTGGTGAGGGAGATCTTTGCGATTTGGGCTGTTAGCGGTGATCTCCATGCGGTGCATCAGGGCCATGTCGCTGAAGAAGGAGAGGAGCTCCGACGAGGGGTGGCGACGGCGCGTAAGGATGCCGACGAAAGAGGGCGGCGCGGACATGGAGATCATTGACGGGAAACATAGGTTCGAGGAGGTGAGCTTCCGTCACGAACTTCAAAGCACGTGACTAATCGTCGTTTTCGAACGCCTCTTTGCCATATGGTAATCGTCGACGGGAAAGGTGGGGACGACGAAGAAGAGATCGGACCACCGCGGGCATATGGACTGATGTTGGTGCTCACCTGGTGCGGAATACGGATCGATTTGGTTGCTGCGGCACGATGATGCTTAGAGGTTCCCCTTCCATTTCCCTCACCAAGCCCAAATCTGTTACGGCAATGAGGAAATTTAAACGGGGGCTTAAATGTCATTTTCTATTAAAAATTTCTTATTTAATTAATTATATCAATAATATTTTAACTACTGTAGCAATTTTTATTACTTCTCCACCGGTGAACCACTTAATTGCTGGTTCACCGTAGCACGCGCCTATTTTTAGGCTTTTTATTTTATTGTGAAATTTGAATTGGCACAAGTGGTTTGTGGAGATGGGAGCTGACGGATTGGGCTTGGAGAAAGCTTGGTCTGGATAAAAATTTTATTTGGGTCACACTACTCGTATCAGTTAGTTTATAGGCATTACCAGTATAAGTTTATACGCGTAATTTCTAACTTTTGTTCAAATAAATTTATTTTGAGTTGAAACTTTTTAAGATACTTGAGTTGTGTTTATTATTAATTACCATGATTTAAAATTAAATTTTTATAATTAATTTCGAAATTTTAATATTTATTTAAGTATTTTGAGTAAAAAAAATCTTATTAAATTCATTTTAGCTCAATAATTTCTCAAATTTTTATGAAAACTATATTTTTATGTATTTAACCCAAAAATGAACTGACTTTGTCAGTTTCATTAACTTTTAATATTTTACCTATACTGGTTGACTCATCAGCAGACTATCTAGAGCGTTTTGTAAAATTTCTCAAAAAGTTCTAAATTTTCTTAGAAATTATCCTAACCTTATTTAGACCTATAAAACATGATTCTTGGTTCAAATAATTATTTTGTAATCATTTGAGACTTTTCCTCATGTTTGCTATAGAGACAAAACAATTATGTATTTAATCGTTGTTTTGATAGTTACCCGGACTTTGTCCCGAAATAATTATTAAAATTCACGATTAAGTAGAACATGAAATCTTGATAAAAAATAGTGCGAATCAATATTTCAATATTCTGTCTTAATTTCTCAATATTAAATTATTAATAAAAAGAAAATAGACAGAATAAAAATAGGGTGTTACACCGCCACCAACGCCACCACAATGTGGAAGGCACCATTTGATCTGTAAGGTCATCGGTGCTACAACGAGCTCAATGCCAGGTTCGCCACAGACAAGTACGCGTGCACCATGATTGATCTCCCTTTCCCTGACGGTGCAAAACGATTCTTCCATTGTGGATCTGGATCCATCGATCTGTGGATCTTGTTAAAATCTGGTGTTGAGATTCATAAGTTTTCTTTCAATAAAAATGGAGTTGATTTTTTTTTTTTTGTGATAGATGTTTGCAATTCTGTGGTTTTCAATTCTTGTTTGCTGGTTCAAATTTGTTGTTGTTGTGATAGATACTTAATTCGCCAATACTTTAAAAATCTTAAGGATGCAATTTTTGACGGTTTTTAACCTCTAGAAAATGGTTCAGTAATTTGCCTTGTCAATTTCTGGTGGTTTTTAACCGCCACAAATATTTTAAAGTAATTAAAAAATAACTGCCACGTCATTATTTAACAGAGACATTTGAAGGCAAGGACCGAAAACCAAACGGAAAAATAGATGAGGGAACAAGACCAGTCAAATATTAGTGAGGGACTAAAAACATATTTTGCCCAAATAAAAAAATGACATATTTGCAGGGACTAAAAACAAAAAAAAAAATATAGGAACTAAAATAAAAAATGACATATTTACAAAGACTAAAGCAAAAAGTTACATATTTTCAAAAATATATTTAAAAATTAAGCTAAATTTGATTGATAAAAAAGATAAATAACTTAAAAAAAGATAAATTTGGTTGATATCAATCATTTTTCCTATGATAATTACCTACTACTCCCCTTTTTAGAAGGCCATAACATTATGACAATTTTTAGAAGACCATGCAAATGGTGACCAGCTCGAACGAATATTGAGGCACAACAAATTGGTGGTGGATTCATGCATGGGATTCATGTATGGAGATCCCTTGTGTCGAAAGTCTTCCTGACAATCTAGAGGTTAGGCGGCGTGTCTAGTTGATGGGAGCTAACGTCGGTACGACGGTGCAAGTGTATAGAGCGTATTGGTGACCATGACTAACCTTTAAGGGCCACCAATGGTGCAAGTAATACTTATGGATGAAAAAAAGGCTTCCGCTTTAGGGAGCATACCATCATGTGGAAGATGTTCACACTTGAGAGAGAGAGATTGTTGGAGTGCAAACGTGAATGTGAAGTCCCACATTGGATACAAATAGGTAAGTTGAGTAACATATAAGTAAGAAAGACCCAAAAATCAAATGCCTTAAGGTTTTAAGTGAAAGCCTGGTGTTAAGTTCACTTGTATGGTATGCTCATAGCCTATTGATGAAGATCTCCCCAAGTTTTACCCCCTCTAGATTGATCATAGTTGTTAGGTACCTTAGGCCTATCTATGTTGCCCCAATCAATCATTTGGAAAATTGCTAAATCAATCATTTTTAGCATTAATATAATTTATCATTTTTTTTGCCTCGTTATACTGTGACGACACTTATTATTGTTGAAAACTCACAATAGCCATTTAAATATGGTTTTTCTTCAAACTAAAGTCTACCTTGTGATTCTTAGTCTTTTCTAAATCCTTAAATCTTCCATATTCGTAATCAATCTCAGCTATCGATTAATTGTTAGTTTAATCCTTAAATATTTCTCTTTAAATATATAATTTTTTCTTTAGTCTTTGTACATTTTTGTTTTGTTTTTACTTATTGAAAATGTGTCATTTTTTTATACTTTAGTTAATTTTTTTAGTCCCAATAAATGTTACTTTTTATTTTAGTTCCCGTAAATATGTTATTTTTTGTTTTTTAGTCCTTGAAAAAATGTTACTTTTTTTATATTTATTTTACTCGTAAATATGTCATTTTTTTTATTTTTATCCTTGCAAATATATCACCTTTTTTTTGTCATGGATTAGAGACGTAAATATATCACTTTTTATTATAGTCCCAGTAAATATGACACTTTTTTAATTTAGTCCCTAATGATGTCATTGTGATGACGCATCATTATCTGTTGACTTGACACATTAGATGAAATGGCACATGATGATGTCATGGTAATGTCATCATTATTATACTTAGTGGAACAAATTAACAACATAAACTAAAATAAAAAAAAAAATTGTAGTAATTTTTTTTAATAATAATCAAAACTAAAATAAATTAAATTTAAAAAGACCAAAACCAATATACCCATGTTTTATAGGATTAAAAAGTTATTTTTGCCTATAAATTATTTCTTTTCTATTTTTACAACACCTATTAACATGATGTTATATGTTAAATATGAAATTTATAAAGTTAATTTTTTTTCAAAGACACGATTACTAACGAAAAAATAATTAAGTCATAAATACATTAAATAACTCAATTCCAACCTTCACGTTTTTAAACAAATCATCAAATTCAGATTTTAAATTTAACTTGTTTAAATAAAGGCTTAATTATGAATTTATTTCATGTAAGTTCACGCTTTTTCAATTTTTGGTCTTTGTAAGTTTTTTTTTTTTCATTTTTAGTTCTTATAAGTTTATACTTTTTCAATTTTAGCCCTTGTAAGTTTTTTTTTCCATTTTTAGTCCATATAAGTTTGCACTTTTTTAATTTAATCCCTCTAAGATTTTTTTTTTCCAGTTTTAGTCCCTGTACTTTAGGTCATAGTCAAAAGTACTTCATTGTTTACCCTTAAAGAACCCAATGAAAATCTCATAACACATGACTCACACACACACTTGAAATACTAGCACTAAAGGCTTAATTATTAAAATGATCCCTTAATTATTTTTTAGAAGAATTTTTTTTTATCCGTAAGAATCGAAGACAAGTAACAAGGGTTTACAACACTCACGCACCAAACTGAGCTAGACTCCTTTGATCCCTTAATTATTTTAGAATGTTCAATTAGGTCCTATTTTTGAAAACTCTAATCAAGTCCTCTAATTTTGAAAAATACCTCAATTAGGTCACACTAAACAACTAAAATTTAGCCACCATATAAATGAGATATCTCGATACCCAACTTAATTAAAAATAATAAAAATATGGTCACACTACAATTTTACTTTTACATTTTCTGGTATGACTAAATTTTTGTAGTAGTCCAGGCATATGCATGGCTTTCATCACGAGCACTGAAATCTATATCCACTTCCATAGATGGAATTACCTAGTTGGCATTTGTATATGGCTCTGCATTGTCAACTATTTTCTTCAAAGCATCAGCTCCCATGTATTTGAGAACCTAGGCTCATAAACCATGGTTGAATAATTATATCGTTAAGGTGAAAAATACAAGAGTTTAATAGTTATGTACTAACAGTATATAGTAGTTTTACTCTGTCATCTAATCACAAATCATTATTAGTATGACTTTAACGGTAATTATTACAATAGTCAACAAATTTACCATATATAATAATTTGTGATTGAGTGATAGTATAAAACTATTTTACACTATTAGTGCATAACCTTTTTACTCAAAATACAAATACAAACATAATATGTCATGTCGAGCAATACTAGCAGCACACTACTTCCAATACATCCTCTTTATTAGTTAAAATTGATTAAAAACTACAAAATCATGAATGAAGTTTATTAAATAAGAAGTGAGACCTATAAAATTTTGCACTTTTCAATAAATATTAACTAATACTAAACAAAAAAATATATTTAAAAGAGTAAAAAAATATATTTAAAAGAGTGTTAGAAGTTGTGTTACTAGCATTTCTCATGTCATTAATTGAGCCTGAAAAGTTCATTTTTTTTAGAAGCTCCAAAATCCATTAGTGAACTGAATTTTCACTTACCCTACGGAGGGAAAAAACTATGGATAATATAAAAAAGCCAGAGTTATACCTCATTTGCATCTTTGAAAGAGCTGAGTTCATCTTTCTTTGGCCAGAGTACTCTCCAGCACCTGATGTCAACAAAAAAGGAAGGAAAATAAGTAGACAAATGCAAATTACATGACACAATTGAAAAAGTAAAGCATAAGTGAACATTTATTATTTCACAAGCCTCAAGTGTTGGAAAAGAACAGAATGCATAACCTATCCTCAGATCCAATAAACTTTCAAAACCATTATTAGAGTGCCAGATTTGGTAAGCATTTTGATTTATTTAGTTGGATATGGACACCTTTGCATGCATGAAATTTAAAACTAATGCATTAAGCAGTTGAGGTACCATGAATATGTGTCTTGAACCTTGATCACTAAGCTGTAGGATTTACATGCAAATTGCAAGCTATACTCATGCAACATGCTACTTGCACATCCAAGTCTCAAGATTTACTTTATATTTGGTACTTACATACTGTTTAACATGGAAAATAAATGACAGGATATATAACCTTTCTCGCCCAAGGCGCCGTGCCAGCTCTTCCGCTAAAGCTTGACCTGGTGGATCATTATCAGTTGCCAGGATAATGCGAACTGCCTAAAAAAACACAGAGAGGAAAACAAACTACTAAGCACTTCACCTCTGTGCTAGAAAGATCCAACTGGGTAGGAACTGGGAAGAAACCAAATGTGTGTACCTTATCCAAGTACTCTTTGCAGTTCCACAGGTATCGAAATGCAGTGTCCTGACTTCATAGATACAAGCATGCACAAATTAGCATATTATAAAAGCTAGAGTAAACATAAACAGAATTTATACATAACGGCAATATAACAGATTTTCAAAGAATAAGCAAGCTATATTTGGACAATTTTGCAATAAAAGGCAATTTGCTATGATTAGTAGGTAAAGGAAAAAACAGAAATCGTTTAGATAGATTCTTCTTTTCAAAATTAAGAATTATAAGTTATAACGTTTCTTAGAATGAAAGTGGTCCCAAAACACAGATCTCTCTTGAAACAATTGGTATCTATATCACTAAATGATTTGTCCTTTGACTCTTTGTTATTACATTTTCAATTACCTCAGTAGAATAAAAATGAAAAATTAGAAGAGCAAATTAGTCTGGATATTTGAAATAATCCTGAAGAAGTGAGAAAGGGTAAGTCACAACATAACTTATTTCAGGCAATTCATAAATCATAATGAACACATTGACAAACCTGCAGAGTGGCCAATTACATTTCATTAGGAACTTAAGACCATGTCTAATCTATTTTATATATAGACAGATACACAGAAAGATAGATTTTGATGAAGAAGAAAAAGAAGACAAGAAGTATTATGGATGTTTGCATCATTAAGGTATTACATTGAATATTCACTCAGCCTTGGAAGAGAAGTGAAAACAAATTTTAATAATACCCCGAACCTTTTCTATTGGTGGCAAATCTTTTGAAGAAACCTTTTCTGGTGCACCCACTGGAACGCTAACACAATTCCGAAAACCAGCCTCCTCGAGTGAAAGCTTATCAATTTCCCCTTCAACCTATTATCATCATTGGACTGTAAGAATATCTTTAATTCTTTTTTTTTTTTTTTTCAGCTTTCATTTGGAAATTGACGACAAAAGAAGATAAGGATGGGAAAAGTAAGTGAACAAAATTTACAATGATGATTTCAGATGCTTGACTAATGTCATCTATTCCATACAGTATCTTGTCCGCGCCTTTTCCCTGAAAATCAAATTTAACATTTGAATGATGAACATCAGGTTACTTAATACTTTGTATTAAGATCAATTATATTTCATATCAAAATGTGCATGTTTAAAGTAACCCTCAACTTGGTCCTCCAAAGATTAACATTAACCCTCCACAGATTTTTGTCACCAAATTAGTCCCTTAAAAACTAGGTATCACCACTCCAAAGAATTTTTTCTTAAGTCCCTCAAAGAATAGTTACCATATTGTTCCTTTCATGTCACCACTTTAGTCTTCTACAAGGATGAATATGGTGAAATATTAGACTTTATAAGGACTAATTTAATAAAAAACTCTAAAGGACTAATGTAATGACATGTTAATCTTTTGAAGGATTAATTTAGTGACAAAAATATTGTCACAACAGTCCCACATTCTCTCTTTGTAATCATTGTAAGTAGTGTAAATTATTCTTTTAGTAGAACAGTTTAGTAGTTATTGTAAATTGAGTTTTATTTTAGGAAAGGAATTAATTAACAATTATTTACTCTAGCCTATATATTATATTATTGCTTATAGCTTTGTATTATTCATTTTCTCAGAAATAATATTATTCCCTTTTCATTCAAGTCATTTGTAAAGGGTTTGCCTTAATCTTTGGAGGACCAAATAGAGGGTTTACTCCTTTTTTTTTTTTTAATTCATATACAAGCAACAAAGCATTAGAAGGTTCCAGAAACAATTATAGGCTCCTATGTTTTATACATTCACATGTAAGCAATTGATCCTTATAAATGTACTGATATGGCTGATGATTGCTATATTACGGTTGATAATAGAAATAGCATCCAAGAGTGATTCTCAGTTGTTGACAATTTTTTGTTATAGATTTGTATATTTCCCCCCTAAACATTTTCTACAAATGGAAGTGTAGGCAAGGAGAAAAATTAAGCATCATACTTGCATCCTTTCTTTTCCATCTCTAACACCACAATTGCCTTTTTTTTCGTCAAATGTACATGTAATGCTTGTGGTCATTTCAAAATACATAATTTATTGTAATGAATACTTTTTGTAATCATCATTGATTTGGCAAATTAATCAATGTTTTCCTCCTTGAATCAATTATTTTGATTAGGTAAGTTTGCATGTTGTTGTCAGTAGCCCTAGCCACACCAATAAAGGAATCAATTGCTTAATTGTGTATGAACTTATATGCTATTATTGTTTCAATGACAATTACATTATACGAGGAAACTCAAGTTTAAAGCTCCAAGATTAACATCCTAACATGGATTAAACTGGAAAAGTTACCTGCCAAAATCTTTTCTCCATTGTTCTGTACTTGCAACCAACAAGCAACCCATTTTGTTTATAAGTAAAAGCAATGACGGGCTGCATAAAATTTTCAATACACAATGAAGTTTAGAACTTCTAAGGCTGTGTTTATATTGGCATTTAGCACATTGAACGTCAAAGCTTCCTCTCACTAAAACTGCATTCAACGTGCATTGGAACGCAAAAAATACTTAAACCAAACACACACTAACTAGTTAAGTTCTTAAGAATTAAACCATGTATAAAAATGTTTACAAAAAATACCAATTAAAAAACAACTAAGACAACATAGAGAAGAAACAACAACAATTATGATCATTGGCGAGATCCTCTTCATGATCTTGAAGCCATGAAAACTAAAGAAAAAATTATTTCTACGAGAGAAAAAAAATATATATGCACTACCTCCATGAGAACTTGGAGGTTTTATAACAGAACTGTTGAAAATACCTTATTGTTAGACAATTGTCTTACAGCATTTCTGCTCAGGGTTTCCTCTGATATCAATCTCTCTCTAAAGTAAGCAACAACCTAAAATAGGGGGGAAAAAAATCAATACATAAGCAAATAATTCGACTAACACTTGAAGGTTGCAATATATTGATACAAGCACAGGAAGAAACAGACTTTGATAACTTGATAAGGCAATACATTAATACTTATTCAAGATAGTAGCTTTACCTTCCTTGCTCACACTTGGCTATACCAAAGTTATTAACCAGATTCACTTGGTAGCATGATTGAATCGTGGAGCTTCTAAGACCATACTACTAGTCATTACATAATCTTTCTAAACCTCTATTGGACCTTCAATATTGAGATATTAATAAAAAAGCCACAGGTTATGAAAATTGGCCAGACACTTTATACTAGGTGCTTGAGGGCCATATAGGGAGAAAAAGTAGTATGTTATTGGAATCAATTTGACCTTCGAACATAAGTAGAGGCGGACAATACTAAACCTCTGTTATCAAGACAATTCCCCTTAACAACTGGGGGAATAATGCCAAAAGCACAAGAAAGTCAAACCCTGTGTCTGTTTTAGCTAAAAATAGTAATTATAATGCATTACCACCCTTGATACTCTTAAGAGTGCTTACTTTGATGAGAAGATCAGTACACTTAATAAGATAATCAATTTTCACTACACTAGAATAAGAAACCTTCAGAAGACATCGAGTATAATAACAATTATCAACACAAAGAGAGAGATGGCTCATTCTGAGAACTCAGCTGTAATTTTACTGCTATTACCCACTGGAATTGCAAAAAACAAGTTGAATACCTCAGGACCAAGTGGTTCCAATCCTAAGCTCTCCTCCACTATTTGCCTATAAGAATTGGCATTAGTACAAACCCCACTGTACAATTCCTTGTCATCTGCAAAAACCTACAACCAAATAATCATGTAGAAGTAGTATGCCTTTGTTACCCCAGTACAAGTTTTATGTTTGAAAGGAGACATAAATTTATAAATCCATGTTATGTCACCTGACCAGCCCAACCGCATTTAGCTCGAAAACACCTCCACATTGCAAATTCACTACATCACACATTTTCCAGAAGACATCACATCAAAACACACACAGTTATCACCACACACACAAAGCAAATGGATGAAGCATACCCATCAGAGATAATGTGAAAAGACAAACTCCTCTCCTTTAACTTCCCACCTTTGCACTAGCATATAAAAACAAATAAGATTCAGAAACCTACTTATAAACCAAATACATACAAAAGACTTGGTGCAGAAAATGGATTAGAATTTAAGGAAAAAAAAAAAAAATTATACTTTTGGGCAAAACAGGTTATGGTACTGCCCGGGCAAACAAGACTTTTCCAAGTTGATGCCAAGAAGTTCCATTTTCTGCTTCAATATTTTCACTTTAGGTGCATCAAAGGTATTGTCCACAACCTGCTCCACCCCACCTTCAAAAATAACACAAGCAATCATGTTAGAAAAATCCAAGAAACATTTTTTCTTAAAAAAAAAAAAGAGTAAATAACAAACACCAATAGTTTAAGATTTTTACATTATCATTTAATCACAAACCGTTATGTATGATAAATTTATTGACTTTTTTACAATGATTGACAATGTAAATTTTTAAAAAAAAGAATAAATAGTATAAACACAGACAGTGTAAAAAAAAAATTATATTGTCATCTAATAACAAACTGCAATGTATATAAATTTGTTAACTTTTATCATAACTACCTTAAAAGTTTCACCAATAATGATATCTAATTGGTTGAAAGTGTAAAACTTTTCACAATAACAATGCATAAAAATTAAACTAAAAAAACAAAAAAAAAACTGAATCCATTTGGCTGCCCAGAAAATCAAACCAACAACACTAATAAATGGGGGAAAAGGGTATCATGAGAGAAGAAAAACAAGGGAAAATGATGAACCTGGAGAAGAGGGCACAGTGGTGGCACGAGCTACTGAATGACACCAAACGGGGCATAGTCTGGGGGATAACACTGCTGCATATGTTCTGGGAAGCAACTTGGAGAAGAGGGATTGAGTGAGAGGAAGACACAGCCATTGATTCTGAAAAACTGACATGTTTTGTTCTTTACTTTTAATTTAATTTAAATTAAATTTGTTTTGTTTGAGTTTTCATCGCTGGTTCTGGAATCCCTCTGTGTTTTATCTTTCATCTTGATTCTAGAGCACTTGGACACCAGTGAACAGATATTTTTGCCTCCAACGCAATCTAGTAACCAATTAGTTTTATACCGTTAACAGAAATTACTGTTAGAATCACTTTTAATGCACTTATTACAAAAGTTAATAAATTTATCATATATTATAATTTGTAATTGGATGAATGTATTATACATGCCTATTTTTTCTTTAAATTATAAGTGATAAGTTTTCTCTCTCTCAAAAAAAAAAAGTGGTAAGTTTTCATAAAAAATAATTTTTATAATTGTTTGTCACTTTAAAATTAATTTATTATAAACACAATAATTACTATCATATTCCTATTTTATATCCAAGTTATTGTTATAATTCTTTTAATAATTGTATATAATAATAATTGAATCAATTTTTTTACAACTATTTATCTTATAATTTTGTTAAACATCCAACATGTAATTATCTATTTCACTTTCTTGCCTCTGTGTCTCACTCATGAAGTTTTTTTTTTTTTTTTTTTGTCTTTCTATGTTTTCACTTTTTTATTGTTAGTAAATTTGTTATTATCTTCCTTCGATCTATGTTAATATTTCGTTTTATTTTTTATTCATTCGAAGAATTAAAATAAATATTTGAAATGATCAATGTGGATTGTGTTGAAGTCTTCGAGACTTAAAGTTTTTATTAATTTCTTCACCATAAATTAAAAAAATGCTAATGAAAAAAATTAATAACTCATTAAAAATATTAAATTATATCAAAAGGCTTTTTGTTCTAAATGTATACACATTATTTATTATTTATAAAATAATATTGACAATATACTATATTGTTGTTATTGTCAAATAGAAATTTCTAAAAATTAAAATTATTAAATCATATTTAAAATCATTTATATTATAAGATATATACATTGTTGAATGAATTAATGATGTTGTCAATTAAGAAACGTTAGAAGTATTTGATTATAAAATTTTGACAAATAATTTTGCGGAAAAAAAAAAACAGAAGAGTAAACAGAAAATTAATGCAGTAAAAAAAACAGAAAATTAATAAGTCAATTTAGACTAGGACTAAAATATAAATTTAACCAAAATTCTGAAAATTCCTATATACAATCTTGAGGGCATTAACACAGTTAAATACCATAAAATTAATTTGCTATTAAAAACTTACAATAATGACTATTTTATAAATAAGTTATGAGAATTATTATGATATACGTCTTTGTTTGAATATCAGAAGTAGAGAAGACTGAAATATGATGAAAAAGAACATAAGTAGAAAATGAATATACTTTTAGATTGTTCAAATTAAAAAAATAGAAAGAAAATAAAAAAAATCTCTTTACCTATTTATGTTTTGCTGGCTGTGACAATCACATTTTTTCCCCTAAGGTCATTGAGTGAATGAGTAAGGAATTAGGAATATTTGATTTTGTTTTAGGCAAACAAACTTATTTTATTTCAATCATAACTAGTCTTTATATTCGTGTGATGCACATATTTTTTTTATGTCGGACATAGATTATAATGCAGATTAATAAAGTATTAAAATTTTTCCTTATTAATGTCTTTAAGTATTATTGTAGAGTAAGAAAATAAAAAAAAGTATAGATGATAGAAAATCTAATTAATATAAAAGTCAAAAGATATATTAAGAAATTATATAATAATTTTTATTAAATCTAAAATATTAATTTCATTTTATAAATTAAGAATCTAAAGTAGTAATTATATTACTTAATATCTATATCAAAATCTTAAACTTCAAACACAATGAGACAAAGAGAATACATGAAAACTAGTTTATTTAATTGGTTATTCGAAAATTTTGATTCATTTTATAATATTAATGAAGCATTAAATATTTTTTATTATATCTTTAATCACATTGTGCGGAGTGAGAAAATAAAAAAAAAGGTACGTAGATAGCAGATAATTTAATTAATATGGAAGTGATCAAAAGACATATTAGAAAAATAAATAATTATTTTTATAAAGGCAAATGTTATTCAGTACCTTTAGTGTAACACCCTAAGGGTATTATCGTAACTATGCTTAATATTTCTAAAGAGGCAAAAATTAAAAACATTTACACAACAATCTCATGCGGAAGCTAACATATAAACATATAAATTACAACTTGATTTAATAATTACAACTTATTTCTTGTAACATTTACATCATACAATATATAAGAAAATTACATAGAAATATAAAATAACTAAGCTACATCTTCCATGACAAGGCTCCATGCTCCAACGACACGCGTCATCACCTATTTCCTGAAAGGAGGGAAGTTAAAGGGGTGAGACATAAGGTCTCAGTGAGTGCTCTAAGACTCTACGACTGGGTTTAAACCCTTCTACCCGAACAATTCATCTATTAGTCTTTATGGATTTACCCTATCTGAACCTCTATCAAACTCTATTGTTTCTATAGTTGGTCTACATCCATCAATCATAAATATTTTCCTCTAACACATCTCTCGTGCTCACTCTACTATGCTGGTTCACCATCATCGGTATCTTAGTATTTATTCTTTAACTAGCAAGTTACTTCCATTACTCCCTCTCACGTTAACTTCACTTTCCATGCTCGTATTCTACTATCTAACACTTTCTTTGCATCAGTCTTTTTCTTAATAGCAAAATACATCATGACCTATACTCACATAGTGTCGTTCTAGGTACATCTCTCTCTATGCCCATAAAGAGTCACATCCTATCCCATTACATTACAAGTCTAGATACATACATTCACAACATATTACGATTATGGATAGAATCATTCACACCTCACATAAGTACAACACAAGGTATACATGACATCCACTTCATAAACCACACAAGTCAGACAAAACTTACAATAATGCACGTATGCAATGCGATGTTCCATTCTCTTTCATATGCATGTGGTACCAGTAAAACACTCTTGTGAAAGTAGCCTGGGAGTACGTGCGAGTCGACGAATAGCCACACCATGGGCATCCGACACTAACAGTCTCAACCAGGATGATACCCCTAGCGGCTCGTCAGGGTTACCCAGTCTTGCAAGGATACTCCAACCCATGGGATCAGCATGAGTTTAAAGGAGATTCCAAACCAGATAACACCCCCAAGGTCAGAACTCATCGAGTTCTTCACGACCTCCCCAGTTAGGTTCATAAACAACTTTCAAAAACACATATATATCATGTTATGATGCATGATTCACATGGATGTTCATGGCTTCATTAAACCTCACATCAAACATAGTGAGCCCATTCTCGCCCCACATGGGCTAGGTCACTCACGGTCAAAATATCACTTGGGTCCATTCTCACCCCATATAGGCTAGATCACCCATCTCAATGGCATCTAACATCACCTCTTAACTCACAAATTCAAAGACATTTAATACTCATACATTACAATTCACACTTTAGGGATAATGTAAAGCATTCAATGATTGCACAACACTCACAAATCACCATTCAAGTTATAACAACAACACATGTATTCAATCTCATTATTCAATCAAGTCAAGTACCTGAAATACATCTTAACCCTATGCCATACATCAATTATAGAATCTATCTACTTTGTACTATGATTGGTATAACATCCTTTAAGTTTTTAGTATTACTTCTATCATTTTATGTTGCACATGTATGGCCTTTCTGAGGTATAAACATCTAGAGTTATACTAATCATATCAAGTTGAATTTTATCTTGTTTTAAAGTTAAGACAATTATCTACAATTTGTATGTTGACCTCAAGATCTAGTATTATGATCTACTATGCCTAAAATTAAGAACAACATAGACTTATCGCAGAATCCTGACAGCTTGACCTTTGCTCACTAATTGGGTGATATCTAGAGTTCTAGAATTTCGATTGGGGTAAAACCAAAGCCATTAGTTATCTAACATCTAGGGCTACACCTCTTATGAAGACACATAAGCCTAATTCGGTCATCTTCACCACTTGTTTTTCACATTAAAATCACGTTCCTGTTTACTCTCTTTACATCTCTTAATTTCCACATCATTTTCCTAAACTACGATGAGATATCTGGGTCCTAAGATAAGATACTTAAATATCTACAATTCAAACATGATCGAATCCTAAGGTGAGATGTCTACAATTCAAACATAATCAATTCATCATCCCATTAAAGAAAATATAATGCTTCGGGGTATTCACAACCCGTCCAATTAAAATATAAAAGCGAAGGGTAGGGGAAATCACTCACTTGGGAAGCACAGAGATGATCTCCGACCGACCCGGGAGAGCTTGGTGGCGTTGTCCATCATGACCACCGCAACAACTCTTACTATGGCTAAAACTTGGGTGTGAAAAAAAAACACGATCCCAAGCCCCGCCTATATGCCCCGAGTTTGGAAACTCTAAGGGGAAGATAAAAATATTAACTATAAGGGGCTCCGCGCTTAACGCTAAGCCCACTTTATTCTTTGGTGCTACTAAGGCTTGGTGATCTCCTCTATATATATAGGAAGGAAGGGATTTATGAAATTATTTTGCTCAATGTGGGACTTAAAGGGTTTTTCATAATCAAGTGACCTACTTCAGAGCCGTTTTTCTCTAAGATGGAAGCCGATTTTGGTTTCTAAGGTGTAGGGATAAATTGTAGCTTTTTCAGCAAGCTTTCCAACGACACAAATGACACCTCAAATGGACAAGTACAACTCAAGATATGACGTAGTCTTTCTAGGGTTTTCATCATAAAGCTCGTCACTATACTTAAACATTTTTCAAGCATTCTAATTATAAGAACTTAATCTAACACCTCTAACACCAAATATAATAACTATAACACTAGCATAATATAATATAATAAAGATAATAATAATAATCTAACATCCACACCAATAAGATCACAAATAACAACAACAACAGCAATAAAATACACACGACACACGTGCATAGAAAAGCACAAACACTATCACAACATAGGTACATGCTTAGGACAAAACCAATAATATACAAGTAATAATAACAAGAATTTATAGAAAATATAACAAAAGAGTCCTAATAAGGGTTCTCCTTAAGATATATTCCTAGTACGCGAAACTTGGGGTGTTACAATTCTACCCCCCTTAAAAGATTTTCGTCCTCGAAAATCAAAGCCGATCCACATACTTTTACTACACATATCTATCTTCTTTCACTTCTTAATGTATCTTTTGATCAAGGTTGTAGCACTAAATCTAATATCCCACTAGTTTCTTATCCTTCTTACTTTTCTTAAAGATCGGAATCCTATGGTCATAAAGGGTACTTCAAAGACTTAGGTTAAAACTAAGCTGATTACTATCACAACTAGGTCTCGTACTTATGGTTTCTCACTCATAACTCCCTTTCCGAACCCTCCATATATAACTTCCTAAAGATTTTTAAACGGGATCTTACTAAAAAGGTTCTAAGCTTTCACTTGAATTCTATTTAGGTATCCTCTCTATCCTTCTTGGTCTACCCTTCTTGCGGATTTCAGTACTAGGTCTATTCTTATGAGATTCTATGATCCTTCCTTAATCCTACTCAAGAAGTCTTTACTCTCCACAAGGGGATCCTAATCCATACTCAGGCTTGCTGGTAACTATCTTTCGGGTAACTCTTACTTAAGCAAATACCTATCACTGTCTCTTCTTCCACTATCCTAGTTTTAAGTTCTTACAAGGCATCCATCTATACTCTTGCACTTTCATAAAATCATCTCCTCTAATGGCTTCGGACTAAGCTTCTCCTGTAAAAGATATAATGGTTTTATCTTAGCACCATCTCTTACTAGGTAGGTACTCGCTAAAACCATCTCATTCCCTCATTAGATATATTCTTTAGGTACTCACTTTAGGTAAAAAGGGCTTTTCTTCCCTTCTACTTCTCTTAGCTAGTTTAAGCCTAATCCACTAATGGTCTTCTAGGATAATCTTAATTATAAGGAGTTTAATTAGTGACTTGTCTCAAATTCCTCTTAGGATGATTCTACTCTTAAGGCCTCTATGGATCCCTCAAACTTTTACATCGGATTTGTAACTTAATTGTGGGTTTGTTATATCTATTGTCTATCTATCACGACTTTCTTTTTGTACACTAGGCTTAACTCTTAAACATAGTTGCTAGTTGATGTGGTGAACTTAACTCAGGTGTCAACCTGGGAGGTAGGTATACTAAGGAATCTAGTTTTACAAACGTATGCTCCTCTAAGTATTCCTTCCTTTACTCTATCTTAATCTCTACTAGGTTACTATGTTCACTTATATCTATCAATCTCATCTTAGGGGCATCTATGAGGGTTTGTTACATGGTGTTTGTTATGTTGAGTTGCCTAGGTTAACATCTCTTCTACCAAGTCTAGCTTGGTCAAGAAGACTAAGGTTACTACCTCTTTATCCCCAACACAACTATATCCTCACTTTCATTCTCAAGGTAGATAAACACCTAACTCTCGATTCTATTCCCTTACTAACCACTCAGCAACACAGAAAAGCATAAAGGACAAGTAGAAACAATTAAAAGAATATAATGTCATTATAGATTCCCAATCATGGTAATTCAAAACAATAAAATGTCAATATGAATGCAACATATTGTTTACATATAGCAATTACATTACTTAAGCACTCTAGGATTGGGGAAAATCGCATTCCCCTCACTTACAGGCGCAAAGGCACATAGGCAAAGCATGCACATAACTGCACGCGCATATACAGTATGCACGCACAAGCATTCACATGTAGGAAACTTCTATGTTGACACCCTCGTCTCTCACCCTTGAATCATGTGAATCACTCAACTCCCCAATAAATCCAGACATATTGCATTCATGCAAGTTATCAAGATAAAACAACAAGGCAAGCATATAGTAAATGCATTCATTCAAAAGAGGATAGAACAATCAGATATAATATGGGAAGAGGGGATGCATGTAAGGAAATGTACTAGTTCTAAATCATTCATTTAGCAAATAAAAAGAAACCCGTGTAACAACTAAAGGAACTTTCCATTCAAACATTACTTAAGAGTAACCCATACTAGGCACAACCAAATTCTCACTTAAGGGCCATCACATCAATCAAAAGAGGCATACATTAGAACATCCTATATTCACACATACAAGTATTCAAGCAAGAATTAATAAGTTCAAACAACACCACATCATCCACGCATAGGAAAAAAAATGTTACTCCTAAGACATGCATATAACAAGAAAGAGATCAAGGACAACTACTCTTAACCTCGGTTTTCGTTTGCCATATTGTCCTACTCGCATCGCACAAATTATTGAGATGGCCAGTCTCAATATTTCGCGACAACAAAACTAGGATCTATGGTATAGCGAATGACCAAAACACTCAACACACTTTAAATAATGTCAAACAATTTCATAGAACACATATAGGAAAACATGGAAGACACATAACACACAAGCCGGAAGGTCCGACCTGCTCTGATACCACTAATGTAACACCCTAAGGGTATTATCGTAACTATGCTTAATATTTCTAAAGAGGCAAAAATTAAAAACATTTACACAACAATCTCATGCGGAAGCTAACATATAAACATATAAATTACAACTTGATTTAATAATTACAACTTATTTCTTGTAACATTTACATCATACAATATATAAGAAAATTACATAGAAATATAAAATAACTAAGCTACATCTTCCATGACAAGGCTCCATGCTCCAACGACACGCGTCATCACCTATTTCCTGAAAGGAGGGAAGTTAAAGGGGTGAGACATAAGGTCTCAGTGAGTGCTCTAAGACTCTACGACTGGGTTTAAACCCTTCTACCCGAACAATTCATCTATTAGTCTTTATGGATTTACCCTCTCTGAACCTCTATCAAACTCTATTGTTTCTATAGTTGGTCTACATCCATCAATCATAAATATTTTCCTCTAACACATCTCTCGTGCTCACTCTACTATGCTGGTTCACCATCATCGGTATCTTAGTATTTATTCTTTAACTAGCAAGTTACTTCCATTACTCCCTCTCACGTTAACTTCACTTTCCATGCTCGTATTCTACTATCTAACACTTTCTTTGCATCAGTCTTTTTCTTAATAGCAAAATACATCATGACCTATACTCACATAGTGTCGTTCTAGGTACATCTCTCTCTATGCCCATAAAGAGTCACATCCTATCCCATTACATTACAAGTCTAGATACATACATTCACAACATATTACGATTATGGATAGAATCATTCACACCTCACATAAGTACAACACAAGGTATACATGACATCCACTTCATAAACCACACAAGTCAGACAAAACTTACAATAATGCACGTATGCAATGCGATGTTCCATTCTCTTTCATATGCATGTGGTACCAGTAAAACACTCTTGTGAAAGTAGCCTGGGAGTACGTGCGAGTCGACGAATAGCCACACCATGGGCATCCGACACTAACAGTCTCAACCAGGATGATACCCCTAGCGGCTCGTCAGGGTTACCCAGTCTTGCAAGGATACTCCAACCCATGGGATCAGCATGAGTTTAAAGGAGATTCCAAACCAGATAACACCCCCAAGGTCAGAACTCATCGAGTTCTTCACGACCTCCCCAGTTAGGTTCATAAACAACTTTCAAAAACACATATATATCATGTTATGATGCATGATTCACATGGATGTTCATGGCTTCATTAAACCTCACATCAAACATAGTGAGCCCATTCTCGCCCCACATGGGCTAGGTCACTCACGGTCAAAATATCACTTGGGTCCATTCTCACCCCATATAGGCTAGATCACCCATCTCAATGGCATCTAACATCACCTCTTAACTCACAAATTCAAAGACATTTAATACTCATACATTACAATTCACACTTTAGGGATAATGTAAAGCATTCAATGATTGCACAACACTCACAAATCACCATTCAAGTTATAACAACAACACATGTATTCAATCTCATTATTCAATCAAGTCAAGTACCTGAAATACATCTTAACCCTATGCCATACATCAATTATAGAATCTATCTACTTTGTACTATGATTGGTATAACATCCTTTAAGTTTTTAGTATTACTTCTATCATTTTATGTTGCACATGTATGGCCTTTCTGAGGTATAAACATCTAGAGTTATACTAATCATATCAAGTTGAATTTTATCTTGTTTTAAAGTTAAGACAATTATCTACAATTTGTATGTTGACCTCAAGATCTAGTATTATGATCTACTATGCCTAAAATTAAGAACAACATAGACTTATCGCAGAATCCTGACAGCTTGACCTTTGCTCACTAATTGGGTGATATCTAGAGTTCTAGAATTTCGATTGGGGTAAAACCAAAGCCATTAGTTATCTAACATCTAGGGCTACACCTCTTATGAAGACACATAAGCCTAATTCGGTCATCTTCACCACTTGTTTTTCACATTAAAATCACGTTCCTGTTTACTCTCTTTACATCTCTTAATTTCCACATCATTTTCCTAAACTACGATGAGATATCTGGGTCCTAAGATAAGATACTTAAATATCTACAATTCAAACATGATCGAATCCTAAGGTGAGATGTCTACAATTCAAACATAATCAATTCATCATCCCATTAAAGAAAATATAATGCTTCGGGGTATTCACAACCCGTCCAATTAAAATATAAAAGCGAAGGGTAGGGGAAATCACTCACTTGGGAAGCACAGAGATGATCTCCGACCGACCCGGGAGAGCTTGGTGGCGTTGTCCATCATGACCACCGCAACAACTCTTACTATGGCTAAAACTTGGGTGTGAAAAAAAAACACGATCCCAAGCCCCGCCTATATGCCCCGAGTTTGGAAACTCTAAGGGGAAGATAAAAATATTAACTATAAGGGGCTCCGCGCTTAACGCTAAGCCCACTTTATTCTTTGGTGCTACTAAGGCTTGGTGATCTCCTCTATATATATAGGAAGGAAGGGATTTATGAAATTATTTTGCTCAATGTGGGACTTAAAGGGTTTTTCATAATCAAGTGACCTACTTCAGAGCCGTTTTTCTCTAAGATGGAAGCCGATTTTGGTTTCTAAGGTGTAGGGATAAATTGTAGCTTTTTCAGCAAGCTTTCCAACGACACAAATGACACCTCAAATGGACAAGTACAACTCAAGATATGACGTAGTCTTTCTAGGGTTTTCATCATAAAGCTCGTCACTATACTTAAACATTTTTCAAGCATTCTAATTATAAGAACTTAATCTAACACCTCTAACACCAAATATAATAACTATAACACTAGCATAATATAATATAATAAAGATAATAATAATAATCTAACATCCACACCAATAAGATCACAAATAACAACAACAACAGCAATAAAATACACACGACACACGTGCATAGAAAAGCACAAACACTATCACAACATAGGTACATGCTTAGGACAAAACCAATAATATACAAGTAATAATAACAAGAATTTATAGAAAATATAACAAAAGAGTCCTAATAAGGGTTCTCCTTAAGATATATTCCTAGTACGCGAAACTTGGGGTGTTACAATTCTACCCCCCTTAAAAGATTTTCGTCCTCGAAAATCAAAGCCGATCCACATACTTTTACTACACATATCTATCTTCTTTCACTTCTTAATGTATCTTTTGATCAAGGTTGTAGCACTAAATCTAATATCCCACTAGTTTCTTATCCTTCTTACTTTTCTTAAAGATCGGAATCCTATGGTCATAAAGGGTACTTCAAAGACTTAGGTTAAAACTAAGCTGATTACTATCACAACTAGGTCTCGTACTTATGGTTTCTCACTCATAACTCCCTTTCCGAACCCTCCATATATAACTTCCTAAAGATTTTTAAACGGGATCTTACTAAAAAGGTTCTAAGCTTTCACTTGAATTCTATTTAGGTATCCTCTCTATCCTTCTTGGTCTACCCTTCTTGCGGATTTCAGTACTAGGTCTATTCTTATGAGATTCTATGATCCTTCCTTAATCCTACTCAAGAAGTCTTTACTCTCCACAAGGGGATCCTAATCCATACTCAGGCTTGCTGGTAACTATCTTTCGGGTAACTCTTACTTAAGCAAATACCTATCACTGTCTCTTCTTCCACTATCCTAGTTTTAAGTTCTTACAAGGCATCCATCTATACTCTTGCACTTTCATAAAATCATCTCCTCTAATGGCTTCGGACTAAGCTTCTCCTGTAAAAGATATAATGGTTTTATCTTAGCACCATCTCTTACTAGGTAGGTACTCGCTAAAACCATCTCATTCCCTCATTAGATATATTCTTTAGGTACTCACTTTAGGTAAAAAGGGCTTTTCTTCCCTTCTACTTATCTTAGCTAGTTTAAGCCTAATCCACTAATGGTCTTCTAGGATAATCTTAATTATAAGGAGTTTAATTAGTGACTTGTCTCAAATTCCTCTTAGGATGATTCTACTCTTAAGGCCTCTATGGATCCCTCAAACTTTTACATCGGATTTGTAACTTAATTGTGGGTTTGTTATATCTATTGTCTATCTATCACGACTTTCTTTTTGTACACTAGGCTTAACTCTTAAACATAGTTGCTAGTTGATGTGGTGAACTTAACTCAGGTGTCAACCTGGGAGGTAGGTATACTAAGGAATCTAGTTTTACAAACGTATGCTCCTCTAAGTATTCCTTCCTTTACTCTATCTTAATCTCTACTAGGTTACTATGTTCACTTATATCTATCAATCTCATCTTAGGGGCATCTATGAGGGTTTGTTACATGGTGTTTGTTATGTTGAGTTGCCTAGGTTAACATCTCTTCTACCAAGTCTAGCTTGGTCAAGAAGACTAAGGTTACTACCTCTTTATCCCCAACACAACTATATCCTCACTTTCATTCTCAAGGTAGATAAACACCTAACTCTCGATTCTATTCCCTTACTAACCACTCAGCAACACAGAAAAGCATAAAGGACAAGTAGAAACAATTAAAAGAATATAATGTCATTATAGATTCCCAATCATGGTAATTCAAAACAATAAAATGTCAATATGAATGCAACATATTGTTTACATATAGCAATTACATTACTTAAGCACTCTAGGATTGGGGAAAATCGCATTCCCCTCACTTACAGGCGCAAAGGCACATAGGCAAAGCATGCACATAACTGCACGCGCATATACAGTATGCACGCACAAGCATTCACATGTAGGAAACTTCTATGTTGACACCCTCGTCTCTCACCCTTGAATCATGTGAATCACTCAACTCCCCAATAAATCCAGACATATTGCATTCATGCAAGTTATCAAGATAAAACAACAAGGCAAGCATATAGTAAATGCATTCATTCAAAAGAGGATAGAACAATCAGATATAATATGGGAAGAGGGGATGCATGTAAGGAAATGTACTAGTTCTAAATCATTCATTTAGCAAATAAAAAGAAACCCGTGTAACAACTAAAGGAACTTTCCATTCAAACATTACTTAAGAGTAACCCATACTAGGCACAACCAAATTCTCACTTAAGGGCCATCACATCAATCAAAAGAGGCATACATTAGAACATCCTATATTCACACATACAAGTATTCAAGCAAGAATTAATAAGTTCAAACAACACCACATCATCCACGCATAGGAAAAAAAATGTTACTCCTAAGACATGCATATAACAAGAAAGAGATCAAGGACAACTACTCTTAACCTCGGTTTTCGTTTGCCATATTGTCCTACTCGCATCGCACAAATTATTGAGATGGCCAGTCTCAATATTTCGCGACAACAAAACTAGGATCTATGGTATAGCGAATGACCAAAACACTCAACACACTTTAAATAATGTCAAACAATTTCATAGAACACATATAGGAAAACATGGAAGACACATAACACACAAGCCGGAAGGTCCGACCTGCTCTGATACCACTAATGTAACACCCTAAGGGTATTATCGTAACTATGCTTAATATTTCTAAAGAGGCAAAAATTAAAAACATTTACACAACAATCTCATGCGGAAGCTAACATATAAACATATAAATTACAACTTGATTTAATAATTACAACTTATTTCTTGTAACATTTACATCATACAATATATAAGAAAATTACATAGAAATATAAAATAACTAAGCTACATCTTCCATGACAAGGCTCCATGCTCCAACGACACGCGTCATCACCTATTTCCTGAAAGGAGGGAAGTTAAAGGGGTGAGACATAAGGTCTCAGTGAGTGCTCTAAGACTCTACGACTGGGTTTAAACCCTTCTACCCGAACAATTCATCTATTAGTCTTTATGGATTTACCCTCTCTGAACCTCTATCAAACTCTATTGTTTCTATAGTTGGTCTACATCCATCAATCATAAATATTTTCCTCTAACACATCTCTCGTGCTCACTCTACTATGCTGGTTCACCATCATCGGTATCTTAGTATTTATTCTTTAACTAGCAAGTTACTTCCATTACTCCCTCTCACGTTAACTTCACTTTCCATGCTCGTATTCTACTATCTAACACTTTCTTTGCATCAGTCTTTTTCTTAATAGCAAAATACATCATGACCTATACTCACATAGTGTCGTTCTAGGTACATCTCTCTCTATGCCCATAAAGAGTCACATCCTATCCCATTACATTACAAGTCTAGATACATACATTCACAACATATTACGATTATGGATAGAATCATTCACACCTCACATAAGTACAACACAAGGTATACATGACATCCACTTCATAAACCACACAAGTCAGACAAAACTTACAATAATGCACGTATGCAATGCGATGTTCCATTCTCTTTCATATGCATGTGGTACCAGTAAAACACTCTTGTGAAAGTAGCCTGGGAGTACGTGCGAGTCGACGAATAGCCACACCATGGGCATCCGACACTAACAGTCTCAACCAGGATGATACCCCTAGCGGCTCGTCAGGGTTACCCAGTCTTGCAAGGATACTCCAACCCATGGGATCAGCATGAGTTTAAAGGAGATTCCAAACCAGATAACACCCCCAAGGTCAGAACTCATCGAGTTCTTCACGACCTCCCCAGTTAGGTTCATAAACAACTTTCAAAAACACATATATATCATGTTATGATGCATGATTCACATGGATGTTCATGGCTTCATTAAACCTCACATCAAACATAGTGAGCCCATTCTCGCCCCACATGGGCTAGGTCACTCACGGTCAAAATATCACTTGGGTCCATTCTCACCCCATATAGGCTAGATCACCCATCTCAATGGCATCTAACATCACCTCTTAACTCACAAATTCAAAGACATTTAATACTCATACATTACAATTCACACTTTAGGGATAATGTAAAGCATTCAATGATTGCACAACACTCACAAATCACCATTCAAGTTATAACAACAACACATGTATTCAATCTCATTATTCAATCAAGTCAAGTACCTGAAATACATCTTAACCCTATGCCATACATCAATTATAGAATCTATCTACTTTGTACTATGATTGGTATAACATCCTTTAAGTTTTTAGTATTACTTCTATCATTTTATGTTGCACATGTATGGCCTTTCTGAGGTATAAACATCTAGAGTTATACTAATCATATCAAGTTGAATTTTATCTTGTTTTAAAGTTAAGACAATTATCTACAATTTGTATGTTGACCTCAAGATCTAGTATTATGATCTACTATGCCTAAAATTAAGAACAACATAGACTTATCGCAGAATCCTGACAGCTTGACCTTTGCTCACTAATTGGGTGATATCTAGAGTTCTAGAATTTCGATTGGGGTAAAACCAAAGCCATTAGTTATCTAACATCTAGGGCTACACCTCTTATGAAGACACATAAGCCTAATTCGGTCATCTTCACCACTTGTTTTTCACATTAAAATCACGTTCCTGTTTACTCTCTTTACATCTCTTAATTTCCACATCATTTTCCTAAACTACGATGAGATATCTGGGTCCTAAGATAAGATACTTAAATATCTACAATTCAAACATGATCGAATCCTAAGGTGAGATGTCTACAATTCAAACATAATCAATTCATCATCCCATTAAAGAAAATATAATGCTTCGGGGTATTCACAACCCGTCCAATTAAAATATAAAAGCGAAGGGTAGGGGAAATCACTCACTTGGGAAGCACAGAGATGATCTCCGACCGACCCGGGAGAGCTTGGTGGCGTTGTCCATCATGACCACCGCAACAACTCTTACTATGGCTAAAACTTGGGTGTGAAAAAAAAACACGATCCCAAGCCCCGCCTATATGCCCCGAGTTTGGAAACTCTAAGGGGAAGATAAAAATATTAACTATAAGGGGCTCCGCGCTTAACGCTAAGCCCACTTTATTCTTTGGTGCTACTAAGGCTTGGTGATCTCCTCTATATATATAGGAAGGAAGGGATTTATGAAATTATTTTGCTCAATGTGGGACTTAAAGGGTTTTTCATAATCAAGTGACCTACTTCAGAGCCGTTTTTCTCTAAGATGGAAGCCGATTTTGGTTTCTAAGGTGTAGGGATAAATTGTAGCTTTTTCAGCAAGCTTTCCAACGACACAAATGACACCTCAAATGGACAAGTACAACTCAAGATATGACGTAGTCTTTCTAGGGTTTTCATCATAAAGCTCGTCACTATACTTAAACATTTTTCAAGCATTCTAATTATAAGAACTTAATCTAACACCTCTAACACCAAATATAATAACTATAACACTAGCATAATATAATATAATAAAGATAATAATAATAATCTAACATCCACACCAATAAGATCACAAATAACAACAACAACAGCAATAAAATACACACGACACACGTGCATAGAAAAGCACAAACACTATCACAACATAGGTACATGCTTAGGACAAAACCAATAATATACAAGTAATAATAACAAGAATTTATAGAAAATATAACAAAAGAGTCCTAATAAGGGTTCTCCTTAAGATATATTCCTAGTACGCGAAACTTGGGGTGTTACATTTAGGACACTGATTAAGAAAGTAAGAGGAAATTTTTTTTTTATTGGAATGTGAAAAAATACATTCTCCTAAAGGCATTGATCAGCAAAATCCTTTTATAAATTCTAAAATAGTATTAATTACATTTGTAAATTTTGTAACAAAACCTTAAACTTTAAACAGAATGGGGGCGAAGAGAATACATGGGAACTAATTTATTGGTTATTTGAAATAGTGTATTTAAACAAAAGAGTAGTTTATACTGTCTAATAATTTTTTTAAAAAAAAGTATTAAATGAAAATATAATTGTCTATGTGATAAAGATGAAAAGTATTTTTTTTTAAATTACTTTTGAAGTAATTTGATCCTTCCTCTCTCCCCCTTTATATATACTGGAGCAGGATCCATTTATACCAAGTATAACTTACACCAAATCTCAACTGCTCAATTTAGATAATCTAAAGGCTTAAATTGATTCACTTGAAAAATTAAAAAAAGCTAATTAGTATATGTTACAAAGTTACGTAATTAATTAAGCATTAATTTTTTTATACAATTAATTATGCATTAATTTGATTCTTCCTCTCCCCCTTACAAAGTTATGTAATTAATTAAGCATTAATTTTTTTATACAATTAATTAAGCATTAATTTTTTTTATACAATATAATTAATTAAGCATTAATTTGATTCTTCCTCTTCCCCTTACAAAGTTATGTAATTAATTAAGCATTAATTTTTTTATACAATATAATTAATTTAGCATT
This sequence comes from Pueraria montana var. lobata, assembly GCA_026413185.1. Classification (NCBI taxonomy): domain Eukaryota; kingdom Viridiplantae; phylum Streptophyta; class Magnoliopsida; order Fabales; family Fabaceae; genus Pueraria; species Pueraria montana. The sequence goes on from CM048656.1 coordinate 18,683,566, forward strand.
AATTTGATCCTTCCTCTCCCCCATTATTTATACTTTATTCGTTCCTTTTTATTTGTCTTTTAAGTTTCTACGTAGAAACCAATAAATATAATAAATTTTCTTGATTTTAATAAAATAGTTATGAAATTTCTTATTTTATCCCTTTTCATTTCTACTCCACAATAAATAAATATGTGTAAATTAATTAAAGATTGACTGAAAAGTAAGGGTATAATAGTCAAAATAATAATTAATGTTATCTTGACCTTTGAAAATGACAAATAAATAGAAACAAAAAATTTCCAAAAAAAACGACAATTAAAAAGGAATAGAGGTAGTGTGTGTGTATATATATATATGCTACAAAGTTATGTCATTAATTAAGCATTAATTTTAACAAGTGTTTTCTCCAAACTCAAATATAAGAAAAAAAAATTCTCATGAATTGTGGAGTAAAATGTAAACAAAATTTAACCAATTTCATTTTATTTAATGATATTGTCTCCAAAATACATAGATTAAATTTGTGTACCAACAAAGTTGGTTCTTGTGGCTTTCAAGTTGTTGGTCATTCAAAAAATAAAGAAAGTTGTTGGTCATTCCGGGTAGCATACACATTTCCACTTGAGTCAAAATACCTTTGTTTTTATTTTATTTTATTTTAAATATGATATTAATTTTTTTTACAAATATAATAAATGAATGCATAATAATCAATTAATTTTATTCAAAAAAAATAATCAATTAATAAATGCATGAATTCAAATACTCATTAATGATGCCATTAAAATCCATTATCCTTCCCACAATAAATAATAATAATACTAATTGTGCATTTAAAACTCACTGTCTATTAAATATCTAATTAATTAATATGTTTTATTAAATAAATAAAAATGAAATAACTAAAAAAGAATTGTATAGAGTGTTCTTATTTTAGGTGGGAAAAAATATGACAAAACTTTCTTACTTTATATTATAAAAGATATAAGAGAAGCAATACAGGTTGGAAATGTGTTGACTGTGCATTCTTCACTATTAACATTTAACACTCCTTTAAAAAAAAACATTTAACACACCGTGGTCCCATTTTATAAACTTTTAGATTTTTAATGTATTTTTTCATATTTGTAACTGCTCAAATCTTATATAATAATTTTTTTATGTTTTTAACTTCTATATTCTATTATCATATTAAGGGGTTAATTCAGTTGGTTGCGTGAATAGTTGAAAATTCTCTAATACTTATTTTCAATTCCTACAAGTAAAAAAAAAAATTCTATTACCATTATTGTTCTTTTGACAAGTTTTAATATTTTCTTATTTTGTTTTTTTATTAAAATACTAATTTTTCTACTAGTTATAAAAAATGTACATATATAAGTAATGAGATTTATTGTTGTATTAAAATTAGTCAAACGGATACTTTTTGCTAAAGAAGAAAAATAATTAATTATATGCCTTCTATATATATTCAATAAATTGACTAAAAAAATTATATTTAATTAATAAATTAAGAGTCAAAGAGGTATTCAAATATGCATTAATACAGTAGAATATCATTCAAATTTTAACTAATTATTATTATTTTTAATATTATCATCATCATCAACATCCTTTCTTTCACTATTATATATATATAACATGAATAAAGAAATTCAATTCACTCCAAATTCTAAAACTAGTGATCAGAGAGCAAAATGATGATACAAGTTGGGTCTGAGAACATTGATATGACAGCTGCACCTAATGGTGGTGGTGCAAACGGCGTTCACATGATTTTAACTGATCCAAATGTATTTGCTTGTTGCCATTGTGGTGATACATTAACCATTCCAGTCTACCAGGTTTCTTAAATTCCCTTTCTTCTCTAGTTGTTAATTAAAATTAGCCTTTTCTATGTCATATGTGTGAATGCTTAATCTCATGCAGTTTGTAAATTTTAAATTTACCTTTCATTTGATTGAATTGGATCTGGTTGGTATGAGGTTGAACTTGGAAGTGTATGTATGGATCCTTGTGATTAAACCGACAAAAAGCCTTCTTTTCTTTTTTTTTCCTTTTTATTATTATTTTTTTAATGAATATTTTTTTTTAATTATTATTCCACAGTATATTAGAACAACAATACATGTTTTTGATAAAAAGACCTATTACACTGTTATAGTTATTTGTTATGACTAATTAGCCAATTCAATTCTTAAAAAGAAAAAAGAGAAAAAGCTCCGGAAAATAAATTTTTCAATTTTTAAATCTTCGAGAAGGCAGGCTACTGAGGTGAACTTTGTAATACCTTCTTGTCAGTGTGATTCTTACCGAGCTTTTTGTGGGATTGTTCTTAGATCATGAATACTTAGGCAATTATTTTTAGGATTTTGATGAAAATCAAAGAAGGTGGATCCATATGATATATACCTTAAAATATGATTCCACATGGGTAAACTTGTCCTTTTTTTTATTAGACATGGGTAAACTTGTCTGAATCCAAATCATAAGCAGTTCAATAAAGAACAACAAATGATGCATTCATTCAAAGATCTAATGAGCTTATATTTTTTACCCTGTTTTCTTTTTAAACATTTCATGTAAAAAATTATTTAAGTAAAGATTCTTTACAATTTTTTTTTATACCTTCCTATGAGTTCTTTTACATTATTTGATCGATAAGATCTTATTTATTAATCGCATTAGTAAATTCTAAATATTCTTATTTTTCTTCTTCTTTTTTTTGGTGAAATTCTTATTTTTCTTTTATTATCTCTTTAATTACACTCATATTGACTTACTAATTGTCTTTCGGATTCTCTTTTTGATCAGTGTCTTTCAATCTATTTTCATACTTCATCATTAAAATTACCCCACCCCTAACCCTTCCTTCCATCCATCCATTAGTAACTGGCTATCAAATGATGGATTAAATAAGATAGAATATTTTATCTTAATTATGTTATTTTCCTTATTTTGCTTATTAAGAAACACTTTATAAGAGCTATCTGGTTTGATTTTCTTTTTTTTACTTTTAATTATAAAACTATCACTTTATTTTCGTTTTGTTTCTTTTATTTTTCTTAAGTTTACACAGAAAATAGTGAATTTATTATTATCTTTTGTTTTGATTTCTATTTTCACTGTATACTGTACAAAATTAAAATAGAAAAACATTTTCTCGTACGAAACGACCTTTTAATGTAGTTACCTATCTCTACCTGATTGGTTTTTCCTCTTGTAATGATTGGGCAGATTGGCATTACAATGGGTAATTAAGTTGACCACAATAGTTTTCTAGACAGTCAATTCTCTTATTCTTCCCTTAAGTCACTCTCTTATTCCTTCAACTAAAATTAACCAATAATCCTCCATCCTTACCAGCTCCAATAGGGTTAGGACTATCCTTCAACGTTGTCCATGTTGTGCTTGCCAAATAATATCTTATTAATCAAGTTTTTTGACAATACTTCATGCAATGTGTGGATCTATGTGTAATTAGTATTTATTAGGAGATCTAGTATTGTATTGCTGAATTATAGAGAAGTTTCACTTTTTTTTTCCTGTTCTTAGAACTAATTAGAACGAGTAGCAATATCTCTTTAACCCCTTGTTTCATTTACTACATTCCTGATGAACTCAAATCTCAAAAGGCAATATGTAAATGTATGTTGGCAAATAAATTCCCTTTTCATTAACTTTGACAAATTCTATTGAAAAAACATCATAACGAACATGGCAATCAAATTCAAACCAGATACAACATGTATTAACAGAATGATAACAAATATGAGAACTGAGGGAGAGGATATGTGGGGGAATTTGTAGCAAACTAACACCTCAAAATTCAAATGTCTACATTTTGTTAGTCACTTGTTCTGCTTGACATTTTCTGCCACCATTTTGTTCCATTCTCAAGCTAGGCTGATAAAAAAAATTGTTTATTTTTTTATTTCTTTTGTTTATCATGTTTCTAGCTAAATTCTTGTTTAGAGTTTCAACTACTTTTTATGACTTTTTTTTTTGTTTATCATACATAATCACTTAATTATTTTTTTTTTGTGTCTTCAAATGCAGTGCATCAAGGGGCACATAATTGTTTGTTCCTCCTGCTGTAGCAAGCTTGGGGACAAGTGTCCCTTTTGCTCAACATTCATCGGGGAAAGCCGTTGCCGAGCCATTGAGGCAGTGATGGAATCGTTGAAAATTGCGTGCTCAAATGCAGAACAAGGTTGTAATGCAATGGTGAGGTACAGTGAGAAACATGAGCATCAGAAGACATGCACCTTTGCACCATGTTTATGTCCGCAGCCACGTTGCGACTGGATTTCCAATTGCAACGAATTAGGGCAACATTTCAAGCAGAAGCACTTCCACAAGAGAATACCATTCGAATATGGCGAGTTTTTCGACGTGCCGTTGAAGCGCAACACGACGACTCGTATTCTTCAAGATGTGAGTGATGGAAAACTGTTTGTGCTCAGCAATGATATGAGGGAGAGGGAAAATTCATTGATTCTTTTTCACAATGGGCCTGACTCGTTGGTCCCTCAGTTTCATTATGAAGTTAGGGCAAAGTCTGATGGTGCAGTTTTATTGCCCCGAACTGTTGTGGACTGCACTCAAGGAGTGACATTTGAGTTTTCTTTGGCAAGCTTTTTTTGCATTCCACTTGAGATGTGGTCTTGCAAAGGACAGATCAAACTGCAGTTTCGGATCACTACTGTGCGTGCTGCAAAAAAGGCTGTTAGTGAAGATAAGGATGAGCAAGAAAGAGATCCAACACCAAACGGGAGGCCCAAAAGGCTCAGGAAACGCCCAGCTGGATGGGACGACTATGATCACTGAGAGCAACCGATTGATACTCTTAGATATGGGACGACTATGATCACTGAGAGCAACCGATTGATACTCTTAGATACTTCACCGATATGTATCTGTGAAGTATCCAAGTCTTTTTAAAAAAAGTTATGAAAATCCAATCCAGCTACATAAGAGACAAATAATATAGAAACATTGATCATCCTTGATGAATTTAAGAAACGAGTGAGATTGATAATCTTATTTCTATTTCTAGACAATGTGGAGTGATTTATCAAGACAATGATTTATAATTTTTATTTTGCATTTAGTAATGTTCAAGACATATGTTGTTAATTTGGATTTACATAATTGCAATTATATATTTATCATGTTTTATAAAATTTTATATGTATCTAGACATGTATCTCATTCGTATCATATCCTATATATTTTAGAATAATGGTAACGCTATATCATATACATGTTGTATTTGTGCATCATAGCTTGACACGTTACTATTGAGTTTGTTGATTTGCTTTTGGGGTTATTTTTCTGTCACGATGGTTTTTTCCTTTTGGAAGTTGTTATAAGTAGTGTCATATGAAAGGGAATAAGACAGAGAAGAATTATTCCATCAAATTCTAATTCCTTCTTTCTTCTGGAGGTATTTCCTGACATCACATACAAGAAAAGGTTCTTTTTGTTTTGATCATAAGTAAGGCCAGTCCTTATCATTCGGTTCTAAGACTATCATAGACCGATTGGAAGATTTACCAGGTGCTACACACTATGATGAGGGCCCATCTAGGTCTTAGAGGACATTAATACATGCTTGGCTTGTTAAATTTCTTTGTGTTATGTTTCTGTTTGAGTGCATGGAGTCTTGGCTTTTTTAGAGTAGTTGTTTTCATCAAGTAGCTGGCTAGAAAAGTTAAGAACATATACTTTTTTGAATGATGAATGTTAGGGATGTTGTTCAAATTTATCTATATAGCTATTTGTTTTTCTTTGTAAACGACTTTGAGTTTTGCTCAAAAAAGTTATTTAGTTGTTTGTTTTTTATTAGAAGAATATTCTATGCTCACAAAAACAATTTTTATGAAACATGTTTATTCTTGAAATTAAACTGTTTTCTTTTTACTTTTATATAAATAAGAAATCGAAAAAATATTTGACAAGAGTGGTGTTTAAAAATTGAGTTTAATCAGCAAACTATCAAAGGGGATGAATTTTTTTTACTCTAATTATTTAAATATTTAACTTCTAACAAATAAATATTTATTAATCAATGACTTTTATAAAATTATTCATTACTTTTACACATAAAACTAAAATTGAATTTTATTTCAAATGATACAAGAAGAAAACACATGTCTTAATTTGTTTCAAAAGATTGTTGCTAAAAATTTTATATATTATAAACTTTACTAATTCTTTGTTTCAAGTTTTAAAAGACTTTTCGGTCTCACAAGCACAATAACAATCAAATAGGACTCACAACAATAGTTTCACAATAAGGAAGAGGAACAAACTCATGAGATATAATAGTAACTAGGTCATCAAATTTTATAACAATTATATATAACATTTATAAATATGTTTATAATATAATGTTAATAATAATTAATGTTAATAATTAGATATATGGATAGATAAATGAAGACTTATAACAATACAAAAAGTATAGTTAGCCTAGGTAATAACAATTGATAGAAAGTTATATAGATGTCATTCTTATCAAATTTATAGTATATATATCTCTTTGGGTTAGATTATATATAATCAGTGATAACATATATTATTAAAAAGATTAGTATATAATCAATAGTCACATATATTATCAGATTTATTAATTAGTATATATTATTATATATAGATATACTATTATTAATATATTAATCAATGTATATTATTAATTTATTATATATATTAATCAATAGTAACATACTATATTATAAGAAGTTTGAGGGAGGGGGGCTATAGCCTTGCGTGCCCCCCGTATATTCGTTCCTGAGTTTAATGGTCATACAATGATAGTGTAAAGCAATTTTACACTGTCATTCAATCACAAATAATTGTTAATATAACTTTTAAAGTATTTATCATAAAGTCAATAAACTTACCATAAATTGTGAGTTGTAATTGGATGACGGTGTAAAATTATTTTACAATGTTAGTGCATATATTTTCTCTTAAAATTATTTCCAAAAATAATATCTCTTTTTCAATTTTTAAAACCAAAAATATCAAATCATATGTTTAAGTTGTTTGGATTTTCTATTTTCAGTTCTTTATTTCTTGTTCTTTAACTCATCTTCTTCCCTTATTCCTATTATCTAAAAATTATTTTTGAAAAATTATTTTATAAAATTATTTTTAAAAACTAAAAAACAAAAACACAATCAAAATACAAGTCAAGTAACATTTTCTCTTATCATCGCCTAAAATATTTCTTCCTTTCTCCTCTATATTTTTATTCTCTTAATTTATTTAAAAGTATTGCTAATACTTTTCACTAAAATGCTTATAAAAAATACTTTTCGATAAATGTTTTTTTATTAGGTTTTTTTTTTTATACTAAATGTCTATTTATACTAAATAGCATTTGAAAAATAAAATGTTACTTGTATTATATTCATATACTGTATGATACATTCACCTCTCTTTTACCTCATTGTTTTCTCTCTTTCTTTTATAGTAGATCACACCTATCACATATATATCCTCTACATCACAACACTTATAATTAGAGATGTTATTTTAGCCTTAAGCCCTAGGGGGCAATCCACTTGACCCAGTATAATAGTCCTAGGCCTTTTTAGCCCACCTAATGAAACGGTCAAAAAGCTCCCAACCCACATAGCCCCATTTAATATAGGGTTAGGGACAAGGCTTAAAGAGGATCAACCCATAAGCTATGACTATTTCAAATTTTTTTTTCAACTATCCAAAAAAATATTTTTAACTTGGACTCGACTAGAGCAATTTTCACTCATCCTCGGCCAAAATAATTTCAACTTGGCCTCGATTAGAGTATTTTTAACTTGGTCTTAGCTAGATTAATATCACCTTAGCCTCGGATAGAACATCTTCAACTCAATCTTGATTAGGACATCTTCAACTTGGTCTCAACCAAAGTATCTTCAACTTGGTCTTGGTCAAAGTATCTTCACTTCGACCTTAGTTAAAGTATCTTCACTTCGATCTTGGCCAAAGCATTTTCAGCTCAGTCTAGACTAGGGCATCATCGGCTCAACCTCGACCATGACATCTTCAACTCAGCCTCGCCCAGGGCATCTTCGGCTTGGCCTCGATCAAGGCAGCTTTGGCTCGGCCTAAGCTAAAGCATCTTTGGTTCAACATTGGCTGGGGCATCTTTCCACTAGCCTTGGTTAGGACATTAACTTGGCCTTGACCTGAGTATCTCAACTAGGTTTCGTCTAGAGTATCTTTAACTTGACCTTGACTAGAGTATCTTCAACTCGGTCTTAGTCAAAGTATCTTCAACTCAGCTTTGGCTAGAGTATTTTCAACTTAGTCTCGGTCAAAGTATCTTTAACTCAGCCTTAGCTAGAGTATCTTTAACTTAATGTTGGCCATAGTATCTTGAACTCGACCTCACTCAGAGTATCTTCAACTTGACCTTAGCTAGAGTATTAAATAAAGTAGGTCAAATTATTAAAATATAAGGCCTATGGGTTAGCCTCAGCCCACAAGGCTTTGTGAGATTTTTAGCCCTGTAGTTTTTTTATGTAGGACTTTTTAGCCCTACAGGCTTTTTTTGGCCTTGACCCACGCGACCAAGGCCAAATGGGTTAAATTTTAGAAAATAACATAATTGATAATACAATTAAAACTTATATAAACTATTATCCAATGGCAGTATTACGAAGCATGTGAACTAATTGATACGGATTTGTTAAGCTTAACCGATAGTAACATGCATATGCACATTAAATACTTAGAGAGAGACAAAGAGTTGTTGTTTATAAATGATTCTGCTCGACTCGAGCATAATTACCTCGTATAGAGAATATATGTGATCTCATACTAAAAAAATGAAAAATTAAAAATTTATAGTATAAAACCAAAATCTAAATAGGAAAAATCAAAATCTAAACGATAGAGTAATAGAGTTAAAGCAAAAGTTTCCTTTTATATAGATTATAATTTATAGGTTTAATTACTCATTTGATCCCTATAGTTGCACAAACTTTATCTTTTAGTCCCTATACTTATACTTACTATTTTTAATCTTTTTAGTCCATATGAGTTTAGACTGTAGAGACTAAAAAGGGATAGAAAAGTATAAGGACTAAAAGAGAATAAAAATGGTATGTGTTAGCAGTGGCGGATCCAGAAAATTTTTTTAGTGGGGGCAAAAAAATAGCGTATAATATTTTTTTTACAGAAGAAGAATATTATTTTTATATTATCGTAATTAGAGTTTTTGGCTCTTCAATGAAACCCTGAAATATCCTCATGAACTTTGGTTCTTTGGATCGGTTATAAGACTAATCCTAAGTATGAAGTTTAGTCTTTTTATCCCTTTCCAAAGATGTATTATAAGCTTTTATAAAATACATAATCTTATAGCAAAAAATCCAAAATACTTAATATTTTACAAATTACAATGGCCCTCTATGCATTTTCATATTTTGAAAATGTATGATTTTTTTTTGTCAATACTATAAAATATATCATTCTATAATGTAACCAAATAATCATTCAACCATTCATCTCTTGTATGATTGTGCATTCCATTCTTTAGAAAATTCATTGTAGAGAAAAATGTTTCAATCATTGTAGTTGCCACGATCAAACTCAAAGCTAATTTCAAAAATCAAAAGTAAAATATCATTGGGTACACAATATGCTTTCTAGTTTTCATTAACACTTTAGAAAGATCAAGGATCCTAATTTTTTTATCACTCAATGTTAGTTGTTAGTTTTTATTAGAATGTTAGTGGGAGGATTCAAACCCACAACCTCTTCCCCCTCCTCCCTTAATCCTCTCTTTCCAACCATCAAGTCAACCTTATAACTCTTATCAATGATCCTATTTAACTTCGAAAATTGATCATCAAAACAATATCTATATAAAAAATTTCAAGTTGACAATCAAGTCCCAAAAGCTCGACAAGAAAATTCCAATGAATAAAACTTAGCCAAACAAATCAACATTTCACTATGTGTATTTAGTATTAGAGAAGCAAAAATAGTAAAAACCGAAAGGATAAAGTGATAAAATTAGTACAATTTTTTTTCTCTCTTTTATCTCTTATAACTTTTTACATTCATTTTAAAAAAAATTATTTCATGGGGGCAATTTTTTTTTTGTTAAATATATCTAGGTTATAAAAAAAATCTTTGTGGGGGCAATTGCCCCCACTAGCCTATACGTGCATCCACCTCTGTGTGTAAGGACTAAAATGGATAATTTTTAAGTATAAGACTAAAAGGTAAAATTTATGCCACTATAAAAATTAAATGAGTAATTAAACCTAATTTATATTTATATTAAATTTAAACCGAGTCCATTGAAGAATTGGATGGGTTAAGCTGGCCCAAAGTTGCAAGCCCACTTCCACAATCTGCTTGGTTCGCTCACAGCACCGCAATCCCTAATCCCACATCTTTCCTTCTTCGTTCACCATTTCACCTCACCAGTTAGCGAAAATTGCAACTCCAACACTTACTTCGTGCAGGTAACGCATGCTTTCGTTCTTTCTTTCCCTTTTTCTTTTTAATCGAAGCAAATGCTCTGTTTCATTAGATAGATAGAACCGACAAATTCAACTCGCTAATCACCCTCACTGTTGTTATTAACTCCTCAGTGGTTCTTCTCAGCGCCATGAAAAATTCCAATTAATGTGCTATCAACTTGAAAATTTGGGTTAATCCCCTGAATGAATGGCCTTGCACCCTTTTTTTTTTTCCTTCTGGATTTTCCCTTGTAGATTGCAGGTGTATCAAATTTATAAAATGTTTTGTGTTTCATTCTAGTGGCTACCATTAAGTTCAATTTGCTTACTACTTTTTTCTTTTGTTTTGTTGCGTGCTGGTTGTGATTTAATTGTAGTTCCTGTTTTGTTGTGTATGAATTGTGAAATATGCATATTTCAGTATCTGGGGCAGAAAAATATGAGATGGGCATTTGATGTTTGGATTTGGATTGTAACAAGAGTGTTTTCAGATATTCTACGGGAATATCTGGATTCTAGTTTAGATAGCTTCCAAATTCATTAGCTGATTTTGTGATGTTTATTGGAAGGACAATGATGAGTAGACACCCAAATGCTAATTGACACTTAGACAGATAAAGAGAGAGAAGTGTAAGTATGATAGGTGATATGATGTAATAGGAAGAGAGATAGAAAAATGTGGGTGTTAGTGGGGTGTTTGGAGTGATGGGGTGTTCACATATCGTTGCTGTTATTGAAATTGGAAGTGTTAGAAGTTGATGTTTTATGTGTTTACTGTTTAGCATTTTCTGCCTTTTTTTTGTGGTGATCTCTTTAGTTTGGAGTGGATGCGATGAGAATGTGGATGAATATCTGAAGCTGTATTTGTTATCATATACGTTATATGCCATGTGGTCTGTGGCGCAACCTTAGCATTTTGTGAAATTGTTTCAGGGGTGATGCTTCTAGTTTGTTGAAAGAGCATCTTGTTCCAACATCTTGATTTCATGAGTTACTATTTTGATTGAACAAAGAGATGAGGTTTACCCCCCTTTCCAGATTAGTTTGCCGTCTCCCTCGGCCGGATTCACGTGGGCCTTTGCAATCTCGTGCCTTACAAACTGATTTTGTTCCTAAAGATTCTCAGGCTAAGCCAAGAAAGTACAAAATTCCTCAATTCTATGATCCCTATGGCCCCAGACCTCCACCCTCAGAAAAAATCGTTCAGCTTGCAGAACAAATTGGAGCGCTATCAGAAGAAGAACGCAGTCAAATTATGCCTACTTTGTCAGAAAGATTAAAACTTCCAAAGTTGCAGCCAATTTCCACAGATGGCATGGACATGGGTACAGAAGGTGGTGCTGCTGGGCCGAAGGTTGAGGAGAAAAAGGCAGAGAAAACAGCTTTTGATGTGAAGTTGGAGAAATTTGATGCTCCTGCAAAGATCAAGGTGATTAAGGAGGTAAGAGCATTTACTAACCTAGGATTGAAAGAGGCCAAAGATCTTGTTGAAAAGGTTCCAGTTGTGCTAAAACAAGGAGTCACAAAAGAGGAGGCAAATGAAATGATAGAAAAAATAAAAGCTGCTGGAGGAGTTGCAGTCATGGAGTAGAATTTTGATTGTTGGTTGAGATCACAATTTCTCCTTAATGTCCTATATGTTTTTAAGTTGCCATACACATGATGAATGAATGTTAGAAGAAAATTCTAAGGGCACGAAGCAGATTTATGGGTTAAGAACCAATTCTTGAATAATCTATTTGAATCAACTTTTTCTTAGTTGAGTTTTCTGGTTAATTACTGTATCACTTGTAACTGCTGTGTTGGTTTGACATTTGTAACATTCTTTTTGCCTATCCTCTGCACACATATTTTCTTCCAAATGAAATTTATCTGGGATCATAGGCAAAATTATTTTATGGAATTTTCTTTTAGTTCTTTGAGATTGCTGTGGTTCATATACTAAACTTGTTGGTCTTCTGTTTGAACTGGTGTCTGTGAGTCGGTAATAGATGTTTTTAATTAGGATGACTTTGTGTGTTTGGATTACAGATTAAAAAGTCAAGTTGAGTTGAACTTTGTAAACTTAAGTTTAGTTTAAAGTTGAGTTGAGTTGAGTTGAGTTGAGTTGAACTTTGTAAACTTAAGTTTAGTGTAACTTGATTTATGTTTGGATACTTTTATTTCAAAAGTACTTTTATCAAAATGAAACTTGTTTTGGATAATATTATCTGAAAGCACTTTCAAATGTATAATTAACAAGTATTTTTTTTAACTATATTTAAATTGATAATATATTATTAATACTTTTTAAAAAATAGTGCTAATACTGTAAATTAAAAATAATAAAATTTAAAAAATATTTAAATATACACGTAAAAAAATATAATTTTAAAATCAAGTTGCAAAAAAATTGCTAACGACAGATTGCTTCCAATTTTTTAAAAAACCCCCCAAAATCTGTTCAGCTGGTAGCAAAAGTTAAAGGAGGTTTGAGAGAAGGGAAGGAGCTGCAGCATATTTGAGGGGGAAAAAAAATCACGTAGCATTGAACGGAAAAGCAAGTGACCTGCTGCTTTTGATTCAACGGAGGTTCTCATGATAATTGCATTCAACATAATGGAAAATAAATTTACCAAACATGTGGGTGTGGCTTTCAATGCTCTGTGTACGGCTCTCAAACGTGTAAACAAACACACTCATGTAGTTTGAGTATGACGTGGTACACAAGCCTTTTTTATTTTTATTTTTTTTATCATGGTTCTTTCGTTTGAATTAATTTTCATTTTTCTATGACTTTGTCAACGGGAAATTATGGAAAGGAACGGTGTTCATGAAATAGGGTTATTATGCACTGCAGTTTTGCCAAGATAACCATATTCTATTCTATTACTTGATCATTATATTTGTAAGTTATAACTTCGTGCTCTTATTTGACAATTGTGTAATCGAATGAAAGGAATAATTCAATTTATCTTATTTAAAAGGATAGCGTGTACATAATGACGATGGTTAATATGGGGTCAGCATACGAATTTCATTAGGTGCTTGGAGTGAATGTATTTGGGTTAAGGTACCCTTGAACCTTTTTTTATACAATTTGTTTTGCCGATAAAAAAAAATGACGATGGTTACGATATCATGTTCCATTGTTCGCCCCGCTCCCCTTTTTTTGTATGCTATGATATGAAATGGTTCTTTATTATTTATCAAAAGCAGTTCAAAATATAATCATGACATGGATGAGAATGACAAAAATTTAAGCAGCATATGGAATTAGCCGATTATGGCCAATTTACAAATAATCCAGACAGTTTCGGCCTTTTCAACCAATATAGTGTAATTTATTTTTTTATTTACGAATGTAAGATAAGATAAGTTGTATTTCATAAGAATAATTTATGGTAGTCTTTTTTTGGTTACCATGTTATTGGTACGAAGTATCCACCGACTTTGTCGATGACTAATCTCCGTCGGAGAACCTGATTGGCCACCTTTAGTGGGGTTCTCTCCTCCCAACCAAGTTTTTTCCATCCACAAGGCTTGAACCCGAGATCTTGCTTAAGGGGACAAAACCCAACACTACTCGGAACAACGACTTGTTGGTATTTATGGCAGTCTATACTATATTAGTAATTTCTTACGTTTATTAACTCTCACAAACCTAAATGCCATACTTATAAAGTATTACTTATTTTATATTAATAATTTTAAAAAAAGCTATACTAATTTAATACTCTTTGAAAGTAAGTTATACTAAATTGGTAAAAGAAAGCCACACTCACTCTTCTCTATCTTTCCAGTCCAAAATTGGTGGGACATCTTTTGAGTTCTCTGCTTGTTTTATTACCACTGAAATTATGATTTATTCCATTGTACACAAAAACGAAAAGTGATATGTTTTTATATATCTTTTATTATTAAATAAATTTTATGAGTTTTATTAAAATTTGAGTCTTGGTTTTTTAATAATAGTCACATAAAATGTTAATTTAATAATAAAAAATTGCATAAAAAAATTAAAGAGCTGCCACGTACACAAACTTGCTGGTATAAGTACACCTGTTTTTGGTGTGTCGTACAAAAAATAAAAACAATCGACCTAGATCAGATCAGATCTACCTACAGGAATATTCCAGAGAATCTGATTGTGACAGGATTATTAATTAAAAAAGAAAACAAAATACACATGACGTAAATAAAAAATTTAAAAAGAAAGAAAAGTTAAAGGGAAGAAACAAGAGGAAAAGAAAGAAAGGTGTGAGCACAGAATGGCAGCACGTGTCACCCATTAACAATACGTTGTGTTCAATGATGACAGTAACAAAATGTCACTACTCACTAGTCACTAGTGGTCCTCCAACTCCAGATCAGAGACATGACACATAACAGCACCTGACTCACTGCTTTTTTCCTTAAAAAGCCCGAAACCTCTTTGCAACAATTTCCTTAGTTAAAATCAAAACAACTCCACTCGGTCTCAAACACTTGAAAGAAAGACACGTATTTTTTTCTCTCTCTCTCTCTCTTCCTTAACGGTTACGAAAGTGAAACAAAAATGGTAGCATCAGACGGTGGCGGTGGTGGGAGATTGATGAAGAAAGTTCTGGGTTTGGGGTATTGGGTGCAAGGATTCAGGTGCTTTCCATGGTTGGTTGTGAGTTTCTACCTCAAAGATGGTCTCAATGTGGATCCTTCCACTCTTCAAATTCTTCAGAATTCTGCTAATCTTCCAATGGTTGGAAAGCCCCTCTATGGCCTCGTTTCAGACTCTATCTACATCTCTGGCCAGCACCGAGTTCCCTACATCGCCCTTGGAGGTACACTAATCTTCACTCTTTTGCTTTCTCTCTCTGATTTGATCATGTCAGAGCCAAGTAGCACACTCTTGCAACCTTCAAACAGTTAGTTGTTGGTTCCGTGATGTTGGGATTTGGGAATTGAGAATTGGTTGTTCCTTCTTCTTATTCGAAATCGATAAAATCATAAAAGAATAGATGAATAAATGAATTGATCCTTTGTGTGTATAACTGTGAGTAAAAGAAGTTGCTCCTTGAGTGTGGGCTGCTTTCATTGGAAAAAGCATAAAGAAAAAGTAGGATTGAGATTCTGGACAGATAGAGTTTGGTATCTTACTTTTGGTTTGTTGGAATTGGAACCTATTTGATATAATCTCTTAAGTCTGAATATTTCTGTTTATAGATTCTTTAAATTCGTTATTTATTGCTGGGTAATTAAATGGTAGTACATTATCTATTTTTCCTTGCATCAAGCCAAAGACAGAAAAGGGATCTCCACGATTTTGGCCAGTCATCACTCTTAAACAAAATTAGAAACATAATGAAAAACACAAACACAAATCCTGGCCTCAGACTGAAACATCGTTAAGGGTTGTCTATGGCAAGGCTTCTCAAAACTAACACAAAATCAGTGTATACGAACTGCTAAATGAATTGGTGTCATTGTTGTTTGAATGTAGAGACAGGACAAATAAAATGCTTTGTAAGCTCCGTTCTAAAGATTACACTTATTTCTAGGAAACGGAGAACTGATCAATGGTCATTGAAAAGGATTTCTTTTCTTTGTTTTTGTTTTTCAAGTTTCAACAGAATATACTTTTATTAGAAGGGATAGATAGAGGGGTGATAAGGAATCATTCTAAGACAAAATTTATAACAAAGATAGCGGTCAAACAGAAACATAGCTAACCCCAAGCAGAACTATATTCAAAATGGCTCTCCCATTCCTCTACAAATTTACCAAGATATCTCCTTGAAAGAAACCATGTGATGATAACTAAACAGAGGCCTAGTAAACAGCTTTGTCTCGGAGTATGACTAAGGAAAGAGGCCTTCCTTGAAAATCCAAGGAATAGAAGTATTCTGATCTCACTGCCATAGAACATTGCCCCTCCTTGTATAGTAGTTGGTTGTGGAGTGCATGGTGATTTGACCATCAAGGATTCAAAATTGAGACATTTGGATCAGTGACATCAACCATTTTCCCTTTAAGCAATGAGTCTCTGTGGAAGCTAGATATTGAGTATTGATAATTTAATATATAAAATTGTTGAACTTGGGGCTTGTAATATGAGAAACTGACAATAACATTTACTCAGAGTCAAACCATTGTTGGCAGTTTCCAAGAACTAGAGCAAATACCACTTAGAATTTGGAACTTTCAAACTTTTGCACTTTAGTCTCTTCATTCTGAATTTGTTTATTTTAAGGGTTGCTTTACTGTAATAAGTGCTAACTGGAGCCTCCTCGTCAGTTTATTCAGATACATCTGTTCTACCAAAAAATATGTGGATTAGGATTGTGAACTTATAATTGTTATTTGGCTCTAGAATCTAATGCTTGTTAGTGGCTATTTATCCCTATCCAATGCTAGTTAGTGTCTATATATCCCTATGATGAACTCCAGTTGGTACCTCAACATCATTCGTTTCATTTAACATAATAGATTGGTGTAATTAAACCTACGCCTTCCATATCTATTGGACTTTGGGATCATATTCATTTCAAGTAGAACATAGTGGAACTTCATGATTATTTCTAGCCTCTATGGTCTAAAAATCTTTGTTTCTTTTACTTATAAGCTATTCCATCTCCTCTCTAATTAGCGAGAATCCCTAATATGCCAATCGTAGTAAAAATATTGACCTAGAGAGGGAATTGATGAATGATAATCGTTGCTTACCTCAAATAGGGGCAAATAGTTAACCAATTGTATGATTTGATTAACGACTTAGCATGAATCAGTGACCTCTGGGTCCAACATTTTGCTTGCTTGACTTTTCAGGAATTTTCCCCTCTTTATCGATGGAAATTTCCTCTGCAGTTTCTTAGTTGCTAAAATTGGAATTGGAATTGGTATTGAAGTTTCTTGATTCAAGTTCTCATTTATAAGAATTTTTTATTTTATTTTGTGCAAGCAACCTCATTCTTGGATCTTGATAGTCTTCAACTATATTATGGAAAAGCCTCTCTTTTTTTGGGTCGAAATTTCCTACTTAGTTTCTTGGTTGCTAAAATTGGAATGTATTATAGTTTCTCCATTCAATTCTCATCTATAAGAGCAGCTGCAGCTTTATGGGATTTTATTTTATTTTATTTAAGCAGCCTCATTCTTGGAACTTGATATTCTTCAATTATATGAAGGAAAAGTCACCAACATTGGTTGGCACAAGTGGTAGCGGTATGTGTCCCTTAATCAAGTGGTCCAGGGTTCGAATCCTGGTGATACCACTTTGGGTATGGAATAAACCATGTTGAGAGGGGAATACCCACCTTGATGTGCGCTCACGGTCCCCGATGGAGTTTAGGCATTACTTCCGACGGTCAAAAAAATGAAAAGTCATTAACTAAAGCTTTAAAGAGAATCACATCTATCATGAATTTTAAAATCATTCCAGTTGTTTTATGACATGGTATTGAAGCCTCTGTGACCAAGTGGTCTAGAGTTCAATCCTGTCTCTCCCAATTCTCTTCTGATAAAAGGTTAAATTATAGCACAAGCTAGGTGAGCTTGTGCATAGTCCATGCATCAAGTCTGTATGGCTCTTGTGTGAAGGGGCATGTTAGAGGTAAATTATAAAAGCATCCATGTGTCTTCACCTGTTGGCTTAAGCTTCTGGGATAGTTGGTTCATGATACCAATGTTCATAATTTTGCTGCATTTCTAATTTCTACGAGTGATTCCTATAACTAATTCCTAAAATATTTCTTTGAATCTGTTTATGCAGCTTTCTTGCAGGCACTGTCATGGTTAGTCATAGCAATCTCTCCATCAAACATGTCTATTTTCACTATCTCCATATACCTCCTTCTTAGTAATCTAGGTGCTTCAATAGCTGAGGTTGCAAATGATGCAATTGTTGCAGAGATGGCTAAACAGCCTCCTTCCTCAACCAAGCACCCCCAACCATCCTCCTCAGGCAACCTCCAATCATTTGTTTGGATAGCTTCCTCTGCAGGAGGAGTCCTTGGAAACCTTCTTGGCGGCATTTTTATTGGCCGGTTCTCCCCCCAGTCCATGTTTTTATATTTTGGCCTTCTCCTTGCTCTCCAATTTTTTATAACCATCTCGGTTCGTGAGAGTTCTCTCGGGCTCCCCAAGAGTCCATCTGGTGGAATAAGGAAACAGCTTTCACAGCTATTGGTTGCTCTAAGAAAGCCTGAAATTGCATATTCAATATCATGGTTCACAGCATCTTATGCCATTATTCCTGCACTTACAGGCACCATGTTCTTTTACCAGACACAGTATTTGAAAATAGACTCATCAGTATTGGGTATCTCCAAGGTGTTTGGCCAGGCAACAATGCTCCTATGGGGCATCATATATAATCAATACTTCAAATCTGTCCCACCAAGGAAACTGATATCAGCCATCCAAGCTGTGATGGCATTCTTGATGGTTTCAGATTTCTTGTTTGTGCGAGGTTTTTATCGACAAATGGGCGTGCCAGACTCGCTCTATGTTGTGATTTTCTCAGGATTCTTGGAGGTTCTATTTTTCTTTAAGATTCTGCCATTCAGTGTCCTAATAGCACAGATGTGTCCACCAGGATGTGAGGGGTCTATAATGGCATTTCTTATGTCTTGTGTAGCTCTGGCATTCATTGTGAGTGGATACCTTGGTGTTGCACTTGCATCATGTATTAAGGTAACAGGAAGTGACTTTTCAGGACTTCCACTTGGACTTCTGATACAAGCTGCATGCACTCTCTTGCCAACCTTTTGGTCATCATGCATACCTGATAAGGTGGTATCAAAAGGCAAGAGGAAAGACTAATTTATTAGCTCTTAGAGATATAATAATATGATTCAAGGAAATAGTGGTATGATGCTGAAGTGATTGATTCTGTTCATTTCATTGCCTTCATGCATCAGCTGGCAGATACAAGCTATATCAGATTTTATATACCAAATATCTAAAAGTGATAGGGTGTATAGGTATAGTGTAACCATGTGATGATTATGTTCGTTCAAGTAGTGCTTTTGTCTTATATTGAAATATCAAGTGGATAGGCTCTTCCCTTTTTTGTTATGTTTTGGGTGGATTTTGTATTTTGAATGTTTTTATTAGTTGATATAGAAGCAGAGAGCATCATTGGCAAACCATGTCAAACGGAATGAGCCATCAGCCATGTAAGCAGAGCCTTTTTCAAATTTTTAATTTAATTTTGGTGAAATTCTAATCATGCTAATGTGTATTAGACTTTAAGAACACCACTATACTTTGTGTTTGGCTACTTTTGCATCAAAATTAATTTGTAATTGGGAAATATCATCATATACTCATTTTTGGTATACGAGGAATCTGTAGTTAAAAGGACAAAAAATCTGTAATTCAGACCTCTACCTTAATCTCGCTTACCCTCTAATTATTTGAAAAGTATTCTTTATACTATTTCTCTCTAATAATTTGAAAAATATTCTTTATGATATTTCCCTATAATCATTTGAAACGTATACTTTATACTATTTCCCTCTAATCAGAATTTTGAATATTAGCGCCGACAGAATTCGAATTCATGATGGAGTAATGCCAAAATCAGCTGTTACATGTTTGAAACGAACTCTAATTTCTAATTATTGCGTTGCGTCTTTTGGTTTCATGTCAAAAAATTGATTTTGAGTCTATAATTAATTTTAGATAAATTTTTAGGGTTTAAGATTTTTACATGTTTGATTTCACATTGGAAAAGAGTTCAGAATCGATTTTGAGTTGAAGCAACTTGAATAGCTTTTTCGTCAGATCCAAAATTTTATACTGAGTTTTATTCCTAACTTGATTTTATTTTAAAAATATCTGAATATAAATCACATTACTTTTTTTTTATTTTGACAAAATAAATCACATTACTTCAAAATCAATTTTATTTAAAATCAATTTTGACGACGCTCATCTAACGCACTTAATATTTTTGTGAAAAGATTATAGAATTTTCTTTTTTTTATTTTTAAAAAAGAGTTTATATAATTTTCTCTCACGTTGTCTATGGTACTGCTTTGAATTTTCCAGCGTAATAACTCATTGCATAATGTGCAGATGCTCTTGTTATGTATATCACTATGCAAATGATTGTTTTTAGAATTTTCTTTCATATCATAGTGGTACACTTGCTGTGTTTATTATTGCTATTAAATATTAATGTTGTTTGGTTTATACGTGATTTTAGTTTCTCAATTTTTTTCGAGCTCAATCATATAAAATATACCTTTTCCTATCATACCAAAACAACATCGGTAACTAATCCCCTCATGCCAACATTACTCCAACCACTCCACATCAACTTATACAACATGATATTTAACATTAATATTGACACTCTCCTATTCCAGACCCACCTTCCACTCCATTTCAACCAGACTACCATACTCACACAAGCCGATCCACCTCTCTTTCCCCATTTCCAAATCTCTTATACCAATGAGACCTCCAATCCCCAAAATTTCTCTGCTGCTCTACAATACACCGAGACAAACCTTTGTGTTTAGTATCCAATTAGACCCACCTAAACCTTATTCCATTCCCATGAATAATGCTTTATTGTTTCCACCATATCTTTCACCTCTTAAATTTTCTATTTTCATTAGTTTTTTTTAATCTCTCAATTTCTCATTTTTAGTTTGCAGGGTTTCTAAGAAATTTAGAACATGAAAATAATTTTAAAAAAATTAGAAGTCAGTAATTTTTTTTTATAAAAAAAAATTGGAGGTGTGAGATTAAGATTTAAATTATAATTTTTTTTATTTTGAATAAAATTTGAGATTTCTGATAAAATAAAATTTAAAACAACTTAATCAACTCAATATATGAAAATTTTAGATAGAAAATCACTAGAAAAATCAAATTTATTTAATTTTAAAATAGAAACATTTCATCAGTTAAAAAATTTTGAGGAATCAAAATCACAAACAATCCAAATTTGAAGGAGTTAAAAAATAATTAATCTTAATATTATTTTACCTATTCATTCAATTCAATTTTAAATCATGATCCCTTTAAAATCTCCTAAAATTACCTCCTTTAGTTAAAAAAAAAGCTACCGAATAAATTTTAAAATATCTTGAAATTGTGATGATTTGACCTATTCTGCATATGTTTGTAGGGTGACATCAAATCAAAATAGGATTGAAAATAATGAAACATAATCAAACATATGAAAACAGTGAATGAATCCTTAATGAAAACATCAAAACAGCATTCAAATGATTCATCAACATTCATGCAAAAAAACATGAAATTATCAAAACAAGAACAACATCTTCCATGTAGCAGCAATAAGCGGGAAATAACAATAAAGCTGATTCCTAAACTCTATTCTAAAAACACATACTAACACTGCAGTTACATGTTAATAATTTTTTCTTTCAATAGAATATGTTCCTTTACGCGTTCTTTCAATGGAAAAAGTTCCTCCACGTGTGCTTAACTTATACCAAAGGCATTCTGATTGAACTTTACCGCTTTCCAACAGACACTTAATTTGCTCAGGAGGGTTCAAACCCATCTTGTGTGCTCGCTCCCAACGTTCTGATCTTGTCAATCCAAGGCAGGGTCCATACATCATATTCATGTCAAACATCCGCAAAATCGTCTCTTCCGAACTATAATCATTTTCTGTGGAGAAAAAATTGAAAACATATAATATAAAACCAATGATAATAATAATCTTGCATTTGATTGTACGAGGTTTGTTTCAATCTCACGAGAGAATAATAAGAACAAATGAATGATCATTAATCATATGTTACAAGTTAGAGCTATAGAGGCCACTAATTACCGGGACGCTGATCAACAACTTTAGATTTCTTCCTTGATTTAGAAGACAACTTGTTAGTAGTGTTTTTTCTCTGCCTGTAGAACCTTTTCATCTTTTCTCTTTCCCTCTTCAAAATTTCAAAGTTGAGAACTTCTCTCTATCTGCATATGTGAAAACAGTTATAAATATTTGTATATTTAAATTTTGAATTAATTTAAAGATTTATATATAAGATATAATAGGTTAAAGATACTATATTTGTTACCAATGAGGGCTTAGTATAGTAAAAACTAAAAAGAATCATGGTCAATCAAGTTTGAATTATAGCTGAGAGAATTGTCCATATTTAATCTCTATTCTTCAATCCACTGGATCACAGACTAATCTCGCTTGCGGTGCGTGACTGTTGCTGGCCCAATAAAATTTTGCGCACGACATCACATAGTACATAATTGTTGTCCCTATTATTACAACCATTTTTATTAATGCCATTAGTATCATAATTACTATTACTATTTACCATCACTATTATCTCATTTATACTGATACTATCATCATTATTATCATCGCTATCACAACGTTACTACCATTATCACAACGTTACTACCATTATCACTACTATCACCCTTTATTTTTTTTTTATACATTTTATCATTTTTTTTGGGTACATACTATCACCATTTATTACTGTTATTTTCTTTCTCTCTTCAAAATTTTGAATTTCGGAACCCCTTTATCTATTTGACTATGCGATTTTTTTTATTTTTTTTACTGCACTATGCGAAAATTGTTAATAGTTTTACTCTCACGCTTTCATATTATCTTTGTGTATGTCGAGGAGAAATCCGTATTGCATGGCTTCGCTGAAAAGAAATTTTATATTTGTATTTTTTTAAATTCATGTAGAATTAGCTTTTATTATTGTTACCTCAAAAAAAAAAAACTTTTATTATTGTTTAGTTTGATTCAATTTCTAGATTTGATAATATGTAAGGTTAGTTTTTATTAATTTCTTTATTCATTAAAAAATTGAATTAATCTTTTTTCATGTAATACGTGAAAGATATGATATTTGTTTTTAGTAAGAAATTAAGAAAGTTTTTAACTAACAAAAAATATGAAAAGAGTTGTTCAAAAAATATTTTGTGGATTATAAATGCGATAAAGTTCAAATATAATGTACGTTTGACATATGAAATTGAGCATATAATTAAGACTCAAAATTAGATGTTTGAATTTAAAAAAAAATGAAATCACAATTTCAATGTCCAATTTCATAAATTAAAGTTATAATATAGCTACAACTAATACTTTCTAAAAAATTAATTAGAATGTACTTATCGTATAAAATATTTTCATACTAACATTCAATCATAGATTGTCATGTGTGATAAGATTGTTAATTTTTGTAATAATTACTTTAAAAATCATATTTAAGATGATTTCTAATTAGTTAATAGTTTAAAATTTTGTATATTTTCTTTTACGAACCACGGGTATCCTCCAAGGGAAACAATCTTACTTGATCCGAATATAATTAAAAAATTCTTTACTCGGATAGTGTATGAAAGTTATAGTTTATTTTTTAATTCCTAACTCCTACTATCCAAGTTATTAGCCGTAATTCAGTAAAAAAAAAAAAGTTATTATCCCTAATTAACCTCACCCACTCAATACACAATTGTTCTCCTTTTTTTTAACTTGTACTATTGTTATTGTCACTACCATTACTATTACTACATTATTTACTACTCCCTTTATTTCTATATATTATTTGTCTAGGTTTGTTCACTCCAACCAAGAAAATCAATAATTTTTATTTTTAATAAAATTGTAAAACTTTTTTCTATAATACCTTGTCAGTTTGCTCCCCTCCACTTTACTGATTTATCTTTCTATAGTAAAGTATCAATTTATTCATATTATCATTGATCTCTCTCTCTCTCTCCCTGTGTATGTGTATGTATAATTGTGCGTAGGCATGACAAAAAAACCCGTACCCGCGGGTACCCGATCGAACCCGTCCCGACTTTGATGGGGAATACCCGCTCTAATCGGGCACGGGTACGGGTACGGGTACGGGTAATACCCGACTTTTCTAACCGGGTACGGGGACGGGGATGGGTATGTATTTATACCCGTACCCGTCCCCGAAATAATAACTACTACTATTATTTTAGCCTATTCATTTTATGTATATTGTGAAAATGGCACCGTCCTTTTTAACCTTATTTTTTATTCTTGGCTTGCCTTAACCGAATAATTGTACAGTTTTCTAAAACGGAAAAAGAAAAATAGTTTTATTTGTTCTGTGACTGTTCCTAAATTGGTTTTCATACATATTCTGATACTTGTGGACGGGTACGGGGATGGGTCGGGTATACCCGACCCCGAACGGGGACGGGGATGGGTAAAAAAAATTATCCCTGTCGGGGATCGGGGACGGGGACGGGGACGGGGACGTGTGTTGTAACATCCTCATTTTACTATTTGTACGCATTTATATATGTACATTATGAACACATTAGCACTGTATTTTATAGAACTTTATGAACATATTTTCTTAATGAAATTAATACAGTTCTACTCAGAAGAATTTTCTGAATTTACAAATGTCTTCGTTTTTGCTGAAATTAATTGTTGACTGGACTGCTATGTCAGACAGCTGTCCAGGATAAATTTTCAAGTATAGAATTTTGAACTTAATTATAACTTAAAAGAAAGGTAATAGAATATAGATTAAAAATATATACAGATAAAGAATTAAAATGCTTATTCAGAATTGTTAGGATTTTCTGAAAATTAGAACTTTGAGAAATTATTACGATAAAATTTTAAGACAGAAAATTTAGAGAAAATTCATAGGATATCTATAGAATTATCTAATAATTGTAATATACTTAGAATAATTATTAAAAATGTTTAACCAAGAAAAATTTAATTTAGAACCTTAACCAATCAAAAAGTGACAACTTAGGCTTTTCTAAGATCACTAAATTAAGCTAATTAGGCTTGGATTAAGAGATAAGCAAGACACTACCCCAAGGTTTTTGATAGTGAGGAATCCAATGGTGGTGTTATTTTCTTCAAATTCTAATTAGTTTGTAAGATAATTAACAGCCCTAAATTATTCTAGAAAATTCCATTAAATTACCTACAAATGTTGACTTTTGACCTTTTGGAAGGCAAGTCACTTGCTGCACTCCTTTGGCTGTCCAAGTGGATGGGGAAGCTTGGAGAACTGATCTCCCTTGGCCAATAGGGGCTGCTGGACGTGCAGGAGCTGCTGGATGTGAAGGAAACATCCAATTTGGTTAATTCTTGGTTTAATGAAGCAAATAACTTAAGTAAAAGGCAAAAAAGTCACAAAAGCTATTTTTTCTCTCCAAAACAGAACCGTGAGCTTCCTTACCCAGCAGCTGCAGCTCTTGACTTCATTTCATCTTAACTTCACCATTTCAACTCAAATTAAGAAACCAAACCATCCAAACTTCCAAAACACAAAGCTAATTCGGCTAGTAGAGAAAGAATTGGAGAAAATCTCAAAAATTCCTACAAGACCAAGGAGTGAGGGAGAAAGGAATTCAAGGCTTTTTCTTCAATTAAAGAGTCTAAGGTAAGGATCTAGGCATTTAATTTCAATTAGAACCCTTGGAATTAGAAGAAAACATGTTGTAGGGTTAAATTAAAATTTTGGCCTAGAATCATGAAAACTTGAAATTGATTTAGGGGTTTTGTGTTTTTGATGCTTGTGATTGAAATTCATGGATTGGAATGATGTTTGATTGAATTTTTAAGGTGTTGTAATGGTTGAAATTTGGTTTGTTGAATTTTGATTGAAATTGTGATTTGATTGAAATTGGTTGGAATTGGAGTTTGTAGCTTTGGAAGAATTGTTGAGAATGGCTTGTAGACCATTCGGCCAGCCCTAAATGCAAGGGATATTATGTGGAAATTTTTAAAAACCAAGGGCAAAATGGTCATTTTACATGTAGGGACACATTGGGTATTTTGGAAAAAGATTGAGGGCATTTTCGGAAATTATTAAAAATACTAATGTTATAATGTAAATTGCTTAAATCTTTGTATCCTTGTATGTTAATGTGTACAAATTATTTATTTGATTGTGATCATGAACAAAATTCATTAGCATGAGTCTTTTTGGGGGATTTATAAAAGTATCAAATGAGAAAGAATTATGTTGACTAACCAGGACTGTGGTAGTCAAGAGAATTGAGTTGATCTATGAGAAATGACTTTTGTTGACTAACCGGGACTGCGGTAGTCATGTGAAATGAAACTGATTGAGAAATGAATTGTTGACTAACCGGGACTGCGGTAGTCATGTGAAATGAAAATGATTGAGAAAGGATTTTTGGGGTGAGTAGAATTTGTTAAACAGGACCGTGTAATCTGTGATTATATAGTCTGTGGGGATAAGGATATTGGCAATTCCATATGTGGCTGTAATCTGGACAGAGATGCGGTCGTGGTGGCCTTCCTGGGTATCCTGATCTCTTAATTCTGTTTAGTTTATTCGCGTTTAGTAGGGGCTGATGGCTGAATTGCTGTACGTAATGGTAGGCCAGTTACTTACTAAACACTCAAAGGGGAAGTCTCCATGGAGCAGGGTCAAAACTGAATTTGAGTCAAAAATTGCATTTGCATAAATCATACTGCATTTAATTATGTGTGTAATTAATTAAATTGTTATGATGTGTAATTGTTTGAAATTGTTTTATTCTATGAGAAATTAAATGCCTGATCCGGTAATGCTGTCCCCAGATACTAGGGGAGTGTGATTGCAGGTATAAAGAAGAATAATTAGAAGTCACAGATGCAGACATGTTCCAGAGCTATAGGAATATGGGTTTTTGGTTTTAGATACTTTTGTATTAATTAGAAATAATTTTGTAATAGTATTTTCTGTAAATTTTAATAATGTAAATTATAATGACAAACTTTGAACTTAATGGATTGTATTTATTTTCCTTGGAAACTATATTTTTTTTTTATATATTAGAGGTAAAATTAATTAATTAGAAGGGGGTTACATGTGTGGGGAGCGGGGACGGGGAACCACATACCCGTACCCGCCCCGCCCCGTTGCCATGCCTAATTGTGCGTGTGTATAATAAAGTATTTAATTCTTCATTTCATGGATTTCTCTTTCTAAAATTAAATTGTCCTACTTCTTCTCTTTCCACCACAAGCCAACGTTCCCCTATCCCTAAACTTTTGGTCAATATATAACCAATTCACCTTTGAACTTTTTAATTATTCATTATTCTTTGGTTACATCAATTATTCATTATTCAAATTTGTGAAAATGTGTAAAATAATTAATAGGAGTAAGTATAACACCATTGTTTTTCTAATTGTATGACTAAGTGTTTTAATTTAAAAATGCAAGAGAAACTAAATTTAATTTTATGCTATAAATAATTGGCTTAGTATAATATAGTGAACTTATTTATATGTTGTGGATGAGATTAATTGTTTCTTTGTGTTTTGGGCCACAAAGAGTTGGGCTTTTGTGATAAGTAAAGGGAGGGTTGTGTCTAGCAAAATCTTAGAGAGGGAGAGAAGCTCAAAAGTCTTTAAACCCCTCTCCAAAACTCCTAGAATTATGAAAACACCTTCCTAGACCTTATTCTCACTTCTCATCTTCTTCCTCAAGTCACCCACTCTCTAAAGGTTGAAGAATTCAAATCACCTACTCAGGGAGCATTTATTTCCTTTCATTTGGGAATTCAATAGCAACTTCCTTAGTGGTGTATGAGCTAGTGGTTAAGTGGAGTAAAGCTCAGTTATTTGGCAGAAAGATTCTTTCTTCCTTCCTCCCTCCAAAAAGCTTGAACTTAAAGTTTGAATAGGTAAAGGAGGTTCTCTTCTTTTCTTGTTTCATGATGGATTTTGTGAGGTGGGAATGAATATTGGGTGGTTATGTGGTTGTGGTTTGTTGTCATATATGGTTATTGGTGGTTTGATGCTGAGATAATTGATTTTGAGATTGGTATGTTGATTTGATGTTGTGGGTTGATTTGTGGATGCATTTTAATGATAGAAAATGCTTTGTTGAAGATTAAATTTGTTGTCGAAACTTTTGGGTTGAATGAAATGGTTTTGATTTTGGTGAAAGTTAATTGAAATATGGGTTGAAAATTCGTGTCTTTTGCAAATCTGCTTCACTTTAATCGACTACTATGTGGCTTTGTAATCGATTAATATGAGCTACAAGGGTTGGTTTTTTGCTCTAGGTTTAGATTTAATAGATTACATATATAGATTTGTAATCAATTATTTCAGGTCATAGGGGTTGTTTCATTGATCATGGCTCTGATTTAATCGATTACATAGGTTTGTAATCGATTATTTCGAGTCCTAGGGGTTGTTTCATTAATCCGAGTTCTGTTTTAATCGATTACAATGATATGTAATTCATTACAATGGCTATAACTCAATTTTAGAGTGTGAATTTGAAAAAGTTGTTTGCATGAAAGTCATAGCCCCATATACTAGGTAACTAATGACTTTGGTGTCATTAAAAAATAATGTCTACAACTCTAGATATGGTCAAATAGGTCAAGCTTTTAGAATTTGGTAAAAGTTTCTTTAAATTTTTGTTGAGTAGTCTTATAAGTATATTATATTGTTGACTAATATGTATGAATATTCTATCTACTTGTTAATTTTGTTTATTATTTTTCAATCCATATTGAGATAATAAATGAAATATCCTTTAGGTTAAAAAAAATGCAAACTATGAAAAAACATTGAACACTAAATTTGACCATGAAAGCACCGAATTAGAAAACCCTGATCTAGGAGAAATATAACAAATGTTATGATTCCTGTTGACTAACACAAGAGATGTAACCAATGTTCCATAGCAAATAATAAAATAGGTTGGAAGGAGTTGGTGTAACAGTACTATGATTGCATCAACACCTTGTTTTGATAATGCCAATCCACATACTTATGAATTCACTCCAACACCAAAACTCAAACTCAGAATCGGTAGCCAAAAAAAAAAAGTAAAAATAACAAACATTAAACTTGAAGTTCCTTAATAATTCATAGCAACCTCAGGTCCCTTATTGAGCTAATTCTTACACTTTAGGAAATGAGAATATCTTCAATATATAAGGTGTCGAGAGAGGGGGCAAGCCCCCTAGATCTGTCTTTGTCTAGCTCCACACTTAATCTGACATATTTCCCCCGTTTTTGTGTCATTGTGTTTTTGTCAACCCTAATCGTTCTCCTAATTCTGTCTCCAATGTCATGTAACACTCAAGTGTCATAATACTCAATTGATAAGCCTAAGAACCTTATCTAGACTACTACCTTCTTAATGGGTTACATAGTAGTGTCAAGTTTAGCTCATAGTTGCAAACAATCAAATAGTGGTCGTATTAAATCAATGTCCTTTCATCATTGCTTTATCTTCCTTATAAGTATTATTATTTTTTAAGACTTTTATTTTTGGTGTTCTTACTGTCAATATTTTGTAAATTTGTTTTTTTTCTTTTTCTTTTTTATGAATTTGTCCTTCACTATTTTAATAATTTTTATTTTTTCATTTTTTTTAAAAAAAAAAGAAGAAGAGTGAAGCATCAAAATAAGGTGATAGCATCCCAACTATGTTGGTACCCTATCCCTTAAAGATCCCCCGCCACCACTCAACCCAAATTTTTGATTGAGAAATGCTAGCAACACACTCTATGTTACATTCTTTTGAACACACTCTCCATGATTGGTTAAAATTTATTGGAAATCACAAATTTTTATATGTCTTACTTGTTATTTAATTACTCTCTTTCTTGATTTTGTAGTTTTCAATAAATTCCAACGAATGATAGAGTGTGTGTTGGAAGGAGTGTATGAGAGAATGTGTTGCTAGCACTCCTCTTTTTAATTTATTCATTAACTTACATGTACTTCATCCGGACTGAAATATAAGCAACAAAAATTGCATGTGTGTTGGACTAAAATATAAGGAAATTTTAACTAACTCTCTCCTATTTCATGATATCATCTCCAAAATACCCTTCATCTAATTAGAGTTTTGTTTCCAACAACCTTCTGTTTTTTTGTCCTATGCAATTAAATGGAAAGGGTACTTTAGGAAGTGGGTTAATTATTTTATTGAGACTATCAAAATTAAATGATACTAACTAATTTTCTTAAAGGATGTGAATTAGTTTTTTTTTTTTTTTGCTTATATTTCAATCTGAAAGAAGTAATAATTAACCGAAATAATGACGTGATAATGGAATAAAGTGTCACCTCAACACATTTACGTCAATATTAAATGTGTTTATGTGACAATGCAATGAAATGTCACGATGATATTTCAATTAAATATTAAATGTCAAGTTAACAAATAAACTAAAATTATACAATTAAAACATTAAAATAAAATTTATATATAAAAAACAAATTCACGGAATAATAATAACTGGGATAATAAAAGTACAATTAACTCTTATTTTAATTTTTTTTACAGCAACTCTTATTTTAATTAAGGCAGATAGAAATTTATAAGTTTTTTCTAGTTAAGGCGATAATTTTTATTTCTTACTCTTTTGTTCTTTTCATGTATTTGTTGAAATATCTGTTGAATGTACATGCTGGGTCTTGGTCCGGGGTTAGGGCATTTGGCGGGGATGCAAACAATTCTGGGACCTTAAATCACCAATTTTTCACTCATTCAATCCCAATCAATTCATTTTCCTCCAATTCCAATTAAGGTTTTTTTCCCTCTTTTTCGTTATCTCTTTTTCCTTGCCGATATCTCTCAAATTCTGCTCTTAGGGTTTCGTAGAACGAACCAAAATTCAATTGTTTTAGGTCGGATTGTGGGATCAGTATTTTTTTATTTTGGATGAACAATTCTGATTAGATTTTCTGTTGATGTTGAATTCCAAAGTTTGTTATTTGATTGGACATTGGTTTGCATGTTTCTGTAGCCTCCGTTCCCTTGATTCAAGTTAAGAATGAATTTGTGGGTTTTCTTTGCACGCTCACGATCAGCTTCCTCCGTTGAATTTCTAGTTTTTGTGCCATGTGTGACCTTATAAACACATCCTTGAACTATCTGGTGTCTGAAATCAATGTATTAACAATGGAAGTACTGAATTGAACAATTTTTATAACACAAGTGGCGTGATTCGTACCATTATTGGATTGTATGCTGTCTTTAAAAATCAAAACAAGCCCAAAGTTGATATTTTCATAGATAATTTGATTATGAATCTTGAGTCAAGAATTTGTAAAATTCAATATTTAATGGGGTATAATTTAAAGTAATCGGAAGAGCTTCTAATGTCTTATGATTGCAAAACTTGTGATTATGTATTTAGAGCTAAACTCAATGCTTATGTAAGTTACTACTGCTCGCCAGCTGAGAGTGTTTCTGATCTACATGTGATGGGTGCTCCGAAGCAGAAATGGACTGCAGAAGAGGAACAAGCACTTAAAGCTGGAGTTGTCAAGCATGGTGTTGGTAAATGGCGCACCATACTGAAGGATCCAGAGTTTAGTAGTGTCTTATACCTGCGGTCAAATGTGGATCTCAAGGTCTGGTTATCTTGGTAGTTGTGTTTGTTGAGGTTCATTATTTCATTTTCCTTACATTGTAATGAATTAGTGCTGGTCCATCTATAGTACTATGCATAACTTGTTTGTGCGGTTCTGATATGGGGTGTTGAATAGGATAAATGGAGAAATCTGAGTGTGATGGCAAATGGATGGAGCTCTAGGGAAAAGTCTAGGTTAGCAGTCAGAAGGGTGCATCAGGCCCCGAGACAGGATGAGAACTCTATGGCTATCACTCCTGTTGCTCCAAGTGATGAAGAAATTGTTGATGTTAAGCCTCTTCAAGTTTCTAGAGATATGGTGCAGATTCCTGGTCCAAAGAGGTCTAATTTAAGGTTGGACTCTTGTTTTGTTTTGATATGCTATTTTATTTTATTATATTATCTATCTGGTTTGCTGAAAAGGTGATTCTTTAGTGGTGCTATTTGCAATTGTTTTCCAGCAAGGAATTCTTACTGGTTAACCAAGTGTTAAGGTCATTGATCTAATTGCTGGCATGTTTGCCGGATTTCATTTTTTTTTGTTGTTGCATGCATCCTAAAAAGCTTTCATTTCCTTGAAATTTTGTCTGGCTTTGTTTTTTTTTGGTGTAATTGATTTATGTCTATCAAAACGGTATATGTTTTACTCTGTTTACTTTATACAGTTTGGATAAGCTTATAATGGAAGCAATCACTAGCTTGAAGGAGAATGGTGGTTCTAATAAGACAGCTATTGCAGCTTTCATAGAGGTATGAAGTGCTAAGCCTAACTTTTGTTTGTTCTGCTTGCCCTAGATAAATTGATAAAATAATAAAATGAAATTGTCCAATCTACATAAAATTTGCGTCTTTTGGTAGGATCTTAAAATCTGTGTTACAATCTTTTGATTTATGATCTTTCACCCCCTCCTGATTCCTAGTCATATCTTGATTTATCCAACAATGAGGTGACCTATTTAAGCTCAATCAATAGAGAGGTGCAACTTCACTGTTTTCATGTAATGTCAAGATCACGATCTTGAATCTTGAGTGTACATTTGGTCTATTCTATGATCTTTCAATGGCTGAATGATCTTGTCCCTCACCTTTAAACATGGATATACTTCATATGATAGTAATGATGCTTAAAAATGTGATGATGTTCAAACGTTCAAATAACCAAAATTTTTAGAGTAAATTACACGGACCCCCCCTGAGTTTTACATATATTACACCGACACCCCCTGTCTTTTTAAACATTACTTTTGACCCCCTGTAGTTCAAAAAAGTAGGGGTGTCGGTGTAATATAAGTAAAACTCAGGGGGATCCGTGTAATATAAATAAAATTCAGGGGGGGTCCGTGTAATTTAGAACCAACAAATAGGGGTTTTTTTTGTATGGTTTAAAAAGGCAGGGGGTGTCGGTGTAATATATGTAAAACTCAGGAGGGGTCCGTGTAATTTACTCAAATTTTTATGGTTAAGGAATAACATTATATCTTCTTGTTACTGGTGAAATTTCCATTTGGTACAGTACTGCTCTGCTTCATATTTCATATGTTATATGTTATATTGTTTCTGTATTCAACATCAGTTGAGTTTCATTGCTTTGAAAACTTTAGGACCAATATTGGGCACCGCCAGGCTTAAAAAGGATGTTGTCTGCAAAATTGAAGTTTTTGACAGCAAGTGGAAAACTGATCAAGGTATATTTCTACATGTTTAATTTATGTCGTGTGTCATATGCTTCTGATGCAAACATACAATAAAAATTGTTGGTGCATTTACTTTCACATTTGATGAATGATCTCAAGAGATGGAAGTAAATGAGTCTCTGGTGCAGGCTTCTTGAGTTGGTTGCTTGGAGAAATGAAACTTCTATTTATAAGTGGACTAGGCTCTCCTCTCTAGTCTGCCTGGTTCTTAGGAACAGGCTTTCCTCTAAATTGAGTGGTATCAAACCCAGTTTGTTCATTCACCAGTGTGGATGGATTGCTTTTACAACCTTATGGGTTAAATGTAGGAGCATGAATATTGAACGAGACTGAAACATGGAACTGCCATTTAAAGGAGTGGGAATAGATTTTACTATTTCCTGGACAATACTGAAGCATTTACTCTAAGCTCTGTTTGATTAGACAAACTCAGTTACTCATTATAAGACTGACGAAGTGTGTGGGGTAGAAGTTGGGCTTTATGCCAGGACAAGAGGATTAGGGGAGATGGCTGAAAGGAATAAGTAGAGATGTAGGTGAAACAATTGAAAGTAGTGATTTTTGACTAGTTAAAATGGTAAGAAACAATTCTAATCAACTTTTTATTCAGGTTGTTGTTGTGGCTGGTATTGGGTTTTAAATAGCGGCCATAGCAGTGCTCTTTGTTGATTCCAAAAAAACCCCTTTGAA
Organism: Pueraria montana var. lobata; assembly: GCA_026413185.1. Classification (NCBI taxonomy): domain Eukaryota; kingdom Viridiplantae; phylum Streptophyta; class Magnoliopsida; order Fabales; family Fabaceae; genus Pueraria; species Pueraria montana. The sequence goes on from CM048656.1 coordinate 18,717,758, forward strand.
CAGAGACATCAGGGATTTATTTTTAGGGGGGGTGTATTTTAGGGATTTCTATTTTCAAGAATGATATCTATGACTGTAATAGTAGTGAAAATGATAAAGAAGACTTGGATTTAGAAGATGGTGATTGATAATTGATGATTCCTATCTAGGAGACTTTGCATTTGACTTTTGTTGGTATTTACTTGTCTAAGACATCTATGACTTTTTATTGTTAATTATGAATGTCATTAATTTTTATCATTTTTGAGATTTTTTATGTATATATTGCACTTATGTAAACAATACAAAAAATTTCAAAATAGCGACTATCCACTATCTCACTATAGTGTTTTTGAGGCCGGCCGCTATGCGCTACTATCTGGGATTTAAAACATTGGTATTACTCATGCTTTATTTTATTCACTGTTGCTTATGCACAGATGCTGGTTGTGGGTAATTAATTGGCAAAGATTGTGTTATACAGCTATGCATTCTTTAACTGCAAACTCATGCATAGACTTGCACAAAGTTTGCGTGTTTTGGTATGAATTTGAAACAATTTTTTATAATGTAAGTTTCAGGAATCCATTGTCTTGATTTAGTGTTATTATTCATTTGGTTTTATGTGAGTTTGACAAGTATTCTGGATGTTGTTCTCATTTTGTAGCAGTTATATTAAGTTGTTTCTATTAGTGATCTTACTTTAGGGTTGACTTTGATATGTCAGGTAAATCGCAAGTATAGAATTGCACCTATAGCAGCATATTCTGACAGAAGAAGAAACCCATCCATGTTATATTTGGAAGGGAGGCAGAAAGCCTCTATGAGAATTGACAGGGATGAGACCAACATCCTTACTAAATCTCAGATAGATTTAGAGTTAGCAAAGATTAGGTCCATGACCCCACAAGAGGCAGCTGCATTTGCGGCTCGAGCAGTTGCTGAAGCAGAAGCCGCCATACTAGAAGCAGAGGAGGCAGCAAAGGAGGCAGAGGCAGCAGAAGCTGATGCGGAGGCTGCACAAGCTTTTGCAGATGCTACCACGAAATCAGCGAAAGGGAGAAAATCCCCAAAGAGGGTAAAGAATCTTCTTTTCCTCTCTTTTTTCATTCATGATACTATAATAATACATTTGTAGAAGACTTAGATTTTTTTTTTTTTTTTAATGCAACTTAGAAGTAAAATGACTGAACCACAGGTTTATCTTTAAATATGCTTAGGAAATGTGAATTTTATTTTTCATATAACCTAGTCATGAGGGCAAGGAGCACATCAGTTTCTCATATTGACCAGACATGTGAATTGGTTTTATCATTTTGGAGACATTCCATTTGGCTGCTTAGTGATTCCCTGTTATCTCTATCAAATAATGTAATATTCTAATATTTTTTTGGCATTTTTAAATGTGTAGATTCATGCTTGATGGAAGTTTGAAGAATTAGACATGAGGAGAGATGAACTGTGGCATTGAGTAGGACAGCCAGCCAGCTAAATATAATTTGCTGGCATGGTCTATATATATTTTGCATATAATATTGGAGGCTCTTCTTGTGACTATGCAGGTTTCAACTTTATTAGGAAGATTATTCTATATTTTTGGATCTTGAAATATCCTACTTGTAGATAGAAACATTGTTTGAATCTTTCTTGTAATTTCTTTAGAGCTGTTGTTACCTTAAGCGCTCTGTCCATGTACTTGTTTATAGAAAGTAGATGTTTAGATGAATGGGAATTCGTTCAAATTTCTTCTGAAGCATACAGCTTTATCGGTGCATTTTCACGTGTTAGAAAGCGTTTTTAGTGTTGGAACTTGGAAGTGTTATGTCGTGCGTTGGAACCGGGTGCTTTTTTCATTTCTAGATTTAGGTTGTATTTGTGTAAACTTCTTCATATGCATTTTTAGAAAGGTAAAATAAATTAAGTGTTTCCAATAGTTAAAATTAACTTGTGTATACAAGTTTTTAGAGAAATTAAATGAGAGCATTTTTATAAAAGTTGAATTTTTATAAAAGTTGAAGTGTATAAGTTGATTTTAATTTTTGAGAGAAGTTTAATTTATTTTATTTTATTTTTGTTTTTTCGTATAATGTATATTGACAAGTTTATCTATACAAGACTTTAAGCAAAAGCAAAAGGGTGTCTTTGATCGTGTTTTTGTTTTTTAGTTTTTAAAAGCTATTTTATAAAATAATTCTAAGAAAACTAATTTATAAAGAGTAGGAAGCGTTTGGTTGAGGGAAAGTTTTTTTATGTCTAAGAATCATGATTCCTGAGAATTATTATCATGTTTGGTTATATTAGAACTTTCCTGATTATATAAGAATTTTTTTTATAAAAATATCCTTTATTAAAATATCTTCATTAAATATTTTTACTCAAATTTTATTACTAACTAGTGTCAATGTACGGGCTTATTAAAATTTCATTACCTTATTTATATAGTCAATAGAAAGAAATTTGAAAAAAAAATAAAGAATTATATAGCACATTGAAAGAAATTTTAAAAAAAAGATAATTATAAAAGAAATTATAAATTATAAAATTAAAAAAAAAGATAAGGGAAGATGTTACAATGTAACTTTAATTTTTTTAATATTAACTTTGAAAATTGAAAAGTAAATTGAATTAAGGATTTAGAATTATTGACTAAAGAGAGAAATCTTCAGAATTAAAAAATAGAGTTAGAAAATCTGATAAAAGAAATATCAAAAAAATATATTAGAGAGTATAAAATTTGAAGAAAAAAAATTATATAGTACATCGAAAGAAATTTTGAAAAAGTGTTAATTATAAAAGAAATTAGAAACTATAATTTTTTTAAAATAAAAAAAAATAAGGGAAGATGTAATGATGTAACTTTAATTTTTTAATATTAAATTTGAAAATTGAAAAGTAAATTGAATCAAGGATTTTGAATTATTGATGAAAGAGAGATATCTTCGGAATTAAAAAATAGAGTTAGAAAATCAGATAAAGAAATATTAAAAAAAAGTCTAAAAGATTAGAGAGTATAAAATTTGAAGAAAAAAAAAAGAATTATATAGCACATTGAAACTTTGAAAAAGAGATAATTATAAAAGAAATTAGAAACTATAATTTTTTTAAAGAAAAAAAAGATAAGGGGAGATGTAATGATGTAACTTTGAAAATTGAAAAGTAAATTGAATTAAGGGTTTGAAATTATTTATGAAAGAGAGAAATATTCGGAATTAAAAAATTGAGTTAAAAAACTAATAAAAAATATTTAAAAAAATATAGCATCAGATAAAGAAGTGAATGAAGGTAGTTATAGAAATATTGTGAATGTGGGATACTTACAAAAATTGATAAGAGAAATTTTAGGAAAAATAGAAGAACAGATGCATGTTAGGAGAGTGAACTACATCACTCCATGAGAGGATAATATTCAAATAAGAGTGAATGTGAGAGAGAGTGAAGCAAGAAGATGAGAGAATATCTTAGTCATATATATATATATATATATATATATATATATATATATATATAAGGAGATATGACACTTATCTAATTTAATTACATGATTTAAATAAATTTATATATAAAAAAATTGCAAAAAAAAAAATGAACAAAACTAATTTCAAAATGATTTTTTTCAAATAATTAATTAGTTGATTAAATTATGAGGTTGTTTTACTTGGTTGAAATATTATTATGGTTTACTATCATACTAGTATTTTAGTCTATGAATTGCACAAAATAAATGTTTATTTTATACAACATAAATTTATAATTTATAATAAATAAATATTTTTACATGTATAAATAATAGTAACTAATTTTTTTGAATTCAATCAATTTAAATTTACATTTTGCAAACTAAAGGTTTAAATGCTTTAATTCAAAAGAATGTTAAATACTAGTATTTTAACATGTGCACTGCACAGGGTAAACGTTTATTTTATATAACTAAAATTTATAATAAAAAATATTTTTAAATATATAAATTGTTATGAATTATCTATTTTGTGGCTGTCCATATCTTTTTGTATTATCTTTTATGATCTTTCCTTATTTCTCTTTATCTTTTGTAACTTTTCTGATATATCTTGTATCTATAAATAGACTACTCCTCCTGGAAAGAATACACACAATTACTATTCTCTCTAGACTCTGGTCTTCTCTTCTTTACTTTTCTTTCTACTTTCTACTCCGAGTTATATTTTATCTAACACGTTATCAGCACGATTGTCTTTCTTCCACGGGGCATCCACAATTGGTATTGCAACATGCAAGAAAAGGTCTTGTAAATAATTTGATTGGAGAAAGTCGATCTTTCAAATTCATATTTCAAGGTCAGATTTTATCTTTCTCCAATTTCATTATTTATACTATGTGTTTGATAAAATTTGTGTTCTATTTACAAATTAATTATTTGAGAGTCCTGAAGACTCTATCAAAGAAGAAAATTATTTTAGAGTCCTGAAGACTCTAGCAAAAAGGAAAATTATTTTTTGAGAGTCCTGAAAACTCTATCAAAAAAGAAAATTATTTGAGAGTCCTGAAGACTTTGAACTGATTATATTTCTCTATAAAAATAATTTCTCACCAGAAGTGAGAAAATAATATAAAAGTAAAAATAATTTCTCTCACCGGAAGTGAGAAAATAATGCAAAAGTGAGAATAATTTCTCTCACAATAAGTGAGAAGGTAGTGCGAATAATTTTTCTTCTTGATTTTCTTGATTATTTGTCCCTTGATGTTGCACCTCCTGAAGTTTAGGTGTACTGCTTGACATTTGGTCAAGATATTTTGAAACTAATTTATCTATCTATTTTATCTTTTACTTTAAAAATTAATCTATTTATTATTATTATTGATATGGGCGCCTCTTTAAAATTTTGTATATGTATACGTAGTACATTTTACAACCATTATAAATAATGGATTCAGCTTCGTACATTCCTTTAATAAATAATGGATTAAAATTTTGATATGTTATATACGTTTTATATACGTTGCATTTATCTAAAGAATTCAGCCACTGAATTTTTTTTTATTGCCTTTTATGTTATTTTAAGAAGCAAAATGTGTGCTACAATGTTTATAAGTGCATTCGGTGGTTTATAATTGATTTTCAGGTTTATATGAAAATATTGCTTTATAAACACATATATGCTATGCGGTGATTTAGAGAAGATCGTGAATCTATATACAGTATTTTATACGTTATGAACAATACAGTCAGATCAATGTCGGGGATATATATTACATTGTTTTATATTAATTTAAAGAAATTACTAGTATTGATTAGATGTTTATTCTGGAAAATTACAAGCTACTATATGTTTATTTTAATTTTTATGATAGTCTTTAAACATGTCAAATCTTGTAAAACTTGAATTTGTGGCTCTTGATATTACGGGAAAGAATTATTTATCTTGGATATTAGAAACAGAAGCATTTATCTGCAATGGGTCTTGAAGACTTTATTAAAAAATGGAAATAAAACATCTAATCAAAACTCTATTAGATGCGAAAATACATTTAACTACAATGGGTCTTGAATATGTTTTTAATACATAAATTACATATTATGTGTGAAAGTTTTATTTGTTGTTTTTGTAAGTTCCAATAAAGAAAACAGACAAAAGTTTTTTCCATATACTGTATGTGAGACTTTCCTTTGAGAGATTTTTCGATATGGCCATGGTTTATATATTTTGTTTAGAATATAATTAAAAAATTCTATTGTTAATAAAGTGGACTTTTACACTTTAGCCATGTGCTCCCCATCTCGACAAATATATATATATATATTCTTTTTAATTTCTTGCCTCCTTGTGACTAAGCAAAACAATGAGTTTTCAATGAAAAATCATGAGGCCCGCCTGATCGGTTCTACTCTATTCCCAGAAGTGAATGCAGTAATATCTTATTATTATGCTTGTGGACAATCTTGTGGTCAGGGCCATATCGTGATCATAGTCGTGGACATGGTCATGAAAGAAGTTAATGATAGTACTATGATAGTTTCTATCACGAATAATAATATTTTCTCTTGTTTAGTAATGCGAGAAGTTAATGATAGTACTATTTATGGTACTACAAATATAATTGAAAGCTCCGGAAGAGCTAATGTATTGTTACTTGGAGGAACAAGGTTGCACATTAAGTTTCAAGGATATCCGTCTAAATGGATACCATATTAAAACAAATAATGAAGGAAATGTGAAATATCTTTATATCATGAGACTTAATTGTGTATTGAAAAAAAAATTACATGCCTTTTCTTATAGTTTGTACTACGCGAATATTAGTACAATGAAAAAGCATAATGTTGTAAACCAGAAGTTTACAAATCAAAATAAATTTGTTGTTTGGCATGACCGGTTGAGCCATCCCGGGTCTATTATGATGCAAAAAATATTGTAAAATTCATGTGGACACCCATTGAAGAGCCAGAAGATTCTTCCATGATTTATTATATACTACATGTTCCCAAGGGAAGTTGATAATTAGACCATCACCAGGAAAATTGGGAATGAATCCATTTCATTTTTTAGAAGGGATACAGGGTGATATTTGTGGACCAATACACCCACCATGTGGACCATTTAGATATTTTATGATTTTAATTGATGCATCAACTAGATGGTCACTTGTTTGTTTGTTGTCAACTCGCAACCAGGTGTTTGTGAGATTGTTAGCTCAATTAATTCGACTAAGAGCTCATTTTCCTGATTATCCAATTAAGAAAATCTGTCTTGATAATGCTGGTGAGTTTACATCTCATGTTTTTAATGAGTATTGTATGTCTATTGGAATTGATATTAAACATCCTGTAGCACATTTTCATACACAAGATGGACTTGCAGAATCACTTAGTAAACATCTAAAGTTGATTGCAAGACCATTATTCATGTGATCAAAACTTCCAATGGTTTATTAGGGACATGCAATCTTGCATGTTGTAGTATTGATTCGCATCATGCCAACAAGTTATAATTAGCTCTTCCCATTGAAATTTATCGAGTAACCTATTAATATTTCCCATTTGAAAATTTGTGGATGCAATGTATATTCCAATTGTTATACCACAACACACTAAGATGAGTCCTAAAAGAAGGTTGGAAATATATGTTGGGTATGAATCTCCATATGTAATAAAATGTGTTGAATCATCAACAATAGATGACTTGATGTGTCGATTGTTATTTTGAATTAGTTTTCCCAACATGAGGATGAGATAATAAGCAGTTGGAAAAAGGAGATTAGTTTGAATGAATTATCATTATCTTGATTCTCGTACAAAAACATTTTGAACCAGAAGTTCAAAAGATAATTCATTTACAAAGTTTAGTCAAAAGATTGGCTTAATCATATGTATCAACTGCTAATAAAATTTGATGTCCCTGTTGGATAATATAATATTGCGAAACGAGTCACAGACACGCATGAAGCGTGGTAGACCCATTGGTTCCAAAGATGAAAAATCCTCAAGAAAAGGAGCTGAAAAGTAAGATGGCTAAATTGAGGTTATGAAAACTTTAAAAGATTTCTTTGACATAATTAATATTTTAGTTCCAGAAGAACTCAGGTACCTGAAATTAGTAAAAATAAAGAGATCTTAAATTATGTCATGAATGGTGCGATGGAACCAAAATGAAGTCAACGTTGACGAAGTGTTTGCATATAATATAACGCTAAATGAAATAAATGATATTGAGGATCAAGTACCAAAGTTCATTAGTGATTGTCGATGCTATTGAAGCTAAATTAGACTCGCTTGCTAAGCGAATCATTTTTGGACCTGTAGTCCATACACCTTGAAGGTGTAAAACTAATTGGATATAAATGGATTTTTGTGCAAAAGCAAAATGAGAATGGTGAAATTGTGAGATACAAAGCACAACTAGTTGCTTAAGGATTTTCACAAAGACCCAATATTGAATTTAAAGAGACGTATTCACCTGTAGTGGATGTAAGTATTTTTTATATTTAATGGTTGCTCATGAAGGACTCAATTTACATCTAATGGATGTTGTTATAGCCAATTTGTACGGCTCTCTGGAAAATGACATTTATATGAAACTCCCCGAAGGATTTAATTTGCCCAGCAGTGCAAGTTTTAGAGAAGATTACTCAATCAAATTAAATAAGTCTCTTTATGGATTAAAGCAATCAGGACGCATGTGCCACAATCGTCTTAGTGAGTATTTGCTTAAGAAAGGATATAAAAATGATCCTATTTGTCTATGTATTTTCATGAAAAAATCTGAAAATGGATTTGCCATAATTGCTGTTTATGTAGATGACATAAATATTATTGGAATTCCTGAAGAGCTTCCAAAAGCCATATATTGCTTAAAGAAAGAGTTTGAAATGAAGGACTTGAGAAAGACAAAATTCTGCTTAGGATTGCAAATTGAATATTCAAAAGGCGGAATTTTTGTGCATCAAGAAACTTATATAACAAAGTTGCTTAAAAGGTTCTATATGGACAAATCACATCCATTGAGTACTCCAATGGTTGTAAGGTCTTTAGATGTGAACAATGACCCTTTTCAGACCTAAAGAAAAGGATGAAGAACTACTTGGTCCTGAAGTACCATATCTTAGTGTTATAGGAGCATTAATGTATCTTGCTAATTATACACGACCCAATATATCATTTGCAATTAATTTATTAGCAAGATATATTTTTTCACCCACACGAAGACATTGGAATGGAGTGAAGCACATAGTTCGTTACCTTTGGGGCACTATGGACATGGGCTTGTTTTATTCAAATGTTTCAAAGTCATATCTAATTGGTTATGCAGATGCAGGTTATTTATCAAATTCTCATAATGGTAGATCACAGACATAATGTTTGTTTACATGCAGTGGTACAGCCATTTCATGGCGGTCTGTGAAACAAACCATAGCAGCAACATCATCTAATCATGTATAAATTTTAGCATTACACGAGGCAAGTCGTATATGTGTTTGAATGAGAACTGTAATTCAACATGTGCAAGAAACTTGCGGTTTATCCTCAAGAAAAATGGCATCGACGATCATATGTGAAGACAATGTTGCATGTATCGCTCAGTTGAAAAAAGGATACATTAAAAGAGATAGAACAAAGCATATTCTACCAAAATTATTTTTCACTCATGATCTCCAAAAGAATGGTGACGTAAATGTTCAACAAGTTCGTTCGTGTGAGAATCTAGCAGATCTCTTTACAAAGTCATTGCCAAGGAAGACTTTTGAGCAACTAGCCCACAAGATTGGACTTCGTCGTCTTAAAAATGATCGTCTGCATGAGGGGGAGAAATAAATACGTTTTGCACTCTTTTTCCCTTCGCCATGGTTTTGTCTCATTGGGTTTTCCTGGCAAGGTTTTTAATGAGATAGGGGATAACGTATTAAAGGATGATGTACTCTTTTTCCTTCACTAGGATTTTATCCCACAGGGTTTTTCCTAGTAAAGTTTTTAATGAGGCACATTCTTAAATAATGGACATCCAAGGGGGAGTGTTATGAATTATCTATTTTGTGGCTGTCCATATCTTTTTGTATTATCTTTTATGATCTTTCCTTATTTCTCTTTATCTTTTGCAACTTTCCAGATATCTCTTGTATCTATAAATAGACTACTCCTCCTGGAAAGAATACACACAATTACTATTCTCTCTAGACTCTGGTCTCCTCTTCTTCTCTACTTTTCTTTCTACTTTCTGCTCCGAATTATATTTTATCTAACATAAATTATATTATAATTAAAATATGTAATTAATAAATATATTTGTACTTATAAATTATATTTTAGATTTATGATAAATAATTTATTTTGTGATATATTATTATTTTTAAGACTTAAATATGTTTTTAGTCCCTCAAATTTGAGATAAGTTTGATTTTGGTCCCTCAATTAAAAATTTATTCTTTTTAGTCCCTCAATTTTGCAAAAGGTTGTTTTTAGTCCTTCAAGGTGAATTTAGTTTGCTCTTTTTAGTCCTTCAAAGTAAAGTTCAAGGATTAAAAATAACATTTTACGAATTTAAGGAACTAAAAATAACAAATTTTTAATTGAGGGACCAAAATCAAACTTACTCCAAATTTAAGGAACTAAAAACATATTTAAGTCTAAATTATTGATAATTTCTTTTAAAAAATATTGAAATTCAAGTTAGAACTAAATATATTTTTTTGAAAGGTAGAACTAAAGATATTAAAACTTGTAAATTGAAAAAGATAAAATGTTAATTTAAATAATTCAGTTGATACTAAAAGTATAAGAGAATATATGAGATACTTATTTTGTTATAGATATTAAAACCAATATCTAAATTAGTTAATTTGAAACCGGAGCATTATCTTATTTTTACTTAGTTGTTATAGTTTAAATTAAATTAAGATAGATCTTAATAATTATCTTTTATCATCTTATCTCTCTCAGTTGTAAACAGACTGTGTGTGATGTTAATGAGAATTCCCTTTATAAGTAGGATGGAAGCTACTCCAATTTCTCCTAGATCTTCTTTCTACCTCTACAGCTCTCAGTCAGCCATGGCTAAAAATCTCAACCCAAAAGGCGGTATGTGCTGCAAAATCATTGGCATCTGCCTGTTGACGTTGTTCATCTTTGGCGTGATAACGACAATAACATTGGTGGCCGTGGCCTTGACCAGTTGGTCGTACCCTCATCCCAATGAAAAATCACATGATGTTACGGTTGTGACCGATGCTACCCTCACCCAGTTTGACTACATCAACAACACTCTCTATTACAATCTCACCTTCAACGTTACCATCTCCAACATTGTCCACGGCTATGACTTCGTTGAAGCAGGTGCATCGTATCAAGATGTCATGTTTGGTTCCTCAATCCTCAAAACATTCAATGATACCATCAACAAGATGAATGCTGTTTTCCAAGGTCACCAAGATGGTTTGTCCCTCAACATCACCCAAACTTCAAAGGACAGCGTAGTTGGAGTTTATCCCATCATTGTCAAGATGTGCCTCAGGCATAGGGACGAGAGTTGGGACAATCCTATGATACATTGTGACTTGCATGTTCCTCTGAAATCATCCAACCATGAGTTTCATACAACACAATGTGATTTAGTTTTTTCTAATGATGACATTTGTTCTATAGAGTAGAATAATTTTTATTATTATTATTACATAGTACGTAGAATAAGTTTTTATAGCTTAGTTGATAATTTATTCTTATAAAGGATGTAGTTTATGCTTCGTCGCAATTAATCATGAACCTTTCTCAGCTTTAGTTTTATTTGGAGTGCAAATTCTATATATATATATGCTTGGTCTAGTTATTGTATGGCGTGTTAAGATAAAAAAAAAAAAAAAAAAAAAAAAAAAGAGAAGTTAAAAATTGTGAGAATTCCATTTGTCTGAGTTTATAATGATTGGAAGTGAGTTTTCTTTTTCTGATTGGGACAAAGACATTTATGTATGGTGGAACAATTACAGCATACTCTATCTGAAATTGCAACTGCGATACATGATATTTGGTTGGTCATGAACCATGGGGTGTTGGTGTTATCCTTGTAATGCAATACTGAATTCTTTGTTGTAATCAAGTGCAAAGCCCTGAATCATTGTTAATATATAAATTAGTATACATGAGGTATTCATCACGCTACTGTGCACTAGAGTTATGATCCTAGTTTTTTATTTTTCTTTTTCTCTTTTTCCAACCTGAAACCAATTTATTTTGTCTTGAATTTTTATGTGTTGATTGATTCCTCCACAGTGCAATTTTGTGGAATTAATTTGAGGTTCGGCACTTGCACTTCATGGCGTCCAATTAATAATTAATAATATATATATACGTCTGGTCTTCTTGTGTCTCTTGTTGGCCAAGTGCAGGGGAGCCAGAATTCTACCGGGGGGGTGGGGGGTGAATTAAAAAGTTCAAGTTATTTAATGTTTTGTTGTCTACTAACTCTAACTTAAAACAATTTGAATTTAGGAATTTGTACATATTATCCAAATTCTCACACTATTGAGTCAATTATGTTAGGTTAAAATTAAAGTTTATAACAAAATTCTTACATTTAATTAAACTATATATTCATAAAGTTCTTAGGAATCAATGTTATAAATGAACTATTTGATCCCTTAACCAGCTTCCCATTTGCGTGAAACTCTCGTATGTATTCCATAAAATCCTTCTTTAAAGTTTTCCGGAACTCCTTTAAATGACACTTTTGTAGTTGCAAATCTCGACTTAGATATGGACATATGGTCATTTCAGTTCACACTTTCCAGGCTTCAATCAAATCACTGCCTTTTAAGGTTTTAATTCATTGGATTTTGTTGGGTACTGATGCCAAATCCAGAGTTGTTTTATGTATTAAAGAAGTAATTGACTAGCTTAGGTTTTGTTGACCTTTCATGTATTCGTCTTTCAGTTTAGTGTATGTAAGGTTCTTGAGAAAAATTAGCAATTATTATAGGTGTCCCCAATTCATCACAATGTGCAAATCTAGGAGAGGGATCAATTGCTTCCGACTGACCTTTTTAATTTTGTTGTTAAGGTTTCAGGTTTACATGGAGAAAGTCTGGCATGCCTGTTAGTCTTCTATGCACATGCATCACTTCTAAGGGTATTACCTATCACGTGATTTTTTTTAGGAGATGGACTATATTTTCATCTGGGCCTTGTTATATACATGACGGAAACTTTGTTTCCGTTGTGATCAAAATCTTAGTAATATTTTTGTTGTATATTTTAACATGATGTGCATGTGGGAGTGGGAGAGGGGCAGAATAGGAATTTCACAAAAAAAGTAGGTGTCAGAAGATGAAAACGGGGTGTGGGAAAATCATTTCCCTTTTCACTTGCATTTAGCACTCACCAATTGACATTGCAAGACAGAAATTATCACTATGATGTGGAAGACATGTACTTATCTAGATCACTTTCATGTTCTTGGTTATTCTGAATTGGAACATCATTATTTTAAAATATAATATTTATGTAGAGTTCTGTTCAATCGTACAATTATTTAATTTTAATTGGTTTAATCCACAAATTGTGTGCGGTATATACAATAATTATACTTAGCCCAATTTGTAGACGCACACATAAGTAAATTCTCCTGAAGCACAAGAAATAGAAACTAGATTCTTTCCTTTGAACAAATACCTAATGAAACAAAGTTATTTTTGTCCATTTTTCAGAACATATGGACCAGATGGAAGACTTACTAGCTAGTGCTTAAAGAGGGTGGTAGATAGAGCTTTCGAAATTATACTTATTTGTATGTGCTGTGAAAAACTATTTTTTTTCCTTTTTTGTCCATTTTGTTGAAGCTATGACAACGTAGCTCATAGTGGACCTGGAAGCATTTAGCTGAGGGTAAACATGTAGATGGATTTTCAAATTAAAAACAGCCATAGACATGTGCTCTTAGGTTGTTGTAGATGAACATTTCCTGACCCTTCCCAAGCAATTGTCCATTGGCCTTGTATGTGGTAAGTATCTCACAGGGCAATTAGGATTATGCTGTTCAAACCTGTGCAATCAAGAAGTAACATTGTTAATAGAATGCTTATTAGAATCAATAAATAGCTCTATTTTTTTAATGAATAAGCAAAATTGCTAAAGACGGTTATATATTATTCAGTAAAAATAAAAAACCATATCGATTTTTTTTATTTTTTTTCTCCATAAAAATCGAACTCAGCTATCAGGAATTTACAATAACTCATGTATACTGCTCAACCAACTGAGCTAGACTCTCTTTTGATACATACATGATTAGCTACCTTATGTAACAGTTCAATTTAGCAAACTGTTAGTGTTAGAATGTGCATGAAATGCAAAAGATCATAAATAATATTACAAATCCTAGTAGGTAAGTATTCCCTCTCTGTCCATTGGACTTTATACATCTCAAAACGAATTCAATATATTGAGATGTAAACATAGGTCCAATCATCGAACTTATAAACTATGGATAAATATAATTTATTCTGGAAAATAAATGTATGCAATGGGAGAGGAAGAATGCTCACCGGTAATTCAGAAGGAAATGGTGAAGAAAAACTGCTATTTCCATCTTGGCAAGATCGTTCCCAGGACACAATCTACTTCCTGCTCCAAAGGGAAGGAATTCTCCGGCCTTGTGTTCTTTCTATGAATCAACATCACCAAATTGAAAATTAAATGATAAAGAACATATACAAGTGCAGAATACATGGACTCAATTCAAATTAGTTAAAAATAAAGCTTGGCAACTTACATTCCATCTATAGGGGTTAAATTCCTTTGGATTAGGATATATTTCAGGATCAAGGTGAACTGATCTGAACCACACAAGCGCTTTCCAACCTTTTGGAATTGTGTATCCTATATCACCCCATTTGCAGTTAGTATTTTTGTAATGTGAATGAAAGATTATACTTCATGTCACATCATGATATTCTTGTAACATTTATGTAATGGACAAAAATCATACTAGCATGTAGCCATCATTTGTACACTATACAAAACTAAGTTCAAAAGAAAGAAGAGGATAGCTTTGTTCACTTCTTTTATCATATCTACCAAGCAAGGCCAAACTGATATAATATTCTGATATTGGAGATGCATTAAAGTATTGAAAAGCATCTTGTAAATAGAATATTCTGATATTGACATGAAATAAATAGGCAAAACATGGACTAACCATTGATATAGACATCAGATTTTGCCTCCCGAAAGACCACTAGTGAGAATGTAATCACACGCATTGTTTCATCAATCACCTAAGGAATTTGGAAAATGGAAACATGTATAAGCATAGTTGATCCAGTATCAGTTGATATTAACTTGAGATCAACAGATACATACCTTGTAAAGAAAATCCATTTCCCGAACTTCCTTAAGTGTTAACCCTTTCTGTGTTGGAGGTCTTCTCCTTACTATTTCTTCTTGTTCTGCCTATTCAAGGAGTAAACCATATTAGGAAGTAAAAGTTAAATTTCGGTGTTACACTGTTATACAGGGTAGAACATGTGGACACTTTCCAAGATGAAGTGACTAAAATGCATGTTTATTGTCCCTTAGTAACTGTAAATTTAGATGGACTATGATAATTAAATAACTTGATACCTTAGCCTTTTGGAGATATTCTGGGTGCTTTTGCAGGAAGAAGGTTGCCCACATGGTAATATGTCCTGAAGACTCGTGGCCCGCATTCAAGTACATCAACATGATATCAATGATGTCCTCATCACTCAACTTTCTTCCATCATCATCTTCAACATCTATCAGAGCATCCATCATATCTTTGGCTTTTCCAGGAACATATCCCTTCCTTATGTTTCTTCTCTCGTCCACACTGGATTGAAATATGGCCACTAGATTTTTCCTTGCCTGAAAAAAAAGCATATAGTGATAAGATGTTGTACCTAAATAACTACAAGATTTGCATATACTATATTCTGTTCCTTCATGTTATAATCTGAGTCTGACGGAAAGGGACTTCTGATTTATTTGAATTGCATACACAACAATGTGACAATGTCATTAATGATATATTTATCCTATAATATGCTTGACTGAGGACCAAAATAAAACAAAGAAAAAATTTGTCATACTAAGTGGGAGGCAACTCTCATGTCATGAACTAGCTTCTAGAGTTAACTCGTTAAGCTTAAAATCCAAATTTTAAGATGGTATAAAAAATCATGCTAGCAAGCCATCCGTTATAGGACCACCCGCAGATATTTAGTATTGCGAACTTTATGCTCGAGATGTCTGGGGTTGAGAGTTAGGGTTAAAAGCCCAAAACCCAAATTTTAAAATACTTCTTTCTTAAGACTGAGGTGAAGACCTTGTCTGAAGACAAATTCCATTTTCTTTATATATTTAAGCAAATTATCCTGAATCAGCAAAAGAATCTAGACTTTACTCAGTTTCAAATTAGCTTGTTAACATATGCTCTAATTTCAACTGGATTGGGAGGATATTGAAATATCTGCAGCCCTTCAGCGCCATGGCAAATAACTGTCATATATCACCTAAGATCTTTGAGGTGAATTTGCAGATCAACACATGCTTTTAGTGCAGGTGGTAGAAACTGATTGCATTTACCTAAAATGGTTTCAACTTTGCATAAACTACAAATCATGTGGTCACAATCAAACAAGTGAAGGATAAGAATATCAATAAGCTTTTCCTCAAGTAATGACAAGTAACTTCACCATTAACCGGTTCATACTTTGAGGTTAATGTTGCAGGAAAAACACTACAATGCATTTCATTCAAATTAAAAGCAAATAAATGCTAAAAAACATTCTATTTTCTTTTTCATACAAGGCAAAGCTTAGATCAAGTTATTTATATCCTTGTTATCAAGTTCTAAAATCAAACTACCACGTATGGATGTTTTTACCAACATTAAGTAGCCCCCATAAAGAATAATGTTGCTGACTTAGAAAAAGGTATTTGCATGTCATTATTTGATTTAAGAACTCAATGATAAGGATATAAAGAACTTAATCTAAGTTGTCTTTTCACACACTTAATGCTAAAGTTACCTTGAATGCTTTGTGGTATGCAAATCCTGGAATATTAATTCTCATGGCTCTAACTCCATGATTAAGTGCTGTGTATTCCCTCTCCAAAGCCTCCATAACAGGTTCACTTTCTGAGCTAAGGAAAATATGCATAATGATTTTGAAGGTAAGCTTCCTGATCTCAGTTAAAAACTCAATCTGTCCCAAGTTGGCCCATTTCTCCAAAGAACTTTTAACATTTTTTTCAATGTATGTCAAGTAGAGGGACAGTGCTTCCATGCCATTGATTGAAGAGGATGTCAAACGCCTAAGGCGCTTGTGTTCTTCATAAGACATTGAAATAAATGACCTCTTTCCAATGAGCTCTATAGTAGAACGAGGCCAACCAGTTGTGAATTTATCATCGTCTGTCAGCACCCTTTTGCATGTTTCAGGTGTTGTCATAATTACACTTGGGTTTCCAAACATCAAGGTCTTGTACATTCCAGTTCTTCCATATCTTCATAATTTGTTGATTGAATAAAAAACGTTAGTATCATTAACTATGATGCACAAATATGATATACGTATCAAATTGAATATGGTGCATGTTTTGTTCACATATTTAGGATACAAAGAACATGATAGATATGTATATAAAATTTATAAAATAATAAATATACGAATAAATAATGTATGTTCGGATATTTTATGGAAAATTTGTTGACTTTTATAATAATTATTACTTTAAAAGTCATACTAAAGATTTTTTTTTTTCAATGTATGCATGTTAAACTCTAGAAATATAATTATAAATATAATTATACAAATCTAAACTAATATACTTCTGGCATTACTAAAAGTAAAATAGAAATTATAAACCATTGTGGAAATAAATCATTATCTATTGCCTAAAAACAGAAATAGCATCTATCTTATTCTATTCCTTCCTAAAGAGGACAACTTTCATGTTTGATTCGTTAAAAGAATATGCTTGTCTCACACCTATTGACAACAAAAAATATATCATAAAAAAGTGACCCACTTTAAAATTAATCTTTATGTAGTTGGTGGTGTCTAACACTGAATGCTACACGTCTACACCTCAGATACACTTGGAAGTATCCAAGAGCAAGTATCCAATATTAGTAAGCGAGGCAAATGCATGTGTCAATATTTCATAAATGATAAATGTATTTGCATGATACATGGCATGATCAATGGTGAAACTTTACGTTTTCGTTAAATTATTTGCTAAACTGACAATAATAGATACGAAATTAAATATAATTAAAAATTTTATAACGACATTTGATGTGTTTGCCTAGCACCTATAATATTTATTTAATCATTCATCAAATACACAGAGAAATACAACCTATCGACTCTACGAAATTAATTATTGTGTTAAACTTGCTAAATGACATCAAGTGTCTCCATCATCTTTTGTCCCTCCTCCCTCGTATCCAACAACATTTTAATTTGCTTTTTTTTTTTTTTAACCATAAAGTAACCGATGAAACTTCTTCAATCAATTTTCGTTCTTAACAAAAACAAATCACAATTAGCATATAGTGTGTTAGGATGATATATAAGAATCAATTTTATCCCACAAAATCATAGTAATACCATGAAAAAATAAAACAAATTATTTATTACTTTACCTTCACCATAAAAAAAATTAATTATTTCTCACCATAAAGTATTTAATTTAACAAAACATGCAGGACCATAAGTTACGCTTGGATTTGAGAATTAGAATCAAATTTGAAATACTTGGAATTAATATTATTGCCAAATCTTGGGGGAAAAAGAAGTTACTGTGAGAACTATATATGCTCTCCTCGGAACTTTCATTGATAACTCTTCCACTTTATTCCTAGAAGATAAGCCAATAATACTAGGCGACAATTCTATGCCATATAATATAAGGAGTATTATCAATTTAGATATTCGATTTTATCTTAAAAATTCATGTTTAAGAAATTCCAAAATGTACTATAATACGTTATAATCCAACTTAATGTGTGTTTGATTAACCGTTTGAACCAACGTTCAATGAAAAAATATACGTTCCAAAATATAAAAGCAAAAATAATGTAAGAATAATTTTTTTTAAATGGTCGTTACATTAAACGTAATTGGTTTCCAAACAATCTCTTAATCACGGATGGCCCACGCTGACATGGACTGCACATCCTGACGTACATGTCCGGACATCAAAACTTATATATTGCACGTATTGTATGATAATTTTTTAACGTAAATTTCATTTTTATGTGATGAAATGTTTAAATTGTTTTTTTTTTTTTTTGAAAAAGTATACATTTTTACACAGTAAATATTTACTTTGCTTTTGTTCGTTTTAAGGTGGACAAGTCATCAAAAGTATTTTTTTTTCTTTTTTCAAACTATCATGTCATTAGTAGTAATTTTGAAAATTTTAAAATAAATAAAAATTTTCAAATAAAAGTCTCAACTAATCATAGGTGTTTAAAATTTTATTTCTTAAAATTTTAAATTATGAAAA
Organism: Pueraria montana var. lobata; assembly: GCA_026413185.1. Taxonomy (NCBI): domain Eukaryota; kingdom Viridiplantae; phylum Streptophyta; class Magnoliopsida; order Fabales; family Fabaceae; genus Pueraria; species Pueraria montana. Next base: position 18,736,734 of record CM048656.1, read on the forward strand.
AAAAAACACTTAAAATTAACTGCTAGTTACATTAAGTCACACCCACACACACAAAAAAAAAAAAACTCAAATTGCTTATCAGTATTATTACCAAAAATATTTTCTTTGACATTAAAATAAAAGTTTGAACATATTTTTATCTTTTAAATAAAAAGTATATTTTTTAATATAAAAAACAATATAAAAAGGGATGTAAATTTCTAACTATTAAATTAAACGGAAAAAATCAAAGAACTAATTTTTTTCATATTAAAAATTCAAGCTAAACTTTTTGAAAATCTGATTCTTTTTCTATAAAAAATTATTCAAAGTACATAATTAATGAATTGATTAACTAATTAATTAATTAAAAGGGTAGAAAGCAGAAACGACGAAAGTTGGAGTATCACACTGTCCACAAACCACAAATTGTTGCGCCACTGCCACATAGTAGAAGAAAACTTGAGACAGTGTTGTGTGAGTGTGAGAGAGAAAGGGAGGTTAAGTACAGTGAAAATGACAAACAGGTGCAGCTCTTCCCTGATTCTCTCTGAATGAATATGAATTTGTTTTGTTTTGTTTCGGTTTGAAAAGAAAGGGTCATGCTTCAATTCCAAAAACTAGAAAGGTAGCATTATGGTAATTTCCCTTTCACAAAGGCCAACCAGCTTTTTCTGCCAAACTAGGTATAAAGTAGGGGGAAAAAAAAGTACATTATCTTGTGTTTCTTGGACCACTGATAGTAGCAGCTTTGGTTAAGGGGGTGGTGTCAGTGGCCTGAGGTGAGGATCATGGGAACCATAAGGCTTGAAACTTTGGCCTTTGAGACTCTCAAGTCACAATACAGAATAACAACTAGTGTATTGGGTTATGAAAAAAGTATGTTACTATGTGCATATATTATTATTTATAAAGAGGGTGTGATAAATGATGATAATAATAATAATAATAATAATTATTATTATTATTAGTAGTAGTAATTAATTACCTGGAGACAAAGGAGGAGATGAAGGAATCAGGGTCCTTGGACTTGAAAGCTTTGAGGAAGGACCACATGTTGCCAATGAAGGGCCAACCCATGTCACCTGGGGGCAAAGAGTACTGCTTCACACCCAACTTGGATTCATAGAGCCACCAATTTACATTCTTGAGGATAGATCTTAGGACTAAAAGAGCACCAGCAATGGCCACAAGGACCACCCACATACACATGGAACACATCTCCATCACCATCACACACTCACTCAACTTCAAGCCACCCCACAGTGACTAGTGACTCAACTCACACTCAACTCAACTCAACTCAACTCAGATAACTTCCTCAGTCTCTTTCTGTGTATTTATAAGGGAACTTGGGGTTTGGTATGTGGAGAGAGAGGGAGGGTGGGGGGAGATAGGAAAAGAAAAAAATAAAGGGAATTTTATGACAGCAGTGAGTGGCTAAAATGAATTTGTGTAAAGTTATACAACATAGACATAGAGGTGGCCGGCTTTCTTTTCCCATATTTTGTTCTGTTCTGTACCTAATTACAGCAAATCAGTGCATACTGTGTATGTGGAATGATTCCACTAGCTCTGTTTTTAACAAAGTGATTGATAATTTTTTGTTATTTTTATTAACTATATCATTATTTATTGTGGACATTAATAATTAATAAATATTTAACATATCATGCAAGATATTAATATTTCTAAAATACATACAAAATAAGTTTAGTGCTCTAAAAATAACTAAAAACTGATTAGTAATTATATTTTTAAGAGTTATCTAACTTATCTCAATTAAAGATCGGTTAAATATAGAAGATTATTGGTGTAATTAAGAAAATTGTACCAACTCTTAATTACACCAATAATCTTTTATAGAGTTGGTTAATCCTATTTTTTGCTTACGGTAAGTTAGACAATTTTTTTTTTGAAAGATACATACAAAAAACCCAAAAAAATAGCATTTTTTTAAATCTTTTGTTGTTGTGGTTATTTGTGTGTCTCTTAGTAGTCCTCTACCAAATGATGATGTTGAACTCCATGAGTCACCATTGCCAATTTTTGGGATAGAGTGTTGATTTGCTAACACCTAAATCTTGTAATACACAATATTTTTTTTTATCTTTTTTTTTTCTTGTCATATTATATGATTAATTTTATTAATCACTTATTTCTCCTATTTGAGTGTCTACACTATTTGGGTGTCAATGAATCGCGTAAGATGCATTTGCATATTCATATCTCAGTACGGTGGGAGTCTTCTGTGGCTATTTTGTACTCATTCACAATTTTTAATTGAATAAGTATCTAGAATCCTATCAAGTAACTTCCATGATTTGAAAGTTAAAAAGTTTAGCATTCAGAGGAAGAAAGGAAATATTTTCTGATCCTTCTCAGCGATCATGTGTTAACTTTACGACTATTCGGCAACAGTAGCAATAGGGGACATCATAAAAATCCTCAAAAAAAAAAAAAAAAGAGAGAGAAATCCCTCATTTATTTATGGTCCTTTTGAGAGACAGTGTATAAAGCTCACAATGATAGTGGTGTTGCACCAAATAGTCCAAGTAACTTTTCTATATGCTACTTATCTATTCGTCTTTGATGTGAGTTGGATTTGAAAATTTTGAATCAAACCGTGTTGCTCTTGAAAAGGCTTCTTGTATTAATTAGTAAATGATTCACTGTTTCCTCTTCCCTTCCCACATGGTTGGAACTTGGAAGAAACCTGTATGATGGTCCAGAAGACTCCGCACTATCAAGGCTTTTTAAATCTTAGCTTCTTCACAAAAGCATAGTTTTTTAGGCTGTAAAGTTATATTTTGATTAAGGCATCAGGAGAAAGATTGCTTTCCCAATTTCCTATTGTTATTAGGATTTCGCTCTAAAGTGGGCACTGGTTAATGCAATTTCATGAGGATATCTTCGTAGCCCCGTGTGTTCAGAATCAGAGGTATATATTAGGGAAATACTCTCTGTTTCTATTTGTAAGACTTAATTAAAAGTGATTTTTTTTTTTTTCATTTTATAAGGCCCAATTCATACTCATATTGTCTCTTACATTAATATTCATGAATTATGATATTCATATTTCTATTACTTGGGTTCTATTACTTGGGTCCCTCCTGCCAGCAAATTAGGTCTCCAAACCTAAGTTTGGGTTGGGATCGGCTATTGGCCCAAAACAAATTTGAAAGCAAAAATATATCATTGAAGGATTAATTTGATATTGTGTGTCTTTTTTGGTGGCTATTCATCAAGAGAATGGGACATATTACCTTCGTCCTTTTTTATAAGATATTATTTTAAATTTTTTTTATTCTTTTTTATAAGACTCTATTTTAATTATTTCTTGTATTAATTATTTTTTGATCATAATACTCTTAATTATTTCAGTCCATATATTATAAATTGTCTCTTTCTCTTATTAGAATTGGATAATTAAAGAGTTTAGTTTTAAAAATTAAAATTCCTCTACTAAATTATTTAAGGATAAATTTGAAAAAATATTACAATTACAGAGTACAGACAAATTTAATGTTAATACTTAGATTAATCAATTTTTTTAATATTATACGTAAATTAGTCAACAATGTCTTATAAATAGAGACAGAGATAGTATATTGTTATATACTGTCATCCAATCATAAACTATTATATATTAATATATAATAAGTTTGTTGACTTTAATAATAACAAAGTTTAAAAGTAATACTAAACATGATTATTGATTGAAAATAGAAAATCTTTTACACTAACATATTATACCCATTAAACTCATGCAAAAATTACGAGAGATGCTATTTGCACTACAAAATTATATAACTAAGAGATAAAGACTCCCGTGGAGGGTAGATGAGTGTCAGTTAGCTTCTGGAGATGATGTTTGGAGATATTGGCCAATATGTCACATGGTTTGGGTGAAATATCAAACTATGTCAGGTGCCCAAAGAGAACGACGTGTTAGCTGCATCACAAGGCTTTTGGGGGGTTCATTTCTAAATGTGTAATTATTGGGTTTTAACGTATCTTTTGTTGTAATTTGGTTCAGACTTGCTTTGTGCATACCTTGTGTTCAGAGCAATGGTCTCTTCACTTTTTTTTTTAGATCATAAGTATTTTTTTTTTTTACTGGAGACAATTTTATTCGAGTCAGAAATGATTACTATGAACGATAAAACTCTCCCTCCGAGTATTTAGTAGTCCATTCACTTTGATTAAAATTTGTTTGTCTTTCAGAAGAAAAAAAATTATACAACTAAGAGAGAAAAAGAAAGAAAAAAGAGAGAATTATAAAATATAATAAATGACGCCTCAAAGAGAAACAAACATAAAAAATATTATTATTGTATGAATAATACAACTAAAAAATTATTAGGATGATTATAATTTACAAACTCGTCTCATAAATTGAGCATGATACACTTCAGGAATCCAACATCCTGCATGTTGAGAGTGAGGAACAAATTTTGAGTATTCTTCTAGTACTTAATCTTTTGAGACAAGTAGTATATTTTATATAAATTTATCTTATTTTATACTAGAGTTTAACCCATGTTGGGATATATGTTTAGTTACCAAATGATACAGGCTATTCTTAATTTTATTAAAAAAATGTTTTTAAAGTAATTCTTATAAATTGATATTAATTAGAATTACAATTTATAAGTAGATCAGATCAAATACAATTATTCATAGAAAAAAATGCAAAAGATTATTTAAACAAATTTTTTTTTAATAATTTTGAGTGTAGCAAAGGTATAAAAAAATATCCATATTTTTTAGGATTAAAAATATCCATATTTTTAGTTGCAATTCGCGTGCAACTAATATAACTTATAAAATTATCTAAAATCATAAAAAAGAATAAAAATAACTTATGTGGTTTTTTTCTATTTTATTTTTTGAAAAGCACAATTTAATGGTATTATAACTTGAGTGCCACTAGTACTCGTGGAAATAACGATACAATTGTCCACCTTATACAGTAAGCCTCATCTAGGATTCCCACACTACACATGAATTTTCCCTTTCCCCTGAAATAATTATTTCCAACATGATTCAATCTACATATCTCATCCTATTTTATCAGAAGTATCAAATCAAATCGCATTATTCGCATACAAATTTATGGTGCCATACATTTTATACCGCTAGAAATTCAATTTCTTTTGGTATTTTTCTCAAGGAATTCTTTTGGTATTTATAAAATGATTTCTATGATTGAAATATTTCTAATAGATATTTAAGAAGCACCTGTTTCTCTCATTTGTTACGAGTTGCCAAGGTTTTAAAATACGTTTGCAAAATTGTCAAAAATTTTGACTTCAACGTCAAGATTTTTAGATATATGCAATCACAATGCAATTATAATTATAATTACTACTTCAAAAAAGAATTATTTTTATGAATGTCAACTAAGTATCGTAAGTAAATTGTTCCCGATTGTTCAATCATTTGATAACCAGAGCTAAGCGGGCTAACAGAACCAAAATATGCGTATGCATAGGAATTTAATAAATGAGATCTTAGTATCAATTACATTTGTTTATAATTTCTTACAATATCAAATAACATTATAAAATTGCGACAATGATTATGACCGTAATTTAAAATCTTTGGAACTACCAAAGGAGTTAGCACGCTATTCCTCCAGACAAGTGTGTTCACCCTAGCATTTCTCTATTATATGGTTGTTAAGACCTACATATATTACAGCTTCATTTCATAAAAGAAAACAAAAGTGTATAAAGGTATGGTGTAAGGCAAATTAAGACACGCACCCGAAAATCTAATTTTATGTGTGGACAAGAAAAGGTGGGTGCTAAGTGCTAACACTTGGTCTCAGCAACTTGAGCCAATCTTTTTCATTAGAGAAATTGAAGGCATTAGAGATATGAAGTTAGTGTCTATATCTATCTTCTGCTCTTGTGTTTTTCCATCGCACACTGTACTGGTGCATTGATGCTTGCAACATCATTAGAAGAAAAGGGACCCGTGAGGAGAGTGATAACATTATATCTTGTTGTGTTCCCTAAAGTGAAAACATTGAAACCAAGTTCCCAATAGTTCAAATCCAATTGCAAAATCTCATTCATTGTCAAGCATCAATTTAGATGAAACAGAACGACCACATTCAGATTACGATCTAATGGACCATATATAGTGCCAAGATACAAATATTGGAACAATTAATCAAGCCATAAACATAAGGACATAACACCTTTGTGTGGCTTTCAGGTCTCCTCAAGTGTCTCTCTTCTTTATTGTGTGCTAGAAACCAAAGTTGTGAGTTTATTGTAACAAGCTGCGAATTAAAATCTTAGTTGTATAGAAAGATTGTCTGTTATTAAAAGAAAGAGAGAGAGAGATTGTTATTAAAAGTTATTTGATTTTTTTTATCCGTAAAAATCAAAGATAGATATCAGAGGTTTATAACAATTTATACACCTTACTCAGTCAATTGAACTAGATTCCCTTGATTTAAAGAATAGGAAGGATTCATTAATATTAAAAGCATTTAGATGAATACAAAATAAAAACTTTTTCAATCCTTATCTATCTAGATCTAAAATTATACCATTATTAACTAGTGTTATTCAAATTGGATTCGTCATTAACTCAATGAAAGTATAGGGTTATATTGGGTTTTTCCTTCTCAAGTGACCCAATACTATTTTAGTTTTAAAATAAAAAAAAAGAGGTTACAGTAACTAACTTCCAATAATTTTGAAATGATTTTTTCATTCATGATTGGATGCCATTTTAGGTTGTTTTCAAAAGGAAAAAAAAATTAAATTAATAAGGAGAATAAAATAGAACAAAATTAATTGTTATTTTTAAATTATTAAAATTAAGAAGGAGAGGAACATAATAATAAAATAAATAATATTACAAGAATTTTTATGGGAACTACTTTGTCTCTCCAAACAATTACACAAATGTTCTTTCATAGTAAAACCTCATTAGATTTTCAACAATTTCAACAATTTAATGTGAATCTATTAATGAGATATCACTCATTTTCCATGAGAACGGATGTATTTATTGACCTATTAATAATATAACTCGATTGAAAAAATTATTTCTTGAATTATGAGTACCACTTAAACCAATTAATACTATAGGTATATTTAGAATAAAATTTAAATTTATAACTATATTAATTATAAAAAACTAATTTAACTACTTTTATTGGTCTTGATGAATTAGATATTTGTTTCTTATATATAAAAACAGAGGTAATAATATTTTTTTTTTTATCATTAACATATATTTTTAAAATTTTATATATATCTAAATCTAAATTATATACAAATGCAAATATATTTATAAAGATAACATTTTTGAAAACAAATATATATATATAAATCAAAATAATATAAGATATATATTAATATTTTTAACTATGTTAATATATCTTTTAAATATTTACATGCATATATACTAATATATACTTATATATAAAATTTAAAAATGATTGAAAAACACATTAAAAATATATATTGTAAACTTAATACCCGTGCAAGTAACATGTTATTACACTAGTTAAATATGAATTTAACTAATTTAAAATGAATAAGTATATATTTTAGAGGATAAAATACAGTTTAAACCGTTAAATAAAGAATTAATAATTAAATTTTAACTATATATATATATATTATAATTTTGTCATTGCTTTTTTAATTAACAGTATTTTATTCTTTAGAATATAGTCAATGTATATGTTACTTAATTTAGAAAGAGTCAAATTTCATTAAATATGTAAACATAACCTTTACGAAAGAAGCACAAAATTGTAGTTTGAGCAAAATTGATGTGAAATCTATCTATATGTATATTATATAAAACACAATTGTTGACTAGGACTGGTTGTTCATGTGTTACATTCTGGTGCATTTCTAATTTTAGTATCAATATAATCAATTAATTAATTATTATTAATTAACACAATCACAATCTTAATATTTGTAAGACATTTAATTTGATATATTATTAATTTTCTTTCCATATTTAAATAGAAATTTTAAAATTATATTTTAAATATTTTGTAACCTGCATAATATATATTTTAATATTTTAATTAAAGTAATATTTATTCAATTTTAAAATTATTATTATTATTATTATTATTATTATTATTATTTGATATTTGATTTGATTTTATATTATCTATCTATCCATCATCAATCAATCAATAAATACAATTGTTGATTATGATTGGTAGTACACGTATCACGGCTAAACGACAAAAGGGGGCAAAAAAAAATAACTTATTACCAAATAAGTGTGGAAAAAAAACAATTTACCTGCAGGGGTTGTTTTTGACACGTTGCACCGGGAGGCGCCAATTGAGTTGGCGCCTCCCGAATTTTTTTTGTTTCGTAGCGGGAGGCGCCAATTCAAGGTGCGCTTCCGGTGCCTACCCCCCATAGCTGAACGGTGTCAGAGGTGTGCAGGGAGGAGGCGCCAACTGAAGGTGCAACTCCCTTCACGAGGCAACATTTGAGTTGGCGCCACCCATAGCACGAGCTCCACGAGATAAGCTAAAAATATTGGAAAATTGGTGGCACCAATTGAGTTGGCGCCACCCAACGAAAAAATACAATTGGTGCCTCCAATTGACATGGCGCCACCCATATCCCCAGCCTCTATTTATTGCCCCATGCGCGTATTCAAGATGTATCCGATGATTTAAAATGATGCATTCGCAAAATCAACAGATATACTCTGCAAGAAGTTGTTATTATGAAAGAATTCCTCTATTCATTTTCTCTCCAGATTGCTTTGGTTATACATGATTTCGTTGTTATACTCACTTACTCAAGTGTATCATTTCAGGTTAAAAATATATTCAAGTGTATTATTTCAGGTTATGAAGTTCACTTAATATCTTCAATATTTGTGGGCTTGAGAAAGGCTCTAGTTGTGGTGCAGCTTTCAAAGTTATCGTCATGAAATTACATAGCTCAAGCTGATATTACATAATCACGAAACAATATTAGGATGGACATATTATTTATTAGCGTTTTTATTGTGCAAGTTGTAAGTGTTTGTATTCATTTAGTTCTACTTACTCATAATACAAGACGAATAATAACAAAATTATCTATATATCTAAAATAAAAAATTAAATATATTCCAAAACATAAAAATTACTCACTAATTTAACAAAATCAAAAAACTTCAAATGCACCACTTCACGCTTCAAACAGAAGAGAAGAAGCTAAAATGCTCAAGTTGATAGCTACCTGAAATGAAAGTGTGCATTTTACACTTCACGCTTCATTATTTCTATTTCTAAAAAATGTCACAATAATAATCACAAAAATATTACACTCACTTTATACGTTTAACATTATTTCTATTTCTAAGTCACTAATAATAAAAGCTAAAAATAAAACATTATCTACATATCTCAAATAATAAAATAAAATGTCACACTAAGTTTATTAAAGAAATTTATCTTTTTCTACTTACTCATAATACAAGACGAATAATAACAAAATTATCTATATATCTAAAATAAAAAATTAAATATATTCCAAAACATAAAAATTACTCACTAATTTAACAAAATCAAAAAACTTCAAATGCACCACTTCACGCTTCAAACAGAAGAGAAGAAGCTAAAATGCTCAAGTTGATAGCTGCATGAAATGAAAATGTGCATTTGCAACGTTCATCGAAGTCTATTTGTAGCCAATTTATTTTATTTAATATTAAACAGTGCAGTCCAATAAGTGTTGCATTCACGGATATGCATAGGGAGTAAAACTTCAACAGTTTTATGAATAACCATACACTGAACCATAACAATAAAACTCCAATAAGTGTTGCATTCCCTCTGCACGCTGCAAGCAAATTTTCATGCAATTGTCACGCAACATTTCAATGAAAACTGGTGCAATGCCTTGTCAAATCTGTGCTTTAACGTGTTACAGTTAAGTTGCAGGAACAGCACGCGAAGTGCATGTTGACTTGGCGCCACCCATGGGAGACACACTTTCAAATGGCGCCACCTGAAGGGAGTTGCACCTTAAGTTGGCGCCTCCTCCCTGCACACCTCTGACACCGTTCAGCTATGGGGGGTAGGCACCGGAAGCGCACCTTGAATTGGCGCCTCCCGCTACGAAACAAAAAAAATTCGGGAGGCGCCAATTCAATTGGCGCCTCCCGTTGCAACGTGTCAAAAACAACCCCTGCAGGTAAATTGTTTTTTTTCCACACTTATTTGGTAATAAGTTTTTTTTTTTGCCCCCTTTTGTCGTTTAGCCCACGTATCACATTTTGGTGAAATTTTTTCTCTCCTTTTTTCTCTTTCCTTATTTTACTACAATTAATTATTATTATTAGCACAATCACAATTATAATCTCAAATTTTAAAATAATATATCGTGATCAGTTTTATATTTTAAAATAATATCATGATAACAAAATTTTAGAAATATTATTATTATTGGACGTGATTTGCAAAAAATGATTTAAATATTTTGATTGTTTCATTTTAAAACCCAAAAAAAAATCTATTTTTATTAGTTCCTTCTTTTTTTTTTTTTTACTTCTTTTAAGGTTATCACTTTCTCATTCCTTCACACTCTATATATAGATACTGCGTTTAGTGCAATCTGATATAAGACGTTTTTTGTTGAAGGGTGATATGAATCTAAAAGAAAAAGGGACTAATATATCTTCTTTTGATTATGAGGAAGATGTTGATGTAAACGAAGAAGAGATTGTGTTAACAATTTTGACCAATAACATTATCATCCTGAGCTGTTGTTGGTAAAATTTCCCATGTTAGTATTTTTTTTTTTTATAACTTTTCATTGAATATATTATGTTACTCAACATTGTTATACTAATTTGTTTCCTTCTTGCCACAAAATTCCTGTAATATTTGTTCGAGAAAAGCATGTAAATGCTTATAAAATTTGTTACTTAGTAGATGAATATCACAATTTGTTGTACGAGTGTGAAATACTGAAGAAGGTAGACATGGATGGACTCAGCATTCTCTTGGGAGTGGTTGGATGCATTTCATGCAAAAACAAAGGATTTCACAAAGCATAAAGGTATAGAAACTTGCTCTATATTGATGTGTCTTTAGGTTGAATCATAGGTTTATCTTTGTATGCTTATCTATATTCCAAGAGATATAAAACATGTAATATGAATTTTTATTATCTATATTAAAAAAATATAAATAAATGCTTCTAAATTTTGTTTATGTTATATTTAATTTTAACTTTGTATTATTTTTTGAATTTATTCATGAAAAATATAAATGAATGCTTATAAATTAGTGGGATGAACTACATTAATAATTAAGTTAAATCATATATTAGGGTTATTTTTAATAAGAATTAACCGTGTGTCTATAACATATAACCGAATTTGATTAATCAAATAGTTATTATCATAACCAATAAATTAAATTCAACACAATATATACTTTCTCTTATAACTCTTTAATTTCAATTTAAAATTATTTTTCATTTAATCTTATCTCCTAACCAGGGACGGATCCAGCCATATAACAAAGGGGGGGCTAGAAAAAATTTAACAATAAATATTAAATAAAAATACTAAATCATAATAGTTAATAAAATAGAATATGTAGTATTAAACTTATGTAAAAATGTAGTATTAAATTTTGGACTAACTAAGTTTTTAGTCCCTAAACTTTTTCAAAATTCGATTTTTAGTCTCTAAACTTTAGTTTGATTGGTCAAGGTCCCTAAACTTTTTGTTAATTCGATTTTTAGTCCTTGAACAAAATTTTGATCGGTCAAAGTCTTTAAACTTTTTAAAAATTTAGTTTTTAGTTCCTAAATTTTTTAAAAATTTAGTTTTTAGTCCCTGAATTAATGAGATTTCAGGGACTAAAAACTGAATTTTTAAAAAGTTTAGGGACTAAAAACCGAATTTTTAAAAAGTTTAGGAATCTTGAGCAGTCAAACTAAAGTTACCTTTCATCTTTTTTTAAGCTTTTTTTTATTTAAATTTTCATAATTAAAAATGTTCTCTCAATTACAGTAATATTAAGATGAGAAGAATCAATACCAAACAAATTAAATGATTAATTAGAAGATAAATCAAATATTTTCTTAGTAATTATATATCATATTATAATAAATTTTGCAAAGAATTTTTTTTTATAAAACTAATAAATAACTATATTTAATATATAAGAATACATATGTTCCTATAAAACAGAGACGTATACAAAATAACATATAATATATGAAGATAAATATGTAAATTCTCATATCAACATTTTTAGCAAATGTATATATCAATATCATAGTTATGAAGGGAGAGCTTTGATATTTGATTTGATTTTATATTATCTATCTATCTATCTATCTATCATCAATCAATCAATAAATACAATTATTTATTAGGATTGGTAGTATACGTGTCACATTTTGGTGAAATTTTTTCTCTCTATTTTTCTCATTCCTTATTTTACTACAATTATTATTATTATTAGCACAATCACAATTATAATATCAAATTTTAAAATAATATATCGTGATCAGTTTTATATTTTAAAATAATATCATGATAACCAAATTTTAGAAATATTATTATTATTGGACGTGATTTGCAAAAAATGATTTAAATATTTTGATTGGTTTCATTTTAAAACCCAAAAAAATCTATTTTTATTGATCAGTAAAATGATTTTATATTATCTATCTATCTATCTATCTATCATCAATCAATCAATAAATACAATTGTTGATTATGACTGATAGTACACGTGTCACATTTTGGTGAAATATTTGCTCTCTATTTTTCTCATTCCTTATTTTACTACAATTAATTATTATTATTAGCACAAATTATAATCTCAAATTTTAAAATAATATATCGTGATCAATTTTATATTTTAAAATAATATCATGATAACCAAATTTTAGAAATATTATTATTATTGGACGTGATTTGCAAAAAATGATTTAAATATTTTGATTGGTTTCATTTTAAAACCCAAAAAAATATATTTTTATTGGTTCCTTTTTTTACTTCTTTTAAGGTTATCTCTAATTTAAGGAACTAAAAATATAATTAAGTCAAAACTTAATTATTAAGTGATCAGGTTAATTTGAATAACTATCTTTTGGGAATTTGAGAAGCACAAAGTGCATAAGTGTGAGTCAGAAAATTTTCTCAGGAATTTTTTTTTCAAGGAAATTCATCTTTTGAATATATACTTTTTGTTAAATTAATGAACTTCATAAAAAATATTTTAGTGGAACAATATGTAAGTTCTTTTAGTTAAAATTAATTTTCTTATTATTTTCATCTTATTTTTGTTATATAGTTTCATTTGTCTATATATATAATTTTTTTTACTTCATGAAAGTGGCATTGTGAAATTTAAATTTATAGTTGTATTATAATTTTTTTTAAATGAGTTGTATATTATAAAATAAACACATATAATTATCTTTTATTATTTTTATTAATGAAAAAGTTCCTTATTGCGGAAATTTAAATTAGTTTTAGATTTTTTAAGTAATATAGCAAATTAATAACATATTATCAACATACTTTATACATAAAAAAATTACATTCACTCCTCAAGAAACCCGTGCATCGCACGGATACTATCTAGTTATATATATAAATTAACTTTATTTCAAACCATATTTGTAGCTTTCTCGACTAAAATCTAAAACACACTAATGGGGTTGGATTCTGCATGACCAACACATTTCTTTCAGAAAACCTAGGGAGAAACATTTTGACAGGACATTTGTCTGTGCTCATTTTGTTCTTCAAATACCAAAATGAAATCCACTTATGAAATCACAAAATATCTGCTGTTTTGGTTGTTTGTTCAACTCCGTATTCCATATCATATTTTCAGGATCAATGCACCTCTTCATTCCATTTGTCATCGTAGTGATCGATTTGTATATTCAAAAAGATGGTATTATAAACTAATTGACACCAAAATGGAAAAAAATCTCAAAAGCTAATACTATAATTCAATATTGAATATTGATTGGCCGAAGTTGATAAAATAATATGATTTTGAATCTTGGAATCAGATGATGAATAGGTCAAAGTTGTTCAATTTTGATGATCCTTGATTATTCAATTCACACAAATGCAAAAAGTTGGCATACTTTATAATGTTGGCCCTCGCAAGTCTCTTCAGTCACTTAAAATGTTTGACATTTTGAAAAGCAACATAGAATAGCCAATAAAAACTCTCACCACAAAGAATAATAGGAATTAGATTATAGTGTCGGCTCCTAGTTCAAAGTTCAAACAATGAAAAATAGTAGATATTTTTTCTGTTACACAGTGAATGAATTTAATGGGGTCAAAATTGACTTAAGAGGCATCAATCCTCTCCACATGTGCGACTTGGAGAGTGACGTAAAAGAAATTGGTGAGGATTCGGTTGTTGAAGTGTCTAGTCTCTTTCAATTAATATTACCCTTTCGGAACGTTTTTAAGCATCTAGAGCCTAGAGGCATATTTGTAATGATCATAAAGTAGTGTATTTAATTTGCCGACAGTTATGCAATTAGTGACTAGACGGAAAATTTGACAAGTTAATGCCGGATAAAATTGAAAAAATTACGCTACGTATCTAAGTTGTCAAATTTGTTTGGTTTAAACCAACTCAATTGTAAATTTGTAATAAAAGAACTAATGATAAAACATTATTTAACCGTACGAAGTGACTGTGACTAATATGAAACATGGTCCCTGAAACTCGGGTGGAGGAATCTTTTTTTTTTTCATATGACGAGTTAGTGTCTATGTACATCAAACTTACACTGCTTGAGATAACTTGAGAGCGAGATCGGGCGCTTGTCCTATGGAATGGAATGTATGCAGTCAAAAGCTAGCATAGCAATTAGCAGCACTCCACTCACTTTCTCACACTTTATATTGTAGTCCGTACAGTGATTGAAACTTTATGCATGTTCACTTAACTTGACTACCTGAGTCCAACATCTTAATTAATTCACCAACCAAACAAGTCAAACCTCTCATATTCACCTTCTAATTCTATCATTCATCCCAAGACCATTTCTCCTATTCATTGGATCCGACCCCCATTAATCACAACTTAATTTTAGAAGGCCAATAGTTCATGAAGCTAATGTGCCATGTTGTTGAGGTACCTCAAAATGTGCCTAATCTTAATTCGAGTGAGTATATGTATATCCATATGGTGTTGCATAAATTGATTGTTAATTGACACATCTTATCTTGTATTTACACAATTGATGAGTTTCAGGTCTGGTGATGGTATAGACAGATAGACTTACAACAAAGTTGAGGATTGGATAGTTGGGTAGTGCAATATTTGGGCTAAGAATATAGCACAAGACCTACTACGTTATTCTAAGAAGAGAAAGGTTAGTAGGAATTTCTCTAACACCACAAATTACTAGATTGTTCAACACTATTACGAATTTATGGTTATATTCAGTTTTTTAATTAACAAGAAAAAATTAATAAAACTCAATTACGTATGATGTAAAGATTAGTTTGGATTATGGTGATTAAGCATGACAAGTATACCTGAATCCTTGGATACTCCTTTGACTCCAACCCAATTTTAATAAGGAAAACATAATTTGATCAGAATAAGGTTTGTAAAAGTGGAATTGGGCTTGGGTATGCAACTCCTTGCCCTTGAACTTGCCTTGCTACACCTATTTTAATGTTTCTATAAGAGTAATTTTTTTATATTTTTATTTTTTTAGAATTATTAAAATATAAATTAACTATTTTAATAGTTAAATGATTTAATTATAATTAAATAACAAATTTAGAATTATACATTTAACTGAAATAATAATTTAATTCTTAAAATTTTTATTTTTAAGTTCTTTTTTATTTATTAAATTTTTTATATTATTTAAACTAAATTATAATTCATAGCATAATAAATAATTTATTTTAAAATGTATAAGTACATTAAAATTAGAAAAAAAATGTGACAATTCTCCATGGGTTACTCTTAATCCAATAAAATTCAACGGAGATGAGATTGGGTTTAGAAATTTAAAACCAACATTTTTAAATAAAAAAAATTAAACTAGAACCTAAACTTGCATCCACCTTTTGTGGGGATGAGACACGGAGAGCCAAACTTGCTCACGACTTACCATTGTCATGTCTAATGTTGATTCTAGGCCATGTAACATTTTTTCTTCTAACAAACTTTTTAAAACAAATTCTCTACTATTGAGTAGAATTTATTAAAAATTACAAAATTTTTGTGAACCTAACCTTTTTATTTAACAAGTTTCACTCACTATTCCATACTTTTCAATAAAATTCCACCGATAACATATAATGTGTTAGGAATGTGTTAGAAAATATATATCACCCCACCAACAAGTCGTTTGTTCGAGTAGAATTAGGTTCGATCTCTTTAAACAAAGTCTCATGTTCGAGTCTTGTGGATGAAAAAAACATAGTTGAGAAGGAAAACCTACTAAAAATGGTCAATCAGGTTCTCTGAAGAATTAACAAAGCTAGTAGATACTTCACAAACCATGGACCACAAACAAAAGCCTAAAGGACAAGTGTGCGAAGAGCAATGATTTTGCTTTTCGTAGGAAGAAGACCTTGGGCTTATTTAAGCCTATGTGAAGTTTGCAAACCAATTGATTACTAAAAATGGGCAATCAGGTTCTCTGAAGAATCAACAAAGCTAGTAGATACTTCACAAACCATGGACCACAAACAAAAGCCTAAAGGACAAGTGTGCGAAGAGCAATGATTTTGCTTTTCGTAGGAAGAAGACCTTGGGCTTATTTAAGCCTATGTGAAGTTTGCAAACCAATTGATTACTACCACCTATGAAGAATTGAGGTTGATGCGTATGGACCGCTCTCCATGAAACAAATGCATTATTAAAACGACAGAGTCTAGGGTGGGAGACCTCAATAGGTCTCCCACCATGGGAAACAAATGTAGTTCGTTAGATATGGAGCCTTTACAATCAAGAGCTAAGATGAATAGGGTCTACCGTATGAACACTGTACTGGAATAAATTAAAGAAATAATAATATTAGAAGACACCCTTGACTCCTCCCCTTCACCGTACCACTCCTTCCTCTCCGACTCCATCTCCTCCTCCTCCTTCTCCTCAATAATAAAGTATGTAGTTTTTTTTTTTTGAACATTACGAATGAATAGAAGACAAAAGCAAAAAATAGAGAGACTAACAACAGGCATAACAAACTCATCAATTCCAGTCTCTAATTCGAATTCTAATGATCGAAATTTCGCAAATCAAATTGAACCTGTGAATCAAGATTATCCTTTAATTTTGTAGTTTTATTTTTTCTTAATTGAATTTGATTAAAAATTTAAAGTGCCCATAATTCTCCTTCGATAGCAAATGTTATGTACAAAAACCAATTCTCTAAGTCCAGCCTCTTAGATCTACGCCAAAATCTATCAAGTTTTGCGGCAACACAACCAGAGAATCAGTCAATGGCGGCAGAGAAGTGAAACTTCCGACTCCTCCAGTTCTCACGAGGGATTTCTTCACTCGCGAACCGACGCACGTTGAGCCTGCTTGACAGGAACAAAACGGCCGGCGGGTGGTTGTTCTTGTAGAGGCTGCACCGGAACAAACCGGGATACGTCGTCAAGGAACGAAATGGCCTGCGCGTGGTTGTTCTTCTGGACCGCAATGTAGCGGTGGTGATGCTTCTTCACAATGATGTGGCTTGTGACAGTCCGTTTTGGGGGAGATGAAGTTGGAGGTGCCCGGAGAAGAGGACACGAAGGCAAAGTCTGGCTTTTTGAAATGGTAGGAAGAACTGGTGTCGGAGAGGAAGGGGGAAAAGACAGGTAGGAGTTTTTTCTACTTTTTTTTAATCTATTATAGTATAGTATTCCCACAATAGTCCGTCATTCATCTTAGTCCTTAATTGTAAAGAGTTCATATCTAACAGACCACATTTGTTTCCCATGGTAGGAGACCTCAACAGGTCTCCCACCCTAGAACCCGTCTATTAAAACGCCCACCTAATTGGACAACGACAACTCTAACTCTCGTGGGCTTTGCAATTGCAATAGGACTAGAGGTCTTACAAAGTCTTCGGCAAGAGCATTTGGGAGAAAAACCTTCGGGTCCAAATTTTGTTTTGTAGTACTGGTGCACAATACCATTTGTAGCTAGGTGCCTTCTATTCTATGAGTTGGCTGGGAAAATGGATGGTTTTTGAAAAAGGATACACGGTTAGAAAACCATTACCCTAGAATGTTAAACTCTGTAATTAGGTTGTAATTTTTTCAAGAGCATTAATGGTTAATTTAAAAAGAATCAAAATTTAATTATAAATTTTAAATTATCTGATTTTTTTAAACAAATACATAATAATTATACTTTTTTTAGTAATATTTTCTTGGTTATTTTGTAATTTATACAATATTATTAGACATACTTCTTTTGAGTAGAAAAATCTCATATCACCATTTCATGATCAATTCATTTTCTTTCTGTTTCTCTCTTACCAATTTAATTTGTCTACATCATTCATAGCCTAACATGACCTTGTACGGAATTTCAAAGTTGAATATACGAGAAGTATTTTACTATTAAGATACTTCGTCAATGCGCCATGCAGATAATTCTCTTCAAGACATAAAAATAGTATGCAAGTAAATCACATGCATGAGAAAGGATCCTTGATATTATCCACTGCTTACAAATATAGGATTCATTTAATTTGCAAAAAACAAAAATCGGATAATACAAAAATTATTATTATTTGTTTAATTTTAAAAATAATCATAGAAAAATACAAAAAAAATAACAATTCAAACAGAGAGATAAAGCATAAGACAAAAAAAATTGTTACTCAATAAATTAAGGATAATGTTTTTATCTAACAAACAACATTATTATAAGCTAAAAAAACATTATTATAAAGATGAAAATACTCAATTCACTTTCTCATTATTATGTCCCTCTCAAGTTAAAACTACAAACAATATAGGATTGTAAACCTCCACGTGTTCTTCTCTCGTTCAGACCAAACAAAAATCCTCCATCACTCCATGTGTTCTTCTCTCGTTCACACCAAAAAAGTTCCTCCATCATTCCATGTGTTCACGTCTAAGTTCGCATCATCTTCATTTTCAGTTAGACAAAAAAAGCTCATCTTCATCTTTGCTACAATAACTGTAAATAATGGGCAACAACGTGTTTTTTTTTTTTTATTCTTAATATTTTAACTTTTTTTACATCAACCATATTTTCTTTCCTTTTTTTTCCTCACCCGCCTCCTCATTTTTTTTATCGAATAAATTCAAGGTTGAAGCACATTTTGTCTCTACTCTCTCTTAAAAGGTTATCAACTTATCACGCTGCTAATCGAGTGATGATGAAGATGAAGTGCTTTTGCAAATTATTGAATACTACATTAAAATACAAAATAATAAATGATTTTCCTTACATACTCATGCTAGTTTATTAATAAACTAGCTTGATTTTAACGTACAGAATCTCTAGTGTATAACTTTATCAATTGTTCAGTTGAATTTACAAGTAGAAGATAAGCTAGTAAGCTACGTAACCTGCAAAACGATTAAAATCTTGAGTGGACACGAGGGCATGAGTGAAAATAATGCAGTTAGTATAACAAAAAAATATTAATTAAATTCTGCTCTTTAGTACGAGAAAGAATTTAATGCGAATGTACTCTAGTCTTCCAAAGTCAATTCGCCTTGCCTTCACCATCTTTCCTTTCGTTGGCTCCAAGATGAGTGAATGTATATATAAAATAAAACGATGTTATTGTTTTCTATGTTTATTCACACCCACATTAATACTAAAACTATGGCTACACGCTGGAGGGCTGAAACAATAACTAGTATGATCACTCCACTTCCACTACTCTTCTGTATCTATGTTTGTCTCATCTTTTGCTCGGCTTCATTGTCAGAAGCAACAGCAGTTGGTTATGGCTACACCATCTCAACTGTTAACAATTATCCTATAAAGAAATTGACTGCAAACCTTAATCTCATCAAACCCTCCTCTGTTTTCGGACCCGACATTCCACACCTCTCCCTCACTGCCAGGTAATAACAACAACACCAACAACCAATTAATTAACATTGTTGACTGTTGTCCATTCACAAATACTTGTTACATAATTCTTTCCATTAACTTGTCTTATATAATTTTCACACATCATCTATCTAAATAATTGGTTGTTCTGAATTGCAGTTATGAGAACAAGGATAGGTTGAGAGTAAGAATCACTGACTCCAATCACCAAAGATGGGAAATCCCTCAAGAAGTGATTCCAAGAGATTCATCTTCCCAGCATTACCCTCTTAGCTTCCTCAATAGCAAACAAGGTTTCCAACACTCTCTCAGTCTCACACATCCAGACTCAGACCTTGTTTTCACTCTCCACAACACCACCCCATTTGGCTTCACAGTCTCACGCAAATCCTCTAACGATGTCCTCTTCAACGCCGCACCAGACCCTTCCAACCCCGAAACTTCTCTTGTTTTCAAAGATCAGTACCTGCAGCTCTCTTCCTCCCTCCCACTACCAAGAGCCTCTCTATACGGCCTCGGCGAGCACACCAAGAGCTTCTTCAAGCTGCAACCGAATCAGACTTTCACGCTGTGGAATGCAGACATTCCAAGTTTTACCCCGGACGTGAACCTTTATGGCTCTCACCCTTTTTACTTGGACGTGAGATCACCCTCCTCTGATGGAAGAGTGAAGGCTGGCACCACACATGGGGTGTTGCTGCTCAACAGCAATGGAATGGACATTGTGTATGGCGGTGATCGCATTACTTATAAGGTCATTGGTGGGGTTTTTGATCTGTATTTCTTCGCTGGATCCTCTCCAGAACTGGTGTTGGAGCAGTACACTGAACTCATTGGCAGGCCTGCTCCCATGCCTTATTGGTCCTTTGGTAAGTCACAAGCACTACGGTGCTTTGATTACTTGTGAATTTTCCCTTTGGATTGGTACACAAGAGAAATTATTACATAGTCTCAGACCATTATAGTCCTAGTGAATTTCCACGTGACACATAATCAAGTTTAAATAACTCTTTGTCTTAAGTTAAAAAAACTCGATTATGTCACTTTGATATTAATGGAGACCATGGCCACTTGGTATTTCTGGACCATTTAATAATTTATCAGTTGAGATAAGAATCAACTTGTGAATTGCTATAGTATGTCTATTCATGCTGATCCTCAGCTATTATGTCTTTTGGTTGGGAAGGTTTTCATCAGTGTCGATGGGGCTACAAGAATGTAAGTGATCTCGAGGGTGTAGTTGCCAACTATGCAAAAGCAGGTATACCACTTGAAGTTATGTGGACAGATATAGATTACATGGATGCATATAAGGATTTCACATTTGATCCCATCAACTTTCCTCTGGATAAGATGAGAAGTTTTGTTGAAACTCTTCACCAAAATGGTCAGAAATATGTGCTTATCTTGGATCCTGGTAACCAATTCTGACACCATAGAATTTCATTCAAACACAACAGACTCTTCACCTAAGCATTTGTGCATTTTTTTTTTTATTAATTTGAGGCAAATTTTGGAAACAGGTATCAGTGTAAATGAGACAGATGCAACACATATTAGAGGTCTGCAAGCTGATATCTACATAAAGAGAAATGGAGTCAATTACCTTGGTCAAGTTTGGCCTGGACCAGTTTACTACACTGATTTTCTAAACCCCCGCAGCCAAGCATTTTGGGGTGGGGAAATCAAATTATTTAGGGACCTTTTCCCTTTTGATGGTCTCTGGCTTGACATGAACGAGTTATCTAATTTCAATACTTCTCCTTCTATTCCATCTTCTAATCTTGATAACCCTCCCTACAAAATTAACAATGAAGGAGTTGAAAAACACATTAATTACAGAACAGTCCCAGCAACATCTTTGCACTATGGTAATATCACTGCGTATAATGCTCACAGTTTGTATGGACTACTAGAAGCCAAAGCAACTAACAAGGCATTAGTGGATATAACTGGTAAAAGGCCATTCATCTTAAGTAGATCAACTTTTGTAAGCTCTGGTAAGTACACTGCCCACTGGACAGGAGATAATGCTGCTACATGGAATGATTTGGCATACTCAATCCCATCGATATTAAATTTTGGACTCTTTGGAATTCCAATGGTTGGAGCAGATATATGTGGTTTCTTCAGGGATACAAATGAAGAACTTTGCCGGCGTTGGATCCAGGTAAATTGATTCTCAAATGCAGTAACATGGGATAATTTTTACACTAGTGTGAATGTTATTAAACATCCAAGTGCTTATGCCTAAACTTAATTTACAAAAGTCACGTGTGGAAAGTGTTACGATTTTTATTTGGTTAGAATAAGTTTTAATTCCCACACAATAAAATTTTTGTTTCACATAGGGACTAAAACTTAAAATGGAAACAACTATAGGAATCAAGTGAATAGTTTAACCTTTTCACTTTGTGAAAAATATAACAAACTATAAAACGCTTAGTTTACATATCTAACTCTTCATTTTCCTCAATGTATGTAGTTGGGGGCCTTTTACCCTTTTGCAAGAGATCATTCAGACAAGAGCTCCATCCGACAAGAGCTTTACCTTTGGGATTCAGTTGCAGCATCAGCTAGGAAAGTGCTTGGCCTGCGTTATCGTCTTCTCCCTTATTTCTACACACTAATGTATGAAGCACACACAAAAGGGACACCCATTGCACGACCCCTTTTCTTTTCGTTCCCTGAGGATGTCACAACATATGAAATAAGCACACAGTTTCTATTAGGTAAAGGGGTTCTGGTGTCACCTGTGCTACAATCTGGGGCAACCACTGTTGATGCATACTTTCCTAAAGGAACCTGGTTTGACCTCTTCAATGTCTCAAATTCAGTGAATGCAGAATCAGGCAAGCATGTCACTCTTGATGCTCCACCAGATCACATAAATGTGCATGTTGGGGAGGGTAATATTTTGGCCTTGCAAGGAGAAGCAATGACAACTGAAGCAGCCCGGAACACTGCATTTCAACTTGTGGTGGTTATCAGTGGCGGTGGAAATAGTTATGGACAAGTGTATTTGGATGATGGGGAGGCACTTGACATGGCAGGGACATTGGTAAGCTTTAATGCCACATTACAGAACGATAGCGTTCTTGTTACGTCTAAGGTCACTAATGGAGATTTTGCTTTGGACAAAAAGTGGATCATAGAGAAGGTAACTGTGTTGGGGATACCTAAGCAAAGAACGGATTTGGCAAGGAAAAAGTTGAACATTGTGAAGGGAACAAATTCAATGAGGAAAGCAGTTGTGAAAACACAATTTGATAGCTCTTATCAGTTTGATACAGTGGAAGTTTCAAAATTGTGGCAGCTTATTGGAGAGGAATTTAAGCTGGAGATTGAAATCAAGTAGAAGGGAAAGCAAATTCCCATTTAAAATATGTGCTTTCTATTAGGGATGGCATTTTCCCATGCCAAAACACCAACATTCATAAAATGTCATCTTTTGTATCAGAAATAAATGTTCCAGTATAATGTCAACATGGCTATGAAGCTCACGTATGAACATCTATCAATAATAATAGGGCTGCGTATTACCTTGTACCTTATAAGTTGTGTTGTGCCCTCATATTAGTAGTTACCATTATTTACGTGGTTTGTTGATTCCTACTGCCCATACATTCATATTCCACCTTTATTTTATAGAATATTTTAGGGAGTGAAATTTTAGAATAAAAAAAAAACAGGAAATATTAAGAGAGTTATATACTGTATATAAAAATAATAAGAAAAAATATTAAATTTATCTTAATCTATTAGTATTTTATTTCAAAATAATTATCATATTAAAGAATATTTATTAGAACTGAAAAAAAAAAACTTCATAAAAAAATATTTTCTCACCACACACTCAGATTCAGCCCAATTCCACCCACACCCCCACAATCACTTGACCCCACACAGTCAAAATCCCTAATTCCCAACTTCCGACACAGACACAGAAGTCTCATTTAATTTATCGCGGCTGAGCAGAGATTGGGAAGACGCCAACGGTGGTGCCCTGATGGATGAACGGACCCATTTTTAAAACCTTTCTTTTACAGAGAAGCAGGTCATTTTGTATTTCTGCTATTTTATTCCTATTTGGAAAATTATACCTTCTTTCTTTTCATGTTAAAAAACAAACATTTTTTCTTTATGGATATAATGTTGGTTTTGTTTGGATTTTCATAAATCCAAACCATGCCCACCCCTCACTGTTATTTCCTCTGTTAAAGCAAACTGTTGTTCAAGAATAATAATGAGTGTCAATAGTTACTGAACCTTTTGTTAAAACGCGAACCTTGTTAGCTCTGTTTTGAACTATGCATCATGTTTGTTAACTACTTAACTATGTTAATCTAGCTGCCTTTTGTTAAAACTCTACAATCATTATATCATTATTGATTTACAGTTTTTTTTTTTTTATTCCATTTGTGACTGAATCATTCCCTTTCTCTTAATCTTCTTCAGGTCAAACTCTCTTCCTAGTCGATGCCAAGCTTTCTCAGCAAGTAGTTGTCAATCACAAACCAAGTATTTTTATTAGCTTCATCGTTCATTTCATTGGAAACTGCTTCCTTGAAGTTTTTTTTTTTTTTGGCTCAATGTTCAACTTGAAGGAATCTGCAGTAAAAACAATCAAACTCTCCTTTAAATACGAGGTCCAGAGTCTTCCTTTCTTGCACATCCAGAGATGCAGTTATGTGAATGTGTATATGAAATGGAAAAAAGATTCATACTATGACTTAATTGAGCACATCCACGAGTCCGTTCAGCTCAAGCCTATCATTGCCCTAAAAAATTGCATTGTCCGGGATCCCAATGGGTGCATTCCTATCTCTGCAGTGTCAAAGAGGGGGTTAGAGTTAGATGTGCCCATGAAGGTTGCAAGGTTTATGAGGCAGTATCCATCCATCTTTGAGGAGTTTACGGGTCCCAAATACAATCTTCCTTGGTTCAGGTTGACACCGGAAGCCGCCGAGATTGACAGGGATGAGAAGAGAGTATATGAAGAATGCAGAGAGGAGTTAAGGTCCAGGTTGAGGAAGATGATATTGATGACCAGAGAGAATGTTCTACCTTTAAAGATAATTCAAGGGATGCAGTGGTATTTGGGGTTGCCTAATGATTTTTTGCAGCACCCAGAACAAAATCTTGACGAATCTTTCAAGTTTGTAGAGATGGAAAATGGATTGAAGGGGTTGGCACTTGAAAGCGGAGAAAAGATTTATTCTGTAATGGAGAAAAATGCAATGAAAAGTGGTTTGTACTCTGGGGGTCCAATGGAAGCCATTGAATTTCCATTTTTTCCATCAAAGGGTTTAAGGTTGAGGAGGAAGATTGAGAACTGGCTGCATGAATTTCAGAAGCTTCCATATATTTCACCTTATGATGATTTTTCAAACTTCGATCCAAATGGTGACATAGCAGAGAAAAGACTTGTGGGAGTTCTTCATGAACTACTTTCCCTTTTTGTCGAACATTCAGCCGAGAGGAAGAAGTTGTTTTGCCTCAAGAAGTATTTTGGGTTGCCACAGAAAGTTCATAGAGCGTTTGAGCGGCATCCCCATATGTTTTATCTATCTTTCAGGAACAAAACATGTACAGTCATTCTAAAGGAAGCTTACAATAATAAATCAGCTATTGAGAAACATCCTCTACTGAGGGTCAGGAAGAAGTACATTAAGTTGATGAAGAAATCAGAAGTGATTTTAAGGAACAGGAGGGTGAATAATGGACTTTCTAATTGTAATGCAAAATTGGATTTAGATTCAAATGATCTAGATGAAAGGGGACGTGAGATGGAAAGTTGCTTTTTGGAACAGGTTATGTGAAAATTTATAAAAAAAAGACTTAAAGATTTCTTTATCAGAAGGTAACATGAAATTTTTACCAACAGAGAAAGTGACAAGTAGCTGATAACAAGCGTACGTTGGAAATGGTAGCACATCTAGTGGTATCCTAGCCCTTGAGGTATTTTTTTAATTTCATCTCTCTCATGCGTGCACCCATATACATGCACAGTTGTGATTAGTTTCAGTAAAAGCTTGATTAACTTTTGAATTCTTTAGCCTTGCTCATTTTTAGGTGTTTTGAATGTTTTTCATTTGTGGTGTGGCTATGTGTGCTACTATACTTTGTGCCTGTACTTGTTAGCATACCATAACATTGTATTTGTTCTTTGGCAAGTCATACATGTTTTAAAGCCTTTTCTAACTTGATTATTCTTGCCCTGCTATTATATATATATTGATGGATTTTGTTATATGACATTCTTTATTTTAACCAAGTTTGTTATTGGGTCTTTTGTAGTGAATGGGTTAAACTTGTGTTTGATGAACATGTTGCTGAGGGCTTGGACACTGGGACAGTGAAATTGTTTGGAAAATATTATCTAAAACTGGCCAAAGTTTACTTCATGGAATGGTGTCTGCCTGTTATTTCAAGAAATGTGCAAATAGTATTTGAAAATAACAATTTTGATCGTTCTCTCTTGTAGACAAACTCTCAGTCTTTTTCATTTCTCTTTTGCATTCCCTTAAATAAATAAAGTGTAGAAATAACTCCTTTAACTCTGTTGTGTAGAATATCATTTGGAAAAACCTCGTGACACTTGATTGTTATTAGTATTTCATGAGATTCTGTTGATTTTCTTCCTTTTCTTTTAATCTTCTTAGGGTTTTGTACCTTGTGTTCTTTCAAGTTATCAGCATTGTTGCATTCTTATTTATAAATATTCCTGTCTTTTGAAGAACAGAGGAATGCGACTCAATATATTGATGTTAACTGTTATCAGTCTTCACAAGTATTGGAAGAAAAGTTATTATAATGAGAGGGAAAAATATTAAATGAAAGAGGGACAACAGTCTTCACAAGTATTGGAAGAAAAGTTATTATAATGAGAGGGGAAAATATTAAATGAAAGAGGGACACACGCACACACAAGTAATTTTGATGAAATGCCAAAAACATAATCAACCATGTTATATGTAGTAAGCTACGTTATTCTAGTAGCAAAAGCCAGTTAAGTTTGTAGTTTTTGAAAATTAAATTTTTCTGAAATATAGAGATAGTAAACTGATCCTGCTTTAAAGTACTGATGCTAACCTTAAACACATATAAGTTAAACTCAATTCTTTCCTAACAACGCAAGAAGAAAATTCTTGTAATTTCCTGATGTCTTCTTAACCACGGAACTATCAAGTGTGACACCATTCCTCTTGAAGTAAATGTCACTGATTTCGTTTAAATCCTTTTCTGCACGAGTGATGATGACACGGCTCAATGCATGCTCTTCAGCTATCAAATCATTCAAGGCGTAGCATAACACCTAAGTCAATGTATACAAGTTTAATAAAAGTTATTAAACATATAAGTTATAAAATATAGAATAGTGGATAACATAATTTGATGACTTCAGTTACCTTAGCCAAGTATCTTCGAGGGTTCTTAATGCAACGAATGGCAGTACGCAGTGCTATCATGTATTCATCATTTGGATCGGTTGATAATCCCTACAATTAGCAAAGGATACCATAGTTGGGAAATGGGAGTTAATACTTAATAAAGTAAAACAATTTAAATAGCAATTGAATATATAATATGAGAAAATAGGTGATGCATTGACAGTGTAAAAAAGTTTTACACCGTTATCCAATTACAACCCATCATATATGGTAAGTTTGTTGACTTTTATAATAACTACCTTACAATAGCAAAAAGTGATGCATTGACAGTGTAAGGTGGTTGGGATGTCATACAGTATTACATAATGAAGCTCAAATGCATTTTCAACAATTTTTGGGGTTGTCAGATGCTCTAAGATTGGATGGGGAAGGTTGGGGTGTGTTGTGGTTTGATGTGATTTGGGCAATATGGAGGGCAAGGAATGCTATGATTTTTGAAAATAAATGTGTATTGGTTTCAGAGATTGTAGAAGCAATTGTTATCAAGTCTTGGATGTGGTTCAGAGTGCGCAAGAGAGGGTTTACTTATTCTTTGGGATCTTGGATTATTAATCAAGTGGCATGTCTAGGAGGTTTTATATAGAGCAGTAGGTGTTTTATGCATGACATATGGCTTTTGCAGGTTGCGTGAAGCTCATGAAGGTATTTGCATGATGTGGCTGGTGGAAACATATCTTTTGTGTTTTCGTGTACAAGGAGCATGAGTTGTTGGGGGTAAAGAGATGAAGTTGGGTGGTATCTTTTGTTACTAGTATGTGAATTTTGTGAAGGGTAGGTAGGCAAATGTTTTTTTAATGTGTATTTTCATTCACATTGTATTTGGAAATGGGATATGGGTACGTCTTGTACTTTTTCCCTTGTTAATAATATTTGTTTTGTTGTTTCAAAAAAAAAAAACTACCTTAAAGTCATACAAATAGTGAATTGTGATTGGTTGACAATGTAAAATAGTTTTACACTGTCAATGTATCACCATTTAACTCAAATTATATTACCTTGGTAATTGTCGTGCCATACATATTTCTAAATGTACTAAAAGTTGCACATAGCTGCTTCCTGCTTCTTGTGCATAAAATTCTTATGATTTCATCGTCGTTAAAGGCCTTGTTTTCAATTACTTGGTGAAGAATGTTTGCTTCTAAATGTGCCAGATTCTCATCAAACTCATCTCCATCATACCTGTAGGTGCTTATAACTGCAACCAACAACTGCATGAAAAATCACAAGTCTCTTGTTGAGTTATAAAATAGAAAGAGGTGAAAGGTTATAGATACATTCATCTTTATATTCGAGCAAGTTGTTCTGGTTTGTGCTAGTAGAAATTATTACTTCTATGCACCAATAGAACTAATGCATGCAAAGGAAAGATTAGCAATGCGTACATTTGTGCTAGTTTTCATCTTCAACATTCAAATCAACAAGAAAACAATTTACTCTCCCTAATTTTAATTAGTTTCACAAGTGAGTTGGTTACTTACCGTTTTTTCGTTCATGATGTTATCCAAGTAAAACAACAAAAATTTATGTGATTGTCACTATGTTTCTATTTGTTTATTATTCTTTGTCCTTCATAAACTGAAATATGTTTTTTCAGAAAATAAAGCTTATAATACCTTGGTAAGCCACTTACTCTGCGAAAATCACCAATTGTTTTGGATGCCACATCTTCTTCAAGGCAATGCTTGTATTGAAATTGGTATGAACGCCTTGCAGCAAGAAACTCTTCTGAAGTTCTAGTGCAAGCAATCTCAATAATTATTTTGTAATCTGGTGTTTTCTTCTTTAATGCTTCATTAATAAATGCAGCATCTCTTTCAGCTGGATCCATCGTCCAATTGCAAATCGCTCTCTAATTTGAATGGTAGTTATTATATTTTTCAACATCCAATAGATATATCCAAATTATTTTAATGTTATAGGATTTCAAACATATTTCAATTAAATTGAACATCAACTAAATTATCATTAAAATTGAATATAAAATTAGATCAAATGAAAAAAATCAATGAAAAAAAAATCATTAAAATTAGATCTAGTAATTTTTATTTATTATATTGGTGAATATACTTCATAAAAATATCAACATTTAAATTTTAGGATTATCACACTAGTTTGTCCTGAAGTCAGGCAATTTTTATTCCAACCTAAATTTCCCTTCACAGTGTCATCCATTAGCTAGCTAATGTGAAGTTTATTTCGAAGAATATATTCATTCCCATCCAAGTGTGAGAAGAAGAGAAAGACAGTGAGGAAGTAATTTCATCTTGCACATATACACAAAAGTAATGCCATGAATTGTAATGTTTTGACCTCAAAGCTTCCTGAAAGTTCAGATTTGAATTGTTGGATTAGATCTTCCTGATAAAGTTCTTCATAAGCCATCCTCACAAGTTTCCTTTGAGCTACATTTCGATGTGCTAATATAGATATAAGAGATGTCTCATCTGTCCCCAATCCTATATAAATCATACATTAGTTTAAAAAATGGTTAAAAACCTAGTAAAATTAGTGTGTATATCCATGGGCATGATATGCAAGCTCTTGATTTTATAAAGGAAATTTAGACAATTTTATGAAAAGTAAGATACAATGGAAAATTTCTTATAATAGTAAACAAATAAAATATTTAAACAAGTCAAACTAAAATTACATATACTAAAATGACATGAATTTATTAATAGTTAGAAACATCAATATTATAAAACAAAATGTGTCATAAGAGTGATTTAATTTGTTTATCTTTTTCCACTTGTATGAATTTTGCAAAGGTGTCATGATTACTTTAAAAATATTTAAAAATTATAGCATTAGTATTAAAAATTGTTTAAAACATAAAATTACATTATACTAATATGACATATGAATGCATTAAAATTTATAACCATACATAAATGACAAGATTAACAATTATCTAAAATTATACTATTACTTAAAAAAATTATATGATTTTTTTTAAATTCATGTGATGCCATTGCCAGTTATAATAAAATTTAGGATTTACTATCTTTTAGTCCCTAAATTTTTTAGGATTTTTTTTATACTGATTTTAGTATTTAACTTAAGGGACTAAAAGTATAGACAAAAAAAAGTTAAAGATATTGACCAATAAAGACTAAAAATAAATTTTTTTAAAAATTTAGAGACTAAAAAAGTAATAAATCCTAAAATTTAGTAGTTAATATTGATTTCTCTCATTCTTACACACATTTTATGGTGATGTATCAAGTGATATTTATATTTATTGTGGAACATAAAAGATACCTAGCTAGAGACAATAAAATTTGAGAAAAATAACCTTTGCACGCTTTCTTGATATTTTCAGCATCTTCAATCGAAGAAGACTCCTTCGCAGCAAGTAGCGTAGCCATTTGGTCTTGAGTGCCAAGATTTGTTCAAAAGAGTTCATTCCAATTTTTATTTTATAGAAGATAAATGTAAAGTAACTATTTCGTAAATTAAAATAGCATTGATAACAATTAAAGTATATGTTATTCTAAACAGTCCTTGTCAATTAATAAAAGTAACTGAAATATGTTATTGTAAAAGAGGTTTTAAAACAATAATAATAGACTTAGCGTTAAATAGATCAATCAAAAGTAACATAAAAGAATTTATAACTTCAAATTAAATTACAAAAAACTTGATGAATTGTGCTCACGTGGAACTTGAGTAACCAACAATCAAACATGTTGTTGTTTTTTTTTTTTTTTAAAATTATGTTCAGGAACAATATATGCGTGATAGAGCTCGTGCAGGAGCAAGTGATATTGAGTGCTTGGAAATGCTTATATTGAAAAGAGTAAAAATAAATAATGTGTACAAGTATTTTAAGCACCCATGAAGAGTTGTTCCATTGAAATTGCTCTAAGACTCTTTGTAATATGACTATTCTAATTGCTATCCTTTTAAGACTATTACCAGAAGAAAAACAAAATAAAACTTAGTTCCACAACTTAGAGCATTTTATCCTATTAAAGACAGACCAGTAGTGGCTGTGGTCCAATGGGCATCAAAGAATTCTAACTGAAGGACTAAACTAGAATTAAAGAACAAGATAATCCTATATTTTTTCTTGGCTGCTGATACTGTTTATTCAACCCAAAAGAGTAAGAATTAACTTGATGAAGTGAAAGACCACTTCATTACTATGCAGTCTTTGTCTCTAAAATAAAATTAGGTCCATTGGTAGAGTTGCTGATACATGAAGTGATAAGTTTTGGAGGAACCCGCAACTTCAGATCCACTGCCACATATTCTTTTCTACATTAGTAATTTGGTTCATAATATATTCTTGAATATATCAAAGTGCCACCACCTTATTTCGATTTGATTCTTTGGAGAGGGATTTTCACATGTTTTGTCCTTGTCTTTTCTGGTTCGCAGGATGTATCTTGATATATGCCGTGGACATGTTTGTTGAATTTATTATACACTCAAGTTTTTTCCTGTGACCATTTGACTGATAAGAAATTGGTAATTGGTAAATGTAGTGCAAATTTTCTACTCGAGTCACATCTTGTAGAATCTAACCATTCTCAAATTCTCAATTCCTTGCCATCGCAAGCTCAAGTGATTCTTCCATGCCATTGAACATTAATTAACACCTTAATTTCTTGTGGAACTCTTGTACCCTTCAATAAACCAAGTCATCCCAATATAAAGGATTAATATTAACAAAATTAAAGGGTTCCAATTCAGTCTCAATCAACCATGGTCCCAAAGAATATTGTGATCACTGACTCCAGTTTATTTTGCTCATATTCGTATTACCTACCGCCCCTATGAATTTTTTTTGGATTAAATCATGCAGAGAATCATGTACTTGCACACCTGAACCTATCTACTACTGCACTACACCAAGCAAGCTTGATTAACGTCAACAAAATTCTCAATTTTCAAAAGCTTCACCTATAAATTTTAGAGGTAATTACACGGATCTCTTCTAAGATTTACTCTTATTACACCTGGTACCCTTCATTTTTTTACATTATTTTGAGTATTCCTAGGGAGAGTTAGTGTAAAATTTTTCAAACCTAAGAGGGGGTCGATGTAACGAAAGTCCAAAAATTAGGAGGTTTTCTGTAGGGTTAAAAAACGGAAGGATATCGGGTGTAATAAAGACAAACCTCAAGGGGGGTCTGTGTAATTTATTCTAAATTTTATGACAAGTTTTAAGTTTAAACTAAAGTCTTGTAGTTCTTCCTTTGCCTTGCACAAATTATTTTCTTGTAGCATGATACTACTGCTTCACAAAAATTTAAAAAGTTAGGAAGACTCCGCTCTTGTCGCTTGTAAGAATCTTCTATCTCTTTTCTTTTGGATTTTCTATAAAAAAAAAATTAAGCATTTAAATATATCAAAAAGCTTTATACATAAATACATATTCAACTGTGATGCACAGAATCAGGTATGTGCATTGCCATCTAATATGAAATTACCGGCAGGACATAGGGATATAGTTTCTAAAAATTAAGATATAGTACAGAAAAATACGATATAACATAAAAATATAAAATTATAAATACTATCTCAATTTTTAAAAAAAAAAATAAGAAGGCAACATAAGACCTTATGAATAGAATGCATGACAGGCCACTAAATGATTGAGAGAAAAAGTGAAGAATTTTATTTACTTTAGTGATTGCAAATATAATATAAACTCATTTTTTCAAGTACCTAAGTATCGAATTCCTATTCAGGTCAATACAGCAAACATTTAAAAGTATCCGTTTCTCCAATATTCCATAAACATCAATGAATCAATGAATTTTATGAAATACAATTTTGTCTTGAGAGCAGCTGTGACACTTATTCTTGATATATTTCTTACATGTTATGACAGGGTTACCAAGGAATTTCTTGACCATCCCAGGCAAAGAACTTGCCATTGTCATGGATCTTGACATTGTTAATGATGCTTAGCAGCTTCTGCACTGAGAACTCTTTGCTGAATAGCTTGTCTGGGGGAACATTTCTTTGAAATGGCTTAGAGAGATCTGTGTCAACTGTACCAGGATGCAGTAAAATGCATACAATTGGATCCTTCTTTCTTGCAAATTCCAGGGAGACAGTCTTCGATACTGTTAGAATTAAGAGGCAAAAAGCTTGCAAAGATTACCATTTCAAACAGTTTGTACACTTCAAATTCATTTGATTTATACTTCACCAATGCATAACATGCATTTATTAAAATAACATGCAACCATAAATGAACCAAGGTTGTAGGGTATTGAAAATCAAAAGATAAGATTGGTTTCATGCGATCACTATCAACTGAAGAAATTCCTTAGTCATCAGGATTCTAAAGCGATTAATGTAACAGAACAACGCATGGTTTTAGGTGATAATTGTGCATTAACAACATTGAAAAATGTTGTGGAAATTCAACAATTTGCAAGATTCAATCAGATGGTGAATTTTTCAGTTGGATTATGCTGGATCCATGTCCATGGGATGGGATGGGTCATGTGTAGTAAATCTAGTACTAAATCTAGTACACTATACACAACTCAGATTATATGTTTAGTAGTACCATAATCAGACCTTAACCTCATATGTAAGATTCAATCATACTTATCATATTGAATATCTTATGACAGAAATAATAATAATAATAATAATAATAAAGTCATACATTGATTAAGAGCAGCCTTTGAAGATCGATAAGAGTGCCAGCCCCCAAGACGGTTGTCCCCAATAGATGCAACCCTTGCACTCAAACTAGCCACAACTGCAGCACTTCTTCCAGTCCCATGGCGGCCTCCTACTTTTAGAAGAGGCCACATGTGCTGATTTTAAAATTCACGGAATTAGATATAAAATATTGACTCAAATTATTGAAAACATATTCATACATATAATCAAAGATAAAGGAACACTTATGAAATTAGACAGAAATAATGATAAATGTCATTGTTGTAATTATTGCACAAAACTATAAAATAATAGAAATAAGGTATAATGTTAAAGGAAAATTATTTCTTTGGGGGCCTGGAAGGACCAATATCCCTTGAACAAATTCTCCCATGAAAAAAATCTTGTGGGTGATGGAATGGCAAAATTAATCATTTTAGCATTACAAAACGGAGTGAATTACTCAAATTCAAATGGAGCTAATAGGGTCTCAGTAAGGAGTATAATAGGGTTCTTATCATGAATAGAACCATTTTATGAAAGTAAGCAGGAGAACATGGAACTGTTAAAGAGAATTTGTGCAGTAGTTTCTACTCATGTGCCAAACCCGCATGCTCCATTATGTTATAACTTGATAGTCAACCATATGGTATAGGTCCATTTTTTAAACTAATAGTTGTTGACTTTAAAAATATTATAACAAATCCAACTAAACTCTGAGAAATTGAATTTTGTCTGAAGTAACAAACTAACAATACATACAATATCATATTTCATAGTACTCTGTATACCCTCACACAAAACTGTGTACAAAATAATCCTCTTGGAATTCTCAGTCAATTATTGAGATATTTCATACTGATTTACACATTCATCAATGTAGGCTCATACATGCGAATGTGATCTTGGGGATGTGAGTTCATGAGATGAAGGATTTAAGCATCAAAATGGCAACAGATACAGCCAGGGAGTTGATGGCGGAGAAATGGCAAGGCGCCTTCTGTTAGTGAGATTGAGATGCAATTGAACCTGTGATCTCTCTGAAACTATTGATGTGGAGAAAGAGTGGTAGTTTTTGGGTCTTTGGATGAATGTCCACGAGGGACATTGCAAAAGGCATGTGCCTTTTATGGAAATGATGTGGTTCAGAGGATTAGCCAGCTTTAGGAGGGCTGAAAGAAATAGTATTCAGAAGAAGTTGTGTCTTGTCTACACATAGTCCATCTTACATAACTGTGTAGTTGACAGAGCAAATCAACAAATTGAACTGCTCTCATCGTAGTAAAATTGTAGAGTAATTTAAGAGAATTGTGTAGTGACAAATTGGTAGGTAATCTTTGAAGTTCAAATGCATAATACTTAATGCAAAAGGTAAGGAGGAGTATATAGACAGGACTAAGGGCAAGAGTGATTTCTGTCTTACCAACTGAAATCATTTACATCTATTTTCTGTCCTTGACCAGCTTAATGTGCCAGATAAGTAGGAATAGCTTGACAGCCATTGACTTTTCTCATTGACAGCCACATCAAATAAGCATTCCAATTCCATTGAAATGTATAGGTGGCATCATCCATTATTATAAATTGACAAATAAAAAACTATGACGTATCAAATATCTAAATGAATATATCAGTTCAGATTACATGCAAACGAGCATGAGTTTTAGTTATCCTGAACTTGTGTAAATAGCAACAATTTCTAAGCAAAGATATTCTTGTGGAGTCACTACAGTAAGCTAATCATTTGTTTACAGAATTTAGTTTACTAACAACAGCCACCAATAATCACTACAATGGACATATTATCTATTTATTATGTCATATCCATCTCTTCCTGCAGCATCCTAAGGCCTCTATAACTCCCTCATACATATAAAGAACCTATATTTTCTTCTAAAACAATCATAAATAGATAAATAAATAACTTCTGTAATGAAAACTAGATTGATGTTACCTTGATAACTAAGATAGGACCCACTGCGTTAACCTCGTATGCAAGCATTAAAGATGATTTCTCCACTTTGTTCAATGTTGTTTCTGTATTGTATAAATAACTAATATAATCAAACTGCCTTGTATTTGTAAGAAACATAAACCCAAAACAAGATAATAGCACTTTAGCTCACAATTTTAAATCACTAGCCCCATTTTCACTTCCTTCTTTAAAGGAGCAAGTTCTTTTCTCCCCTTTTTTACATAAATCTACTTAAAATTTGTGTTCTCTTATCTTTCCATCTTTTATCCTTTAGTTTGTTTTTCTTTTTGAGGAGCGTGTGTTTTGGGTGGGGCTGGGAGGTTACATGAATAAAAACTTACACAGCTATCAGAGATTATAGGATCTTAAAACTTCCTGTATGCTACAATAGGCAGTGGATATTATAAGTCCATTATCTAAGAATCAAACAAAACATTTACCTGGATGCATTACTTCAGGTATTGAAAGAATGCCAGATGCATTAATGAGAAGGTTTAAACGGCCATATGTCTCTTTTATTGACAATGCAGATGCCTGAAATATTATGAAATGCACAAATCTTAACAAACTAACAAGTCTGGAATGATTTAAATAAAACAGTGAACTGTCTTAAAAAGGAATATTAATTTCATAATTATGCTTTTGGATGTAAATAGGCTTAAAGGAAAATTGCACCCACCCACCCTCATCTATCATCCCAACCCATTCCCCCTAAACTACAAATTGTGGCACATGGCACCCTAACATACCATCCTTTTAACAACTGCTAACTGCTGATAAACAATTGAATTGCCTAACATCAGTCTTGAAAGAAAAGGCCACCAAATTTGTTAATTTTCCCTTGACAGTAGCTCCTATATTGCAGCTGACAACATGATTAGGGTGGATATGTTCAATATCATTTAGGTTTAAATAATGTTCTATAATATCTATCCTTACCCATATTGACCTGCATAGCATCTACCAGCTAGCCTATTTACTAAGTAACCTTAGAACTTAGAAGTGCACAGAAACTGGGGAGAAGGGAAGAAAAAAAGGGTTTACCAAAGCCTCCTCTTGGTGTCTAAATGCATGCTTCTGTTGGTAAAAATGACAGAGAAAAGGAAATCAAATAAGGGAAAAGAAGCATAACCTCAATTGAACTTTCAACAGTCAAATCCAATGGCAGAATTCTGAGACGATCCGCAAATTTATCTTTCAGATGGATAAGCCCAGTTGATGCACTAGGATTTCGGCAAGTAGCAATAACATGCTCTTTATCATCGTTCTCTAAAAGCTGTTTTACCTGTAGATGGAAGAAACTGAAAGCAGTGTTAAAACTGTGTCAGCGAAATTATTTGATTAATATCATATCCAAGATTCTTGATGACTCCTTTGATATATGGAGCCAGTGGTAGTGAATTAAAGGATAAGCCATCAGATTGCTTTAAGAGATTCAAATGAAAAATTAAGTCCATGCATTATATATTTGTCAAAAGAACAAATTTCATAGCTTTATTATTAAACAAATACAGAAAAGTATACAAAAACCAATCATGAGACTAAAACAGCCAGCACAGCAGTGCTAAAGATTATGGAAAGGCTTGTTATCATTCACGAATCATCCACTTGTAATGGATTCATTGATCTTTGGCCCTTAAGAAAATTTGACAATTTAAAATAATTCTTGTTCTGCTTTTGAAATATACTATAAAATGACTGTAATTATCATAATACTACTACAAGTACCACTGCACATACAAGATGAAAAAAGCAAACACAACATACTAAAATTACTCCTATACAATTATAGTAATTAACAGTTTAAGATGAAAACACATAAAATCATCTTCACCTCTTTCTGATACTATATGATTTAGACACTAACATGAAAATTTTAACAATGTGGGGAGTGCCCAGATTGGAAGGAAAAAAAATCTCACAAATTCAAGGCCAATTCCTCTGGAAGCTCCTTGAACCATAGAAACCCCTCCTTGAGAGGAGGAAGAAGAAGAAGAAAAGGCCCTTCGGGTGAGTGATAAAAGCCGCGGTGAATGTGATGCCATCAAAGTGTGTTGGGTTGGCGGCAATAGCATTGCATTGGAACATCAAAACAAAGAGTAAAGCTCTTATCTTGCTTACTCAGAAGTGTTGATGGGCACAACACCTTGAAGCGTGGCTGCCTCGCAACCAAGAACCCAACCAACGTTGTAATTAGTAAAATTAAATGTATTAGTAATTTCTAGGTGACAAGTTATGACACAATCACACGATGTTCAGTCCAAAAAAAAAATACTCCCTCTGTCCCAAAATGAATGTCGTCCTAGATTATTTTACACAGACCAAAAAAAGTTAATAAATAGATGAGATAATGATAATTTTACAAAACTAATCTTAGTATTAATGATACATTGAAAAGCTAAAGTGATACTTATTAGGGATATTAGTGAAAAAAATAATTAATATTGCATTAAAAAGCTAACATGACATTCATTTTGGGACAATTTTTTTTTCAAATGCGATATTTATTTTGGGACAGAGGGAGTAGTATATATAATATATGTAATAATATGAATATCTACCTATTTTTACAACATGAAAATCTTTTTTTTTTCTTATCATAATATCGATTGAATTTATGTTTAATTGCACTTTTGTTCATAATTTTAAAAACCAACCATTGAATCAAACTCTACTCCACACAAGATACAAGCAAGTTTCATCACTATATATATATATAGAGAGAGAGAGGAGGGATCAAATTATACCGGTATAACTTAAACAAACTGAATGATGTTTTCTTAAAATCCACCGTTTGATTGAAAGTTCCTTTCACATAAATCATGTATACAAAATTTCAAATTAATCCAAAATTATTTGCTACCTTATTCATATAGATTAAAATCGACGTAATATAAACTTTTCAAAATATACTAAAATATGAATCATTTGATTATCTTATTGTTGTTCAATTTTGACAAAATTTGACACAAATAATCTTGATAATATATAGATATAATTCAACGATTAGATTGATAAAAATTTCATTCTATATCAAGTTATTAAAATGGTATAACTCTTTTAGAGTTACACTGGTGTAATTTGATCCCTCATGTATATATATATATATATATATATATATATATATTATACAAGTTTGTATAGTTGAATTATTGACTCACTCGTTGACCCAATACCTTTGCCCAGTCGGTCATCAATCCAAATTTTAAAAAATTAATTTTGGTCTTTCGATTACAATAAATGAAAAAATTGCTGACATAGCATGCAAAAATTGAAGATAAATTGATAAAGTATTGGTAGTGGAATTTTATAAAAGAAAAAAAATATTTAAAACAGGGTGATTATGTTATAATTAAGACTAATACTTATATCCATGCATTGGGACATTTAGATTGTATAAATGGAAATAATATTATTAATTTTTAAAATTTCATTTTACAATTTACTTTTTTAAGTAATTACATAATAAAATGAGTAAAAACAAAACAAAAAAATAATGAGTTGCCTCAAAATTATCAAGCTTTCATAATTAAATTAAGCATAAAAAAGATAAAAACAAACATAAGTATATAATTTGATTTTTTATATAATTAAATCTAAATTAGTTCAGTTTAAATTATAAAATTAGACATAAAAAATTTTCAACCTAACATATAAAAAATTCAAACCAAGTGATTTGCTAATAACTCACAGTAATAGTTCTAATAAAAATGTTTATAATTGCATAATGTTGTTATAGTGAATACTTTTTTTTATCACATTACCTGAATATTTGAATTAAAAAATATTTTAAAGGAAAAATATAAAAGATTAAAATATAAAGTTATTTATGCATTTACATTATATTTCCCTCTTTTCTAAATGATTCAAGATAATTAATAAGAAATTATAAAAAATTTAAGTTAATATTTCATCCCTAAAGAAAGGTAAATAATGAACACCTCTAAATTTACTTATATATTAAGTAAATCAATTATGTGTATTTTGAAAACAAAAATTATGACAAAGTTCTTTTAGCTCAAAACTTGCATATTATTATCTTTGTCTTAAAAAATAAATTAAGATTTTTTTTGCTTAATTTTACTTGGTTAAAATTTATCCGATCAATTTTATATTTTTTTAATAATTTAAATAAGCCTTTTTTATATGTAACATTGGCACATAAAAAAAAATGCATTATGTAGTTAGACATTAACTTGAGAATTTATCAATAATTCACGTCTAAATAAATTGTTTCAAATATGAAAAGATTCTACTACTGTATAATCAAGTTTACTCATTCATCGTTAAGAAATGAAAAATATAGTTAACAAAACTAAAGACACTAAATTAATTATTAGGGATAGTCAACATTTATTACGGGTATATTTAAGGGTTGAATTTCCGATTTTAAGTGATAATTCAAAGAAATAATATTGAAATTTAAATATTTCATTTATATTATCAGAATAAATATGTACAGAAAAAACACAAATTAATTATTAAGAATATCTTGTAAAACATTGCACTACATAATGAAACGTGGTAAAAAAAAATTTAAAGTAAGTCACAAATATATAAAATATAGATAAAGATATATACATAAATATAGAATATAGACATAGATATGATTATTCAAAAGTTCAATAAAAAGCATGATTAGTATGATTATAGTAAATTAAAAGTTGTTAAACACTTTAAATTAGCAAAATCTTACACGTGATTAACGGTCCACGTCAATACAACGTCAAATCCGCCCAATAAGCAGGGGTACTCAAAACAAATAAAGTGGATTTGACATTAACATCGAAAGAACTTTGAATCATCCTATGAATGTCATTACTGAGCAAACGGCTTACATGACACCGATCATAGTTTTTATCATGATGTGATTGATGTTATTTAGATTAATCCTTTTCCACACCTCTTTTTCATTTATAAGGCATCCTTTATAGTATAAATAAATAAATAATTAACTCTTCAACTGTGATATGCTTGCCTCTATTTTTGGAGTCTCAATTTCATAAACATCTCATTTTGAGATGGATAGAGAGGGAGGAAAGAGAAAGTTAAAAAGAAAAAAAATTAAAAAAAAAAAGAGAGAGAGAATAATACATATAATAAATGATATAATAAAAAGTAAATATATATTTATAATAATTCATGTCAAAAAGTACGTGTAACTATTCTTTTCATAATATGTTTGAAAATTAAAGTATAGTTACACATTCATGTCAAAAAATTATAAGTAACTATAGAAAATTAATTTTATAAGAAGCAATGATTATAACAAACTTGTTTCCAATTACAAATTTTATAAGTGAGTTTTCATAACCCTTGCAACAGAACAAAATGATCTATTTTGCATTCAAAATATATTATAATTATAATAAATAAAGAAATTTAGAATTGTATACTAAATATGTGTTCTTGAAATAACAAAATTTTATCTAAGTAGAAGTTTCTATTTATAGTGTTAAAAGACATATAATTTGGATTTTTTCGAAAGAGAGATTTGATACTAGACACGCCTACCTTGACTTCTATTTATCAGGCTTCTAATCGTTTGTGTGTTTCGGATGACTGCTAAACATTATATTAATGCTACTAATTGTCAAAAGTTAGTATTTTTTTTACCATTAATAAATAAGACAAAACTTAAGTATAACACTTTAAGTATTTTTAGCATTATTTTTCAATTAAAATTAAACTTTCAATAAATAGCACAATAAAAGTTATTATTAGTTACTCCGTCAGTCCTTATTTATAAGACCATTTTAACGCATTTACACCCTTTAAGAAAAGTAGTTAATTTAGTTAATCATATTAAATTTGTCAATAGTGTGTACTGTTCTTCCAAAAGTATCCTTAAATTTTTTTTAAAAAAATTATTCATTTTTTCCACTTAATTGCTTCTCATCTAATTAATTAATGTTTGGAGAGAGAATAATTAATTAAGGATACTTTAGGAAAAAAATAATTAATGCATATAAAAATTAGAAAAAATCTTATAAAAAGGGACAAGCAATTTCTTAAAAAGGATTTTATAAATAAAGACGGAGGAAATACTAAAGTAGAACACTCTAATTATAATTAGAAAATAATATTTTTATTCAAAATTAGAAAATAATATAAAAATACTTAAGAAATTTTACCTAAATGTTATCTTATTATATATATATATATATATATATATATATATATATATATACTACTTGAATCTTGCAATGTGAACTTGAAACTTAAGAGGACATACACAGTGTGTGTCTCATACCAATAAATTAGTTGAATGTACTGATTTAATTTATAGCAAGCTACTCATAAACCAAGAAATATATATGATTGAGATTACTTTTTTTTCTACAGAATAAACTATTATATTTTTTAAATCTTCTTTTTAAAATACTATCAAGGAATATGCATGCCAGGTTGAGGGAGATTTAACCAAAGCCAATGATGCAAATCAGCACAATTATGATTCATATTTGTGGAAATTATTTTTCTGTTTCTTATGAATATATTTGACCAATTCAAACAATGTGATGTTTCATGCGCAAATCATATTAGGATTGATAAATATAGAAAAGAAGTTAACTCACCCATCAAAAGACTAAAGGGAATTATTACCAAACATTTCAAAAAAAAAAAAAAAAAGAGCATAGAATCATT
Source organism: Pueraria montana var. lobata (assembly GCA_026413185.1). Taxonomy (NCBI): domain Eukaryota; kingdom Viridiplantae; phylum Streptophyta; class Magnoliopsida; order Fabales; family Fabaceae; genus Pueraria; species Pueraria montana. The sequence goes on from CM048656.1 coordinate 18,779,494, forward strand.
AAGCTTTTTATGTGTGTTATCGATTGATGACTCCCGTTTCCTTCTTCAAAATCATGAACTACAGTTACTCCCACAAGCTAAGTTGCATCCTTATTCCTTCAAATCCATAATGAATGACTCTTACCCGTCAATCAACTAGTAGAGGAAAAGGCCTTGTGTATGTGCAAAAGCATTAAATAGACTATTGTTTTTTCTCTACCTATTGAAGTGACTTCATTTGTGAGGAGGGGTGAGAATGGATTTCACTAAAGTTTATGGATTTGACAAGACTAAAGCCAATAACTTGGCTTGAGAGAAATAAAAGTTGTCTCCATTATCAAGGGGATATGTGGCTTGAAGGTGTTGAGGCCAAAATGTCACATTTTAGATAGAAGAGAAACCTCCACTATAGGTCGACACATATCTTTTGCTAATTTATAACATGCATTTGACATTAACATGCACATGACCTGTTTATTCAAGTATCTGTACGTATATATATTGCATGAACAGTCTTTTTTTAAAATATCTAATCATGTAAAAACTTTAATTTCAATGAATAAGCTCACGTTATTATTGTATTAAAATATATTGAGTGTGAATATAATCAAATGGACGAATTGTAGATAATTTCACTTGCATAAAATTTAATTGAAAGGGATATAATATCTGATCACTAAAATGTCCAAGAGAGCTAGGGATCTTGGATCCCACCTCCTCAACCCGTTAGCCCGCATAGGTATATCATGAGAACCGTGGACTTATCAATGGCCTCATCAATGGCAGTAATTTTTCTTGAATTACAAAATTAAATCCCATCGGATTCTCCCCATAAATGAAAAAGAAAGGATATAATTACTTATGAAGATAAAAATCTTACAAGATCCTTTTAAATCCCTAAATAAAAAAGGAATGATTAGATGGACCAAAATCATATTAATTATATCCCCATATCTATAAAGATCATGGCTTAACTAACTTTATTGTCTTGAAATCTATACCCAAAAAAAATCATGACTTTATCCTTATATAGATAAAATCATTTTATTTTCTAACTTTACTTATCTCATTAAAGGATACAACTTTCCATATTTAGCCAAAATAGTACTTTTTTCTATTAGAGTATGACATATCAATGTATATAAAGGGACACACACATTCAAGCAGATGATCCAATGTAATATCCTTATACTTTGGGCATGTAGTTTTTTCATTAACTTAAGCATTTAAATGTCATTAAAATGTCTTTGTCACAACAAATTAAAGCTTCGAAGCAAACCTATTTAGGTTCCCATGGATTTCCCAAATGAGTAAGCTTGTTAAGGATCTTGAGATTTAAATTAATGGTGTTGCCCACAACATGCCTAGTTACAAAGTTAGTGTGGTACAAGGGAGCAACTTCCAAAAATATCTAGATATATATATACGTTTGTTTGGGTCCTTGACTAAGGTTGGTGTCCCCAATAAGTTGGTATAACACTAACTTGATAAGGTCCAATGTATACTTTCATTATCCCAAAGAATATGTGCAACACATAACTTATGAGATTTATTCTTAGAGGCAATTGAAGGACACATTCTAGTTTGGAAAGATATCTTGAAAAATGCTCATCTGAAATTCAAAGATGAATCACAATCTTCATCATGGATCATGGTCTATGTATAATTCAAAAATAGATTGTGATTCACTATTTTATTCACATGATCACATCACTATATAAGACAATAACAATCATACATTGTCGTTGCTATAAAAAGATGAGATTCCTTAAAATAAGTAATAATATATAAACACTAATATATATCAAAGTCAAACACCCCATTAACATATGTTATTTCTCTTTTTCTATTACCTCACATCACATATCATATCTATATTTCTCTCTCATTTTCTCTCTAGTGTAATTTCTTCTCAAAATCTAACATCCCACCTTCATATATATTTTGGACGAAAATCATACCAAATTTCCATTTCTGAAAAGATTACGACTTAAAACCCTTACTTTTATTATCCTAAAATCCTTGAAAGACATGAATCATGATTTAACCCTCATAAGAATAAAATCCTCCTACTTTACTACCCTTTTTTTTTTATCTCATGTGCAACTTTCACTATTTATATGAGATACTATTTTCCCTATTTTATCATGGCATATTAGTATATAAAGGACCCAATATATCCTTATACACTTGCGTGTGAAATCCCTTTGCTAATTTAAGCATTGGCGTGTTTTTGTAGGTATTGATCACCATTCACAACCACTGAGAAACAACGACAAGATAGGAATAAGAGCACAAAATAATCTGAGATCTATCACAACAGAATTCCAACTAAGAACATATAAGATCATAAATGGATTACTTGTTTAGGAGCCACTTTCCTCTATAAGCAGAGTTTGAGCCACTTGTATATGCATTTCTACGTACTATACATATTACACTTCCTAAGGCAAATAAGTATTAAGTATCAAAGTGCCCTTGTACAGGACCTTACTCTCACTCCACCACAACACTTAAGAGTCCCCACTACCACCAATTGTCGCGAATTACTTTTAATGATTGCATAGAAAAATATGTAAAGCACTGAAAGAATATTATTATCCACAGTCATTCTTAATTAACACTATTAAGCTCCATGTCCTGCACAATATATACTAAATTTCAACACTTGTACGTTATTTATACACTTTGAAATATATGCCTAGCTTAACCATGCTCGAGTCTTTAGAAACGATTTTATTGTAAGTAATAAAATTTACTTTGATAATCTCTACATTTTGACAGAAATTAATTTTTGACTGTTGGTTAGGAAAAATTCTTGATATTTTTTATCAGACAAATAAATTTTTTATGTACTCTAAATAAATTTATGCCTAACTATTGACCAATAAAATTTGACTAATAACGTTTGCCAGATAGTTAAAGAACTAATTAATAATTAATACGTATATATATACACACAAATACAATACACATGTAGATAGATATATCTGGTTAAGAGTAACTACGTCACAAACAATATTTGAACCAAAATTTAACTCATTGGAACAAAAGGAAGCTTAGGTAAGAGTTTCCAAGCGAAAATAAAACATTTCTAATTAATCATAATATAAAAAAAACAGCCCTGAAAGTGTAAATTAATCAATTCCAATATGCAGCAGCAGTGAAGATTTTTCGTTAAATGGATTAGAAAATCTTATAATTTTAGATGTGTAAAATTATTACTTTTAACAGAACAATGTATTATGATCTGCTATCAAAATCTATATATTTATAGTACAGATTCTGATTTCACAAATAGTATCTCTGTCTTCTTTTTTTTTCCCCACTCCCAACGGTTTTAGAAACATACATTAATATTTAACTCTAATACTGTATCAAGAAAAGAAAATGATTAGTTATTTCTAAATTTATAATCAAACCGATAACTAAAAGATAATTTCAATTTGTTTTCTATTTCTTCTTGTTTTTGGGTCCGTTTGATTTGCTAAAAACTATGGTACTGGACAGGACAAATATTTTTGTTCCACGTTTGATTTGAAAAAGAATTATGGGACATCACAAATTAAACAGACGAGGACAGGACAGGACAAAAATTCCATTTTTTGTTACTCAGATAACCATGGGACAACTTTTTGTCCCAGGTACAAAATATTCAAAAGACACATATACCCATTATTTGCATTTGAATTTGAGTCACTGCATTTGAATTCCCATTAACTGCTAGCTACAACAACCTTATCATGCCATGTATTTTGAATTCACATTATCTATTAGCTGCAACAACCTTATCATGTCATGTATTTTAAATTAACATTATCTACTAGCTAGATTACTTGTATATATTGTGTATTTTGAATTCACATAATATACAATAATAATGCAAATTATATTAAGATAATTAATATTAAAAGAATATTTTAGTAAATTTTATATTATTTTGCTTGTACTGTCCATTGTTCATCAAACAATGTACATGTTAAAAAGTTGTTCAATAACTTCAATATTTATTCTGTATTGTGTTGTCCAATACCATCAATTTAACAAATCAAACGAACCCTTTGTGTTTATTTTTTCTTTGATTATTTCCAGGCAAATTAAACTATCTACTACTATGTGATTATGTATACTCATTCGCCAAAAGTTCTTAACTAGAACTACTCATTTGTATGGCATTGCACACAGCTTCAGCAGTAGAAACTAGCATTGCAATTATTATTTAGCTCAAAAGGGGAAATACAAAAAAAGCTCAAAGAACAGGTACAGTTTACACACATATATAAAGTGTAGGGCTTTCATATAAATTTTGGATTTCGGTATAGATAGTGTATGGTCAGGCAAAATTAAACTCTTCCACTTAGGATATATTCACAAAAAATACCTGTACAAAAGCATAAAATTAAGAAAGATAGAACATGTAGGCTTTTACATAGTTGTTACAAAATATATTATTTATATACTACGTAATTTCTAACATCATATATCCTCAGTCAAGTTCTCGATGAGCCAAGACTATATATATATATATTGCGTATTCCAAACTTATTATTATATTTAAACGGATCGAGGATTCTACATATAAATTATAAATATACATGCACAAATAGGCGAGCATGCACATGCGAAATGATTAAATGCCAACCTCGTTTTGCTGGATTTGATTATCTAAACAGAAAACTACCGATGCTAACAGATAAGACCCAGTATATATAAATGACAATTTTTTAATGATAAAACAATAGAATAAAAATGTAATTAATAACTAGTGTAAGAAACATATAAAGTAATCTCATCTCATTCAAAACAATGAACATGAGTTGGTGGATGATAAAAAACAGAAAGCCGAGGAACCAAAGCATGCATTTCCCCTCTCACGTCACACATCCTAGAAATGACTGATATGAAAAGTCAAGCTCTATATTATAGTATCATATATAATATAATATAACTTAACTTTAACCCTATATATATTCTTTTGTCTTCTTTCATAAATTTCATCTCAGTAGGCAAATCTCTGATCTCTCTCTCTTTTTTTTTTCACTTTGTGTGGAAACTAGAAAACCCCACATAACCAAGGGGTGTGGCTTTTAAATAATTTTTCCCACTTGAAAAGATGAAAGGGCTAGTCCCATCCCATTATCATCATCAATCTACTCACTGAGCTTTCGAGTCATGTCTATAGTGAATGTACTTGTTTTAACTGTTGCAACCTTCTGTTCCTCAGCTTTCTGTCCCATCCACCAATATTCCAAAAGGAATGTGGGACTCGTTGAGTTTGCTTCCAATCAACCAGCACTCTCTTTTTTTTCACTCTACTAATTTTATCTCCCTGACTGTTCTGGTAAATAACAAGAAAAAGAAAAAGGTAAGGTAGTAAGCAGAAAAAAGTGGAAATCTCTCACACCCTCCCCCACATGACATATTTCAAACCAAATAATAAGAAAAAGAGCATAACATGACCTTCAATGATATTTGCACCACCAAATAAAACACTTAAAGGATGATAATATTAAGGTCTTTTGTGAGGGAGGTGCTGCATGCCTTTTTTCTAGGTCTTGTTATAACCTTCTCTTATTATTAGGTTCTTCAAATGAACTACTTGTGTTGGTATTGGTGGTGTTGTTGTTGTTGTCTCCTGACCAGTCAAAGAGATGAAATGGATCTAAGGCCTTGGATTCCCTTTGATCATCACCTGCACCAAAACCTTGAGTGAACAAAAGGTCTAGTGGGTCAGCTTCTATTTCTCCCAACTCAGCAAAGAAGTCCTCAGCTTGGTTATTACTCTGATCCATCAAACTAGGCTTGTAAGAGAGTCCATCACTGAACTCTCCCTCATCCATCTCAAGCTGCTTCTCTTTGTCTTCCATATTCTCTTCCTTCACACTGTTTGATGAGTTCCCAGCCACAACTGGGGACACATTGCCCTCACTATTGTTGCTGATCTCTTGCTGCTGCTCATCCTTTGCTTTTGTTGCTGTGCCCTTTTGGGGGTTTGAGCCTTCTGAATTCTTTGAATTGGCAGCAGCATTGCTCTTGGATGGCTGTGATCTTGTTGAACCAGCCAGAGCATTTCTTTGAGTTGGCCATGGATGGTTGTGCTCTGATGTGTATGTAATGACCAACATGTTTGGGTCATTCCTGCTCCTCTCAACTTGCTTCCTCGCAGAGCAACCCTTTGAGCTGCTGCATCTGTAATAACCCCTGATGGATACCACCCCAAGAGAATGATATATAATAAGAAACACTATAACAACACCCAAATGAAAATAAGAAAGAAATATTCCAACACCTATAGTAACATAACGTTAATACGAAAACTAATTTCTTAATTAACAATCTCTTATTCGTTTGTCCAAACTCATTCAACTATTGACCTAAATGACAATTGTATGAAAATCCTTAGATTTGTCAGAGTACCATAAGTCCATAACTACTCTCTTATGAATTTGGTTCAACTTATTTAAAAGAAACATTTACTTTTTTTACCAGTTTTTTCAGAGAACTTAAAGAAAACGACGAATCTTTAACTAAACGTGTGCTAATTATAGTGAATTTTTTCTAATAAAAAATGGGTAGCTTTCTGAATGGGAAAGCTTTTAGCCTAGCTAGTTATTTTTTAAACCTCAAAGTGTGACCGGTCTCCATATTCAATGGTCAAGATTCAAGAAATTAAACATCGAAGAAATTAACACGAAATATATATAGTTAGCTACAAAGAAATTGAGTTTAGAGGTGGAAGAGAAGTTGTGATATATATATTTGGTGTAGCTATTATGACCACAGTTATATTATTCCTAAAACATCTTATCTTTCAGAGAATAATATATCAATCATATATACCTAATAAGGCTAAACTAACAGGCTAACCTGGGATAAGGTGAACCTTTAATGGGTTTCTGACCATATTTTCTCCAAGCCCACAAATCAGACGGAACTACCTCTCCAGTTTGCCTGCTGTTTGCAGCTGCTGGTGCAGGAATACAAACCACTTTTTTTACCTGGTTCTTCCTGCAGCAATTACACAACAAAAAAAACCACTATAATATTATATCAATTACTTATTTACTCTTAACTCTGACCAAACAACGCGTGATATAAGCAAAGAAATAAGAATATTACAAAGAGAAATAGAATATTCGAGAATAAGTATGAGATCAGGCCGTGTTAATTTGGTTTTCAGAGAAGGAATACGGTTCTGTGAGATGATAATGAGGATAAAAGGAATAGGAATTTTCAGGTGGTTTAAGATAAGTTGGGTGAAAGCTCAGTGTGTGACTGTTATTGTGTGTGTGACACGCCGAGCTAACTCTACTTTTTCAGGTGGATTAAAGCCTACGAAAAGCCTCATTGAATAAGCCATGTTTAGTCCTCATGACAATGAAACTACTATTTCAATTCTCATTTCTGAGCAGCAGCTACCTAGCTTAGCTTAACTTAACTGGGCCAGTCAACGGAACCGATTTGGAAAGCACAAGAAAAGGAACACAAGTACCTAACTCATGCCAAACCCTACTTTCTCTCTACAGTGTAAACTTCACCATAGCCACCACCACTTTCATAAAATTTCACCCCACCTCCCCCTTTAAAAAAAAAATAAAAAATTAAAAGTATGTGATTCATAATTTATGATGCCCCCATGATATTAATAGCCACAAGCATAAATTAAATTTGATTCTCTGTGCAGATATTAATTAACTAAGTATAAGTAATATGTTATTATCTGACCTTCTTTTAAGACCCGGATTCCGTGGAGATGAGATCTGCACTCCTGTGGTGTCCACAAGGCACTCCTTGGAGGTGTTTGCATTAACCATGTTGGGTGAAACCACAGCAGGAGGCTTAATTGGCCTTGGAGAAGGTGCCATGGGTGTGGTGGTGGAATCATAGGGTGAGACTGGTAACTTTGCAGCATTGGGAGAGATCTGAATCATGTTTGAGAATATGTTTTTACAAGGTCTTCTGATCATGTCATGTTCCTCAAGAATCTTGTGTGCAGCAGTAGCAAAAACAGTAGAACTAGTAGTATTAGCATTATTAGTATTAACAGCACCAAAACTTGCAGCTGCTTCTTCCAAGCCCCCAGTAGTGAAGTAGCTGGCAGAAGAACCTGAAGGCATGTCAAGCTCCTGAAGGAAGGGATCTCTCATGGTTGAGAAAGGGTCACCAAAGTTGGTGCCTCCTCCTCTGGGACCTTGATGAAGCACAACAGAAGAAGATGAGAAAGTGATGGGATCAGAAGAAGAGAAGTGTTGGTGGTGCCAGTGATCATTATTATGAGAGAGGGTACTGTTGTGAGTGCGTTGATGATGAGATGTGGTAGGTAATTGATCAGATGATGAAGCTCCTGTGCCTCCTGTGCTGCAGCTGCTGCTGCTACCATATGCTCCACCACTGGCTCGGAGTATGTCAGTTAAATCACCTTGGTAATTGTCCATGATTATTGGCCCAAAGATGCTGCTGCACATGCTTTTTCTCTTCCTAGCTATATTAGTGGAAGAAGAACAAGAAGAGCTTGTTGTTATTCAAGTATGAAGAGGAGGAGGAAGAAGGGTGTGTGTGTGACATGTTTAATTTGGAGCTAGCATATGATGTTGGAGCTTGAGACAACAATAATTAGAGAAAGATGTGATGATGATATGAGACACATGCAATTGTTGTGGGGAATTTAATTTGTTTGGTGTGTGAGGGAGCTAGATTAAGAAGGGGGTGTGAGAAGAAAGGCTTTCTCCTGGGTTTGGCTGTTAAGAAGCAAGAAAAAGCAAATTAAGGAACAGGTTTTTGGAGGTTGAAACTGATTGTTCCTCTCAATAACAAACAAAAAGAATGGGTTCATAGAAAGAGAGAGAGACACACAGACGCTGACTTTTCACACAAAACAGCTCCATTCTATACGCAACATTAGGAGAGAGAAGGAATTTTAAATGACAAAAACTGGTTAGACTAATAAAATAACACAAGTGTAGAGCTGGGAGATTTATCAAACACCATCTAAGGGTCTGTTTTCTGCCACTGTTTTCTTAATTGTTTATTATGATTATTCTTCCTTCTATATATTATAATAATAATAATAATGTTCTCATTTGTATTAGGTAAGTATTATTAAATGCATAAATCAATTGATATAGAATTATTTTAACTTAATTGATAATTTTAAATTTAAATTATATATATATATAATTACATTAATTTTTTTATTTACAGTAGTCCTACTCTGCGCGAGTAAAATTGCCAAATGTAAGGAAAATTTGTAGTTTATACCTAAAAAAATTGTATCAAACACTTCATCTTATCAGTAATTAATTAGAGTAAAAATAGATTATAATTTCAAGTAAACTTTATTTATAATATAAGAAATTTAAATTTTAAATACATCACTCTAAAGAGAATTCTACATAATGATTAGAATTAATCTCACAATTTTATTCATGAAAACACGGAAGGAGAAATAAATATAAATAAAAGATTTTAATAAGTACTGTGAACACTTGTCAGCATTCTCCATTCCCTCACTTGTTAGTATTATCTTAGAATTAAAGTGAAATATATAAATAAATAAATCAATCAAATTAAGTTAACTATAATAACATTATAAATATAAATATAAAATAATTGATGCATAGTAATTTTTTTTAAAATATAAAAATTAAAAATGTAGGATGGTGTATTAATTAAAGAAAACAATTGACAAGAAACAAAAGAGGCGGCAAGTAGCCGCATTTCGCGGAGAAACGTTTCGAGCCATTCAATCTGACTCTCTCCCGTTTCTTTCCGTAAGGAAAGAATGTTTTAACGTGGCACCTATCTATATGTCTGCTCTTCTGTTCCTTCACAACAATGAAATGAGACACCATTACTACATGCCCTTCAAAAATTTCCCTTTATTTCAAAACTCTTCTTCAATAACAATTAATTTCTTTTTAATAACTCTATATATGCATTTTAGAGAATGCTTGTTCCACAATTCTTAGGTGATGAACAGTACGAAACATATAGTTAATTTGTAGTATAACAGTGTCCAAGTCTGTATATGATATATAAAATGCATGATTGAATGGCGGAAACTGAATGTTTTTGAATTCGTGAAGAAATTGATGAGCATGGATCCTATTAATTTTGTAACTTATCCCCTATTTTGAATCTCGAAAACACAATCAATCAACAGTGTTTCAGTCAAGCAATTGATCTAAATCATTGAAGAATGAAACAGTATATTTTTATTAGAAGGTTTTATGAACCCATATGCTCGTGTTTAATTCGGTATACCAAATTTAGTTAAACAGGATCATATAAGGTCCAATCACATACCGTTGGACTATAGTTTGAATATTTGTCACCACAAAAAAAAAAAAGAAGAAAATTATCTTCGATCCTTGGAATAATTAATTAAAAGTGTGTCTGTGCTATATCTAATAAAAGAAGATATTAAACGAATATATTTGGACAAAAAAATGTCATATTTTCGTTTATGAAGATGTGTGGCCCTATACAGAAAGGATTAGATGTTTGATAATACGTGTCTTACGTTAGGTATAAAGTCTATGAACTTTGAAAAGACGTGTGAAAAATGTCATTTTTTTCATTAAAAAATTTGATCATAATATTAATTGTATTATGCATTCATTATTATGCATGACAATTATAGCACATAAAATCTACTTAGTTGTCCAGTCATATTCCTTTAAAAAATATTTTAATTATAGCTTTAGCAACATTCTCTAATCACTTTTACATATTAATTACTTTCATATTTTTATTATGGTCAATAATTTACTACTCATTATGCTTATTTTGCAATAAACATAGTATATTATATTGATAATTTAATTGAAGTTAATTATAATGTAGCGACAAAATAAAATTTTTAATACTGTAATTTAATTATAAATTGTTATGTAGCTAAGATTATTAACTTTGTTATAATTATTTTAGAATCTAACATAATTTTTAATTAGTTGATGATGTAAATATATTTATATTGATTAATGTGTAAAAACTAAAGTTATTTTAATTTGTGATTCGACTTTTTTATTGATTAATTATAGAAAATAATGTGGAAATATTTGAATCCAAATAGACAAGCAAAAATAAAATATGAAAACTCAACCATTTCTTTGCTTTCTTGAATGAAATTTTCATTGCATTTACAATTAAATATTTTTATATACAAGCTCCCTAAAAACTTTTCATTTTTAGTACTATATATATGAAAAGTCTATTCCTGATTTTCCCGCTTCACAAATTAGATTGTGTAAAATAAAATAAAATATATATGTCACTTTCAAAAACATGCATACCATAGCTGCATTAATTATTCAAATACAGATTCATGGAAGACAGCATCATCATTGATAATACATAATCCAAGTGCTACGAAACTTAGATACATAACATACGCAAGGTCAGGGACGCCAATGTTCAATTACTATCAAAGCCATGTTTAGTAAAGTTCGCTTTCTGGCTTTTGAACATTTTTGCAATTGCAGTCACTATCGTTTTCTTTCTCCATCTGCTCTGTCTCTCTCTATCAATTTTATACATAAAGAATAGAATTTAATTTTTTTTAAGGATAGGAAATTGAACATTTTTAACCAAACCTAATTATTGAATAATTAATGTAATTTTAACAATGGTAATTGTTTAGGTATGTGAATACATCACCTCACAAAATACTGTCTCTTTTTATTTAATTTAAAAACAAAAATATTTTACGGGAAATTATTTTATTTCAGTTAAGAACATCCATTATATAAACATATAAACAAAAAAAATTCTTAGTACTTCAAACTTGTAACTTTGTTTAAAAACAATGGAGTACATACCACCTTATAGCCAAGTGCTTATTGTTAACACAATACTGTACCCAAAAAAAACACAATACTGTACCTTGAGAAGTGAGAACTCTCTTTTACATATAACAAATCTTTTGAAATTTAATAAAAAAATAAAATGATAAAATAACTTTAACTGTAAAGGGATACTTTAATATATAATTCATTCCAGTACCTATAAGATCAGTAACGGTTGAAAACACCCGTATAATTAATAGAAAAATTGAATTTTAAAATCATTTTTTAAAAGGATAATTTTTTAAGTAAAAAAATCAATTAAAAATTATTTGTTAAAAGAATAATTTTTAAGTAAAAAATCAATTATAAATACTTATAAAGTGTTTGGGTAAACCTTTTTTAAGAATCAAAATTAGAAAAAGAAAAAGTAGTTTTCTTTTTTGTAGAAGCTATCTTTACCTGTTTTAAAAAAGAATCACTTGCAATAAAGGAGAGAAAAATCAAAGAGTTTAATGGTGATGTATTGAGTGTAAAATAATTTTACACGGTTATTCAATCTCAAATCATTATTGGTATGACTTTTAAGATAATTTTGTAAAAGTCAACAAATTTATCATAAATAGTAGTTTGTGATTGGATGATCTTATAAAACTATTTTACACTGTCAGTGCATAATCCCTTCTTTCAAAATCAAAATGCAATTGTTTAATTTTTTAACATAATTGTTTAATCTTTTAAAAAAAACACAATTGTTTAATATATATATATATATATATATATATATGAAGTATTACTTCATATATATTATTTTTTTCACCAAAAAATAATATATATGGAGTAATTTTTTAATATATAAATATTTAAAATAATCATTTTGAAGAAAATTGTTTAATTATTAATGAAATATTTTTCATGTTTAATTATTTATGAACTGATCATTTATGTTAAATAGTTGTGCTAAATAAAAATGTTTAATTATAATAAGTTATTTTTACTATTATCTATTTTAAATTTTTAATATGCATAAAAGTGGTTTTTCTAAACAAACATTTTACTTTAAAAAAGTGCTTTTAAAGTATTTTATATATAATTTTATAATAATATAAAGCACTTTTAGATTATAATATCAAACAATCTAACATATCAACAAACATTAGTAAGGAAATATACCGTATGTGTGCGAGATTTTTTTTTTTTTTTTTTGCATATCAATGAGTTCTAAAAATACGACTTCACATGCAAATTATTAATTTCCTTACCATTGGCCAATCTTACTTTGGCTTTTCTAATCATTTTTCTATTTTTCTTGAAAGGAAAAATCATTTATCTTATATTATAATTTATAGGGTAAAATATGTTTTTGGTCTCTGTACTCTCTGAAAAACTTTGCTTTAGTCCCTGTACTTTCGAATCAACCATTTTAGTCCATGTACTTTCAGAAAAACTTGATTTTAGTCCCTCTCCTCTAATGGTGTTAATACTATTAACAGAAATACAGTTTTTGATTGTTATAAACTGCTACAAAATACACATTCTTCATGTATTTAAACTCAACATCATTGGCGGCTAAAAACCGCCATAGATTATTAAAAAAATAGACACATAATGTGTCGTCGGTAATAGAAGAGACAGGTTTCTCGTTGAGTTTGAGTCTATTTTTTTTAATAATCTGTGGCGATTTTTAGCCGTCAATGATATTGAGTTTAAATACATGAGTAATGTGTATTTTATGGCAGTTTATAGCCACCGAAAACTATATTTCCATTAATAATATTAACACCATTAGAGGAGAGAGACTAAAACTAAGTTTTTCTAAAAGTACAATGACTAAAAACATATTTTATCCTAATTTTTTCTTTTGTCGTATAAAATTCTCACTACAAGAAAATCAACAATAAGCATCGGCCAAAAGCCAACACAAATTTTAATTTATCATCGGTTCAGCAACGACCTCATGGTCGACGCTAATCAAATCAACACTAATTGGGTTGCATCGACCATGTATGGTAGACGTTTATTAGCGATGACTAGGTCGTAACTTAAGCCAACACAAAATTATGAAAACTAAACAAAAAAAATGTCATTATTGGCAATGTTCTCCCTTTTCTCCCAAACCACCACATCAAACCACAAGCCAGATCCACCAAACCCCAAACTGCCACCGCACACCACCACCCATATCCACCAAATCCCAATCCTGAAACCGCCATCACACTCCGCATAGAGCCACCATACAACGCCAAAAAACACACAACAAAACACCTTAAATCGCCAAATGCATAGAGCTACCACCACCTACAAAAAGAAACCATCAACAAGAGAAAGAAAAGAAGAAAAAAGAAAGTGGCAGAAGGGGAAGAAAGAAGCCATCGTCAATGTTGCCCATCTCCATCACCGATATCCACTACCTCTAAAACCACCTAGAACACAGAGAAAAGAAAACCATCAATAAGTGAAATAAAAGAAAAGAAAGGAGGAGAAGTAGGTTCACAAAGTGAGTGGGAAAGGGGAGAAGTGATTGATGATAAATTAAGGAATACAAGCGACTTGTCCCTTAAAAGCGACAACTTTATCGACGACTTCGAGTATGTTTGGATTTTCGGTGAGAGGATCCAAAAGTACGTTTGAGAGTAAAATCATTTCGGGGTTATGTTTGGTTACCCTTCAAAAGTATGTTTGAGAGTAAATTTTTTCCTTGAAACTGAGTTTGGGAGAAGTAAGACTTGAGATACTTTTACAAACTCAGTTTGCAAACTTAAGTTTGACCCAAGGCAGCGTCTAACGTGGACAAGTAATGCAAGTGGTCTACCGTGAAGCAAATTTAGGAACCCTTGGATTCATCAAGGAGTATGATGTTACTATGAACCCTCCCTCATTAGAACATTTCTTCTACAGTGTCCCTCCCTCTCCCGCATCCTCCGACGACTGACAGCACCTCCGACGACCGACGTAGCTTCGCCACTGTCGCAGATCTGGCTCCGTCGCAGATCCTTTTCCATAACAGCTCCGCTGCCATCGCATCTCTTCCTCAGTTGCGGCTCCACCTCCATCGCAGCTTCGTCTTTGTCCCAGATCTACCGTTGTCACGGCTTCGTTTTCGTCACGGATTTGCCGCCGTTGCCGCTCGTTCTTCGTCGCGGATCTGTCGTTGTTATGGCTCGCTCTATTCTTCCCTAAACTCATTTCAAAGTCACCCTGAATTCAGATCTAGACAAGGAAATAGACGCAGGAGGCCAGATCTGAAGGGAGGGAACCTCTCAATGCGTTGAAACGAAGACTGAGGGTGCATACGTCAATGACAAGGTTCCTGTAGGCATTTTCATGATTCTGAAACTGTTTGAAAATCAAAGAAAAAAATCCTCTGGTTCGATATCGTTCTAGCTCGGTTGCCGGGCTCTGTTTGTCTGGTTCTAGTGTGTTGTTTATCTATTTTCTGTTCATTGTTTATTGTCCAGACGATGGGGAAGATCCATGTGGAGATGGGGAAGACGAAGCACCGAGTGTTGGTGCAGTATGACAGAAATTCAAGTGTAAGGGAACGACAGGAGTGTGTGAACCCGCCTTGGATGGTGGAGGACCCGCTGCAACTGGTGGTGTAGGCGGTGGAGGATCTTCAGAGGAACAAGATTAGGGAGAAGGAGCATAATCCAGTGTATGAGGTGTATGGTATTATTTTGTGCACCAGATACATCCAACGGTCCGTAAAAATGGTCCATGGAACACCACTTGGTTAAGTGGTTCACGCTAGACACCGCCTTGACCCAAACTTAACTTTGCAAACTTTAATCCAAACATGCACTTAGTCATTACTCACTTTTAAGTTTTAAAAAATCAAGGAAAACAATAAAAATAAGGGAGGCAAGAGTAGTTTTACATTTTTGTACTCAAATGAAATTTTAAAAAACTATTAATTATTGTCTATTAGGCCAATGCTAATAACTTTTTTTTTTCCTAAATATTCGTAGCATTGGCCATGGCCGACACAATCTAAAAATTAAAAAAAGCATTTTAGTGACGGTTTAGTATCGACTAACCGATGCTACTTAGTGTTGGTGTTGAGGCCGACGTCAACTGACTAACGCTAATTTGAATTTTCTTTGTAATGTATTAATTAGAAGAAGAAAAAAGTGCTACAAAATGTCTGTATTTATATAATTCGGAATATACAAACTGTAGGCAAGGATCTTTCTGTTCCTTTCTTATTTTCAGGTTTTTGGCCGAATATTACTAACTCGATCAACAAATGAGATAACATTGGAGAACAATTTTTACCAAGGTCAAAATTAAGAGTATTCACAGAGATAATATATACTTCATGCTTACAAATGCAAACATAAATTATGTAGCCATGTAGATGCGGAGTCATGCTGATCCCAGTGAGTGATCATAGCCATTCAATTAAGAATCCTTTTACACGTCATCAATAAATTATATCAATTAATATTGAAATATATTATCTACAAGCAAAGTTTTGTAGCACATAAAGACAATGAAATGAGGGGAAAAAAAATCAAGACCACCAATCAGTAAATTCTTTTGAGCTTGAGAACATTCAGGTCCACTTAATTCATTCAAAGTCAAAATGAGCTGACTTTCCATGCCACATGGTATATTGATTTGAATTTTCTCTTGGTCGAGAGTAGTTCTATCTTTGGAAATAAACTATTCAAGAAGCTAATGGGAATCAGGGTCGCTTTTCATTATCTTCTGAGGTCACATTAATTGAAAGCTTGTATTAGAAATAGAATTAAGATCTAGCCAATTCTTGAGGTTTTTTTAAGGATGGCTTTTTGTGGATAATCAAACATCTAAAAGTGATTATGATGAGATTGTAAGATGCAATTAACTAGGAACTAATATAGTATGTCGGAATGATAAAGGACAAAGATTATAAAATTGAGAAAAGCCTAATCTAAGTTTTATAATATAAATATAAATTAGGCTTAGTATTATCCTTAAAGAGTCACATTAACGTCGACCCTGCCGTTTGTTTGGTTCCAAAAGTTAAGTCTTAGTTGTGTATAGTCTTGTGAACAAGTTCAAAGATGATGCTCAAAGAATCATTTTGTTGATAAAATGATACAAGCATGATAAGACACTTTTGAAGGCTCTGATTTTTTTTACTTTTAGACAAAGTAGTTTCGAAACGTTTCTTCTTCCCCTTGTAACCTTTTTTTTTCTCCCTTGTGTGTAAAAAATTTTATATCAGCCATGATGTGGGCATGTTGTGGGGACAACGAGGTGGCCTTAGTTTTGTTTTATAAATTTGAAGGATTCAAGTTTTCAATGGACCAATGATCGTGGAGAGAATCACCGACCCCTTATGTTTGATGAGACATTTTGAGAATCTACTACATATATATAGGTAAGACAACTATTACCCCCTATCTTTCTCTCTCTTCTCAAGTTGTCACTGTGAATTTTGATTTTCATATCATATGCTCCAAAAGAGACACTATTACGCCAACTACATCTCCCACTGTTCATTTACTCTTTTAACAAGTTCATTAGGCTTCAAATCAAGGTGTAATCGAGTCCGCATAATAATCATGAGTGGAGACAACATTTGTAATAGTTGTACTATAAACACTACATTTGAGGTTTTCATGAGATTATATTAAAATACTCAAAGTCGATCTTACCCTTAAAATTAATAATTCTCACACGAGCACAAGTCATTTGACAATTCTACAACACGTCTTGCGTGTGATGTAATAACACAAATAACAATATTATTATTGTGCCAAGGTCTATGATTTAACAATTGGCAAAATTTTCCCATCACAATATACATACATAATTACTCGTGAAATTAATTGGAAGAAGGTTTTGTACATACGATAATTAACTATGCTGAGATAACTTATCACTTGTGCATTTTGAACAATTCCACTCACGTGATTTTGTTTTTATATCTTTATTTTAATATTAAAATGCATCATATAATTATGAATTGGCTTTTTTCAAATGGCCATACTGCAAAAGGCCAAATGAAATTGGCCAAGTTGCAACCATGTCGCCAAATGGTGTAGGATTGTGATTTTTTCTACACACTATCTATGTTATTTCCATTTTCTTATCTGAGTTAGGGCAAGCTTTCTTACCACCTCTTCTCCAGAATTGTTGTTTGAACTAGTTTTGGGAAAGTTATGGATGTAAATGTTCTTATTGCTGGATGCTAGACAGAGGTAACCCAAACTCGAAATACTTTCTAAATATATAATATAATATATACTCAAGATATATTTTCTCTCCTATAATTTCTTTATAGTTTCCTTTTTAAGTCTATAATTATATAATGTAAAAGATCTATGTCTCTGATATTTTTCACCTCAGTTTGTAATTTATGATTATGAATTTTAGAAAACAGTAAGACAAAAATTGCAAGATGAGAGAAAACACAGTGAATGGAAATGTTTTAATTTTCACTTAATTCTTACTTGACAGTTGACATGACAGATTGATGAATTTTAAGTCTCGTATATCAGACCAGATCCTCTGCAGCAACTATTGTATAGGTATGAATACACTTTGCTCGGTGAAAGATGCACCTTTTTTTTCCCCACATATATATAGTCTTTATATGAGACAAATTTATTTGAAACTAGTGTTTTAGCTTATGTAATGCACGGATTTATTAAAATTTTCACTATCTTATTAATATAGTCAATAAAAAGGAATTTGAAAAAAAAATAAAGAATTATATAACACATTGAAAGAAAATTAAAAAAAATAATTATAAAAGAAATTAGAAACTATAAAATTAAAAAAAATAAGGAAAGATGTAACAATGTAACTTCAATTTTTTTAATATTAACTTTGAAAATTGAAAAGTAAATTGAATTAAGGATTTAGAATTATTGACTAAAGAGAGAAATCTTCAGAATTAAAAAATAGAGTTAGAAAATCTGATAAAAGAAATATTAAAAAAAAATAATAGATTAGAGAGTATAAAATTTGAAGAAAAAATATTCTATAATACATTGAAAGAAATTTTGAAAAAGAGATAATTATAAAAGAAATTAGAAACTATAATTTTTTTTAAAAGAAAAAAAAAAGAGAAGATGTAATAACGTAACTTTAAGTTTTTTAATATTAAATTTGAAAATTGAAAAGTAAATTGAATTAAGGATTTAGAATTATTGAGGAAAGAGAGAAATCTTCGGAATTAAAAAATAGAGTTAAAAAATCAGATAAAAGAAATATTAAAAAAAAAGCTCAAAAGATTATAGAGTATAAAATTTGAAAAAAAAAATTATATAGCTCATCGAAATAAATTTTGAAAAAGAGATAATTATAAAAGAAATTAGAAACTATAATTTTTTTAAAGAAAAAAAGATAAGGGAAGATGTAATGATGTAACTTTAATTTTTTAAAATTGAATTAAGGATTTAAAATTATTGATGAATGAGAGAAATCTTCGATATTAAAAAATAGAATTAAAAAAACTGATAATTGAACAAATATTTAGGAGTGATTTGGATAATTTTTTAGGAAAAAAAAATCCAACCAATCCAATCATTAACAGTTTAGATTGAATCAATTATTCATTTTCTTTTTGTTTGAAGATAATGCGTGTTAAATAAAATATCAAATATATACATAGTAAAATATAATAACAAAATATTCATAATATTAAATATCTCATCATAAACTATCTGTACCAAAAAAATATCTCATCATAAATCACAATATAATCCAAAACGAACTCAACGACCTGCAGCAAATCCCTACCTTATTTTTATAAACTTAGACATCACTTTTTTTTTATTTGTTTTCCATCTATTATTCATCAAAATTGATTCCTCAGTATAAAAGTTATATAATACTAATAAAGAACGATATAGGTAAAAAAAGAGTATAAAATTCAAACTAACTAAATTAATTATTAAAATCATAAAAAGTAATATAGATAATAAAATTTTAAAATTAAAATACATTAATATAATAATTTTATAAACATTTAATTATGTAAATATAAAAGATATGATAATTTTAAAATAAAATTATATATACGTATAAGTTTAATTTAAATGAAACTGCATCGTTTTATTGATTGTATATGCTTGGATTTGTTATTCTTCTCTTACATTCACCCTCCTTAAGAAAAAGAGACAGACAAAAAGGATAATGCAGGCATCTCTCTTCCTTTTTCTCGCAAAAGATAGGAGTAAAAATCAAATAGAAAAACTCAAGTGTAAAAGTAACATCTTTGTAATATAATTTTCATTCTAGCTATATACATCTCTTCAACCTATAGTAAGTATACTGTATATCCGTACACTAATTATTAATTAAAAAATTTAAATCTTAATCCATATATATCTTATTCATTCACTTAATCACTTAGATATTAAGCATTGATTTTCAACTAATTCAAAATACTTGTTGAAGGAGGGCAAGTCCTTCAAATTAAGAAGTGATATAATAGGATTCTTAAAACTAGGGATGAATAATAGTATTATAATAGAGGTGCATCCCACAAAACCCGAGCAAGCATAAGTAGCGGTATCTTGTAAAATCAAAATTATGGATTGAGTTCAGACAAACACGTTCCTGCATGACAGGCCAATCACACACATCCCACAAACCAACAAAATTAAACTGGGATTCTTTCATCAATACTCTAACAAGGGTTTTTGTCACCCTACCATGTGAAGCAGGCCTCTAATTTAATCATACATTAAAATTATTATTATACTATCATGTGTTCTTAATTGTACAAATAATAATGTATAGTATTAAACAATGACTCATAGGGCTCTTAAAATGCCAACCCTTCACACTCGCTTATCACTGCCACTTCCCCATTATTAAACTAATGTTTAACACCCAAATGCACTAAAATAATGTGTTTTTGTTGGCACTGCCTGTGGCTGTGACAACGGTGTTCATGGGCACGCGGGAACACTTGCAAAGGCTTATGACGCGTCGAGACGTCACTTCTCCATACCCATCATGGCCCTTCTAAATGGACGGCTATGATCATGCATGCCACCTGTTTCGAGTTTTGAAGAAGTGACTAACACATTCTAATGAAACCACTTAATCAAGGTCAAAGTAGCTAGGGCTCCACTACTTCTAAATTTTCAATCTCATATCTTTTCTTATCCCCCTTATAATTCCTTTCAAGATTTTAATTTTCCTTTTGCTAGTTGGATCAACATATATATACAAGTCTTCTTTTTCTTAAAAGAGAGTTTAGATGAGTTGAATTCTGAAGACTTATCAGTATTACGGAGAATTTATAGATTATTCATCAAGAAAATCTTTACATCAACGATGAGATTTGAATTCACGATCTTATAAGGTTTGAGTTGGATCATACCGATTGAACCGATATTTTTGTTGGTATGTATAGGATCTGTTTTCTTCATCCTAATTTGCACTTTGGAATTAGTCAGCTCCATTTTTAATTAAGAAGAAACAAATCGATAGGAAAAGGACAAACTGACTTTATATCTGATAGGGTGGGGTTCTTGCACCCGACCACCAACCACAGTGCCTACTTATTAGGCTTAGCTGTAGAATTTTATGAAGGCTATGGGCCATCAACACACACACGTACATTAATTCTCAAACATTAAATCCCCCAAAAAATAATTATACATACATTTGTATCTTATATATAAATAATGCTTGTGGTCACGATATACATAATGATAGTTATTGCAACCACATTTGGCTTCCTGGTCTATCATGACTTTTTTTTATCTTCTATTAATTAACATTATTTTTTTTTATAATTTTTTGCAATAATTATAATTATCTTCTTTACTTCACCCGCAATTTAACAGCGCTTGAAAGACTTAAGGGAAAGGTAAAGCAAGCAATTGATGATAGACCCGTTTCTACTGGGAAATGTGGGAAGGTTAAGTTTATGAAGGTGATGAGGATCTTACTATCTTAGTTCATAAATAATGCATATACAAGATGCACATTGGGAGTTGCCAAATTAAGATCCCTTCCATGTGAGAAATCTTAATTTTAATTTTAATATAATATAATATAATCTTTTGCTCCAACTTGATACACATTAACTGAAAAACAGGATTAAGGCCCTTGGGTCCTGGGCCACGTGGCACTTTTCCATGTGCTATAAATGACTTCACTTCCAAGGGGCAGGGCTTGTTCAATCCATTGGCCTTTATTTTGGGGAGTTGTTTAGAGATCCTATGCCACCACAGCCTTTAAGTGCAATTCAAGTTCAAGAAAAGCCACATATAGTCTTTGTTCACATCTCTTCATGCCCTTTTGTCTTTTATTTTATTGTCACACACAGGTAAAAGAATTGTTGAATTAGACCTAATTAACAATATTAATTGTTGAATTTGGGTACCCTTGTTGGTGGTATCTGACTAGCTAGACTTTACTTGAGTTTTGTAAGACGAGCAACTAGGTGCTAACTTGAGGGATGAGATACTAGAAGCTAATTTTAGTAAGCTAAGGTACTGGATAAAGAATGAACATAAAAAATAATCAATTTTAACAGGGTGATCTTAACTAAAGACATTAATTAAAAGATAATTCATCTTTTTAAAGGTAAATTCTAAATCGTACGGGACAAAAGTTGACAAAACAATTATACTACAAACTTTTTAATCTTTTTCATTTTTAAATTTTTTATTCAATCAATCAAATAAAACCATCCTATTTTGTATCGAATTCGTGCATAAACATTCGTACTATATAGCAAGTATGATTAATTATTAAATACTTTTAGTTAGTTAAAAACAAGTGGTAAGTATTTTTCATGCTTTTATTGTTATTTCTTTAATGAGTACCCTTAACATTTGTCATAGTAATATACCTCTTCTATTTCTTTATATATATACCTTTTTTTTTCTCATTTTTTTATTATATCATTTCACATATATCATAATTTTTTATCTTCCTTGACAAGCAGACAAAGTGAGTAATTAAGAAAATAATAATGTTAATTATTTTAGAAACCTATAGGGTTGACGCAGTGGTATAAGGCTCTTGCATTCACATGTGGAGAAACGATGAACCCGTGTTCAATTTTCTCCATGTGCAAAATTTTCTTTGGTCAGCGACAGTCACGCACCGTAAACGGAATTAATACCCAATAGGTTGAGAGACACCATGGTCTCTGACCTAGAAAAAAAAAATTTAGAATTTTAAAATAATAAATAACTAAATAAAATCTTTCAAAATAACAAATAAACAAATAGGGAAGGAACATCACAAAAGGGTGGCAGCTGAGTTTGAATTTACCAATTAGAATGCCACAATCCCAATGGCTGTACTGTTTAACATGTTAGTACAGTTGTTTGGGTGCAAGCTGAAACATGATGATAATAAATAAAGGTAGCACACTTGGGTGCCATTTGTCAGTGAGGGATCAACGATCATTTAAGAAAAACGTAAAAAACAAATCTCAAAATGTCATTGAGAACTGTTTGATCTTATAATTGAACCGTACTTAATCCGTTTTGTTTATACTTTAGGTTTCCTCTTCTGATCTACGACAAGTATTTAAGTTTTTTCAATAACAAATGAATATACCCGTAACTGATTTTATCTCGTATTTCTTAATTGAGTTCATAATAAATTTGAAACAATTTGCAAACCGTGTATTTATGCTTTGTGTAGTTGCATTTAATTGTACATGTGCTTCAACCTTCAAGTGACGGAATGCATCTTGTAATTAAAATATAAGGAACAACTAGTATATTTGAAAATTCACCAAAAAAAAAAAAAAGAGTAATATATTTGAAAGTTGAGGGATTAAAAAAAAATTGTCTATATAAAGTGGGTGTCTGTCTGCATGTGCTAGGTGGGTCCAATTTAAAACGGGCCGAACTATTATGGGCTCAAACTGTTTACCATCAGGATCAAATGAGATAGATCTTGTTTAACGGACTATTTTTTCTTTAAGGGCCGAAAAATGAGTAAATTTTTTTTTATAAGAAATGAAAGATAAAAATTAAAGACTTAAATATATTTTTAGTCATTGAAAATTGAAATATAGTCATATTTTGTTTTTGGTTCCTAAAACATTTTTGCTTAACTTTTGAATCCCTGTAAAATCCTTGTTTTGGTTTTAATCTTTGCTATTTTGTTTTAGTCCTAATATATCTATTTTTCGTTTTAATTCCTATTAATATATCTATTTTTCGTTTTAATTCCTATAATATGTAGATCATTTGCTTTTAGTCTCTATCAAATATTTTTTCTAAGGGACTAATTTAAAATGAACAAAAATTATAAACACTAAAGCAAAATATATATATATATATATATTGATTAAAACAAGATAACAAGGACTAAAATTTAAAAAAAAAAATTACAGGATCAAAAGTCAAGCAAAAAATTTTTAGGGACTAAAAATAAAATACAACTATATTCTAAGTACCAAAAATATATTTAAGGCAAAATTAAATATAAGAACATTTTTTTGTCAACAATGTGTATAGTTATCATGTTATCACATGCCTTAAATAGCTGGACCGAAACATGATGGGTAGGTTGCAGGATCATCTGTATGACTGTATGAACCTTTCTCAGAAAATGAATACAACAAGTATACAACCCAAAGAAATTTCTTTGAAATTAACAATAATATACA
This sequence comes from Pueraria montana var. lobata, assembly GCA_026413185.1. Taxonomy (NCBI): domain Eukaryota; kingdom Viridiplantae; phylum Streptophyta; class Magnoliopsida; order Fabales; family Fabaceae; genus Pueraria; species Pueraria montana. The sequence continues at coordinate 18,803,851 of CM048656.1, forward strand.
TTATTTGTGTAAACATAGACTTGTGAAAGTTAGAGAGATTCTATTCACAAACCTCTTCTTTCATGAAAGTCGAATTGTTTCATTATATCTTAATCATTTCAAAATGATACGCATGAATCTACCGTACAAGGAGATTATAAATATAAAACATGGATAAATATCATTATCGTCAATCATTGCTATTTGCTAATGAAGAGCTAGCACATGCATTTGACTGCATCAGCATTCAGCGCCACTCAACAAAAATAAACATAAGTTTCTTCAAAAAGAAAATACACTAGTTGCATCTCTTTATTTTTAAATTTTTTAGAATAGATTACACTATTTTTCTTTACATAAATTACCCTCTTTTGTACCTTTATCTTAAAATATACACTTTTTTTTTCTTCAGAGATAAATATGAATTACACTTTAACCATTTTTAATATAGACAAGTCTCTTAATAGCAGTATATAATTCTGTATGTGCTTCTCAATAATATTTTATCTTTTTCTACAACTTTTAATGTCAGCAGTAACTAATTTTGAACACCTTATTATTGATATTAATATTTTAGAAGGTGGAATGAAATTTTGAACACCTTATAGGTAACTAATAACTTAACTACACACTTAGATTTATGCAAAACCTACTGTTTAAGAGTCATTATTAACTTTCTTTCATGAACCTAAGGTATTTCTGAGTCTGGAGTCAAAGTATAATCCCTTAAAGTACTGAAATTCATTTAAGGTGTTGATTTCTTCCAGCAGATGTTTTTTCAAAGCCATTAATACACTAAATTCTTAGGCCTCTCAAAATATGTCGAGCGTGGGTCAAATGATTCAAAATAGTTCATTTTTGCTATTTAAAGAACGCAATTGTGTAGTTACCGTATATTGTTGATAATCATGAGTTAATTGAAGTACAAATGATAAAAAGATGATTTCCTATAAGTTAAAGTTTAGTTGTTGAAATTCATTTGATTTGCTTAAAAGAGTTAATTAAAATTTTGCTCAATACTTGAGTATATTTAGAAGTGTGTGGAGGTTGTCAAGCAGGTAAGCAATATAGATTATTTTTTCTTAGTTCAACTACATGGAAAATAAATGAATGAAAAGTTTCAATTGGTTTACTCAAATGTCTGTGGACCTATGAAGACTATGTACACATTTGTTTTTTAGCTAGCACTAATTCTAATGCTTCTAAATGTAAAAGCAATAACTAGTTATTGGTTAAACCCACGTTCAAGTGTTTTTCAACATGAAATCAAACATGTTCTTCCTCATTTAATAGCAGCCGAGTATTTCATTCTTCTATTTTATTTTCTTTTCAGAAACCACAGTTCCTAATGCAAGCTCCAAGGGTAGCTCTTATTTAACATGGTCCATCATCATATGCAGAGCCTGATAATAAAATGTTACTACCAAGTATCTTAATCAAATAAATAGAAGATTTATATTGAAGAAAACACAGTAAAAGTGTATTATTATACTATCTTATAAAAACTTTTTACTTCTAATTATTTAAGCCACTGGTTAGTATTCTCCAAGCTTTTATTATAGTTATAGATGAACAACATTAAAATTAAAAACAATCCTAGGCACATGTCACAGAGCAACAACCAGCAGCATAATGTGGCATGGTTACAACTTGCTCTTCCTAACAGGCCCCATCTCCTTAGCCTTTGTCCTCAGCAACTTCTTCTGTGTCTTCCCAGTAGCTGTCTTTGGCAATGGTCCAAACACAACTGATTTTGGAACCCAATAAGCAGGCATCTTGGACCTACAGAACTTAACTATGTCCTCAGCCAAACTTTGCTCATTAGTACCATCCACTCCTGGCTTCAGTGTCACAAAAGCACAAGGTGACTCACCCCACTTCTCATCAGGCCTTGCCACCACTGATGCCTCAAGTATTGCAGGATGAGAGAACAGAACATTCTCTATCTCAACACTGCTGATATTTTCACCACCCGAGATGATGACGTCCTTTGACCTATCTTTGATTTCTACGTATCCATCTGGGTGCTTCACAGCCAGATCCCCAGAATGGAACCAGCCATTTGCAAAGGCCTCCTCATTAGCCTTGGGGTTCTTCAAGTACCCTTTCATCACTGCATTGCCCCGCATCACAATCTCACCAACAGTGGCACCATCAGCAGGAACTGGCTGCATGGTTTCTGTGTTCATGACTTCTAGGCCTTCCAAGGCGATGTACCGAACCCCTTGCCTCGCGCTGAGCCGGGCTAGCTCTTCAATGGGAAGTGACTCCCACTCTGGCTTCCAGGAACATATGGTGGAGGGGCCATAAGTTTCTGAGAGACCATAAGTGTGAGTGACGCGAAATCCTAGTTTGGACATCGCGGCAATTACAGATGGAGGAGGAGCTGCACCAGCAGTGTTCACATGTACAACATGGGGTAGAGGCAGGATGGCTTCCTCAGGAGAGGCATTGACTATTGAGTTAAGAACCACTGGTGCTGCACAAAAATGAGTCACTTTGTACTCGGCAATGGCTGCATATACTGCCTTAGCTGTTACCTGTGTTAATCCATAAGAAAGGTGAGTTAGGGGAAATGTTTACAACAACTATCTAAGTAGCTGTTAAAAGAAAACAACTCTCAGAAAAAAGTATACAGCAATATTAGTTAAAAAGACAGCAGCATATTCAAACAGATTAGCTTCAAGCAACACAAAACAGAGAATTGTTCATTTGAAATATAATAAAAAGAGAAATGTTAATGACACATTCTCCACTGTTGGCTGAAATTTATTGAACATCATAAAATTATGTGGGTTCCACTCCTTATTTAATGCACCTCAGTCATGTTTTTGTAGTTTTTAATAAATTTTAATCCAAAAGAAAAATAATATTGGAGAATATATTGCTAGCACTCCTTTAATAAAAATTTATGTACATTCAAACTTTCAAATTAGAATGTTATCACTATTCAACCAACCAAAAAATAAACAGCAAAAACATTATTGATTTAGAAGAACTCTCGAATCCTGTTCAACTAATTCTGTAAGTTCAACATAAACTAATTTATTTTTTCAACCATATCAATATTATTTAAGAGACTCATCAGTCATGTGGTCAATGAAGCCATCATCTATTTGACCTACTAACATCAACGATTGCATCAAACTTCAAGCTAAAATTGGAAATGATCAACAAGGCATGTGCAGCATATTTTACTCAACAAAATTAGTCTCAATCACTCCAATAAACAAAACCGATTAATTTACCTGCCTGAGACAAATGTTTGTTCCACAAAGAGCAGCAAGTGTCCAAGGATAGCACCAGCCATTGCAATGAAACATGGGAAGTGTCCACAGATACACAGCCCCTTCATTCATTCCCCAATGAAGAGCTCCACTCAGAGACATGAGATACGCCCCTCGGTGGTGTAACACCACACCCTTAGGACTAGCAGTGGTACCTGATGTGTAACCCAAAGCAATGCTCTGCCACTCATCCTGTGGAGGCTTCCACTTGAATTCAGGGTCCCCACTTTCAAGAAATTTCTCATAGTCAATGGCTCCTTTGGCCAAAGCATGTGTGAGAGCCTTGGGGTGGCAGTTTTCATCACCAATGACAACTAAAATTGGAGGCTTGAAGCTTTTGCTTTTCTCAGACCAGATTTTCAAGGACTCTTCTGCCACGGAAAAGAACTCTTGATCCACGATCACGGCCACGGCTGATGAATGAGCAAGAACGAAAGCCATTGCTTGTGCATTTAGACGAATGTTAACAGTGTTCAACACAGCTCCTGCCATTGGAACTCCAAAATGAGCTTCATAAAGGGCTGGAATGTTGGGTGCAATAACAGCCACCTGGTGGCAGCATTGAATTAGAAAACCAGTTTGACATGAACACACTTTAATGCAACATCAACATCCAAGAGGAGAAATCCAGAACTATCATGATCCTTACTAATTCTTTCTCATTCTCATAAATGAATACATGTCAAGTAGGTAGGTGCATGAATTAGAGTGCAAGTTTAATTGGTGTTTGCATGTTGCCATATAAATCTTCTGGATCCAATTGAAAGACAAAGAAGACCAACAACGATAACATGCTGAATCTATCTAATTCATGAATTAAACAGGGTATAAGAGAGTTACGTACAGTGTGGCCGAGACCGATGGAATGGTTAGAGAGAGCAGAGGCGAATCGACGGCAGCGTTGGTAAGTCTGGTGCCACGTGTAGTGTCGTGATCCGTGGATGACGGATGTTCTGGTGGGGTGGACGAGAGCTGCTCTTTCCAAGAACCATAGCGGGGTCAAGGCGGTGTGGTTGGCATCGTTTTTGGGCAGATCGTCTATGTCGCGGCCCACACCCATTTCCTGCACCCAAGTAGAACGAAACTGAATGAATGAGGAGTGTGGAAGAGTACGACGTTGTGTTAATATCCTGCGATATCTCAGCAAGTGATTGTTCATTACACAACAATCAGTGAGGAGAATGTAAGCTGGAGAGGATCCATGCGTATGCATTAGTGTTTATATAGCACACAACAATGCGTCATTGACGCTGACGGGTCTTTGCTAATCCAACGGCTCTTGAATAAATATTAGTATTATTATTATGTTATGGTGTCAATTGACAATTCCATTTTTGCTTTTCTTTCTTTCAATTTAGACCTTTGATGCTCAAGTTACATGTGTCATGTATATTACATTAGAGTGAGTGAGCGAGTTTGTGTGCTTTCTTCGCAGTTTTCACCTCCAATGTGCAACTTCGTTTTTGCGTTCTCTTCTTTCTCTTGTGCTGCTTCCAGTGGCCGAGGTTTTCAATTTCACTTTCAAAACTAATCACAACTCTTAAGTTACTGTTAATGTCCTATACTTTCTTTAAATTTGCTTTTCCTACGTCGTTACATGCATGATGCATTGCTCCTTCTTTCTATCTCAATACCTTCCTCAGTTCCTCCTATACCATTCTGTCAGCATCACCAGTTTGCCAACTTTTTATTTATTAAAATCATTATTTTATAAGTGAGTGGCACTAGTTCTATTTTTTTTAATTAATTCCAACCTACATTACAAGGTGAGGAGTGGACAACTTTATATCTTTTTTTAATTATGTGTCAAAAGTATTATTTGAAAAATAATGTGAAAATTTTCATAAGGACTCAAAGTTATAAGCAAATTTATTTAAAAGAAACGACTACAATTCATTTTTTTATATTCTCTACTTACTATATTCTTTAAAATGAAATTCCATATTGGTCTTACTATAAAAAAATAAAATTAATATCGGCATCAATTACCTTCAAAATAAATGTTAAAAAAATATCAAAAAAGACATTACTAATATTGTTGATTTATTTCAATTCAATTTATCATACTACATTTGAAAATAACCCATAAAAAACTTATACTAGATCAAAATATTAATATTTAAAAGTGAAGTTCGGAAAACTTGATACTTTGAAACCATTTCACACAGATTTTCCTTTGTTCAACTTTTAGTTAATGTCTAACCAAGACCACAAGAATATTATTTTAATTACTTTGACTGGCGCAAATAAATTTCATTGTACAAGTTCTTGGGTTGATAAAACAATCAACTGAAAAAGTAATTTTTTTTAATTAAAAAGTAATTTCTTCGCATCTAGAAACAATGTAGTTGCGCACTTCTGCATGAAGCATGCAGCACCATCACATGTCAAGAAAACTGAATTTACCTGGTGTATTGTATTGAGACTTGGACAAGGGCAAAAGTAATATGCAATATAATCACACTCAAGTTGAATCTGAAACATTCTGTAAGGACCAAAAAATGGAAATATCACTCAGTCCCAACTCCCAAGTCACTAAGAAAATAGCAAAAAAAGACAGCACGCATTTCTCGCAGAGTCAAAACCCATAAATTCTGCACAATATTACTATAAACATGTTTGCCTTAAAGATATGGAATCACGGCACAAATTTGATGTCTTTGAAGTATTCATGCTCCACAGCGCTCCTGGCGGTAATTCTTTTGCTGGGATCCAAGCAAAGCATACTCTGGAATACAATAGACATTAGTACATACAATAAAATACCACAGAAAATCTATAGTATAAGTACACGAAGAACCAAAAAGGATGTGAGTATCTAAAATGAAGAAAACCAATAAAAATGCAAGAATGGATTGTTATAGAGGATTGAGTAAATAAATTAATGGACAACTGTCATGAAATATTTCATTTCATTATATGATAAATCAATTACAGGAATGCATTTGTTATCTAATAATCCCAACATACAGCAGATACGTAAACCAGCCTTGGACCCAGATATGTTCAAAAGGCATTCAAGAGATTCAAGGGTCATTTAACTAGCATCTCCCTTTAAGATTCACGAGAAAAACAAAGGATAATCGCTCTCCTTCCTCCTCTGCTTTCAGCTCAAAATTTAATGTTGTTAAAAGTTACTGAAGGGAATGCTGGGAAACTCCAAGTGTCAAAAGGGTTTCAACAGTCGAGTGGTTTGGATGCAAATGTAAATTATAAAATTTAAATTAAAAAAAAAAAGTCCAGTTGATCACAAAATAAAAAATCTAATGGCTGAAACTGTCTGAGCATTGCACCAGTTATTGTTATTTATAAGGCACAACATTAGTTATGATTCTACCAATTAGTAATAGGTCTTTCCCAATGGAACTATTTTTTAGGTTAACTAAGTGCCTTATAAATAGCAATAACTAGAAAATATAATAAACTGAAATCACCATTTATGCATGGTTACTTACCAAATACCTTGATTTCTGAGCTACATAGATATAATCAGTTATCATTGTGCTAAATGTTGGTTGTGTTAATGTAAAACCTAATGAGGGTGACTACTATCTAATACTTATGTTTTATATTATTGCTTCTAAATAGATTTCTCTGGTTTTGTTTTAATTTTCAACAGAACAGAAAGTACTTTCTCTTAATTAGTAATGAAATACACAAAAACTTGTTTCATTTTATCCCATTTATACAGACCCAATTACCTTTTTTTATGGAGGAAAGTACTTGGGAATGAGAGTGTAATAATGGGTAATCTAGTGGAGAATTGAACCTCTTGACAACATCACCACACCCCAGCCTTAGAGACTGAGGATGGTGGTAGTTGAACTAGATACTTATTTGCACAATTTAATGAAAAAAAAATACTATATCACATCTTGCACTTACAGAAAGAAGATTAAGACCAGCTGCATCAAGATTTGGAACCACAGTTGCTAAGTCCTGCAAAGTATGAGATAAGGTTAAATTCTTACTGAATGAAGAACACAACAATTAGTCCAGGTTTAAGACAAACAACCATAATTACCTTGCGTGGCCATTTGGGAAATGTTGATTTAAAATCAGGCAATGAAGTCACTCCAGGCCATGTGTCTTCATTTGGTGTGCCCAAGATTCTTCATATAAGGAACAATATGTATATATATTAGTGTATATATGTAGCATTGACTATTCATTTGATGGAATTGGAACTTGGAAGCAAAAATTCATGACTATTTTTGCCATTTTTCAAATCTATTTAACAGGTTTTGATACAATCATTAAAAGTTCTAAATTCAAAAGCATACAAAAATTAGGAAAGGTCTCTCTTTCTCTCCATTACCTTTACCAAAAGAAGAATTTGAAAAAACTGAGATTATACATATTTAATAAAGTTGCCAATTTTCCATCAGTTCAAATGCAATATAATCATAGTCACTTCAATCAAGAAAAAGTCGCTTATATTTAGCTTCTTTTTCAACTTTTGAAAGAAATGTTGATTGTGCATAACATTTGAAACAAAATGCTTCCATATCTCAAAGTCCATCCATAATCAATGAAAAGTGAAAACAAGATTTTTTTTTCAATGTTTCTTGTACAATCATAGAAAACAATAAACAAAGTGAAAAACAAAATAACAAATTGATAGTTTTGTAATTATTTGTAAAAACAGAAAATGAGAACAGTAAATGTTTTCTTAAACCAAACAAACCCTTAGGGTCTTTGACTCACCTGTACAAGGTAGATTATTTGTCTTAAGGATGCCAACTTAATATTAATTATTCCACATCAACTTTGTTAAGTTTTTTTCTCACTCTTTTCCAGCATTTGGTCTATCCTAGGTCGCTTATGTTTTTTCTCACCCAAGCATTTGGAAGTCAGACAAAGAGACCTCAGCGGTAGCATCAAATAAATTGCGAGGTTTATGACCACTAATGTCAACTTATAGGAAACCATTCCAGCATCAGATTGAAATTCCTCCACAATATAACTTCCACAGAATTTTCAACTTTATATCCATGAAATACTTGTCTGGCTTGCCTTTTCATAAAAAAAATGCAATGAATAGGAAATTTAAAGAGATCGTTAATAAGAACAGAGTGCAAAATAGGAATGCATATTTTATTGCTAAAGGTCATTGACTACAAGGTACCATATTAAGTAATATCTAAAGTTCTTATGTTAACGATACATGTAATATCCTATCATCTATATAAGAAAATGTCCTATTTTATTTCCTTGTGTGAAATGCGAGCTTTAAGCTTGTGTGCAAGTTATCCCTTAGCCACAAGCTAGAAGCTTGTCAAGCTGTCAATCGTGCCCTGAAAAATTATCTATCACCCAGACCTAGTCAAAGGCCTCAAAGGTATCCAACATGAAGGTGGCATAAATTTGAGGACCATACCCTTGAGGCCATTAGTAACTAAATATCCAAAAGAGGCATGTCATGCTTTTTTTTTTGTTTAACTTATACTAGTTTATAGGTTATTCAATTGTGGGGGAGGGAAGAGCTTTAAGATTTGGAGAAGCAAAAAAGAAGGGGAAATGCACAAACAGAGAAGCAAAATATGAGACCAAGCAGGCAATTTGTTCAATAATTCAATAACTATCAAATCTGAAAACTAACTTTCAAAGGGCCAAAGCTGAAAACTAACTTTTAAAGGGCACTGATCACATAACATTGTCACCAACACATCAAAAATCATTTAAATTACACATATAAACAAGAATATGTATATGTGTGTGTGTGCGTAAACTTAACCCCCCTCCTCCAAAATAAATGTCAAACAGGATTCAGATCTTCAATCAATTCTCATCATGGTAGTTGAATCGGGATTCAAATTGTGAATCGGAAGGCTCATTTTCTGAATCGTGAATCGAATCGTATTGTGAATCGTAAGATTCATGATCAATAATAAAACATAGCATATACAACTAACAAAAACATATTAAAGCACATATTCATGATCAATAACTAAAAAAACATAACTCTAGGAGCATGAGATGCATGAGTTCTGTTAAATTTGAGTTTGTGAAGCTTTTATTTTGGTAGAATGAAAACAAAGCAATTAAATAGCTAAATAGAGTTCATGCATTAAATGAGTAAGCAACAAATAAAGTGGTGGAGTAATCAAATAGGATAAGTTCAGAAGTGTTCTTTCAATTCCTTTTTATTAAATAATTTAAGCATATATGACTTTTCAATTTTTTCATGAGAATTGGTGAAACAAAACTAAAAAAATAACGAATACTTGAATCTTGTGAATCGTAAGATTCAACATGATTCATTCATGAATCGTAAGATTCACATGATTCATTCATGTATCGTAAGATACAAAGTCTTTTAAGATTCATCTTAGGATATGTATCGGTAGGCAGTCAAATCATATCGAATCGTAAGATTCGAATCGTGAATCTTAAGATTCTGATAACTATGATTCTCATAGAAATACTTAAAAATGGTATTCAAAAGTCTACAGACATATTCATAGATGATAGCTATTATTAAGATTTACCAAGAAATGCAAAATTTATGGAAATAGATATTCACCTGAATATTTTAAATAATTCATCAATCTCAGAGTCCCCAGGGAATAGAGGTCGTTGGTTTACCATCTCTGCAAATATACATCCCACTGACCAAACATCAACTGGGGTAGAATAATGACGAGATCCAAGCAATATTTCTGGAGCTCTGTACCATAATGTCACCACCTACAAACAATGACCAATGATTATAAACACAGAAATGGAAATAAATATTAAATTATGTTAAAGTTCATCAACCAGACTACCATAATACCTTTCCACAAAACTTTATATGTACACCTAATCTGCTATTAAATAATTTTATTTGTTTTAATTCAAAAAAATAAATGCAAATTTATTTTCGAGTTAATAAAAGTTTAGAGGAAGGGTCAAGGCATGACACAAGACTTCGGAGCTTATATAATAGTAGTACATACAGATGACCTAGCAATGAAGGATCATTAGCAGGAATCGAACTCGAGACCTTTCAGATGATGCAGTTTGATCCTACCCATTGAGCAAACCCTCAATGGATGATTATATAACATGGCTGGTATACAAAGTGTAAACAAATATCAGAGCAATCTTACTAACATTCTTGATTACTTATTATAATGGAACTCAAATTAGCAATGTTTCATGTATTAAAAATTTCAAATTAACATAAAGTGAACAGAAAAAATCTCTAAATACCAATTTGGTGGATTGTTTGAAAGTGGCCACTAAGCACTGACCAATGATGTTTCAGGATTGCATGAAAGGGACCAATGACCTTTCAGCATTCTCGAGGACAGGCAATTTCCCAATGTTAATTTGCAAAATGGGGAAAACCAAATTTAACTAGATACTCATTCCATGGTTAAATTCAGGTAAGCTCTCAAAAAAACTATTCAAATTAACAAATGCATTACAGCAAAGATAAACAATAACAAAGTCTTATTCCCACTAAATGGGGTCAACTACATGGATTCTTGACCACCATTGTGCTCAATATTGCATCACATATATCGGACGCACAAACAATATGACCCCCCCCCCCCCCCGGGTAGTCATGTAGCTTTAGCATTACAGGGAAGTAAGATTTTCAACTATGTTTGGAGTTCCAAAAGATGCAACTTTAGAACAAAGCACAAGAGCATACCATTTTCTCGAGAAAAAGCCCATTCATTTCAATTTTATTATCTGCATGGATGACTAGAAGCACATATAAGGTAGCACACAAACCTCATGTGTAAATGTCCTGACAGGAATGCCAAATGCCCTAGCCAATCCAAAATCTGCAAGCTTTAGTGAATTAGTACGGCGATCTATCAACAAATTCTGTGGTTTCAAGTCTCGATGAAGAACTCTATGTGAATGACAGTAAGCAATGCCACAGAGAATTTGATAAAGGAACATCTGCAGAAAGGATCATTAAAGAATTCAAAATTTAAATCCAAACTAACTGGTATTTTCACCAAAATTAGCATCTCCCTTATATAATCCATGACAAAATAGATTTTACATTAATGATGAATGTTAAGGTGGAAACATTGAACCATAATCTAACCTGCAAAAAACAAGATGAGAAGGGAAGGTAATGGGAACATCACACATAGCATCGTAACTAATCACACTCAGATAGTACATTAATGAGGGAGGCAGTCACACAGACAATAAGAAAGGAAACCAAAACCAAGGAAATACATTATAGCTGCATCTCAGTACAGCATCTTAATTTCCATGTTGATAGCTAGCAAAGACTAGAGAGCTCCAACCAAAATTCTAAAGGCAAAACTTATTAATCAACTGATCACACATTTTCTGAAACAGAAAACTTTGAAGGAAAACATCATACCAATCAAGTAATCAAAAATAAAAAATAATCTACAAAACTCTTTAATTCATCACAAAACTCAGGAGACATGCACAATCATTCTCATACTTCATTTGATTTGTAGAAAGAAATGACAAAGAATAAGAAACCCATATATTTGCTTGCCAGATTAAATTTCTTGCTCACTCCCAAATTTATAACTCAAGTTACAAATACGTATAATCTGAGAAAAGAAAACCACAGGTCACTCACCTTTACTTGCCGTGGATCTTTCACAAACTCTGGAGATGAATCCATGTGCTTCTTTAGATCCAAGTCCAGATACTCAAAAACCAGATACAATCGCTTCTCACTGTGCACTACATCCTGCAACCTGTCATCCACACAACCACCAAGCATAACTCAATAATGAATTGACTAAAAGGCAGAATAAGATTAAGAACAGCACACAGCAAAGTACATATTCATGGCCAATATGCCAAGGCATATAAAGAGTTTAATTTCTATACATTGTCAATGTAAAGAATTTTACACTATCAACCAATCAGAAATCATCATTTGGTATGAATTAGTTATTGTAAAAGTCAACAAGCTAGTCATACATAACGATTTGTGATTGAGTGACAATGTAAAAACCCTTTTATACTATAAGTGCATACACTATTTGCTCGACACATAAATCTATACAAACATTGCTCAAATTTAGTAAGACAAAAAGCATGACTCGAAAATGAAAGTGTTCGCATAATTGTGTACACATCCTACAGCCACCTCACCTACACGAACAATTCACAGCCGTACAGTCTCTCAAATACCACAACCAGTTCACCAAACACCAAACACAAACATCAACTGAATGGAATTAAAGTATCAAAACCAGGTTATCAATTGTTCCACACATCTAAACCCTACACCCTACGAACAACAACACGAAGCCGCCGCCTCCATTCATTATACTTCAAAAGCTAAAATTCCAAGGTTAAACCAGAAACACAAATTCACGATAAATAGCACGCAGCAACAACATTATTAACCCTCCAATTTCACCATCGATAACGACACATTGCATTCCAATAGAAGGAGAAGGAATTAGAGAATACCTAACAATGTTCCTATGCTGCATCTCTTTCAAGAGAGAAATCTCGCGAATGGCGGTGCTGGGAACCCCTTCGTCCTCCTGCTCGAGGCGAATCTTCTTGAGCGCGATGGTCTCATTGGTGACGCGGTCGCGAGCCTTGTAAACGACGCCGTATGTTCCCTCCCCTATCTTCTCCACCTTCTCGTACTGCAAAATCGAAACCAATTTTCACGAAAAGTTTGTGAGAGGAAACTGAGAATCGAAAAGCGATGCATTGCGCAACCACTTACCTGTTCCATGGAAGATCTAAGAAGAAACAAGGGTGGAGCGGTTTGCAGTCACTCTCTCACTCCACTCTTGTCACTCGTTCTCTCTCTCTCTCTCTCTCCCTTTCACTCTTCTCAAGTCAAGTCTATTTGTTTCCTTTCCTCCCCTACCCTTTTCCCTCTTTTTTTTTTTGGTTAATGATTTTCTTTTTTAATTATTTAGATTTACTTGTAAATTATAATTTTACTGAAAATGACGAGTGACAACTATGTCAACCATGACAAGCTCTTCATCCATTGGTTACTTTTTTTATATCATATTTATTTGTGCAAAATATTTATAGACTTTATTGATGATTGATTAAGAAACATGATTGACTATTGTACTACTCGGACTCGGCACTCCATCGAGTAGTATAATCTTACTCGAATCAAGGAAGTTATAACGGAAAATATATTTTACTATATGATAAGATAAAGAAAGATCAAGATACAAGATTATGATAGAAGATAAGATTATCTCTATGAAAAATTACGAGATTTGATAGGAAAATAACCCTATCAAATCTATCTATTTACTTTCTATAAATACAAAGCAATTCACTCCTATTAAGGTACGAAATTCTACACCATTGTGATACGTCTCCTGCATCTGCACCTCTAGTTTGAGCGTCGGAATGTCTTTACAGGTACACCCCCACCATTCACGAAGGATATTCCGGCGGAACCACCACACCAGAATACTTACCAAATCCGGTGAGAACATTTGGCGTCCACCTTGGGGCTCGGTGAAACTTTTCCCAGCCACACCAATCAACGCGAAACGATCGCGATGGCAGCAACCCAAGGCAAAATAGCGAACCAAGAAAAGCGACCACAGGGGCCAAAAACCGTAGCTCAGGGAACACTGGCACCAGGGGATACCCAAGGAGGTAACCCCAATAATGTGACGCACATCCCGCGCCAGGCGCTTGAGAATCACCCGTTGATCCAAGCCCTGCAATGGGAAGTGAACACGCTGAAACAAAATAGCGCAAAAGAAATAGAGGATCTCCGCAGGGAGAACGCCACTTTCTGAGAGCAATACCAGAAACTACAAGAGGACCGGAGAGCACACTCGGTTGCCCACGCAACTGCCAATGGACAACCTGACCAAACAGAACAGGATGACACTACCTGGAGCGAGGCAGACCGAACAACAGCCCACATGGAATCTAGACCCGTATCCGTTTAGCGCACGGTCCCAAGACGGAACGCAATGCTCAAGACAACAAGACGACACCCGTTAGTAGATGGCATAATGGAAACACCACTATCGGCCGGTGTAAACCTCTGTCTATGGACCGTTATGACGGCCTAACGGACCCGAACGAACACATCGACGCGTTCGTCACACAAGTGAACCTATACACAAACGACGATGCCATCATGTGTCATGTTTTCCCAACCACCTTAAAGGGGGCAGCATTGAACTGGTACACGTGCCTCCCTCCTCGCTCGATTGACTTTTTCGCCACATTGGTCACTCGCTTCGACGCCCAATATGCTACAGGTCAGCCTCACCACTTGACAGCAATGACATTAGCCAACATTCGGCAAGAGGACAACGAGTCCCTTAGGGACTTCATGGAGAGATTTGCTGAAGTCTCAGTTAGAATCCAAGACCTAAATCCTCAAGTAGCACTAACCACCATGCTGATGGCACTGAAATCCGGACCCTTCTTGGACAGCCTATGCAAGAAGCCCCCCATGACATGGACGAGCTTAGAGTAAGAGCAGTAGGGTATATTCAAATGGAAAAGATGACGAAGTTACGAGAACGCGTCAGAGGTGAATCCCATAAGAAGCATAAGGAACGCGAGAAAATAGGAACGAGCCGAGAGCGAACTTTTAACGGTAGAACCAGGGCCAAAAAGCCTCCTCGTGCAAGATTTACTCACTACACTCCCTTAACAGAAAGCAAAACTCGGGTCTTAGAAGAAGCCTGCAATGCCGAACTAATCAGTTTGCCTACTCGGAACCGGTCCCCAAAAAAAGCGGACAGGTCCAAGTTTTGCAGATACCATCGAGTGCACGGACACGCCACCGAAGACTGCACCACCTTAAAGGATAAGATTGAAAAACTTATCCATGAAGGCAAATTGCGATGTTTTATTCGAGACAATAATAGAAAGTCTGAGCGAGAACGAACCCGAGACAGGGAAGAAGATCGCGATAGAAAATCCCAACGAACGGAAAAGACCCGCCAAGAGCAACCAACTAAACCTCCCGAGACTCGACTCCGAGGCGTTATCTGTAACGACCCATCTTCGTTACAGATTTATTATACTAAAACAATTATTAATTATTATCATATGAAATTTCAAAGAAATTTTTTTATTTATTTAACACATATTATATGTACCTACTTTCCTACTGATAACGTACATCATCACATCATAAAAGTGTTAAGTCTGGCTTTACAAAACTTACGTATATATACATACATACAATACCAATATAGTCTTCTTTTAAAGGACATTCATAGCAACCTAAATATTTATACATATTTCCTAAGCTGGTCCCCATACCATGTACATATATACTAGAACATAATCAGCAGAACAGGAGGATCGTCCAATCCGAAGGAACAAAAGGATCGTCCAATCTTCAACCTTGACTATCATGAGAGCCTGCACCATCACTATTACCTGCTCCCGTGTCAATACACGATCATTGCAGTAATACAATACAAACACAAATTGCAAGGGTAAGCTTCTTATAAAAAGAATGATAGATTATACACAAAATTTCAATCAACATCATTCACACTAAACATTCAGTTCATTTCATATGTCACTCCATACATCAATATCATCATGCAATATTATGTTGACTCGACTCCATGGAGATTTCAACAAATTTCGGGCGGTCCCCATAGGCCCCATCCCCTACCATTAGTCTCTTCTTAGACCATTCAGGGAGTCCCTTGAGCCACCATGTGGAGGAAGTGTGAATTTAATCCAATATAGACAAGTGTTGGTATTGGCTTACCTCTGTCAGGTTTGCAAAACCTTCCATCTTTAGGAATTCGCCCACTTGTCTATTCTATATGCCCACCATTGGCCACCACGAAATCCTCCAGCACTAGGTTGAGAGCCCACCTAGCACCCTCAACTTACGTGCCTACCCGCATGCAATATTATGCACAAACCAAACAACTCTGCTCGCCACATGTTCCCTCTATGTTATAAATTCACCATTTTTCTTAAATCACACTTATGAACCCAATCTAGCAGTTCAGTAAGCACAAGTAAGGCATTCTCACACCTCGAATCCTTACTCACAACACAACACTAAATTTAACTAAGGGTGAATTTCCTAGCATAGTTCTAGAACCAAAGTGGTGGCATATCCAACATTCTCATTTATATTACACATCTCAAAGAATGTCAATCGCACATTTAAAATAATCATTTATATAAGAAAATGAATATATAACACATTCATAACAAAACTGGGTCCTGGACTCAAAGCTGAACAAAAGCACCAGAGTTGACCAGAGTTGACTGGACGCTGGTCACTGGACGCTGGGTGGGTCATTGGACGCTGGTTGGCTGAGGGGGTCATTGGACGCTGAGTGAGTTACTGGACGCTGGTTGGCTGAGTGGGTCATTGGACGCTGGTTGGCTGAGTGGGTCATTGGACGCTGGTTGGCTGAGTGGGTCATTGGACGCTGGTTCTGCAGAATCGGACTCTCACAAAATTTTCTACTAACAGAACATTGAAACAAGAATTTCTGCAGAATCCAGGGCTTCCCAAAGGATCCCAAGCATCCAAAAACATGCCTCAAAGGTTTAGGGACAATTCACGACACTTGCAAGACCATTTCAAATCAAAACAACACATCATGATATTATAATAACTTCAACTTAAATCACAATTTCAATCAACTCATCAAGAACACAAGTACCAAACACCACCAAATCAGTCAAACAAGTTTAAAGCTTCCCTTACCTAAACTTCTTGACTCAAACCGTGAAGAAAACTAGAGAGGAGAACTTTGGATTTCTTGAGTGATCTGTCCTCAAGTTTTGTTACAAAATCAACTAGGAGACACCTAAAACAACATCAAAGTAAACTCAAAAATTAAGATTTCTCTTATCTCTTAAAATTTAACCAAGACCCATTTCTCATGTTCTTGGGAGGAGATGAGAAAGATACTTAGAAACCAAGAATAGGAAGGAACTGGACTTACCAACTTAACATCAACTAAGAAATCTCTAGGGAAGAAGAAATCAAACTTCAAGTTGAAGTAGGAATCAAACTTCCATTTACGGAAAAGAAAGAGCTTAGAGAGGAAGAAAGATAAGAATGAAGGAATTGGAAGAAATAGGAAGCTTGACACGTTCAATTTAAGAGATTTGTATGAAGTTTTGCTAGTAACACCCCTATTTCCTCTAAAAGCACCCCATTTTCTTATTTTTTTTCTTTTCTACAACTTACGAAATTTACGTAAAATTCCTAACAACAACCTTACCTTCTAAGCTCGACCGTACATGAAATATTATCAACAACATTATAGCACATAACAAAACAATCTATTTATTAATTCTTTTATATATAATATAGCTTTAAATTTAATTTCCTCTTGTATTATCAATCAAACACTTGATCATACACTTGAAAAAAAACACGACATTACAATATCAACACGATAGCAGGAGGGTTCGCCGGAGGAGGAAGTTTAAGCTCGGCAAGGAAGAAACACATACACGGCATCCGGTCAATCAACTCGGCTTCTGTAAAATCGAGAGCACCAAGAAGCATACCCCCCATAACATTCACTGACGCAGATTTCGAAGATATAGAACCCAACCACGATGACCCAGTAGTGGTTAAGGTTGAGGTCGCCAACTTCCTAGTATGCAAGGTCCTGGCATACCAGGGTAGCTCGGCGGACATCTTATACTGGTCCACTTTCCAACAGTTAGACATCCCCGAGAGCAAGATACAGCCATACACTGAACATCTAATCGATTTTTCAAGCAAAAAAGTGGATACCAGAGGCTACATTGACCTCCTCACCACCTTCGGAAATGAAGAAAAGGGATCCAAAACCATCACAGTTAGGTACCTCCTAGTCAACGCTCTCACTTCATATAATATTCTTATAAGCAGACATGCACTCAATGAGTTAGGAGCAGTGATATCAACACCTCACCTGGCAATGAAATTCCCCAACTTGGAAGGAGAAATAGTGACAGTCAAAGCCGATCAAGAAATAGCCTGTGAGTGCTACTTAGAAAGTCCAAGGATAGCCAACAGCAAAAAGGTTCCAGAACCAAAAGTAAAGCACATAGCAAGTGTGTCGCTCATGGTACCACTAAGGGAGGAGGCCAATCTCAACCCCAGGGAGGGTGAGTCGAGGGCATAACCCACAGAGGAGGTAAAATCCTTCCTATTAGGAAGAGAAGCTGGGCAATGCACAAAGCTTGAGACTCAGCTAACAAGCGAAACCTAGAACGCAATTGCCCAAGTCTTATTAGAAAACGCCGACTTATTCGCATAGTCAACCGCCGACATGCCTGGAATCGACCCAAGCTTCCACTGTCACAAGCTTGCCATCTGTCCAGAGGCCAAGCCAATCTCCCAAAAGAAAAGAAAGCTTGGAGCCAAGAGAGGAAAAGCAGTCAAAGAGGAAACTGAAAAGTTACTCAGCGCCGGCTTCATAAGAGAAGTACACTACACCACATGGCTTGCGAATGTTGTGATGGTAAAGAAAGCAAACGGCAAATGGAGGATGTGTACTGACTACACAGACCTTAACAAGACATATCCCAAAGACTCATACCCACTGCCCAATATCGACAGGTTGGTGGACGGAGCATCCGACTATCCTATCCTGAGTTTTTTGGATGCGTATTCCGGTTACAACCAGATACCCATGTTCTTACCAGACGAGGAGAAAACAACGTTCATAACTGACATGGCTAACTACTACTACACGGTAATGTCATTCGGATTAAAGAACGCGGGAGCATCATACCAACGTCTGATGGACAAGATTTTCGCAGATCAACTCGGACAAAATCTAGAAGCCTATATAGATGACATGGTAGTCAAAAGTCGAGACCCGGACTCACATTCAGGAGACTTAGCTGAAATATTTGGTGAGATAAGAAAACACAATATGAGGTTAAACCCAGAGAAATGTGTATTCGGAGTCCAAGGCGAAAAATTCTTAGGTTTCATGCTCACACATAGAGGCATAGAACCCAACTCCGAGAAATACGCAACTATCATAAACATGAGAAGCTCGAGTAACATGAAGGAAGTGCAAAGGCTAACTGGAAGGCTAGCGTCCCTATCCCGATTTTTGCGAAAGTAGCAGAGGTAGCCAGACCCTTTTTCCAACTCCTTAAGAAGCAACAAATATTCGAATGGAATGAAGAGTGCAAAGCAAACTTCTTAAAGTTGAAAACGTAATAAATCGGATTTTCATTGTATTTTGATGTGAGTTTAGATGTCATTTTCATACATTTTGAATATATTTTATTGGTAAAACTCACTGTTTGGTGTTAGTTGATGCAAGACAGGTACTCAAGAGGCTTCATGAGGAAAAAAGTTGAAAATTTCACTTTTTGAAGCAAAAATGCCACTGTCTGGAGGACTAAGAAAAAAAAGGCCAGAATTGAAGTAACACAAGGACCATTGTAACCCCCTTCTAATTAATTAATTTCCATCTAAAATCCATAAAAAGAATTTACCATTAAAAAAATACATTCCATTAAAATTTAAAGTTTGTCATTATAATTTACATTATTAAAATTTACAGAAAATACTACTACCAATTTATTTCTAATTAATACAAAAGTATCTAAAGCCAAAAACACCCATTCCTATAGCTCTGGAAAATATCTGCATCTTTAACTTCTAATTAATCTTCAAAATACCTGCAATTCACACTCCCCTAGAATCTGGGGACAGCATTACCGGACCAGGCATTTAATTTCTCATACAATGAAAACAATTTCAAACAAATTCATATCATAACAAATTAATTAGTTACACATATAATTAAATGCAGTATGATTTATGCAAATGCAGTTTTTTGACTCAAACTCATTTTTTTGACTCAAAATCATTTTGACCCTGCTCCATGGAGACTTCCCCTTTGAGTGTTTAGTAAGTAACTGGCCTACCATTACGCTCTGTAATTCAGCTATCAGCCCCTACTAAACGCGAATAAACTAAACAGAATTAGGAGATCAGGATACCCGGAAGGCCACCACGACAGCATCTCTGTCCAGATTACAGCCACATGTGGAATTGCCAATACCCTTCACCCCACAGACTATATAATCACAGACTATACAGTCCTGTCTAACTTACTCTGCTCACCCATTTCTCAGGACTATCATATTCTCTGTTCATAATCTCAATCATCTTTTCAAATACATGACTACCGCAGTCCGGTCAGTCAACATAGTCCTGGAAATCAATTCCCCCAAAAATACTCATTTTTCATGACTACCACAGTCCCGGTTAGTCAACAAAATCATTTCTCATTTGAAAACTCATTTCTCATTTGAAATCTTTGTATTTTCCAAGAACTCAGACTTATGCAATATGATAATGATGCTAATTAACAAATAATTAATATTAATCAATCACATTAAAATTATAAAATTCACTAATTAACATTATAACATCAATACCTTAATAAATTACTAACTAGTCCTTTACTAGGTAAAATTACTAAACTTTTACTAAAATAATAATTATGTATTTACTATGAAAATTACTAAACTTTTACTAAAATACCAATTAAGTCTTTAATATGGAAAATTACTAAAATACCCCTATCTTTTTATAAATTTCCAATTTTGCCCTCAAAGGTGAAATTACTAAATTACCCTTACTATTTTCTAAAATTTCCCATTTTACCCTTGATCTTTTTATAAATTTCCGAATGTGTCCCTAATTCTTCTAGAATCTATGAAATTACCTAATTATCCTCAATCTTTTTATAAAATTCCAATTGTATCCTTTAAATGTGAAATTACCTAATTAACCTCAATCTTTTTATACAATTCCAATTGTATCCTCTAAATGTGAAATTACCTAATTACCCTTATACTTTTTAATTATTGCCGAAAATGCCCTTAAACTTTTTCTAAAATTCCCAATGTGTCCCTACGTGTGAAATGACTATTTTACCCTTGGTCATTTGAAAAATTCCACATGATATCCCTATCATTCTCATCATGGCCGTATGGCCTCCTTCACATTTCCAACAACATTTCCAAAACAACCAAGCAACTTTCCAATCAATAATCAACCAAATCAAGAAATCTCAATCAAGAACAAATTTCAATTTCCAATCAAGAACAAGCCAATCAATTAATTCCAATTCATCACAACACATCATGAATTCAATCAAACATGGATTCAAACAACAATTTCAAGCTTCTAACATCAATCATCTAAAAGCCCTAAATCAATTTCATCTTTTATTGAATCTTGATCAAATCTTGAAATTAGACCTAAGAACATATTTCTATTAACTCCAATTGGTTTAAATTGAAATTAAATGCCAAGATCCTTACCTTAGATCCTTAGTTTGAAGAGGAACCCTTGAATCTTCTTCTCCCTTTCTCCCTTGGTTTCTTGAAATTTTAAGGTTTTTCTTCAAATTTCTTCTCTTTGGACCGAAGCTATGTTAGAATTTGTGAGATTTAGGTTGGTTTCTTTCTTGATTTTGGTTGAAAAGATGAAGTGAAATGGAGGGGCAGCAGCTGCAGAAGCTCACGGGTTTGGGTTTCTTAAAGAGTTAAATTTTGTGCTTTTTGTTTTATATTAATTTCTATGTCTTTAATAAAAAGTTTTCTTCACCAAATTGAATGGCATTCACACGTCCAGCTGCTGCTGCTGCCTTGTTCCAATAGCAGCCAATTTGGACAAAAATCACAGCCACTTGCACGTTCAAGATGGCTTGCCTTGGTGACTTTTCAATTTGTGTCAAAAGTCAAAAATTTGGAAAATGGTAGATTAGTCTAGAAGGTCTTTTAGGGCTTTTAATTATCTTACAAACTAATTAGAATTTGAAGAAACTAACACCACCATTGGATTCCTCACTATCAAAAACCTTGGGGTAGTGTCTTACTTATCTCTTAATCCAAGTCTAATTAGCTTAATTTAGTGATATTAGAAACTTTGATTTGTCACCTTGTGATTGGTTAATACTCTAAATTTAATTTTTCTTGGTTAAACATTTTTAATAATTATTCTAAGTATATTACAATTATTAGATAATTCTATAGATGTCATACGAATTTTTTCTTAATTTTCCACCTTAGAATTTTATCGTAAGAATTTCTCAAAGTTCTAACTTTCAGAAAATTCTAACAATTCGGAATTAGCATTTTAATTCTTTAACTGTATATATTTTTAATCTATATTCACTTACCTTTTTATTAAGTTACAGATTAGTCTAAAATTTTACACTTGAAAATTTATCCTGGACAGCTGTCTGACATACTGTCCAGTCAACAAGTAATTTCATTTCTCAACTGTATATATTTTAAATTTACATTAAATTCTTGATTTATTAGAGTACAGTTTAATCCAAAATGTTATATTGAAAATCTTATCCTGAACAGCTGTCTGACACAACTGTCCGGTCAACAAGAAATTTAGGCCTAAACAAATGTATCAAAAGACTTAGAAAATTTTACTGAATAGCACTGTATTAATTTTATTATGAAAATAGGTACAGAAAGTTTCTATAAAATACAGTACATCATTTCTCATAATATTTATATAAAAATATTTATAAATGGTAAAATAATAAAATTGAGGGTGTTACAACCATGGCCATGGTAAATTTACCATGGCCATGCTGGTTGCATAGCAGAATTGGACCTTGAGTACCATGCAAGGACCATAGCTGTGGTCATTTTATCAGGGTTGTGGTAAGTTACACTGTCAGCCCATTTGAATTTTGAATTATTATAAATAGAAACTGAGAAACCCTTTTATCTTTTGTTCTATTTTGAAAACTGAGGATTCTGAGTGAGAAAGAAGTCCTGTGAGAGACTCTGAGCTGTAGGAGGACGTAGAGAGCACCATTGGGGATCACCACTGTAAAGTTTCTTCCCTTTTGTAATCTTTATGTCTTCTTTTGAGTTTTCTAACTTAATCATGAACATGAGTGGCTAGTTTCTCTTAGCCCCGGATTGTGATGTAACTGTACCTTTGTACCCCAGTTCTGATTTTAATAAAACCTCAATGTTATTCAGTTATTTGCATTTCTTCACTACTTTTATTGCTTTTTAGGACTGATCAATCTAAACATAAGTTAATCTCTTGTCTATGATCAATTGCTTGCGATTAACTGAACTGTGAAGTGATTGGATTCGTACAATTGCATGATTAAACCTATTGTATGAATTTCCAGTAGATTAACCTGTTAACCAACCTCTCTGAGACTTATCATTTGCTCTAAATTAATTGACCTATGATCAATTGGGAATTAAATTAGGGAAAATAGCGTTATTAATTATGATCAATTGTTAATTAATGAATTTAAGAAGTCGCTGGCAAGTGACGCATTTAGGGATTTAGAATTGGGGGAAAAAGGGGTACATGTGAAATCACAATCCTAGGCTTATTTATTATAATTGTTCTCACGTTAATCTTTCCACTCCGATTCTCTTTCTTTTGAAAAGAATAATTGAACACAATTCCTCTCAATTTGATTTTAAATTTTGGATTGCTTAATTATTTGTGAAATTAATTATTTGGGAACGCGACTGGTCCTTTGGGTTCGATATCCGAACTCCTAAAGTCCACTGCCACTACTGTGTAGGGTACGCTTATCCTTTGCAAACGCATTTTACGCATCAAAACGCTACTCATCTCTCCACCTATCCTAACGTGACCTGAACCCAGCAAAGACTTAGTGTTATACTTAGCAGTCTCGGGGGACGCGATTGGCTCGGCCATCATCCAAGAAGAAAATCAGATGCAAACACCAGTCTACTACGTAAGTCGAGTGCTGAAAGATGCCGAAACAAGGTACCAAGTGATCGAAAAGTTAGCGCTAGCCTTGGTCACTTCAGCACGACGGCTACGACCATACTTTCAGAGCCACCAAGTGGTGGTACGAACAGACCACCCAATACTACAAGTATTGAGAAAGCCGAAACTCGCCAGAAGAATGATAGCTTGGTCAGTAGAACTATCAGAGTTCAGCATCAAGTATGAGCCAAGAAGACCTATCAAAGCCTAATGCCTAGCCGACTTCATCGCAGAGCTAACACCAGTAGAAGAGGTACCCTCCCCATGGTGGACCCTCTATGTGGATGGTTCTTCGAACGTCAAGGGTAGCGGAGCAGGCGTTATAATCGAAAGTCCCGAAGGGATTGTTTTGGAACAATCACTCATATTCGACTTTGATGCGTCTAACAACCAAGCCGAGTATGAAGCCCTGCTAGGCAGGCTGAAACTCGCTAAAGAAGTAGGGGCAAAGCACCTTAGGTGCTGGAGCAACTCAAAACTAGTCCCAGGACAAATGAACGGATCCTATCAAACGAAGGACCCCCAGATGACAAGGTACTACCACTTGGCCTCCCAGTTGAAGAACGAGTTCACCGAATTCGAACTCAACCATATCCTAAGAGAACAAAATGAAAGAGCCGACCTACTATCAAAATTGGCAAGTACAAAGAAGAAAGCCCAACACCGAACTGTCATACAGGATACAGTATCCGCTCCAAGTATTGACAAAGAAGTTTCCAATAGCAACCCGGCAGCAAGAATGGATGATCGAAGTATGAAACTTCCTGAAAGGAGGAACCCTCCCCGAAAACCTAGAAGAAGGCAGGAAGATCAGAAGAAGGGCAAGTTACTACGTGATAAAAAGAGAAGACCTTTACAGAAGAGGCTTCACCGCACCACTGCTGAAATGCATTACAAAGACTCAGTCTGAATACGTGGTAAATGAGATGCATAGAGGAATATGCGAAATGTACTCAGGAGGAAAAGCCATGGTCGCTTGAGTCTTACAAGCCGGATACTACTGGCTGACAATGCGCCACAACTGCGCCGAGTACGTAAGAAAATGTGAAGAGGACCAAAAATATGACAACATATCTCACCTATCAGCAGAAGAATTGCACAACGTCACGACACCATGGCCCTTCGCCATGTAGGGAATGGATATCTTAGGACCATTCCCACTTGCTAAATGACAGGTGAAATTCCTCCTAGTTGGAATCAACTACTTCATGAAGTGGATCGAAGCCGAACCCTTGGCCACCATCATGGCCAACAACGTACAAAAATTCATATGGAAAAACATCATATGCCGATTTGGCATCCCCCACTCAGTAGTATCTGACAACGGGAAACAAGTTCGTTGAAAAGAACCTAGAAGAGTTCTTTAAGAATCTCAGGATTCGGCACCGGGTAACCTCAGTAGAGCACCCTCAAACCAATGGGCAAATTGAAGCAGGCAACAAAGTCATACTGGGGGAGCTAAAAAAGTAAGTCGGCGCCGCCAAAGGAAGTTGGGCTAAGGAGCTTCCTACAATCCTTTGGGCATACCGTTGCACGCCGCAATCCACAACTGGGAATACACTTTTTCGACTCTCATATGGATCAAATGCCATGATACTAGTAGAAGTCGGAGAACTCTCTTTGCGAAGAGCAAACTTTATCCAAGAGAGCAATGACCAGTCACTAAAGCATGCACTCGACATGACCGAAGAGACCCTCAACGAGGTCCAAATCAGAGCAGAGGCCTGCAAAAGAAGAGCTGAGAAGAGATACAGCAACAAGGTCAAGCCAAGAAACTTCGAAGTCGAAGATCTGGTTTGGAGAAAGTGTGGAGAAGCAAGAAAAGCAACCGGAGAGGGCAAGTTGGCAGCCAACTGGGAGGGCCCCTTCAGAGTAACCGAGTCACTAAGAAATGGAGCCTACCGACTAGAGCACCCATCCGGCAAAACCATTGCTCGAACTTGGAATGCCACTCATCTTAAGTTTTATTACAGTTAGAAAATTGTAAGTGGTGATGTATTTTTTTTCCTACTATGACATTTTTCCAAAGAGATTTTTTGTCAAAGAGATTTTAATGAGGCACACCCGACTTTCATTATTGATAAAAGTTCTTTTTTTTCATATACATATTATCTTTTTTTAAAGATCGAGTAGACCAATCGGATACTCGGCACAAAAAACGAGTAGACCAATCGGATACTCGACACTTGGCATCTCGGAAAAGGAGTGACTAAGGAACCTCGATAACTAGATTGTTAAAGACTAAGTTACGAAAGCAAGCTAACCATGTAGAACTTTTACAGGATACAAAAAATGAGTTTAATTAATAAAACGTAGACTCTAATCAGCTACGAGCGACCAATATCACGCACACGAAAAATAAAGGGGCAATACTTAAGAGAAAATCAAATTTCATTAAGATAAAAGCACCCTATTAGATAGGCTAGGTACGAGCCTTTACAAAAAAGAAAAATAAATAAAATTCCTAAGAGCTAAGCAGCAGGTTGCGCTGAGCCACCTGGAGCCTTCTCACCCGGGATGGTAGACTCATCCACCAACTCCCCCTCCTTGTTGATATCCTTAACAATATCAAAAAGAGAGGTATCAACATCCTTCAAAAAGAACCGGACTTGGCGAATTACCTTATTAAACCCGGCCTCATGAGTGGTGACGATCTCATCCATAGCATCAGCCAAATCGGCCTTCAGCTTGGTCTCGGAGACAAAGGCACCCAACTTGACCTGCTCCATCTCTTGACAAAGACGCTCCACCTCAGCTTGAAGGTCCTTCGCAGAGCTTTTAGCCGCAGTCAAGGAGAGCTTCAGAGCATCCTCTCGGGCCTCAATGTCCTTCAACTTGGCCTCCACTACCTCTAAAGATTTACGAGACTCCTCAGCAGATTGAAGGAGAGTCTCGTTGGCACGGGTAGCTTCCAGCAAGGCCTGATCAGCCTTCGAAGCGGTCTCCTTAGCCATCAAAAGCTCATGATACCCGCAATCAAACTCCTCGGCCCAGTATTGGGCAATAGTCCAAGAACGAGCCTGGAAGCGAGATAGGGCTTCCATAGAAACTAAGGGACCAGCCTCCCTCAGCATGTCCCGGTCCACCTGACCGAGGTTCTCGACACTAATGAGGGCTTGGGATTGAAGTCCAGTCCCCAAAGTGAAGTCCGCCCATCCTTCTTAGAAAGGAAAGCAGGATGCCTTTCAACAAGAGAAGCGACAAGTTGAACGAGAGGCGGACTCGACTTGTTTTTCTTTGAGACATCGTCCTCCCCCTGAACAACTTATCTCTTCCTCTTTGGAGAAGGAGGAGGAGGAGCAAAAGGAGCAGGAGGAGTAAGCGTCACCCCCAGCTTCTTTCTTCTTCAGCTTCTCGAGCCAGAGACGCTTGGCAGTCTGATAGTTAAATTTCCCCATTACAACTACAAAAAAGGAAGAAACGAAATAATTAGCAAAAATGGACAAGTATAAGAAAAGAATAGCAGAGTAAAAAGCACTCACGATCCAAGTCATCTCTCGGAGTCTTTGACAAGGGAATCTCAACTAGTACCTTACACCTAAGCAAACGAGGAAGCTTGCAAAGGTCAACCATATCATCCTGGTCCTCGGAAGACATATCTACTATCTTGCAAGATAGCTTCTTGTTCGAAGACCAAGTCCAGTACAAAAGGAATCTGGACCTTCCCCACTTATCAAAAAAGTTTGACATCCCATCACTCCCATGCCAGACTTGGAAAAATCCTCCCTTGAAGTTTTTCCAAGAGGATGTATAGGGGCCGCATATGGACTTACCCGGGATGCCAGCCAAATAGACCCAAACCCCCTTCTTACTTTCCATCACCGTATAGTGGAAGAGAAACTTGGGGGCAGTGGGAGCAATTAAAAACTCACTGCAGAGAACCCTAAAGGCACACATGGATGCCCAAGCATTCGGATGCAGTTGAGTGGTGGCGACACTTAACTCTTTTAAGACGTCACACTCAAATTTATCAAAAGGGATTGTGATGTCGAGAGAAGAAAACAAAGCCTCATACACATAAGTGTAATGAGACTCGTAAGGAAAGGCCCGAAGAAAGACACGCTCACTTGGCCTGCAAGGATCAACGTGAACGATACCCGACAGTTCCGGTGGCAGAAATCTATTTCCTCTAAATGAGAAACAATGGACTCATGGGTCTAATACCAAGAGGCATAACTATCCACCTCCCTGTGTACCCAAGAATAATCGGGAAGTGTAACAGGTAAAAAGACTCTCTTAGAAGGTTTTGAACCACTAGGCCTAGGTGGAGGAAAAGGAGGAGAGGGCTGAACACGATGAGGAACAAAGGCACCTCCTCGGTAGCCTCCAAGTCATCTAAAACCACAACCCTCTCGAGGTAGTGGCTAGAGGCATTTATGATTGCTCGGTGGAAGGACGAACTACACCGGCATGGACAACGGCGGCGCCTGCTGCTGATGAGCCGTCACTAACTCCGCTAGAGTTAGAACGGCGCAAAGAAGAACTGCCATCAGAGCCATCCCCTATGAGGTGAGCCTCCGGCGATAGCATACGACCACCGCTGGAACGCCCTAATTCCCTGGAAAAAGAAGACATTTCTGAGAAAAAAGAGCAGCGAATGAGGAGGAAAGGGCGTACCTGAGTTAACAAAGAAAGACAAGGAGAAGGAAGAAATGGCAGAGAAGGCAAGGGTCGTCAGAGAAGGAAACTCAAGGAAGAAGGAGAAGTGAGTGAAAAGCGCACAATGGCCCTTATATAAATTTCCAAGAGCCTCGAATTTGAAAGGACAAAATGACTCGGATCGTTAGATTGAGACTCCTCGCCAAACAAATCAACGGCTAGGGAGGCTTGAGACCTTTGAGTATCCCGAGGACATCTTCGAAATTCAAAAATAATCATTGTCGCCGCCCTTGGAAAACGTTACAAGTTAATGGGGTCCGAAGTGATGCAACCACTCGAAAATGAAATGACGCGACCACTCGAAAACAAAGTCACATGACCATTACAAAATGGTCGAACCTAACACAATGGAACGAGTGAGACACAACGCCGACTCAGCCGAATGGGAACTCGAATTCGGCGAGATCATCACCTAAGCTCTTCCACATTTTTAGAACTTGGGGGCATGTGTACTACTTGGGCTCGACACTCTACCGAGTAGTATGATCTTACTCGGACCAAGGAAGTTATAACGGAAAGTATATCTTACTATAAGATAAGATAAAGAAAGATCAAGGCACAAGATTATGATAGAAGATAAGATTATCTCTATCAGGAATTACGAGATTTGAGGAGATTTGATAGGAAAATAACCCTATCAAATATATATATTTACCTTCTATAAATACAAAACAATTCACTCCTATCAAGGTACGAAATTCTACACCATTGTGATACTTGTCTCCTACCTCTGCGCTTTTAACTTGAGCGTCGGAGTGTCTTTGCAGGTACACCCCCCACCATTCACGAAGGATATTCCGGCGGAGCCATCACACCGGAATACTTACCAAATCCGGTGAGAACAACTATATTTAGTAGGTACTTCTTTTTCAACCATATTTTTTTATTTACAAAACTCAAACCAAAACTTTGTTTATTTACAAAACTCAAACCAAAACTTTGTTTATTTACAAAACTCAAACCAAAACTTTGTTTAATGAATTTGAGCCCAATTTCACTCAAACCAACAACATATTAGTTCATTAGCATATTATTAAGGAAAAAATACTCTTTAGGTTCATAGTGTAAAGAGTTTTTATATAGTTATTTAATCATAAATGAGTATATATGTTTATTTTATTGATTTTTCTATTAACTAAAAGGAGCCCGCGTGCTTTGCAAGTTCAAAAATCGTATCGTTCCAATGGAGAGAGGAAATAAAGGAAAGAGGATGAAGAAAGAAAAAGTAAAAGAGAGAGTGAAGTGGAAAAAAAATCTTAAGCACTATCGAGCCGTGGTAATGACTGGACAATTTTTATAATACTATTGTTTAGCTTAAAAAATCATATTTTTTATTAGTTGATGACATAAAAAAATCATACTTTTTTTTTCTAAGTCTTCTCCTTAAAAAAAATCAATCTTATTTGAGACAGATATGTACTAAACTTTTTAATAATTAAGCTAATTACATGATTTGAGTAAGTTATTCGGTCAATTGTGAAATAATACTTTTAATACAAACATGTTTAAAAAATCTGAACAAATATGCTAAAAAAGTTTTAAATATATAGGTTAGATTATGTATAAAACGAGTAAATTACGCTGATATTCTCTAAGATTTTTTAAAATTACACATAAACTCCTTACTTTTTTAAGGTTTACATCAACCTCCCTTTAGAGGTATAGAGGTATACATGTGTAATGTTTTTCAAATAATTAAGCGAGTTAACATAATGTGTGAAAAGTGTCACTGTGATATTTTTAAAACAATTAAGAGGATTAGTGTGAGTGTAAAAAAAATGAAGGGTATGATTATGGAGAGAAATTTCAAGAAATCTCAAGAAATATTGGTGTATTTTCCTCTAAAACTTAGATAAAATTCTTCTTTAAATAAAGTTGGATCGCTCAATGAAATGTTATTGTAATCTTTTATTTTATTTTATTTTTAGTTAAAGGACAAGATTGGACTGAATTAGAAGAGTTTGAACAAAAATAGGTAATATTGGTGTATTTTATAAAATTCTTCTTTAAATAAAGTTGGATCGCTTAATTTTTTATTTTATTTTTACTTAAAGGACAAGATTGGACTTGTTCGTGCCTGAAGGTAGCGAGGTAATCTTCTGCTAATGTCTTTTGTTCAAAGTCCTCTGTAACTGTCCAAATCCTTCTATACGAACGGCGTAGGGGGGTACCTGCAAAAGGCACTCCAATGCTCAAGTCAGGTTTCGGCTCGAAGCATTTAATGTGAGTAATAAATAAGGGTCAAGAAGTCCTCTACTTCGAGGATTGTACTCTCTTTTAGACTTACCTGATTGAGCCTGGGACCCTTTTGGGCCCTGAATATCTCTTAATGATCGATCCATATTATTTAAGGTGACTTAACTATTTTCTAATCCTTAATTACTTTGATAATATCTTTCTAATGAGATTCACCTTATCCGAACACCATTCATAGTATTCGGTTGTAGCAATGCCCAATACCCCTGCGGTAGTATTCGGTCATTATGGTGTTGGATACCTTTACCATAGTATCCGGTAATGCATATAGCCGAACGCAAGGAGTAAAGAGTGTTCGACCAGCTTTCAGCCGAATAATCGTCTGTTGTGAAATACATTCGGCTGATTGTGATTGGGGGTATTCGGCTAATTGTATAGCCGAATACCCCTCCGGTATATATGCCCCCCAGCCTCGAGTGAACAGTCGTGACGAAGAGGTTTTGTTTCGAGACATGTGTTTGTTCGTTGTGTCTTTTCAAATTCTTGTCATTATGGCAGAAAAAAGCCGTTAGGTGAAGGAAACGAAGCGTTGCGTTTCTATGGACCGTTAGATCTGGATTGATCTAACAGTTGGCAGCTCTAGTACCTTTTAGACCGTTGTGGGCTTAGGCCCTATAAATAGGGCAAGGGATGTCGTCTTTGCTCTCTTTATTTACACTCTACCAATTTCCTTCTCTTACTCTCGTCTAAATACTCCCTTCTTGCTTCATCTTTTTTGTCGTCACTAAGGTATGAGAGTTCGACTTTTGCTTATTCTTTTTTCCTTTACCATGAGTTCGTCTGGTCATAAGCTTTCTGGGGAAACTGAGGTGGTTGATATTCAGTCATCCTCCTCACCTGGCGGGGATTCTAGCGAGGAGTCTACCACTTCTTCATCTTCTTCCTCTTCGTCCTCCTCCTCTTCGTCTTCTATCCGAGAGGGGGTGGGTGAAAACGTAGTCTCCCATTCGGTTAAAAAGGCTATTTCTAGCCAAAAATCGAAGCTTAAACCCCGGGTTTCTCAAGGGAAAAGAGAGTTCTTGTCGATTACCCTAGATAAGTATTCATGGGTAAACGAGGAGGTCGGGTCCTACTGGTCCCATTACAATGATAAACTCAATGTGTCAAACTTTGTAAACTATGTAACCGTATGTACTATCCTTGAGGACGAGTTATGTCCGATAGCCTTACAATGTTGTCGGCATGAAACCAATGCTGAATTTGTTTAGTTGGGAAAGGGCGAGTCAAAGAGGGATTTCTTTTACATGTACAATTGTGTCTTCCGAGACCTACATGTAACGATTCCCTTTGATGATTTTATAATGGGGGTGCTCCGGGTTTTGAACGTGGCACCCTCTCAGTTGCATCTGAATGGATGGGCCGCAATCCAGGCCTTCCGTGCCCTTTGCCTTTTTAATTTTATAGAGCCTTCAGTGAGTGTATTATTGTATTATTTTTGTACTCCACCTAAGAGCGGTTTGTGGGTATCTCTAATAAGAAAACTGAAAAGGCCTCTATTCCAGTCTTTTACTTCTTCTTACAAAAATTTTAAAACTGGCTTCTTTAAAGTAATAATTAAGCCGAATATAGGAGCCAACCATTTTTATGATAGGAGTGGGAAACCCTTATTTCCTTTTTATTGGGAGAAAACCCCTCGGCGTTATGACAAATTTTTGAAGTCTATGATGATCGAACGGGAACGCGAGGAACTCCTGTTTCTTGAGTCCCTCCCCCGAAAGCTTCTGGCTAGGTAGGTTGTGGCCTTATTTAATTCTTCGAGTGTTTTAGCCGATATGTGTGGTAAGGCTTCGGTTCTTTCTTTTCTATTCTTTTTATACTTAGTTCTCATGAATGACTAAGTGTGTTGTGGAGTGCAGGTATCATGGTCGATGTTGGTGGTGATGTCCTATCTTTCTACAATGCTCGGAAGAATCGAGCCCAAACTGCCAGAAACACTTTGGGTATTGCTTCGGTACCTCCTATCGTGAAGCAACAAATCCCGAGACCACCTCCTCTTGATATTCTACCCCCTTCGACGGGAAAAAAGAAAAGTCGGGGCAAGGATCACAAGAAACGGCAACGGAGCCGTGAGACTTCCGAGGAGGAAAAGGCAAAGAAGCTGAAACAACAAACTCTGGATTTTTCGGCCTCAAGGTCTTTGGGTTCCATCCCTGCCGAGGGCTTCTTCGCCAAGGATTTTCAGCCAAAAAAGTTGATCAGTTCCAGTGACATTTCTGAGACTAGAAAGAGTCTCTTGAATAAGGCCGATGCTGCTTCCAACTGGTCGACCTACTGTGAGTTTCAAGCAAAGGTTGCGGCCATTTCTCGTCATATGTTCATGAATCCATTGAAAGAGGCTGAGAAGTTGAAGAAGAGCTTGAAGGAGTCACAAGCTTCTAATCAACAGGCTCTTGATGCCAACATAGCCCTAGCTGATGATAACTCTCGTCTAAAGGACGAAGTGAAGCACCTTTTGGTTGATCTCCAGGATTTGAACACCAAAGTTATAATGGCCGAAAAGGATGCTAAGATTCAGGTCGATGAGATTGAGCGTTTGAAGATGCTGCTGGCTCAGGCCGAAGAGGAGAGAGATGCCGAATGTGCCGCCAAGGATAGTATCACGTCTTTTGCGCAAGACAAATTTTTTGCCGAACGTGAAGCCGGAGTCCAGCACGTTGTTCGGCAGATGTTATACTTCTTCAACGTCCCTAATCCTGCAATCTTTGACATGGATAAGGATGTTTACCAAGGCCACATACTACATCTTGATGATATTCCAGAGGATGCGGTTCTTGAGAATCCTCTCTAGCCATCGGTTCCGGAAGGTGATGGGGGTGCAGGAGGTAACGAGAACAGGGAAGGAAATGCCGACTATGCTATGAATCAAGAGGATCCGGCTGAACGATCTTTTTGTATGCTGGGTCGTTAAAGCCTTTTTTTGTTACCGCCAATGATTTTGTAAATCTTTCTTTTTGTGATTAATGAATATGCTTTTTATCTTTTGGCATCCGTTTCTCAATCTATACTTAGAATAATTTTACAAACTTATTGATGGCCGATCACTTTGTAAATACTATGCCTCATTAAAAAGATTACAAGGAGCGTGTATATGACTCTTAGGAATATCGTTAAGTAGTGTCGCATGCTCTAGTAGATTTAATATTTAACCAAGTTTTAGTTGTATGTATTCAGCTTAAATGTGCATTTTAACCGATGCCTTCCTTTTATCGACCACGGATTTTTTTAAGAAACCAACACATTCGGTTGTTAGGTTTTTGCGAAGAATTTTTGAATGGTGCATCCTTAGCCGAGTAGGAGTACTCGGGTGGGAAACCATTTGTGAAGAATTTTCGAATGGTGCATCCTTAGCCGAGTAGGAGTACTCGGGAAGGAAACCTTTTTTGAAGAAATTCCAAATGGTGCATCCTTAGCCGAGTAGGAGTACTCGGGAGGGAAACCATTTGTGAAGAAATTCCAAATGGTGCATCCTTAGCCGAGTAGGAGTACTCGGGAGGGAAACCATTTGTGAAGAATTTCTGAATGGTGCGTCCTTAGCCGAGTAGGAGTACTCAGGAGGAAAACCATTTGTGAAGAAATTTCGAATGGTGCATCCTTAACCGAGTAGGAGTACTCGAGAGGGAAACCATTTGTGAAAAAATTCCAGATGGTGCATCCTTAGCCGAGTAGGAGTATTCGGGAGGGAAACCATTCATGTAAAAATAAAAGCTGGTAAAAAACAATCATAGATATGCCCAAAAAGATGTGTTTCATTGATTCGATTAGATAGGTGTGCCTCGTTAAAACCTTCTCGGTAAAAACCCTTTCACGTTCCTGTAGGGATAAAAAGCCGAGTAAGGAAAAAGAGTACAACACCTGTTTACAAAATCAACCGAAACAATACTTAAGGTGGGTCGAATTCCATGTCCTCGACACCACCTTTCCTGAAAGCTCTTCCAACTTGTATGCTCCATTGTTGAGGGTTTGCCGGATTCTGAATGGATCATCCTAATTTGCTGCTAACTTTCCCTCCTGGGTATTTCTTCGTGCTTCACTTGGCATCCTTAGGACCAGGTCTCCTACTTTAAACTCTCTTGGCTTCAGCTTTGAGTTGAACCCCCTGGTCATCCTCTGTCTACATGCTTCGATGGCGAGGCGTGCTCAGTCGCGTACTTCTTAGAAAGATCAAGTTCACACCTCATGGAGTTTTCATTTTGGGATACGTCAAAGTTTTGTCTTCGGAAGGCAGGCTCCCCTACCTCTACCGAAATCATAACTTCAGTTCCATATACCATTCTGAAGGGTGTTTCTTTGATTGTTGATTGTCGAGTGCACCTGTAAGCCCATAAAATTTCAGTATCTCTTCGGCCCATGCACATTTAGCTGCACCCAACCTTTTCTTTAATTCTCCCAAGATGACTTTGTTAGCGGACTCAGCTTGCCCATTTGTTTGTGGGTGTTCGATCCAGGTTACCCTATGTTTTATTCCCAGGTCCTCCAGAAAGGCATTCAAGTTTTTGTCCATAAACTGCAACCCATTGTCTGTGACGATCACATAAGGAATACTGAAGCGTGTGATTATGTTTTTCCATAAAAAAATTTGTACGTTTTGGGCTGAAATGGTTGCCAAGGGTTCGGCCTCTATCCATTTTGTGAAGTAATCGACGGCTGCTATAAAAAACTTGCACTACCCTTTAGCTATGGGAAATGGTCCCAAGATATCGACCCCCCAGATAGCGAAAGGCCATAGTGACGAAATAGCGTGTAGCTCGTCGGCAAGCTGGTGGATAAGGTTACCATGCTTTTGGCATTGGTTGCATTTTTTAACATATTCAGCACAGTCAGTCTTGAAGGTCAGCAATAATATCCTGCTCTTAGTACTCGAGTGGCCATTGTTTGGCCACCCGAATGCATGCCACAAATTCCCTCATGCAACTCTCTTGTGACATATTCGGCCTAATCTTTGTCAAGACATTTAAGTAGAGGTGTGGAATACCCTCTTCTGTACAACTCCCCGGCGATTAGCACGTACCTTGCGGCACTGGTCCATAGCCTTTTGGCCTTCTCCTTATCCTCCGGAAAGGTGCCCTGCGACAAACACTATTGGATTTCGGCCATCCAAGGGCCTGTAAGTGTCGAGACCTGCATGCATTCTTCAACAGTTATACTCGGGTCTGGCAACAGTTCCTGAATGAAGGTTTTGAGTTGCCCGAGTTTCTGAGTATTAGCCAGTTTAGCAAGCTGATCGACTCTGTCGTTGTGTTCTCGGGCTAAGTGCTTTACCGAAACCTCATCGAAGTCTTCTTTCAATTACATGAAAGCATGATAATATTTCAGTAACTGTGGGTCTTTGACCTAGAAAGCACCATTAATCTATTCGGCTGTAATTTGGGAATCACTCCAACATTCTACTTTTCGAGCTCCCATTTCCTTGGCTAACCTAAGTCCGACCAATAAGGCTTCATATTCGGCCTAATTGTTGGATGCTTTAAAACCGAACCGTAAAGACTGCTCCAGTCGTATCCGGTTTGGTCCTTCCAGGATGACACTTGCTCCGCTCCCCCGTTGGTTAGAGGAGCCATCAACATGTACAATCCACCATTCTTCTTCAAAGTGCTTGGCAGGGTGTAGCTCATTGATGAAATCTGCCAAACATTGTGCCTTGATGGGACCTTTCGGCTCATACCTTATATCGAATTTTGACAGTTCTATCGACCATGCCATCATTCGTCTAGCCAGTTCAGGCTTTTTCAATACCTTTGCTATGGGACAATTGGTTTTGACAATTACTCGGTGGCTATGAAAGTACTGTCTTAGACGCCTTGCAGCGTTGACTAATGCTATAGCTGCCTTCTCTATTGTTTGATACCTAGTCTCAGGTTCCTGTAGTACTCGGTTGATAAAATATATAGGTGTTTGACCCTCTTCATGCTCTTGGGCCAGCACTGCACTTATGGCTTCTTGGGAGACCGAGATGTATAACACTAGATCCTTTTGGAGGTCCGATTTCTTAAGTATAAGTGGGGCTGAAAGGGTTTTCTTCAGCTATTGAAAGGCTTCCTCACACTGTTAGTCCCATGAAAAACTCTTAGTTGCCTTCAACAACTTCATGATGGGTTTCGCCTTCTCGGCTATCCTAGGTAGGAATCGCGATAAAGAGGTGATTTTCCCTGTCAGTCTTTGGACTTCCTTTGGAGTTTTTGGGCTTCTCATACAAATAACAGCCTGACATTTTTCAGGATTCACCTCTATGCCCTGACATGTTAACATGAAGCCCAAAAATTTTCCTCCTTGAACACCAAAAACACACTTTTCGGGATTCAGGCGCATATTGCGCTTTCTGAGTTCGGCAAATATCTCTTCTAGGTCCCTCGTATGTACGTCGGCCTTGGAAGATTTGACGACCATATCATCAACGTATACCTCTAAGTTTCGTCCTAGGTGCCTTTGAAAGACTTTGTCCATTAGCCTCTGGTATGTGGCTCCAGCATTTTTCAGGTCGAAGGGCATAACTCTGTAGCAGTAGTTAGCTGACTCAGTTATGAAAGCAGTCTTGTCTTCGTCATAAGGGTACATTCGGATTTGATTATACCCCGAGTATGCATCCAAAAAATTGAGGCAAGAGTGCTCGGCTGCCCCATCGACTAGTTGGTCAATGTTTGGTAGCGGATATGCATCCTTCGGACATGCTTTGTTCAGATCCGTGCAGTCTGTACACATCCTCCATTTGCCATTCGCCTTCTTTACCATGACCACATTGGCTAACCAAGTGGTGTAGTTGACCTCTCGGATGAAGTTGGCCGCCATTAACTTAGATACTTCTTCTTCTATGGCTTTCCGCCTCTCCTCCCCCATCTTTATCTTCTTTTGAGCAATCGGCCTTGCTTCTCGGCATATTGCCAATTTGTGACAATGAAATTTTAGGTCGATGCCCGGCATATCTGAGGCTTTCCAGGCGAACAAGTTGGCGTTCTTCCTTACGACACTTTGGATTTGAAGCCTATCCTTTTCCGATAGGTTACTGCCAAGATACGTGACTTGAGTATTTGTTTCACCAATTTGAAATGCACAGATTTCCTCATTTGGTTCGACCCGCTTGTCTTCATCAGTCTCGGGATCAAGATCCAAAGATTGGGCCAAAGGCTCGATTGCCGAGACCATATATATTGACATGTACTCTTGTTCCTTTAACTGGGTGACTTTAAGACTGGCTAGGTAACACTCCCTAGCTGTCTTTTGGTCGGCACAGATTGTGATTACTGTGCCTCGGCTAGAAGGGAACTTCATGGCAAGATGTAGGGTGGACACTATAGCTCCAAGAGTATTCAATGATGGACGTCCGAGCAATATATTATACGAAGTGTTAGCGTGCACTACTATATATCTAACTTTTATAGTTTTGCACTCCTTTTCCCCGTATCCGAAGGTTGTATCCAGCTCTATACATCCCCTGGTGTTAACCCTTTCACCTGAGAATCCGACTAGGGATTCGTCATAGGGCATGAGCTTTCCTTCCGGTATATCTAACTGCTTGAAGGTACTCCAGTATAGGATGTCGGCCAAACTTTCTTGATCTACCAGAGTTTTCTGGACTGTGCAGTCAGCTATGTCCACGCTGATGACCATTGGATCATCCTGCCCGGGGTCAGACCCTTAAAAGTCTGCGTCAGTGAACGTGATAGGCAGCATTTTCAGCTTGCTTACGGCCGATGTCATATTGACTGATCGGACTAGGTGGAGATACTTCTTCCTGGTCGACGATGTACTTCCTCCTCCTGGGAATACTCCTGCAATCGTATTGATCACTCTTTGAGGATGTTCACGGGGTTTTTCTTCTTGCCGCTCCCGGGACCTACTCCTTTGCCTTTCGGCCTTTCTGCCACCTTCTCGGTCATAATCAATGTCCCTCCTGTAAGTTCTGTCGTCGTCTTTGTACTTTGAGTACTGAGGCCTTTCAATTCTAGGATTGTGGATGAAGTCTTTGAGATGCACCATCTTGATGAGATCCTCGATCTTTTCTTTGAGTGCGGCGCACTCTTCGGTGGAATGACCTCTATTGCGATGGTATCGGCATTGCTTGGTGTAGTCAGCTTTAGGAGGAGTATTGGATCTTTTTGGCACAGCCAATATTTCGGTCGCCAAGGCTTGTTCGAGTATCCGGGAGCGGCTAGTGTTGAGCGGAGTGTAGGCCGTGTATCAGGGGCCACGGTATTCTCGCTCCTTGTGAAACTTTTCTTTCCCCTTCCCCTGATTATCTTTTTCATGTTCTTTCTTTCCTGTGTTGGCTTCCGCTCGGACTTGGTTCTGGTATTCAGCCAACTCTTCCATCTGCATGTACTTCACTCCTCTTCGTCGGAGGTCATCCATGTCAAGTGCAGGCTTCTTGCATAGACTATTGATGAAAGCCCCCGACTTAAGGGCCGTTACTAAATGATGCATGGCTACTACTGGGTCAAGGTTAAGGATGTTCAAGGCAACTTTGCCGAACCTTTCCATGAACGTACTAAGGGATTCCCTCTTTTCTTACCGAATATTTACTAGCACGACTAAAGTCAAGTGATGGGGTCTACTTATTGCAAATTGATTACCGAATCTAGTCGCAAGTGTTTCAAAATTGTCGATGGAATTGGGCGGGAGCCGTGTGAACCAATTAAGAGCCTGTCCCTTTAGGGATGTGGGGAATACCCTACATAGGATGGCGTCTTCGATGGTGTAAAGACTAACTTGGGTCACATAGACGTCTATGTGCTCATCCAGGTCAGTGCTACCATCATATCGGTCCAAGCTGAGGCTTTTCCAATTTGGGGGAAGAGGGGTTTCCATGATTCCGGAAACGAAAGAATGCCTGCAAGGGTGTGATTGAGTGTTGACGGTAAAGGTTGAGGGCCAATTAGTCGCACCCTGTATGCTAAGATTGGCCGCTGACTCGCCTTCATGTTGCTTGTCTGGTGCCTGATCCTCAGGTTTCCAAGATCGATTCAGATTCCCCAATTTGGCGTTCTCCTGACGGAGGGCCAATATCTCCTAAGCGTGCTGCTTTCTCACTGCTGATATATCAGCTCTCAACTGTCTTAATTCCAAAGACAAATTCATTTGATCTTCCACGTGCACTATGTTTTCGTAAACGAGATGTTGCCCTTCTACGTGTTGTTGCATGGCTGGTGCCGATGGTTCAGGTATATCCATATGTGCGTGACTTCGAGTAGTAACCATTCCTTGAGGGGCTGTGGGATAAGTTTTATCGGGCCCCACGGTGGGCGCCAAAATGTTTCTGCCTGAGGGTAACAAGGTAATCTTCTGCTGATGTCTTTTGTTCAAGGTCTTATGTAACTGTCCGAATCCTTTTATACGAACGGCGTAGGGGGGTACCTACAAAAGGCACTCCAACGCTCAAGTCAGGTTTCGGCTTAGAGCATTTAATGTGAGTAATAAATGAGGGTCAAGAAGTCCTCTACTTCGAGGATTGTATTCCCTTTTATACTTACCTTATTAGGCCTGGGACCCTTATGGGCCCTGAATATCTCTTAATGACCGATCCATATTAATTAAGGTGACTTAACTGTTTTCTAATCCTTAATTACTTTGATAATATCTTTTTGATGGGATTCACCTTATCCGAACACTATCCATAGTATTCGGTTGTAGCAATGCCGAATACCCCTACGGTAGTATTCAGTCATTATGGTGTCGGATACCTTTAACATAGTATCCGGTAATGCATATAGCCGAACGCAAGGAGTAAAGAGTGTTCGACCAGCTTTCAGCCGAATAATCGTCTGTTGTAAGATACATTCGGCTGATTGTGATAGGGGTATTCGGCTAATTGTATAGTCGGATACCCCTCTGATATAGGACAGAATTGGAAGAGTTTGAACAAAAATAGGTTGATGCACGGATCGAGTTATAAACATTTCTATAAATGGACTTAAATTTTCTTTTCAAAAAGACATTGTATTATTTCTTAAGTTTTTTTTTAGATTTATTTATCTTTTTAGATCAAACTTTTCCTTAGTGAATATTACTATCTTCGAATTTGTTTATTTTGTCATTCATGATCTTTGAGTTTTTTTTTTTTTATATCCCTATTCATTGCCCAAATCATCTCTACAAAATATTTGGAAGGTTGTACTATAGATACTCAAAAACTAAAATGGCACTGGCACTTATATGCTTTTAAGTTTTCCTTGATGTCTTTGATTTGATGACTCCTACCTACCTTGATTTTGTTCCCTTTTTCCATTGTACTGAACTTGCCAGAGTGGAATCAATTCAATAATTCTACTTACTAGCATATTTCCCTTCTCTCTCACCAACGTACACTTGCTGCATCACCATCATGCTTCTTGGATGTTGACAGGCTATTTCTATGTTTGCCAATGTCTAAAGGATAAAGGTCATATTTTGATCAAGGAGGTCTTGTTCCAAACATCTTTAAGGACCAACAAGATTCAATACAGTTAATAAATAATTGAGTTTGTTAAACATGTTATTAGAAGTTCGATTCCTCTGACAATGTGAATAAATAAAATTTTATTGGAAGAAACATAACTTATGTTATTTATTTCTTAAAAAAAAAATTAGTCTTTAACTATTGATCGAAAGATATCTTTAATACATATAAAAAATGAATTTTAAGGGGCATAATATCTTGGAGTTGTTCATTAAGTTTGTTTTACTTATATTTCTCCGATTAGGCCTTTTGTGTTCCAATTATCGTGTGTAAAACTAAATAAAAAAATATAAAAAAATCAATAGTTCAGGAGTAATCAAAATACAATATTTTCTATGAATATTTGAAGGGGAGGCCCTGCTAATTTTTCACTCCAAATATTTGTTAATGCTTTATTATCGGAGAACTCAAAGAATCATAAATTATGGTTCAAAAAGTAAGGATTGAAATTGGAAATCAATTAGTTTTAGTTTTAATTATTTAATAAAAAAAAATTAAGTTCAAGACACACATTTCAATCAAAATAAATTTTAAGATGGTATTCAATATATTTACCTATCTTGAATAAACGAATAAAAAGTCACAGAATATTATATTTTATTAAATTTTGCTTTCAATAATTTATATAAGTAAATGATAAAAATAGTGTTAAAAGATAATTATTAATAAAAATAAAATATAAAATATATTTCATTAAATTAAGTAAGCTTTTAATATTTTAATCAGTTTATAAACTACTAAAATGACTTGCCAAACACTCTGCATAAAATATTTGTTTTAAAAAGTAATCTACAAATCATAAAAGTTACAAGGGATTGATCAAGTGGAGCAAAATAAGTCTAGAATATGACAAGTCACAAGTTTGAGTTAAACTGGGCTCGTCCCTTTAAATAAGGTATTGGATTCAATAAAAAAAAAAAGTGGTTGGGAGGAGAAATCCCACTATAGGTGGGTCATTCAGGTTTTCCAGCAAAGATCAGTCATCAGCAAAGTTAGTTGATACTTCACACCAATATTGTGGTAATCTAAAAAAAAATACAAGTACCTTTATAAGCATTTTTTGAGTCTAGAGACTTTTCTTATACCTTAAACCGGGGCATCATTCCTCTTTATAATTTTTTCTATGTACCAAAAAACTCAAACAAGTATGCTTATACCATAATTATAAAGAATTGAAGCTTGAGATTTTTTTTTTAAAAGGATTTGAAGCTTGAGATGTAGCATTAAAGAAAATTAATTTGCATAATCAAATCAAT
The DNA here is from genome assembly GCA_026413185.1 of Pueraria montana var. lobata. Classification (NCBI taxonomy): domain Eukaryota; kingdom Viridiplantae; phylum Streptophyta; class Magnoliopsida; order Fabales; family Fabaceae; genus Pueraria; species Pueraria montana. Next base: position 18,846,442 of record CM048656.1, read on the forward strand.
GTAAAGGTGTATCATCAGATACTCGTAAAAAAGGTGTATCATTAGAATTAATAAAAGAAATTTAATTGTGGTTGTTGTAGATTTTGCACCTTAATGTCAAAGTCAAAAATAATAAAATTAAAAACAGATAATCAATTATATTATTATAAAAGATTGTTTTGCCACATAAAAAAAAAATATCATATAGCAACAACATGTTTATTCTTTTTTATCAAAATTTCACCATATTTTATTTAATTAATTTGTAAAAATGAATAATTATATTAATTATAGTAAAAGTAAATTACATTCTCTTTCCCTAAGAAATAAGAATATTACACTACCCTCCTCTATTATATTAAAAATTACACTCCCCTCCTTTAACAAATTTGAATATATGACATTTTACTTTATTTTATTTTTTAAAGGTTTAATTATCTATTTGGTCCCTTGATTTATTAAAAATGCTCAATTAAGTTCTTTAATTTTTTGACTATGCAATTGAGTCCCTTAGTTTTCTAATTTTACACAATTAAGTCTCTTAATTTTTTGACTATGCGGTTTGGTTACTTAGTTTTCTAATTTTATCCAATTAGATCATTTCCATCAGTTTTGTCCCTTATTTTATTTTTTTAATTTTAAATAATAATAAATATAGTGGTGGTTTATAACCGCTACTATTCATAATTAATAGTAAGGAGATTTCATCATGTAACAGATGTCACCTTAATTGGATGAAAATGACCCAATTGAATCAATTTTGAAAACAAAAGGACCTAATTGCATAGTCAAAAAATAAGATGATCTAATTGAGCATATTTAAAAAACTAAGGGACTTAATTGGGTATTAAGCCTTTTTTAAATTTCCACTAAAGTTGTCTTAACTTCCATAAAAAAAAATTATTACTAAAACATCTTTTACGTTACCATCCCCTCAAGTATGCGAATATGTACAATTGAATTAAATATTTAAAATGATTTTTATGAACTAGATTTTGAAAAAATAATAATTTTTTTCACTCTCTTTCATCTCTTTTAATTTATCATATTTTTATTCTTTTTTATTTTTCTCAACCGAACACAGTAACTCAGTGGTACTGGTAGATGGCTTGGCATCACCCTTGGGTATTAGAAATCTCTCGTATTGCAAGATTTCTGCTCGTGACGTGGTCCTGGGCTCTAGGCGTTGGTCTTATTTGGTTTTGTCTTTTTTATTGGTTAGTTCCTTGTGCGCCAAAAAGAAAACATCAAATTCAAATCAAATTTTAAATTGCAAATCCTTTTCATTGCTTTATCTGAAGTATTTTTTTTTTTTATCAAATTCAAATTCTTAGAATTAATCTTAATTTTGTGAACATTATTCTCAATATTTTATTAACTTTATAGTTTTTATAAGACTAATCTTGATGCGTTATTTTACACCTTTAATTTATACAATTCTTTTTTTAAAATTTATTTTTTATTTCTTACTAAATTTCTTGTGACGTGCACGTGTGTCTAAGAAATCAAATGCAAACACTTAAATATTGTGAAAAATAAATTTAATAAATATAAATCATTTAAATCTTATTTGAATGATAAAATTAAAAGATAAATATACATAATTTTTAAAAAATGGTCATATAACTACTAATTTTAATTTTAACGATCCATATGATTATATGAATAAGATTTACATAAAATGAAAAATATTCTCACAATATATATCCCCTATAGATGTGCATATTCACACAATAATAATCATTAATTCATAAAATAATTAACACTGATAAAATACATACATATATAAAACTAATTATGAAATTATTAAAATTTTAACCATTAATTTCCTAATCACCAATTATCATTCCACAGTTTATCACCTTTGAAAGTCTAATTAAAATGATAATTCATTTATTACAAGAACTATCATTCATATTATTACAAGAGTTATAGCAGTTTTTTCAATCAAAACTCAAGTAAAAAAAAACAATTGAAATGCAAGCAGGCCAGATGACTTTTCCACATTACAATGGACATGGTATACCCCAAAACCAACCATGTTTAAGCTTGAAAGCATGGTAAGTTACTTGTAATGCTGAGACACTTCCCAAACCAGCTTATCCATGAAATGGCATTTCTTGTCAAATCCCCAGCCTGGGTTGCTCTGCATCATATTTCATACCAAACATAAATAATGTGCAGAATATTCCTTCCACATAATTTTCTAACCAGCATTTCTCATATTTTATTGAAATAAAAAGGCAACTAAAACACAGCAGAATCCAATTGAAATGCTATATATATGTTTAGATTCGGGATTCCTAGAAAGAAAAACAAATATTTTTTGGGATGTCTATTGAATATGCAACTCTTGAGAAATAGATCCTCTACTAATATCAAATTACGAGAAAGCTATACCGAGGAAGGGGGTTCATTTAACACTGAACTGCATGAGCAAGCAATAGAACATCATCGGCAGAGATACTTAGAATAAGATTATCAACTTAAGAGGGAAACAACTGCCCAAGTAAAAGACATTTTATGCCCAACACAATATCAATATTTACAGTTACAAACCTGAAGAGAGATAACAGCACGATTAGTAAATTGTTTCACTGAAGATGGTGCACTTTCAGGAAGAGTTTTAGCAACTCTTTCTAATTCTTCTTGTTGCTTCTTTGCAGTTACCCTATCTGGTCCGCTGTAGTGATCAACAATCTTTTTTAACAATGGAACTCGTGCCATTGTCTCTTCCATTATTTCCTAGTAGGATATAAAGTTAAAAAATATTAGAGAAAAAAATATCCCAACACAAGGACACACATCCATAAAGTAGAGAACAAGATAAAAACAAAAGCCTTTACCCACTAGCACCTATAAAATAGACAACTATTTCAAAACAAATAGTGAGTGATACAACACTTGTCTAAATGTACTTGTTACACAGGTTTGATATGACAAAGATATTGGCAATCAAGCCATAAGATTATTGGCTAAGATAGTGATGAATTAACAATAATAAAAAAAAAGGAACATTAGTAACGAAACTCATGCCTTAAAACCTTTGCAATTAATGTTAGGGTAACAGTACTAAGTCATGGATAAGATTAACAACAAAATATACCTCCCACTCTTCCTGACTTTGAATCCCCTCATATGCCATCAAGAATGGTTTCATCTTCTCAAGTGCATCCCGTAGTGGAATTGGTTCTTTCTCATCAATATCCGGATTATCAAACTCCACCAAATATTCTGGCTCAAATTCAATCTGCAATACGCAATAAAGAGACAGAAAAACTACGTATTAAACATTAAAATGGATACTAAACAGAAAATAGAAGTTTGGCTTAAAAAATTTCCCCAAGAGAAATGTTGTCTTTAGATATTCAGAATTGGATGATTCAGGTCTGATGAGTTTCCTTTCCTGATAGCAGTTCAATTAAGTTAATCCTATTTTTTATGTTCTTACAGACAAACTAGAAAGTTTCCCCTGATGTGGCTAAACTACAAAAATTATATTTCCACTACCTTTGATTATTTCTCAACAAATAAATAAAGATGTCTGCAGCTAACTACTTACTGCATAATTGATGTCTAGTGCATCCAAAAACTCATCCTCTAATGGCGATGGTAAAACTCTACTAGTCATCTCCTCAAATCCTTCAGTCAACTGATTCATTATCTCAGGCCCAAACTTTCTGGCTAATTTCTCACCGTCTGCATCATCTCCGACATATAGCCCTGTAGCAAAATCATCTGTATCCATAAGACGACCAACCTTTTCATCCACATCCCTCTCTCTGAACCCTCCCCTTCCCATGCCTCGACCTCTTCCTCTGCCCCTGCCTCGACCAAACCCACCTCTCCCTCTAAATCCTCTTCCTCTTCCAGTATCACTTCCATCATCCTCACCTTGTGACAAAAATTTCCGTGCATTCCTCACTGCATCATCCCGGCTTGGCATTGGCGGTCTCTCAGGCACAGTCTTAGATGTAGCAGCACCAGGAGCTTGCCGAGTGCGAAGATGCCTATTTTCTTCTGTAACTTGCGTTTCCAGATCTGGTTGTCTCATGGGCTTCCCTCGTCCAAGTCCAGACAACACCCCTAGTATGCTGCCTGGAAGTTTGTTATCATGCTCATGATCAACAGATCTGGCTGTTGGGCTAACAGCATCCTCTCTTCCAGGAAAAATGGGTCTTGTGGGTGGCAAAAAATCATCTGACGCTGTTGGAGAAACACTATCCTCTCTTTTGAAGAAAATGGGTTTTTTGGGTCCAGAATCTGGTGGCTGCAAATCATGTTGAGGATGAGGTGCAGTACCTCGGCCACGACCAGCCGGTGGCTGATTTATGGAAGATATAAATGATGAGAAAGAAGGAAGACCAGACGGAGGCATTGGCTTGCCACGGCCATGGCCATGACCAGAACCAGGAGGAATGGGTGGCTCTGTTGTGTCAGATTTGGACTCGCTGGAATTAGGCTTACCTGGAGCTCTTTCATTGATATTGAACAGCCCTGAACCAGGGAGAGAGCCTCCACGACCACGACCACGACCATGTCCGCCACCACCAAAACCGGAAGATGTAGAAAATGGAACTAGTGTTTTTCTGGTGGCATTGGAAATATTGGGGTTTGGGATCCTTATTCCAATGGTTCCTCTCATTGACAGGGTGAAACAAATGCTTTATTGGAAAAGTCAAAGAGGTTTCAGCAACATGAACCTGATACAAAAAAATATACATTACCAAGTTTATATGAACTGTTGGAATAATCAATAAAATACATTAAACAATTACAAGAAAAAATTATATTTCAGAACTCACCTACATTGCATATTTATTTTTCTTGTGTTATTTATATACACCGATTTTAAGTTAACAACTAGTGGATCAGTTCATGATTAAATAACTTTTTCAGTTCATTGCTCAATAATTTGAAACAAAATCAATAATAATTTTTTATGTGGCTATCCCATTTACATAAATGACAATAACTAAGCACAATTTTTTTTCCTAGGTTTCCAATGTTAAACATCAATCACAACCATATTCTACTTTGATAACAACATGCATTTCTCTAAAGACAAAACACGACTTGGTTGAAAATGTACCCAGGATCCAGCCCCAATATCATACACAAATCTTGACTCTCCTTTTTTGGGAGACAAGAGGGCTGAGCCCAAACAAGAAAAGCAAAACTAAGAAGCTACAGTTGTAATAAAGGACACACCAGATGAATCACTAAACAACAAAAGCATGCACCATTGGATAGGTAAACTCAGAATATGAAGACAAAACGATAACGAATACACATACGTAGCCAAGAAATCAGCCACTTTATATGCATGAGAAAGCCAAACTTCCCAAGTAAGGGTGGGCATGGTTTGGTCTTTTCAAAAATCCAAACCAGACATAAAACCGGTTGGGATTTAAAAAAACAAAACCATTTATTATGAAAAAACAGTTTTTTGCACAAATTGGTTTAAAACCAGTTTCTAAACCAGTTGTAGGTTCAAAACCGTTTTGATTTAGACACTGCTTTTGAACCACAAACCAATACAGTCTTTTCAAGTTGCACAACTGTGCTTTACTCTGTGATTTGGGACTTAGTTCTGAAATCCCAAGTTCTAACTGCACAAAGGTTTGTACGCAAAGCTAAGGCGAGTGGTGATTTATACAAAAAGGTTTCTCAGAAACTGCACATAAGCTTGCAATGTGTGTCCATAATATAAAGAATATAATCATCATTATTATTATTTATTACATACAGAAGTTATCAGCCATGTATGATTGTTAAATTTGAGGTTTTCTGCATGTGAGAAGTCTCAATTGAAATTCAATAAAAAAAAGGATCTATTCAATTGAATTGAACTTCCAATACAATAGAAGATTATAGAAATGTTTGGTTCAGAGGAAATAAAATAAGAATAGAAGATTATAGAAATCAAAGGGGTCAAACGAATTTTTGAGATGAGTTATAATTAAAAGGACAATATATTAGTAAATTGAAAAGGAAAAAATGATTAAAAGAAATCCGAATATCAAAACCAGCAGAGACCACGATTGGGTATAATTACCAGAGGCAAACATACATATACATGCAGGCATTTTGTCAAACAGTATATCTACAAACCCATTTACAAGCAACAATATTAATATTCTACAGAATTCCCCCCAACTAAGAAAAGAAGCCCTCAATCTCTACATGTACTTCCTTCTAACCAATACCAAAAAGTTGTCCCACCAGGCATCCTGTAACAAAGTTTCAAAAACGTATTATGTATCATTACAAAATATGCTACTCAAACTAGTGCTGTCACGTACCACATCCCCCAACAGTATTCGAGGATTATGACTCCCCATGTTGCAAACAATATACAGCTATTGTCATAATCAGCAAAACTCTATAAGCTACTATATCATAAAACCAAAATGTGAAACTTTCTCCACAATTTTCACCACATCAGAAATCTCATTTGTAACCCTCCCAACTCCAATCTTCCTCTTCGCCACCTCCTTACACCAAATCGAAATATTTTTTTTGTGATTTTAAAGCACCAAACACAGAGACCGATAAAAGTAACCTGATGCATCATGTTTGTTCCCTCCCTCAAACACATTTCCAGAAACCACATCACAGCACTTTTTCTTTCCAGTAGTGATTTAACTGAATGTGCAGTCAACGATATCAAAAGATAACTGAGAAAGCAACTAATTTAACTGTGACGATGTTGCTGATTTTGAAAGAAAAAGCAAAACGAGCAAGCAAACAAAAAGGGAGAAGAAGAAAAATAAAAAAGCAAAATATGAAGAGAGAAGGTAATGTGGAAATACCTTGTTGACGGCAATCACGCCGGAATCGACTTCGCCGGTGCCGGTGCCGGTGCCGGTGGTGTTCTGATGATGAGATAGAGAAACCAGAGCACACTCAGTAGTAGCAAGGAAACTAGGGTTCTTTTTTTTTTTTTGTCCTCAGGACAACGAAGCCACAAAAACACGGGCCACAACTGAAAGCCCAAAATCAGTGCCTAAGCCCAAACAAAAACAGATATAAATGTCATAATAATAAATAAATTTATTTATACTAAAAAGAAAGAGAGGGAGCTTGAAGAAGAGTCCCTTCGCTGGTGTGTGTTCTCACTTCTCACTTCTCACCGCTACAGTGACAGCGAGTTCATAATTTAAATAAATTATAAACCAAATTAATTAAAACAAAGTTTATTTAGTGTTGAGAGTTTATAATTTAACTCACACCAAGCCTAATTTAAATTAGGATTTTTCATTAAAATAGTTGCATTTGCATCAGTTTTTTTAAAAATTTTAGTTAAAAAGTCGAAGTTCAAAGAACTAAAAAGGTCTTTTAAGCTTTACATATTAACTTGTATAAATAAATTAAATAATAATATATTATTATTATTATTGCTATTATTGTAGCATTAAATTTTATTATAATTATAATATTTTAAAAATGTATACTTATTGATTTATATAAAAGCTTAGGCGTATTAGTCTATTTGTTAGCCTGTTCAAAAGACTTTATTATGAAGCAAGTTTATTGGTTAGGCTTTTTCTAAAATAAAATAAAAAGATTAAATAAGGCCTTAAAATATCTATATCAAATTAATAGGTTAGGTTTAGGTTTCAAATTTGATTAATAGATTAGGTTTAAGTCTTATAAAATATATAACTTGTTTTTGGTCAGTAAAATATATAATTTAATCCAACCAATTTTCAACTCTATTTGCACTAATGTTCAGACTTGGTTATGGGCTTTAATTTTGTTCTGTCCATTTATTATTTGCCTTTCGGACTCTGAAAATTGAAATGCTATAATCTTTTGGCCAAAATATATAAATGTTTATTTGGGGAATTTTTTATTTCTTAGGATTCAAATTAGAAAAATTGTAACATATTTTATTTTAATTGAATATTAATAATTCCGCAATATTTATTAAAAAATTATATATTTATCCATTATGTATCAATGTTAAGTGATATTGGGTCGTTGTACAAAATTATAAATAAATATGTCGAATGCACTTACCAAGTTTTTTTTTTTACGAAAGCACTTAGCCACTTACCAAGTATTAAACTTACAATTTAATTAAAAGATATTAATGGTATAAATATTTTTTACACTTTCATTTACTCATGTGATAATGTAAATTTTATGTTTGTTTATGGTAAAACCATTCTTATACTTTAAGTATGCTTTATAGTTTATATATAATCGAGTGAAAGTGGTTGTGAGCCTAATTAATGCTCATACTTTACCCCCTATTCACTGATAAATTAATCTTGCAAGGAAAGTGATTTCGACGGTGTTAGAAAACTATCGCATCAAACGTTCAAGAATGGTTTTCTTCCCAAAAGTGGTCACTTACATTACATATGCAATGCATTTAATTGAAAAAGGAAAGAACAAGTTTAATTGAAATTTTGGGTCTGATGGAATTGAACAAGTTGCTGTTCAAATTTTCTCACATACAATGAATTAATATGTGGATTTTACTTACAGCTGATAATTGCAACAAATAGAAATATTGCCTTTTATGCGTAGTAACACACTAACACTTGAAAGACCACAAAGAACTGAAAGATGTAATTAGGCAAAAGAAAAAGGTAGAAAACAAATCAAGAAGCAAATTCTCCTGATGTCAGTTCAGAATCAAAACGTGATGCCAAATTAGTGTAAGCAATTTATCAGCACAGATTCCCCATCTCAATTTTAAAAAGGACTAAACAACTTTTAAATGAATTTGTAAACCACTAAAAAAATATGGATCTCTGAAATGTTTTCTTTTCATTTTCTTCGTAGTTAGATCCCCGTATCTATCTTTTAGTTTTGATAACTTACTTGTAATTTTAGTTTTATTTTTAAGTTATTAATTGATTAATTTTTAGCTTTATCAGTATAAGTTTTATAATTTGAGTGTGATATTTTGAATATAAATTAATACGATTAGAATCTAATTTGATTTAACTAAAAATATTATTCATTTACTTTTCATGAATTAAATTGATGAAAAAATAATTAAAAAGGAGAAATATATTTTTTATACCAAAAAGTTATCGTAATCATGTCACGTCACATGAAATCCAAACTAAAAAAATATTGTTTTATACATTGTTAGATTTAAAAAAAAAAAATTAACCGCTAAAAGATTATAATATGAAAATGATTAATGTATTTATCAATATTCATGTCTTAGATATAAGAAGCACGAAAAAATAAAAGTAAAAAGGTCATAAATCTAATTTGTGTAATAAGTATTTATATATAAATTGATTAAGGTTGTTTTTAATCACAGTAAGACACATTTTTTGTAAAATTATTCTTCTAAACCTTTTGCATCGTATTAAAAAATGAAAATGTAGAAGTTGTAAAATATCTACAAAAAAAATTTAAATATCATATATTGGAAAACTTTAAAAATATTCAAAGAAAGGATAAAAGCCTATATTTAAAAAGGAAGTTAAATAATGAGGTTGTATTTTTTTTTTATCATTCAGAAAGAATAATGAGGTTGTATTTGAATTAGAAAGTTGTAACCAATGGGGCAATGAAAGTATGCACAATGCATATACCGGAAGATTGCTCAAAAGAAGTGCATCAAACATGAAGGCTTATAGGATGGGAAAACAAAATAGGTCTTCCATCTTGAGAAACAATCGTGGACCGTTAAATATATTTATAAAAAAAATTAAAGGCCGAGAATTTTTATATTTTTCTTTTTTATTTTCTCTTTTTTTATCTTTTCTTTCCCAAATTATCCCTCTACTCCCTCACCGTGTACGACAACGACAATGCCAAGTCCCACACTCCCTCCTTCAACGTTGCCCTCTCCTCTACTGCCACGGTAGATCCAGATGGTTCTCCTTCGTCCACCCCCACCATTAGTGAACAACACAAAAAATAGTCTTTTGTACATCATAATAATAATAATTCATCCACCCCTACCATTTTATCATTTTTTATTCTCTTGACATTAGTATAGTATTTCTCCAAATACTCAATGGCAGCATCATCATTGAAAAAGATCATATAGTGTATTGCTTAGCTTAATCCCTATTTCCACCAATATCATGCGTGGCCCAATCTCATAGATCAATCGAATGAATGCATGTGTGGCAAACATGCATTGAATGGTTGTTGATTTTGCTGCTTTTGATTTTTCTCTCTGGAATCCTAACTACTAGTAGTTTTTACCCCCTTGACATACTTGAGTAATTTGTTCATCATTCAATCTCTTTGAACCTAATCCTATATTCAGTTCTTTTATAACGTGATTATTAATATGGTATTTTTGTCTATTTGTTAAATTTTTTTTTTGTCTTGGCTCAGAGATCACGGATGTCCCTCAACCTACTGGGTCAGAGACTAATCATGCTCGTGGTGCGTAGCTGCCGCTAGTCCAAGGAATTTTTGCACACAGAGAAAATCGAACACGGATTTTCCCACTAAATATATCATTCTTCCTCATGTGAACGCAGTCTTACACCACTGCGTCAACCCTTTGGATTTGTCTATTTGTTAATTTATTAATGATTAACTATCACCAAACACAAATGTACTCGAAAATATTAATTTATTCATTTGAATTCAATCAAGTGAATCAACCACCGAAAGACGTGCTACCATAACTAAGATGTCTGTTTGACTCATTGTGAAAACAAAAAATTAGAACCTATTTAAGCTTAACATTCCATTCCATATCAAATACAGTCAATAAAAAATTGGGTTTCATTCCATCTTTTAATTGGGCTAGATTATTTAAAATTTAAGGTAAAATAAAATTCAAAGTGATTAAAATTAATCGGCTTAAGTTAATTCTTTTTTAATTTTTTAAATTAATTTCAATTTGATTAAAATTGTATTGAGTTGGGTCATTAAGTCAGACAAAGAAAATTATTGTACCAATGACAATTGGGTATGACGGAAGAAGCTAGTCCCATATGCTCTATTTGATAGAGAGGAGACAAATAAGATAGATGGAAATGAAATAGGTTGAATTTTTAGTATAATGATATGATAATCAGATGTCAATGTAAAATATATATATATATATATATATATATATATATATATATATATATATATATATATATATTACACTATCAATATATTTTAATTAAATTTAAGGAGGAATAAGTTTAATTGGAGTTTAAAAAGATAAATTTGAGTTTTTATTGATAAGAGAATATCAAAAGAAAAACAAAAGATTTTAAGAAATGTTATTATCAGAAGTATACTTACCAAGTTTAAAGTATAAAAACTCAGCTAACAAGTCAAGGAGCATTATTTTATTTATGATAAAGTTGTTCCAAGTAACTTATAAAGATGAGAGAAGAGAAGAGAAAAATTCTTTTTAATTTTATAAAATAAAACTAATTATTCTCCAAACTAACCCTACATGTCAAATTGATATAGTAAAACACATGACTTTCTTAGTCCAAATGTTTTACTGTGTATTTTTAATGTTCTTTCTAAAATTTAGATTGACCCAAATAACTTACGCTAACAAATATTTTTATTCCATTTTAATTAAAGAGAAAATAGGCTATGTACTGATAATGTAAAATAATTTTACATCATCATTCAATCACAACCCATCACGTGTATGGTAAGTTTGTTGACTTTTAAAAAATAATATTAAAAATCATACTAACAGTGATTTGTGATTGGATGACCGTATAAAATTTTTTGCCACTATCAGTACATCACCATTAAACTCATAATTAAATACAGAAACTTTAAAGTAGAGATTCAAATAATTTTTTGGGGGGTGTTTAGAGAGTTAGCATTTGTTAGCCAAGAGATGAAGACGAATTTGAACCAACTTTCTTACCACCTTGACTAAAATGGTATGCAAGTATGATTTTTATGCAAGTAAGATTCAAGGCTTGGAAAAGGAAACCGAACACAAATAGCAACAACTCAATCCTTTGTCTAGTTCCACGATCACAATCTTCTTCCTACACGATACATAAACTCCTAATTCCTACATGACGAAGTAAAGAGGAAAAAACGCTTGATATATAATATAGCTTGTCCTTAACTAAACTTCAATTTCCTTCCTCTACACTTCATAAATAAGAAAAGAAGGTTTGACAAAGACTTTGCTATAAGATTAATATTGAAGTAGCTTTGAACGGAATATATTATATTATATCTTGGGTGGGAAATGAGTTGTCTCTTTCAATTGTTATTTTTTTTTTTTGGTATTGAGTCTCTTTCTGATTAGAAGGGATCAAACTCAGTGGAAAAAGTCCAACAACCCTCACTATATTGGCCAGTGCCGGCTAAGAAGTGCACACCAAGATACATAGGCATTGAAAATTCAAACACTACCTAATTTCATAATTAAACACACCTATTATCCTCTTATTAAATATTACTATCTTAATTGGCCATTATTTATTCATGACGTATAAAATGGAAAGTTGCACGACTTTGCCGTATCACCAGGATACTAACAGAAAATAGCCACCTTCCATAGTGCCAACAAAACATTATTGGAAAAAACAAAACAAATTAAAACATAACTGTTGACATGCTTAATGGTTCACATGCATGCATAGTTCTTTTCATTTTGGCAAGGTCGGTTTTGATCGTAGACATTTGGTTTCCTTCCAAGGAGGATAAAGGGGAATCATGTTCTCGCCTTAAAAATCGTTTGCAATTAATTGTATTAAAATTGTTTTTATTTTGTAGGGTATACTGGTATAGTACGTTTTGGGTTTATTTTTACTTACGATATAAAACGCTTTTAAATGAAATAATTGATATTTTGATATTGTGTTTAAAATAATATATCATTCGAATGAACTTTTTCTATTTAAATACTTTTAAAAGAAGAAAATAAGAAGATAAATTGAATTTGAATTTATGGGATAAATTCAATTTATTTTATTCACTTATTTTCTTTTTCCTATAAGTGTTTATAGAAAAAATTATCCAAATAGAAAAAAAAAACAATAAATAAATTGGGTGTTAAAAGGAATAAAATTAGTTTCTTCAAGTTAGTTTTGTTGTTATACTGCTTGCGAGAATAATGGGTTTGTGGGGTAAGTCTTACCTTTTCTTTTCTTTTTTTATTTCTTTATCTTGTGTCTCCTTCTCTCTTGTAAGAATTATTAGGAGACGCCTTTTGTATTAAAAAAAGGGAAATACCATAAAATAATTACGAAGAAATTAGTATAAAAATAAAGTTCACGTGCTTTTCAATGATAAATGGGGATTAGGAACCAAACATTTGATAACAATTTTTTTGTTTGACTTTTTCTTTATACACAGTGGAGTGGATGGTTAATTTAAGAAGGTGGTAGAATATGTTGAAGCTGGAAGCATGTGGAGAAATAGTTCTCCAAGTAAAAATGAGGAAGAGGAGGAAGTTTAGAAAATAGGGAGAGCAGCCATAGAGGCACAAAATATTCCCATCCCAAATTTTGAAATCTGAATGAATTAACAAAATGACAAGTTGAGCTGTTTCAGCTTTTTTATATTATTATTATAATTATAATTATTATTTAGTTGAACAAATTAAAAACACTGTACATTAAGGTACCACGTGTTACGTATAGCAATTTAAAAACGAATTGAATTGAAAATCGTATACGACATTTCACAAAAATTATGTTAATAATTTTTTTAATTCATAAAAATTGATATGGAACCAATTAAACATTATTCACAATATGTTTTACTTGATAACTGATAATTGGTTTTTTTAGATATTAGTTTTTCTTTTTCCTTTTTTCATTTTTAATATTTTAAAATTTATTTTTAAACATTTAAACAGAATAGTTAATGTTAATAATAATTATAAAAATAAATATAAATTTTGTTTTTTAATCTTTGACTTATACATCTCCATAATAAAAAAAACCTATAATTTGGTAAGATATAGGTAGGTTTAAAAGAAAGATAGTTACGTACGTCTAAAAGAAATGTTGACAGAAGATTATTTTGTGAGCAAACGTGTATCGTTTCAAGATCATGCAAACTGTTAACTACACCTCACCAATATTGTCAAAATCAAAGGAGATTCTATTGGGGAAAATGTTATAAAATGTAGAAACAAAACTAATAGTTTTGATAACTTACATAAAAAAAAAAAGGGAATAACACTTTACCGAAAGTTGACAAGTATTCTATCAATGCACGATACATAGTATTTGATGCATTAATGTTTACAAAATTGTGCCTAATTTGTTACCCAATCACATTTAATTGTTTTACTTCAAAAACTATTCTATTTTCTTCACATGCCTGCTCAAGTGGCAACTACTTTAAGGTCATCCATCGAGCATCAATGGAATGAATCCAAACGCAAAAACAAAAACCTTTGAAATAAAGTCATCACTCGTTATTGTAGTGACGTGCGCGATTATTAGGTTGGATTATATTTAAATATTTAAATTAAGAACATTCATCCAAAAAAAATAAAAAAATAAATACTACTAGTATTTAAATTAAGAACAGCATGAATGGGCCCCACGTAGAGAATATGGTCCCCACTGAATGTAACACTGACATGCGAGGAAGGGCATATAGCAAATGGTAGCATATCATTGGATACTCGAAAGTTCTTTTCCAAAGAATCAGAATTTTATTAAGTTGTTAAATACATACTACTTTTGAATGGATTTGTGTCATTTTAATTCAGTTTAATGTAGTGTTTTATACTAATATAATATTATATTCGTATAGATATGATTTGTTTTAAAATATATATTATATAAATAAATTATAATTTGCTTTAAATTATATATATAATGTTAACATTTATTTATTATATAAATAAATTGAAATGTTTCAAAAAAAAATTTATCCGAATTGAAGACAAGTATTTTCTCGACAAATTTATCAAAATTTTGTTAATTTTTATTAAAAATGTCAATGGCAAAGATATGGACCGTGACCTCTCCCTTTCCATTTTTCCTTCAACCTTGAGTTCTTCTTTTCAACCATCAAACTAATCTTATATCTTCTAATTTTTTTTACTTAAATAAACATTTGTAACAAATGTTTTAATTGCACTATTAAGAAGTTGTGAATAATAAATAAGATATACAAACATGGATTTAAGAAATTAAGAAAATAATATTTAACAAAAGGTATTAAAAAAATTTAATTTCATGACAATAAATACTTCTTTATTTAGATTTTTTTTTTATTTTTTAACCATTGCAGTAGAAGCACCATGTCAACTTTCTTTAAAAGAATGAGAGAATTATTGACTTTCAAAATTTTCCATTTATTTATGCTTAAATATTAGCCATTGTTTTTCTTTTTTTTAAATATAAATGTATCAATTTGCCTTTGGTTTTTTAAAAAAATTAATTTTTTCTTAATTATAAAAATGAAATTAATATTTTAATCTAAATAATTATAGTATATCGTTAGGAACTGTTCCCATAGCCGTACACATAAAAAACAGTTTACAGTGTTTTTTTTTTTCTTCTGGTACAAACAGTTTACGGTGTGGTGTTTTGCATTTGGAAGAGAATAAATTGATGTACTTTTTTTTTTAGAATAATTGATGTACTTTTTTTTAGGAACTGTTTTTTTTATCCACGTGAATAGAAGACAATATTAGGAATTTACACTCACGCATCGTACTCAACCAATTGAACTAGATCTCTTGGTTTTTTAGGAACTATTTGTTTAAATGATGTTCTATTCTTAGGAATCAATCATATGAATATGATTCCTGGGTATATTCAAAAACATGTTTGGTTACATTTTAATATTTCTAGGATTATTTTTTAAAATTCATAATAATTTAAATAAAAAAAAAAGTAAAAATGGAAGTTATGTGTATATTTAAAGAATAAATTTCCATATTTTTCATGTCCGGGAGTCATAATTCCTGGAAATCATGAATCCTAGAATATAATTTATAGGAATGAATAAAATCTGTTTGGTTGGTCATAAATATTCTTAGGAATATTTATATAAATTACATGAGAATCAAAGAATTATGTGATATTTTTAACTGTTTGGTTAGATTCCCACCTAAGTTTTTGCAGAAAATCTAGCTAAAAATATTCTCGGGAAACATTCTTTCCCAAGATTGTTATTTTATTTTTTAAAATTAATACCAAAAGTGGGAAACCAAGATTCTCAATATAAGATTTTTAGGAAACCAAAAACTTCCCCTACCAAACACCCCTAAAAGTATGGGAAAATATACTAAAAAAGGAAACTACAACATTTCCATGAATCTATAATACCCAGAAATAAGTCTTCAAAACTTGTAACAAACATAAAAATATTACATTCCTATATTTACATTTTCGAAAATAAACTTTTAATCCGTGAAACAAACACACTCTTATATAATTAAATTTACACAAACATACCCACTAAATTTGGCATACTAATAAGGGTTTGAGTATATTGTATTCCTATACTGAAAATCCTTAATGATATTTTGATGCACTAATTAATGAGTTTTTTTTTTTTTATCCATAAGACTTGAACTTGAGTAGGAAGAGATTTACAATAACTCATACACTAATTAATAAGTTTGAGATTTATGTATTCTTAATATAATTAAACTTTTTAAATAAGGTGTTAATACAATATTAAATGAATATGTAGAAACATTTTACACTCATAATACAATAAAATTAAAACTAATAAAAAATAATTAAATATACTAACATTGTTATTAAAAGAATTTAATTAAAATATTTTTAATCATTACTTATGATAAATTTATCATATTTTATATTAACTATTAGTCATACTTGATATGATTTTTGGTTATCGTTATAAAAAACTTTACGGTACATAAAAATTAAATTCATTTAAAAATTCTATATCTTTACATGACTTTTACTGAAATGTTCATCATTTAAAAAAAAAATGAATTAGGTATCAAAGTTTTTCATATTTGATAAAAGAGAATAAACATATTTTTTTGGACATAAAAATGTCTAAGTATATTTTGTAAACAAAATTCAAATAAAACATTTTTCTAATTGACTAAAAGAAAACATATTTTTTTAAGAAAATGTTCTCATTTTCATACAGGAAAATAAAAAATTAACGTGACAATTAAGGAAAATAAAAAATTAACGTGACAATTAATTGATCTCATCATAATTAACTGAAAGATATTACATAAAAGTCAAATAATAACTAAACATTTTTCTAATGAATTTAATAAGCGTGTATTATTAATATAAAAGTTTTTAGACAATCAATAAATCATAAATTATTTTTAGTATAATTTTTAAGGTAATTATTATTAAATTTAACAAATTTATCATATATATCGAATTGTAATTGATTGTGTAAAAATTCTCTATACAGTCAATGTATTATTTATTATTTTCTATTTTTTTAATAAAATTATATTCCTGGATATGAAATTTCTAAAAAACAATTTAATTGAAAAGAAAAAAACTCTTATACCTTATTTTTGTTGACAAAACTCTTATACCTTAAGGAATGGCGAGAATTAAGTTTTAACAAACTTATTATACAATTCATAATTTAATTTTGAATTATTGTTTTTTGACTCTATTTAATTAGTTTAATTAGCTTAACAATTCCATAAACATCAAATATATGGTAGGACAATAAATTATTGAATGTAAACTTATAAGGTATTAAATTAAATTCCCATCTTATTATTATTATCGTTGTTTTCATAATAGAGTGTGTCAAACATTATCTATTATATTTTATTATTACAAATAATCTTTATAATTTTAATTTTAAAATAAAGTTTAATGATGATGCACTGACAATGTAAAATAGTTTTACACAATTTGATTGGATGACTGTGTAAAACTATTTTACACTTTCAGTGTATAGTCCATTTTCTCTTTAAAATATTCTATCTTTATTATTATCATTATCTACATAAAAAAAAAATAGTTAAAAGAAAAGAAAATCACAAAAAAAAAAAAAAGAAACACGTTACAAAAAGAAAAGAAAATAAAAAAAATAAAGTCTACGACGTTGTTCCCTTGCGGTCTGAATGCCCCTGTAACGCTTTGACAACATGGATGCAGAGAAGGCGCAGCCTATTAGAACCCATTCTTCTCTCTCTCTCTCTCACTCACTCTCTCTCACAATTTCAACGCGACACCAAAATTCCACCTTCCTCCTCATTTGTACTTTTCTTCTCATTCTCTTTCTTTCTACTCCCCTGCCTTCTGCACACAATCCGGTGCTTTCTTTTCTTTTCTCAGATTTCCCACTTTTCTTATTCTTAGCAAACCGTTAAATTTGCACTCTTTTTCACCTTCTAAGGCCTTATGCGCTTCTGGGCAACTGCATAAGGTTAAGGTGCTGCTTCTTGTTTTTATTTTCCCTACTTCGTTTGTTTTTTTCCCTTTTAAAAGAAACAACTGTTGTGACGGTTTTGTTGCTCATTGCTACTTGTCTTGGGCTATTCAAGGCCTTTTGATTCGTTTTTTTGTTTTCCCTGACAAATCTATTGGTTTTCAGTATCTGGGTTGGTCCTTGATCTTCTTGTTTGGTTGGTCATTAGTTCGTGATGCTGCAAGTGTAAAACAAACGGGTTTTTGTCTGTTTTTGAATTTGAATTGTTGGTCAGTTGATAAGTTTTCTTGGGCTGATGAGGCTTCTTATGCTTGCCTGTTGTGTGTTGGATCTTGATGTTGAATTTTTGAAGCTTTTTTTTTGGGTCCTAGGTTGTTCTGGATTTCTTGGTGGTTGGTTTTGAAAGTGGTTTTGTGGGATTTTTTTCCCCTCGTACTTTCTTGCCCTGACCCACTCTGACAGATAATTTATGTGCATGTCGTTTGCTATGTTGTTTTTGGGGTGAAACATGCCGTGACTGTGAGCAATCTTTAGCCTTTTTTGTTTGCTTTGTATCTTACAAGGTTTTTCTTCTTCTGGAGTTCTCTGGATCTTTCATTTCTGGATACTTTCTCTCCCATCAGCTTTGTAGTTTTGAATTTATTGATGAATTGGCGGGATTGTGTTTTGTTTGCTTTAGTTTTGTGGTGTTTAGTATCTGAACTTTTTGAATCCTTTTTTGCCCTTTTTTTCATATCTTTGTTTTTAACCTTTCAAACTTTTACATACAAACAAAACTTCTTGTTTTACCCTTTTACAGAGCTATCAGTTTGTTTGATTTTTGTTCTGCTGATTATTCAGTTTGAACTTCTTCAGGGTTGTTTTGATGCATTCCTTCCAGAGAATAATAAACTTACATGGTCTGGTTTTCACTGCAGCATATCACTCAAACCCTTCTTGGAGCTTGATATGATCATTTGTATTGAGGGAGTAAGACCTTATTAATTTTACAAATGCTAAATTTTGCTAGGACCAGAAGTCAGCCAAGGTCAACCAGATCTATGTCTTTGGGAGGTAAGATTTTAGAATTGAGAAGAAATGGTGGTATGACTAGGTCTCTGTTTATATTGAATGAAGCTTAGGTACTTAAAGCATTAATCAATTTCAAAATATGAATTGAAAAGCTTTGCCTTTTCTATCTCTTCAGTATAGGATAGGTTGCACACAAGTATTTACATGAGGTGTTTGTAAATTCATTATTTGTCAAAGTTCTGTAATTTATTTCATGTTGGTTGGTTGTTTACTTATAATTCATTATTACTTATCATTATAATTAAATTGATGTGTTTAGATTTTTTTTTCTGACTTTTAGGCATGGATTATGTGGATCCAAAAAGGAAGGGCAATTTTGTTGGAAAAGTTTTTCTTGCTGCAGCATTAACGGCATTATGCATTATCATGATCAAGAGATCTCCATCTTTGAATCCCCCGAGTCCGGTAATCCTATATTCCCTGACCCCATTAAATACTCATAAATGTTTATCAGAGTCAATCATGTATATATGTATATGTTATGCATGTTTGAATATCTATATGTTATCCTTTCTATTATATGTGGTGTTCTTGTTTTATTTAATATATATATGTTCATAAATACTGGAATGACCGAATGAGACGTGGACATTGCCATAAATCCTGTTAGAGAGATGTAAATTCAATTTCTATTAATGAATTGTTCTTTTTGGTGGTGAGAGAAATGTCAAATTTTATTTGATTGTTTAGAATGATAAAAGAGACATATATTATGCCATTTATAGTTTTACTGCATAATGATGCCTTTTGTGTTCACAGAATTTGATTGAAACTCAATGTGATGACTGTATGGATTATTTTGGGGCCAATTCTGGGGAGCAAGAAATGGGACTCCTAGAGTCATATTATTCTGTACTTCCCGTTGAGTTTGATATAACTTGTTCAATGTATATAAGTTTCTATGTTTCTAACTGCATATGGTTAATATGTAAATGTTGATAAAGCTTTATGGATGATTCTAATTTCCAATAATTGTTGTCTGATAGATTTATTTGTTGTCTTTTTATGGTTTTTGACATATATAAAACTTCTGTATAGTTTCTTTGGCTGTTTTGATTATTCTACTACTGAAAGATACCTTGAAGTGGTAGATGAATCATTGATAGAGATGATGAGCTATTTTTACTGTTTATCAAATTAAAGAATAATGAAGCTCCTGTATGTTTGGTTTGGTGTTTGCAAGTGATGTCAGATGGATATAAGAAAGAAAGTAATTAGAATTAATAAAAAGAGGATTTATAAGGGATTTTTTGTTGAAGATATGTTATTTTCAGTTATAATTTCCTACCTCTTCTTGTTATTGTTTGTATATGCAAATTGATTGCTATTTTAGCCTTTTGTTCAATTTGTTGATTATTCTTTTTTTGGGGCCTTTTTCAGTTTTCCATCCATGAACCAGGTGTCACTCATGTTTTAGTGACAGGAGGTGCAGGCTATATCGGCTCGCATGCTACCCTACGACTTCTGAGGGAATATTATCGTGTCACCATAGTGGTATGCCTCTTCATAATATTGAAAACTGCTTTGATAAATTTGAATGCACTTACTGGTCAGTCTGCTAAACATTTTTTCTTCTTTGCAGGATAATCTGTCACGAGGAAATTTGGGTGCCGTCAGGGTTCTTCAAGACTTATTTCCAGAACCTGGAAGGCTTCAATTTATATATGCTGACTTGGGAGATAGAGAATCTGTATCCTTATAATCTTTCCGTATTACAAGATATAATTTGGTGTTGAATTTAAACTTTTTGTTGAAGCATGATGTTAGAGAATTCCCAAGAAAAGTTGTCTACTTGACTGGTTATTAGGTTAATAAAATATTTTCGGAGAACAAGTTTGATGCTGTGATGCACTTTGCTGCTGTTGCATACGTGGGAGAGAGCACACTTGACCCTCTTAAGTAAGTACTTATACCTTTTATTCAGGGACATTAATTCCAGTGGTACAAGAAGTGGGAACTGGGAAGTAGCATTTGTGTGTGGTTTCTAATTTCGTCCACCCATGTAGCTTGAACAACAAATTGGCTTTTTAGATACAAATTGACATTTTCCATCTTATATTGACTCTGTTACTAGGTTATATTGCAAGAGCATTTGCATTTTTCTGATAACATATTGACTAATAATATTATACTATTTTCTATTGAATTTTTGAAAGTATGAGATCATGTATAAGAAGATCTATAAGCACAACATAGTTGTTGATATAGTGTGTGAAATGACTACCAGAATAATGACAGAAAAGTTGGACCTCTTCTAGGAGAAGCCTCCTTGGAAATGATCTCATGAAGATTATCAGAACTCAGATGCTGCTTAGAGAATCATAGATTCATATTACTGTTTCAACCAATTTCAGGTGTTTAAGAGTGTGCACACACATGATAGCTACTTTAAGAAAATGTATTATGTTATTGATATTTGTTATAATTAGATATGATTTTGTTGAGAGTCGGATCAAATTGTTAGTAGAATAGTAAGTGATGTTTTGGTTGCTGTTGTCAGTGTGTAGTTGTGTATCTAATATAATGCCCACTATCAAGCGGGTCTACGTCAGAAGAAATAAAAAGGGGTCAGGGGAGGGATAGGACAGTTAGTAACTAACTGACTGACTGAATAGACTGTAAGTAGTTACAGGGTTTTGTATAAATAAGCAATTGTAAATAAGGGAGGGGTGGGAAAGTAATAGGAATGTGGAGAGGTGCTGAAGTATTCTTGAATTAACCTCAGAAAGTGTATTCAACTGTTCAGTATAGTGATAGTGACTAGACGGAGGCAAACTAATAGAAGTCTTTTGGTTGCTTGAGTATTCGTCACTTTTCTTTCTCTTTTACTACTTGGTTCTATTCTATCAGTATCTTCCTGTAATAACTCTCTTAGTTGAGGTTGATGACTAGACGTACTGAATTAGCTTTGTAGTTTACAATATTGATAGTTCTCTAGGCCATGGAAGTTGAAAATAAAGGCTGCATATGAATTGGAAATGAAGGTTCAGCTTTACCAGATCAAATATGATTATAAATCTGGGCTTATTTGGAGAAACTACTACCTGCTTATTTTAATAAGTAAAAATTGTAGTTGTGAAGAATAGAGGCAAAAGGGAGTTGGTTTACATAGGGTATTCAGCAAACATGTTGCCCCTTTGATAGACTGTTGAGTTCTTGAATAGACTGTCAAGTTTTGTGTGGTTCTCGTGCTGCATCCTGATGTTCCAAAGATATTTGCAATAGTTAGACTATGCAAAACTATCTGAAATATTCTTGGAAGGACATTATTCTTACAAGAAAATTATGTATACCAATGCATGCTGATGTAGAAAACCAGTCTTTGCTAGAATGTATTGCTTGTGAGATTTATATGAGCTGGTTTGGTGTTAAAATTCATCTATTTCAGCTCTACTTTTTATTTTTTATTTTTTAACATACTTTTTTTTGTCAGGTATTATCACAATATTACGTCAAATACCTTGTTGGTATTGGAGTCTATGGCTAAATATCGTGTGAAGACATTAATATATTCTAGTACATGTGCAACATATGGGGAACCTGAAAAGATGCCTATTACAGAAACAACAGAACAGGTGGGAAATCTAAGTGTGGTTGAATTATCGAGTTTGGTTAAGAACTCTTTATTTTCCGTTGGATCTTGCAATGGCTTTAATACACATTGGAATGTAGTATTAAAATTGATTTT
The DNA here is from genome assembly GCA_026413185.1 of Pueraria montana var. lobata. Lineage (NCBI taxonomy): Eukaryota > Viridiplantae > Streptophyta > Magnoliopsida > Fabales > Fabaceae > Pueraria > Pueraria montana. The sequence goes on from CM048656.1 coordinate 18,869,468, forward strand.
CTTCAATTCCAGAAACCAATTAATCCATATGGAAAAGCCAAGAAGATGGCAGAAGATATCATCCTTGATTTTTCTAAAAATTCTAAGATGGCAGTAATGATTCTGAGGTTTGTATTTTACATTTACATTTCTGATTTTTACTTATTTTAAATTGCTTATTCATGTTCAATGTGCCCTTTATTTCTTAAATTACTATTGATTCTCAAGAGGTGTGCCATGATTCAAGTCAAATGCATTTTGTGATTTTTCATTTTTGTTTGTGCTTTTGGCAAATAGATGTTAAGGATCCAATTTTTTATGCAGATATCTCATTGTCTACTACTTTAATATATTTATGCCATTTTCTTTCCCCAGTCTCTTTGATGTCACTGTCTTTGTGTTTTTTCCCTCCCTTTATCGAGATGATGGGTAGGTGGGTTGGGAAGGTTTGAGGAAGACCCTTGATATGTTTCTTCATGTGACAAAATCTTTATTAGCATTTGGCATATACTAAAAGGAAAAGAAATATCATTATTTTTGGATTTGTTTAGCATAACGAAACTGAGCAGTTAATGTTGTTTGGACAGTTGGTATATTGTTTGAGGTCTGACAATAGATGAAAGATGGTGTAGCCAATCAATGGAACTTGATTTAATCATAACTATTCAGAATTAGCTATGGTTGTAATTATTGTTAACTTTTCTCTGGGAAACATGTAGATACTTCAATGTGATTGGATCAGACCCGGAGGGCAGATTAGGTGAGGCTCCAAGACCTGAACTTCGAGAACATGGTCGAATTTCCGGTGCCTGCTTTGATGCAGCTCGTGGTATTACAAATGGCTTAAAGGTATGTTAAGGTTATCATTTTTACTTTGGGGCCGAAATGGAATTCTTTACATAAGTCAGAGACTCCACAAAATCCACCCTGTTAGGAGAGATTAGTCAAGGAAATAGCATTTGATGCATTGCCAAGAGGAACATAGGGAGGGAGCCTGATCAAACAGCTATATTTTCTAAAGTATCAAACTCGTGATAATCTGGCTATTTCCACGCATACTGAAAATCCTAATAGTTCTGATTGAATACCGCAAGACTCATTTATAATATTTCAATGTCTTGGTTGAATATCACAAGACTTTTTTTATCATAAAAAAGTTTTTTAAAATCCCAATCCAATACACCCTGATTGTTTTCTATAAGGTGGAACCCTACTATAATTTTTTTCACTTAAGTCAGCTTTTGCAGTCTACTTGAAAGGTAGTCAAGTGATTTTGTTTGTTTTGAAAACTAATGTGCCCCATTGTAAACTATAACACTGATGGTATTTGTTTCCACCACGCAGGTTAGAGGAACTGATTACAAGACACACGATGGAACATGCATACGAGACTACATTGATGTAACCGATTTGGTCGATGCTCATGTGAAGGCTCTTCAAAAGGCACAACCTGGTAAAGTAGGGATCTACAATGTTGGCACTGGAAAGGGTAGGTTTTATTATTACACTTTGAATATGAAGAAAATCCACATATTTCTCATGAGGGGTTTATTATTATTTCAGGTAGATCAGTGAAGGAGTTTGTGAATGCTTGTAAAAAGGCCACAGGGGCGGACATCAAAGTAGACTACCTTCCACGTCGACCTGGCGATTATGCTGAGGTGTATAGTGACCCTGCTAAGATCAACCGGGAACTGAATTGGACTGCACAATACACTGACCTTGAGAAGAGTTTGCAGGTTGCATGGAAATGGCAAAAATCTCATCGCAATGGTTATGGCATTTCATCTGCAATCTAGAGCTTTAACATAGCACTAGCCCTTCTTCTACTGCTCTCATACATGGGCTCAGGAATTTTTTTTTGTCATTAGGGGAGTTTGGTAGTTCATTCGTTATACTTACATGTGTATTCAACAATGAGTCAATAATAATATAATGCCCAGCTTCTGGTTGGTATAGCTTTTCTTCTATCTTTTGGTTCTTGCCAATGCAGCATTCACCTCACTAGAGCAAATAAAAGGCTTAATTGCAAATTTTACCATCCAACTTTCATAATTTTGCAAATTTTACCACCTAAGTTTTAATTTTGCAAATTTTACCATCCAAGTTTTCAATTTTTGTACATTTTACCACTCTGATATTTTACCAAAAAAAAGTTAAAGAATTCAAAAAAAAAAAATTTGTGAAACATCAGGGTGGTAAAATACGCAAAAATTGAAAACTTAGGTGGTAAAATTCACAAAATAATGAAAGTTGAGTGGTAAAATTCGTAAAAAAAAAACTTGGGTGGTAAAATTCGCAAAATTATGAAAGTTGAGTGGTAAAATTTGCAAAATTAAAACTTGGGTGGTAAAATTCACAAAATTATGAAAGTTGGATGGTAAAATTTGCAATTAAGCCCAAATAAAATGCAATCATGTATACAGGGAGGGGAATTAATTTTAATAATCAGTTTTTTAAAAGTTAAATTGTTATTATATTAGTCATTTAAAAAAGTTCATTAATTTTTTTTTGTAACAAAGATTAATGAACATAGGTAAAATAAAGTTTCAGTTCAATCCTCTGTAAGATTAGGCCGTCCTTGTAGAAACCTTTTAAAGACTTTTTATTATAAAAAAAATATTATCTCATGTCAGCTCAATGAACCTGAATTAATTGGAAATCTAGTATAGTGTTGGAATACTTATGTTCTTGAAAAAAAGATGTTATCATGTTAAATCCTTTGGTTTTTTTCATTAATTATTCTCTTACATGCATATACAAAGTAAAAGCTCAAAAAAAAAAAAAAAAAAAAAAAAAACTGAAAGCTACCCCTGTCTGGTTTTGCAACCTATAACAGGACGCACGTGAAAGGCTGCAACCTGAAACCAAAATTATTGTATAGCTCTTTTGTCTCGTTTTATTGGAAGAAATGGAGCCAGGAATTAATTTCACCGACATTATTTGCATGTTCTTGATTTTATTTCTTTTGTTCGAATAGTTTTTTTTTTTTTTTGTCTCAAAAGAAAAGAACCTGTTTACATCAACGTGGTTCAACTTAGATTCAGTCAAAAGTTTGACGTGTCCAATATTGTGGAATTGTTTTTCTTTATCATTTTCTATACCTTTTACTTTGTATGTCTTTTTATAAGCTTTTACCATGCGGTAGTTAGTACAATAAATTATTTTATTAAATATATTTAAAACTTGAAAAATACTTATAAACTTAATTTTGATAAAAACTTAATTTTCAAAATAATACCGAAGAGATAGAAATAAACTTGGGAAATTTCGACTTAGTTACTCAACACCAGTCACAAGCACTAGTGTTAAAATTTAAATGATCGTTATCAAGTAATATTAGAGTATATAGCAGAATATGTAAATATTCGAATATGAGCTTACTGTAGACCTTACTATAGGAGATCTTTTATTAGTAACTAACTGAGTTAGTTATAAGTCTGTTAAGTGTGTGTGTAAGTGCTGAGTCAGCACTCTAGTTAGCTTCCTCTAGAATCTTCTTAGAGTTACACCTATATAAGATTGTACTCTTCTCTTTCTCAGTGTGTAGTAAAAATTCTTCTGATTCAGTTTCTACTTTTGTCTCAAATCACGAAATCTTGTATGGTATTCAGAGCTTGAGAAGCTTTTTCCATGGCTTTCGGGCCTTTTCGTCCAGAACCTGTGTCCACTTTTCTGACAAACGGTGCGCCAAACGGCGGTGGCACTGGTCCCATTCCTACTCCGACGCCGGTTGATCACACTTCTACAGTGGCGTTTGGTTCTTCTTCTGCTTCCGCTTCTTCTACTCTAGCATTCTATGGAGTCACGATTTCAGAGAAACTCTCCGACAAGAACTTTCTTGTTTGGAAACAACAAGTGGATCCAGTAATTCAAACTCATCGTCTTCATCACTTTGTTGTGAATCCAGAGATTCCGCTTCAATATCTCTTTGCATCTGACCGAGATCTCGGAATTGAGAATCCTACATATAGAGCTTGGGAGTTTTAAGATCAGCTCCTATTAACGTGGTTACAATCATCTCTCTCTGCTTCTTTTTTTACCTCGCATCATAGGTTGTAGACATTCATTCCAAATTTGGGACAAAATTCACACATACTTTCATTCTCATACCAAAGTTAGGTCACGGCAATTGCGAACTGAACTTTGCAACTCCAAAAAGGGAGATCGACCTGTTGCTGAGTATTTGCTTCGTATTAAGGCCATTGTTGATTCTTTAGTCTCCATTGGAGATCCTGTTTCTGAACATGAACAATTAGATATCATATTATAAGGACTTCCAGTTGAGTATGAATCTCTGGTGTCGATTATGAACAGTAAACCAGAATTGTTCACATTTGCTGAAGTTGAGTCTCTATTGGTTGCGCAAGAAGCGCGTATTGAGAAATACAGATAGCTAGGTGAGACTATGTCTCTCAATCTCACTCAACATAAAGTTCAAGAGAGTTCCAAGCAATCTGAAAACACTCTAGCTACAGTGCAGCTTGCACAGTCCAATAATCAAGAAGTCTCCACTCAGAACCAGAACTATTCTCAAAATCAATATGATGATTCTTCACGCGGCAGTTTTGGCTTTCGAGGACGTGGTGGAGGCCGTTTTGGCCGCCACAGTGGTAGAGGAGGTCGTAACAGCAATATTCAGTGTCAAGTTTGCAGCAAGTTTGGCCACACTACTGCTTTTTGCTACCACAGATATAATCCTTCATACATGCCCTCATTTCCTACACAAAATTCTTTTGGATCATCTCCATATCTGAATTTTCCACCACCACCTGGTCCATCTCAGTATCAAAACTTTGCACCCTCACCTGGCTTTACTGCACCACCATCTTACTCATATTTTTGACCTTTTCCTCAATCCCAAACTCATCAACTCACTTATCCCTCTCAGTTTTCCACCGGTCCAGCACCATCTACGATGCCTTTTCAACCTCAGGCCTTTGTTGCTCAGTCTTTACAGCCAGTTGCCCAACAATCTCAAAACTAGTTTGTTGATTTAGGCGCATCTCATCATGTTACTACTGATGCTGCAAATCTTAGTAATGCTGAAGCTGTTCAAGGGACTGAACATGTGTTCATTGGCAATGGACAAGGTTTGCCCATACAGTCTATTGGTTATGCAACATTTAAGTCTAATTCTAATCCTAGTATTTCTCTTTATCTCAAAAATTTATTACATGTTCCCTCAATAACCAAAAATCTAGTTAGTGTCAGTAAATTTGCACAGGATAATAATGTATACTTTTGAGTTTCATCCTTACCTATGTTTTGTTAAATCTCAGGGTGATCATTCTGTTTTACTCAAAGGATTTCTTGGTCAAGATGATCTCTATCAATTCCCATCTCTTCCTCTCAGCTCAAGTCTGTCTTCTCAGCCTTCAATTGCTTCACCAACTGTGCATTCTGTTCTTAGGACTCCCACTATAAATCCACACACCTCCACTATAGTTTCCTTGTGGCACAATAGACTTGGCCATCCAAACTTTACTGTTTTGTCTCATGTACTGAAAACTTGTAATATTTCATCATCCAATAAAATGAGTTTTGACTTTTGTGTAGCATGCTGTATGGGAAAGTCCCACAAATTGCCTTCTCACTCTTCCTCTACTATTTATACTGAACCGTTACAGTTGATATTTTGTGATCTCTGGGGCCCTTCCCCTGTTTCATCCTCCATGGGTTATACTTACTACGTTTCCTTTGTAGATGCTTACAGTAGATATACTTGGATATACTTTCTTAAGCAAAAATATGAAACTCTAACCATTTTCAAACAGTTTCAAGCTCTTGTTAAGAAAATTAAAGAAGTGCAAACCGATTAGGGGGGAGAATTTAGACCTTTCACTCAATATCTTACCTCACTTGGTGTTCATCATAGGTTGATATGTCCTCACACACACCATCAAAATGGTGTGGTTGAAAGGAAACATCGCCATATAGTTGAAACTGGACTCACTCTGTTGTCCCATGCTTCTCTTCCCTTATCTTATTGGGACCATGCTTCCCATACTGCAGTCTACCTCATAAATAGGATTCTTGCTTCACATTCTCCATATGTTGTCCCTCTTGTTACATTGTTTGATAAAACACCAGATTATTCATTCCTTAGAGTATTTGGATGTGCTTGTTACCCCCATTTGCGTCCATATAATCATCATAAACTGCAGTATTGATCTACTGTTTGCACTTTCTTGGGGTATTCACCTCGACATAAAGGCTACAAATGTCTAGACTCTAATGGCAAATTGTTTATCTCCAAAGATGTTATTTTTTATGAGTCCACCTTTCCTTTTGCCAAACACAACCCTGAACCTCCCATATCGTCCACTACCAACAGAATTTTACCTTTAGGGATTATTCCCTCTTTAATTCCTCCAGTTAATCCCACTGCTCACAGTCCTAACCTTAGTCTTTCTGACTTACCTGAACAGCATGCTATTCATCAGTCAAACCCATTCCATTCTTCTACTTCTGAGTCTATTAACTCAGGTGCTGTGTCTGCACCTCCATCTGTTGTTGCTCCACCTGGTTCTATCCCTTTTCAGCCCAGTACTTCAGGTCAGTCAGCATCTTCTGCTGACATTTCTATCCCTCTAGTTGCTCCTTCTCAGTCTATGTCTGTTCATCCAATGCAGACTCGTTCAAAATCTGGTATTGTTAAACCTCGTTTAAACCCAACCTTATTACTCAGTGTTGCAGAACCAACTACTGTCAAGCAAGCTCTAGTCTCTCCTCAATGGAGACAAGCTATGCAAACTGAATATGATGCTTTAATGTCAAATGATACGTGGACTCTAACCTCACTTCCACCGGGCAAAATTGTTGTTGGCTGCAAATGGGTTTTTCGCATCAAGGAAAATCTTGATGGTACCATTAATAGGTACAAGGCTCGGCTAGTAGCTAAGGGATTTCATCAGAAATTTGGCCATGACTATTCTGAAACTTTCTCACCTGTGGTAAAACCAATTACTATTCGTCTTATCTTATCTCTTGCTCTCACAAATAATTGGGTTATTCAACAAGTTGATGTCAACAATGCATTTTTGCATGGCCTCCTAAATGAAGATGTCTACATGGTTCAACCACCTGGATTTGAATCTCAGAATTATGCTCTTGTTTATAAGTTGCAAAAAGCTATCTATGGCTTAAAACAGGCCCCTCGGACCTGGTATGAAAGACTCACATCCACTCTCATTGGGTTTGGTTTTGTTCAAAGCAAATGTGATCCTTCACTTCTGGTTCTTAATTCTACAGATGGTTGTGTCTATATTCTCATTTATGTTGATGATATCATTCTGACTGGTTCATCAACCACACTTCTAAAGTCAGTCATTGAAAGGTTACACTCAGTTTGTTCGCTTAAGCAGCTTGGTGATCTTGAGTATTTTCTTGGTATTGAAGTCAAACATCTCTCCAAAGGATCACTTTTACTATCTCAGTCCAAGTACATCCGTGATTTGTTAGCAAAGGCTGGTATGGATGAAGCCAAAGGGATTTCTACCCCTTTACCTGGTGGACTTAAACTCTCTAAACATGGTTCAGAATATATGGATGACCCTTCTCTGTACATATCTATAGTGGGAGCTATGCAGTGTGTTACTGTTACAAGGCCTGAAATTGGTTTCAGTGTTAACAAGGTTTGTCAATTTATGGCACAACCTTTGTTATCACATTGGCAGGCTGTCAAGCGTATTCTAAGATATCTAAAAGGCACCATATCCTATGGTTTACATCTTCAACCTGCACTTCAGACCTCTCATTTTTCCCTGTCAGCATACTGTGATGCAGATTGGGCCTCTGATGTTGATGACAGAAGGTCCACTTCTGGTGCATGTGTCTTTTTTGGACCCAATCTAATCTCATGGTGGTCTAAAAAGCAAACTTTGGTTGCTAGGTCAAGTGCAGAAGCAGAATATCGAAGCCTTGCTATGATTGCCTCTGAACTTCTCTAGATCCAGTCATTACTTCATGAACTCAACATTAAATGCAACACACCTGTTGTCTTCTGTGATAATCAAAGCACAGTGGCACTCGGTCATAATCCTGTTATGCGCTCGCGTACCAAGCATATGGAACTGGACATTTTCTTTGTTCGGGAGAAAGTTCTCAACCACTCTCTAATTGTTACTTATGTCCCTGCTACAGATCAAATAGCTGACATTCTGACCAAATCTCTGTCCAAGAACAGATTTATCTTTCTTCGAGACAAACTCAGGGTCATTGATTTTTATCAATAACCCTGTGTTTGTGAGGGGAGTATTAGAGTATATAGCAGAATATGTAAATATTCGAATATGAGCTTACTGTAGACCTTACTATAGGAGATCTTTTATTATTAACTAACTATGTTAGTTATAAGTCTGTTATGTGTGTGTGTAAGTGCTGAGTCAGCACTCTAGTTAGCTTCCTCTAGAATCTTCTTAGAGTTACACCTATATAAGATTGTACTCTTCTCTTTCTCAATGTGTAGTAAAAATTCTTTTGATTCTATACTTTTCTCTCAAATCACGAAATCTTATAGGTAATAATAACATAGGAGTCCACCGTGTCATACAGCAGCCCATTTAGTTCTAGTAAGCTGGTGTACACTTTAAAAGAATATATAAATTATAGCAATTATTAAATTAAAAAACCTTTAAAAGAATGTATAAAATTATAATCGTTAATTAGCTTTTATCTTCTAATTTATGTATAAACATATATTTTATTATTTTATCACTATCCAGTCTTCTCAATACGATTTTGGAGTCGGTTATTATTCCACATTAATTATCAAAATAGGCCAATGCCATGCTACAAATGCCAGATACTCCTTGCCATATCGACGATACAGATACAGTCTGTTAACACCTACCTTGCAAAAGGACTTCCACTTCACCAAAGCAATCAATTGGAAAATACAAATACGAGAATGTAAAACTTTGGATAAAATTGAATACAGCTTTTCCATCCATCCACACAATCGTAATCTTGTTTACTTAATACCTATTGGTATTTCTTGCTTTTCTAGTAAAATATATGGGTGTAAATGAACTTGCTTAAAAATTAATGTCAGATGTAGCTTTTACAACATCAAGGCTCAAGTAAACCAAACATTGTTATAAATTTGAATACTATGACACGTTACCCAATTGATTATGTTCTAAGATACGCAACCAATACAATATAGCCACGATAAGGTGCAAAAATTGCATGGGAAGACCTCACACCATTCCACTCCAGAAACATTTTCAATCATCGACTCATGAAGAAAATGATTGTAGCGCTCTATCAAAACTTTCTTCTGCTGATGATACCCGTTTGACCAGTACATGCTCTGGGTGAGAAAGTTTCAGCTGGCTGCAAAACAATACAAGTCATTCATTGGTCAAAATTCCTCTTAATACGAGTGAAAATTATATTTTGACACAGGGAATACTTAACCAGATCAACAGAAGGGAAAAGTTTAAATCCAGAAGTATAATGGGACATTCAACCAATCAATAAGAAACAAGCTTTATATTTCCCAAGTCACTCGGTAAAATTATATAGGTGATTGGCAGTAAAAGTTAAACAATGTCTCCCCTTGACAGATTGTGCAGATGCAAGCTATCTTTACAAAAGAAATTAGTCGGCCAAAATTACATATATGTTGATAAAGCATAAGGCCTTTAGAGTAAGGGGGAGTTCAAAGTTCAAACTTTAAAGTAGTTTCTTCCCAGCATGGTTTGGTTCAATGTTTTGATCAATATCATTTAACCGTTTAAGCTGAACAAATGTGTATATGCATAAATTTCTAACATGATATGCATTTTCTATATATTATATTACAGTTTTGGACTTGTCATTTTAACATTTTACTATTTGAACTAGGACTACAGTGCTTGATTAAGTTGTTACTAAATTTAATATATTCTATTAGGCAATGAGTTTGAGGCTAAGTTATGTTCTCTTATTTATATACCTGATGTTAACTTCACTAATTACTATCACTATTCAATGCTATGTTTAGAATGTAACAAATTCAGTATTGATACGGTGTTAATAAGGTTTGACACTCCAAAGAAACATTGTGGGGAAACAGGCCAAACTGAGAACCGTGGTGTGGTTTGGATTCCAAAATATGTGATCTGTGAAATATTTTTTGGTTCCATATTGAATTCATATAAATTCTAGCACTATATTGAATGGCTTTTAACAACAGTGAAGGCAAGCTTCGAAGACATTTAAAAGAAATTGCTCCATCTGTGATGATCTTGGAGCTCTCATTTACCAAATACTACCATTTAAAACTTGGAGTTACATGTAGAATTGTAGATTTTAACAAGTGATGCAAAAACACTAGTTAGTAGGGCATAACTCCCTCTACAAAGTACTATCCAAAAAGTACAAATATCCTTTGCAGGCCCTGACTTATAACAAGCAAGTACATAGAGTTGATTCAGAATTTAATAACACTCACTCGAGGAACTAAAGATTCAGCCAGTCCATGTATGACATTACATCCATGTTAGAATATTTTCAATTGACTTACAGTGAAAAATATTAAATCTGAAGGTGGAATAAAAGGGTTTGCCAGAACATATAACCAGTTATTCTGAGAGAGAGAGAGAGAGAGAGAGAGAGAGAAACAAACAATAAAGATGTCCTGAGTGTTTACCTGAATGATTTGTTAGATGGTTTGCCAAGGTGAAGACAGCATACAACTAGATTGGCTAAAGTTTCCGGATCCCTGGCATCCTGTATAAACCACAAAGAGTCTATCACCACACACAATTTTCCAAAACAACAAATTGCCCTATCAATCACCTCTTCAGGACAGCTTAAAGGTTTGAAACCGAGAGCTAGCACAAAGTGAACGAGGAAAATTTTATTTCAGGACTAGATTAATTTAGAAAAGAAAAATTATAAATTTACACTCACTTAAACTTTCATCTCTTTTCCACTCCATTTTTCATCCTTTCCCAACACATCACTTCCCACATCTGTCACATTCCCTTCCTTTTCTTTTTTTAATTTCCAACTCTTTCTTCCTCCCACCTAGAGTTATAGCACAAAGTGAATGAGAAAAAGAAAAAAACTATAAACATTCACTCAATGTTTCTTCCATCTCCTTTCTACCCTATTTTCTTCCTATCCCTCTCTTTTTTATAAGATCACTTGGAACATCTGTCACTTTTTCTCTCTTCCCTTCCATATTTTCTTTCTACCTGCCTCTTCCTTCCACCTACATACACTCCATTCCCCAAAATGGAGTGTATGTTTATCAAATCGCTTCTAAAAATTCTCACACAGTATTGAATCGATGTATAGTTGCAAAATGGGAAGACAATTGAGATCATTTTGAGCTCAATCAAATCACTCAGCAATATCAATTGTATTGTGAAATCCATAGCAGAGAACAGGGTAATAGAATGAATGAATGATATATATATGCAAAACGTGCCTTGTTCAGCGCTTCAACCAAAAGGGTCTCTGCTTCGTCGAAGTTGCCCATGTGCATGCAGCAAACAGCCTTGCCATTCAAGAGCAAACTGGTGGACTGATACCTCTCCGACAAATCTTGGAAGATCAGATACGCCTCCTGGATCTTCGACCCACCCTGATCCATCAACACACACCAAAATTCATCACTTTTTTTTTTTTTTTTTTTTCATTATTATCATTATTTCTAATTTCTAATTATAACAATTATTAATTAATACCACAGCCAAATCGAGCCAGGCATTGGCGAGTTGAGTGAGAGTGTGATCCTCATCAATCTGCTGCATGATCCGCAGCTGCCTCTCAGCATAATCCGACCTATGCATCTTAATAAAGATCTGAACATTCAACGCGTGCCTGAAGAAAACAAAAACACAAAACAATTACAATAACGAAACGAAACAATTAAAAAAGGAGAGAGAAAAAAATGGGGGGGGGGGGGGGGGGGGGGGGGGGAATAATTTAATAATTATACAGTTCCATGGTTCCACCGGCATTGGTGTGTTTGAGGGCTTCATTGAAATCATTCTCGTGGAGGAAAACGAGACCGGCGACGAGCCTGAGCGTGGCGTTGGTTCCGATAGCGGGATCGGCGAGCCACTCCTTGAGGCTGGAGATGGCGGAATCCTGAGAGATTTTAGGGAGAGCGTGAGAGGAGAAAATGAGGAGAAAATGGAGGGTATTTAATTTACTTGCCTTGGTGTCGGGAGAGGAGAAATAGAGGGCGAGAAGTTTGACGGCTTGGAGGGGGGTAGGGGCATCATCATGGATCTCGGTGATGACGAACTGCAACTGGCCGAGGGCGATGTAGCAGCGGTGGACGAGGGTGTCGCGCTCGAGGGCGTCTTCCTGGGAGAGGTTGCTGACCTCGCTACTGTTGATGGCGGCTTGGTACGCGCCGAGGTAGAAGTTGTTGCGGAGGTTGAACAAGTGATCCGGTGTAGCCATTGATTTTGATTCAGATCTCAACAATTGCACAATTCACAAACACAAGCAGATTCAGATACAGTGAGAGAGAGAGAGCGAACAAAGCCTCGCACTCTTATTGTTTCGCGTTATAATTATTCTGGGCTTATTAGCTGTTGATCCAGATCTCAACAGGGCAATTACTTAAGGAACCTTCTTTTTTTCTTGGTGCACCCCATATTTTTAAATATTCCCATAATACCCTTATTTATTATAATGTTTTACTATGTGACTTCTTTATCTTGCTGTCTCTCCTTCATACCCCATTCTTCTTCACTGCGACTCCGAGTAAGGTGTCGTGATTCCTCCGCATTCTCCTTCTCTTTTTGCCACTTTGTCGCCTTCATGGTTGATGTGTTTACTTCCACGAAGCTTCCATTTAAGGTGAAGAAGGTGTCATAGGTTCTTCTGTTGTCCTCCTTCCTCCGTAGACGACCAAGTTTCTGTTTAAGTTCTTCATCTGGTAAAGTTTTTTTTTATGGTATACGGATCAAGCAATCCGTAATTCATTTAACAATGTTACGGAATAATGGGTCTGTAATAGAATATGCATTACGGAATGCTCAATCCGTAATTATACATTACGGTTTGATCAATCCATAATTGTATAAGAATGATTACGGAATGACTAATCCGTAATTATTGTAATAGAATTACGGATTGAGCAATCCGCAATGTATATTGCATTACGGAATGTTCAATCTGTAATTCTATTACAACAATTACGGATCATACAATCCGTAAGCCTTGTAATACAATTATGGATTGTATAATCCGTAATATACATAAATGAATCATACAATCCTTCCCTTCTCTTTCTTCACTGTTGTTCTTCACCGTTTGACACTCTCCAAGAATGTCGTGCTCCGCTCAATCTCCCACTCCACATTGTCGACAACATCTATGTTTTGCTTTTGGATCTTGTATATTTTTTATGAGGATTATGACCTGCTTTGTCATTTTAATGGCAGCATCTGCATTTATAAATTTGGTTTATGGTTAACAATCTATTACTTCTCTCATATATGGAATATTCAAGGGAAATTTTTTTTTGTTTTGACAAAGAACTTAAAGCTTCATTAAGCCCCAAGGAGAATATTAGAACAAATACCAATCGTCCAACCCAGATTTAGTTTGGATTGAAGAGACTTGAAGTTATTGTAATGGATCCATCTATTTTTTTATTATTAAAAAGTCAAATTGATTTATCTATTTCAAAAAATCAAGACACAATCGTGAAAAAAGTCACAATTTTTCCATCACCAGCAACCAAATGTAACGCGCTAAAGAACCTTGCAAACTCCGGCGATGATGCAGATTTGAACCACTACGACTGGAGCGTAGACCATGACAGGAGCGCACCGCACTCCTGTTCGTGGCGAGGGACTCGGCATGGTGTCGCACTTGAAGTTGTTGGCAGAGGTCAGTACGAATCTGGACCACCACGATCGGAGCGGTGGTCTTGTGGAAGTCGATCACACATCTCAGTCCCAAAACATTCTTTCACATCTCCAATGGCGTCAGATTGGATAATCGATTCACACCATGAACTGTCGAAGGGTCCAGATCTGGTGGCATCAACGCAGAACTTGAAATACGAAAATCTACGTGACATAAAAAAGGTGTGGTTGCGGTTTGCCTATCAATTCATGGTATCCCCACTCGGTAAAATCTTTTCATTTTTATTTCTTACGATTATCAAATCCGAAATGTTTAGGATATTCTGGAAATATATTACGGAATATCCATTCCGTAATATATTGTTATATTACGAAATGGGTATTCCGTAATACATTTCTGAAATACCCTAAACATTCTGGATTGCATAATCCGTAATATTCAGTTGTACTATGGAATAAACATTTCGTAACATAACAACATATATTACGGATTACTCATTTCGTAATATATGTTGTTATGTTACGGAATGCCTATTCCGTAGTACAACTAAACATTCCCTTTTATGGATTGCATAATCTGTCAATCCTAAAAAGGGTTCAGAATAAAAGGGGAAAAGGGCAAAACAGTCTATATAGGTCCTTCATTATTTCTAATGGGGTGCACCAAGAAAAAAAGGAAGTGCCTTGAGTAATTTCCTCTCAAGAGACCAAACTTATTGTTTCTGGGCTATTATTGGGCTTGGGCTCCGCCTCAATCTCTCTTCCAGTGTTCACCTAATGGATTCGGGATTTAAGTAATTTTTTTTCTTATAATATAAGATTTTTTTTTTAATTTTGATTCCTACAAAATTTTTATTTTTATTTTGGTCCATGATATTATTGATTCATATTTTATAAAAGAGAAAAAAAGTTATGCACTGACAATGTAAAATAATTTTACACTATTATTCAATCATATACCAGCATGTATGATAAGTTTGTTGACTTTTATAATAATTATTTTAAAAGTCATATTAACGGTGGTTTGTGATTGGATGACAATGTAAAATTATTTTACATGGTTAAATTCTTTGTAAAATTGTAAATTTTTTTATATAAATCTTTCTTATATTAAAAGGCTTATCTTATTGCCAACATTTATCTCTCGAGACATCTTTATATTTATAAAGTACGTAAGTCAAGTGTAGTCCTATCAACTTTGGTATCCGAAATTGTGGAAGTTTATTAATTCACTGAGGATGTGTTGAATCATTTTTTTTATGATCTACTATGGTTGTGGCCAAACTCAGCTTGACCTTGGCTTGTACCATGATCAAGTCAATCTTTCTAATATGAGCCCAAACTAATTTATTTGTTTTCTGTCTTCCGTATTAAGCATCCTCACATCCTTGATTAGGAGCAGGGTTGATGAAATACCGAATTTGGTTACTAATATGCAAGCATTTCAAATTTAGCATAGCTTAATTTGCCTTTTTCTCTGAACTGTTTGCAAATGAATATCGATCGATGGCATGGGAGATTGTGATGTTCTATAACAACAATCGGCAGATTGCCAATTGTTGTTATTATATTGCATATACTATATGCTTCCTGTGTGAATTTTAACGTAAGTATACGCGCGCTCCAATAAGTGGATCATCGATAAGAACATGAAAGTGATTTTTCTATAATAAGATATAGAAGAAGTTTAATTAAGAACCTCCTGCCCCAACATGCAGAAGAAGCAAGGGTTTCACATCAAGTTGCATGCATACATATATATATATCACACGATTACTAAAGGTTTTATTTATATCATAGCACGTACGTCTAGGTGCTGCAATACATACATATATATATATATATATATATATATATATATATATATATATATATATATATATATATATATATATATATATAGTATACATGCATGCACATATATATTACTACATTAGGGTACCACCACTCTGAATCTCAGCACCGGTGAAAAACTGATCACGATGGTCACCATCATGGTTGAATGATTCTTCTGTTCCTCCAATGGAGGGGACAGGGCCACAAACGGGCTTTTGGGCCTTTCCACCACTCTTAATCTTGGCCTTGGAGAAATCTTGCTTCCCTTTCCCCTTCTTCTTGAATGATCCCACAGTGCCCACAACAACAACATCCTTGCCCCGAGATGACATCTTAATTAATTAAAACCTGTGCTTTGATGATGATCCCTAGCTAGCTACTATCTTAGCTTCCATTTTTATAGATGCAGACAAGGGAATCGTGAATTGTTTGCTTGAGTATGAAGCTAGCTAGCTAGCTACTAGTTGCGTATATAATATATTGATTCGTTTTTATACATTGCTAAGATATATACTTGGAGAAGCATGGAATATATTATAATCAATCACGTTAAACTATAACCACTTATGATGCAAATTCTACATGAAACTGCTGTGTGACTGTGTGGATGCCTGTGCAGGAAAAATGATATAAGTTCACTCAAAATAAGTAAATAAAAGAGAAAGAGTTCCAGCACAAGTATATATAAGTCTATATTATATTAACATTATATATATATATAATGGTAATATATATATATAATAACTCAGAGGTGGCACAAATAATGTTTTAGAATTTGCTTGATATCCCAATCCCACGACCATGTCTTAAGATATTTTAGATAAAGAAAATTGTCAATTGCCAATTATCACTTCACTTCAATTAGAATTTTGGCTTTGCATTTTGTGGATGAAGAGTAAGGAAAAAAAATGGTAAAATATGTTTTTGGTTCCTATACTTTTACTAAAAAATGATTTTAGTCCCTATACTTTCAAATTGACCATTTTAGTTCTCAAACTTTGAAAAACATGTCAATTTAGTCCTTCTCCTTTTATAAATATTAGGGGGCGTTTGTTTCACGAACAACTTTTTTAGTCCCGGGAATACAGAGGTGGAAAAAAATTATCTCACATTTGTTACGAAGTAATAAAATAATTAATCCCGAGTATATTTTTTCCTGGGAAAGCCATAATCCCACCTTTCAGTTTCAGCCAATATTTAATCCCGGTAGAGGGGGTAGGGAAATTTTATTCCCATGAGATAAAACCCATCTTCATGAGTAAAAATTTAAATATACCCTTTTCCACATTCCGTAAAAAAAACATCTTTAACATAATAAAGGGGATGTTTGTTTCACAGATAATTTTTTTAGTCCTGGGAATATAATATGGGAATGTTATTTTCGGGTATTATTAAAAAATGTGTTTGGTTAACTATTAAAATTGGTTGGGAATATTTTTTATATTCCCATGAATAATTAGAATATGTGTTTAGTTGAGTTATTTTTTCCTGAAAATATATATTATAATTACTAAAATATCCTTATTGTGTTAAAGATGTTTTTTTTACCGAATGTGGAAAAGGGTAGATTTTGATTTTTACTCATGAAGACGGGTTTTATCCCATGAAAATAAATTTTTCCTACCCCTCCGTCGAGATTAAATATTGGCTGAAAGATGGGATTATTGCTTTTCCAGGAAAAAATATATCCGGGATTAATTATTTTATTACTTCGTAACAAACGTGGGATAAAATTTTCCACTCCTGTATTCCCGGGACTAAAAAAGTTATCCGTGAAACATACACTCCCAAAGACATTTT
This sequence comes from Pueraria montana var. lobata, assembly GCA_026413185.1. NCBI lineage: Eukaryota > Viridiplantae > Streptophyta > Magnoliopsida > Fabales > Fabaceae > Pueraria > Pueraria montana. The sequence goes on from CM048656.1 coordinate 18,886,912, forward strand.
AGTAATTATAATAAATATTTCCAAGAAAAAATATATCAATCAAGCACATGTTTTAATTATTACTAGGAATATAAAAATATTCTTAAGCAATTTTAATAGTTAACCAAACACATTTTTTAATAATACTCGGGGAATAACATTCTCATGTTATATTCCCAGGAAAACATATTCTCGTGACTAAAAAAATTATCCATGAAACAAACGTCTCCTTAATGTTGTTAAGAGACTAAATTCACATGTTTTTTAAAGTTCAATAATCAAAATAGTTGATTTGAAAGTACAAGGATTAAAACTAATTTTTAGTAAAAGTACAGAGAATAAAAACATATTTTATCCTAAAAAAAATACTAGTTTCATATAGTGGTTTGCATAATCTCATATAGGAAATTGTAAATCATTGATTTTGATAAAGAAGAGAGAAAGAGAGGAAAGAAACCATGACAGGTGATATATAACGTAAGTTTTTGTAAGAGGAGACCATTATTGACACATAACTCTTATCTTTTTTGGCTTCCTCAACAAGTGTGAATAAAGTGAAAATAATTTCATCAGTATATGTTCGAAAATAATTCCAAATGCCCCTGTCAAGTCAATATATATATCAAAAGAAGATGCCTCGTCCAATTCTCAAAGATAAACATTCAGCATTCCATTGATCTAATGATCTGCCTCAATTTTATTGTTGGGACTACCTAAAAATAAGATCTTAGATAATCATTCTGTGGAAATTAAGAAAAGACCCTCCTTAGCCTTAAAATTCTGCACACTTTGCTTCCAATTTGATCAAGGTTGAGAATTCCATAAAACAAGGATTTATTACTTGTTAGATTCCCTTTGTTCTGTTTCGACAGATATTCTACACGGACAAAGAAAAAATTAATTTAAATCAAAATTTATGTTCAACAAGGTAGAAACTAAATACTAATATTGCCAAGTAATCATATAACGAAACCAGGTGCTATGAAGTGTGTAATCTCTCCCTCACATGACAGCAAGATTTTATGATTTTGGTCATGAATAACAATGGAGGGACTGGGACTAATACGAAGAGTAATTATCTTATCCATATGAGTATTTGTTAAGTGAATATTTACAAATTTTATAAATATTCGACTATCTGTGAGTATTTATAGATATACATAAATATTTGTTAAAATATAAAATTAAAAAAATAAAACTAAAATGACATATTAAATAAATAATTTTAAAACATATATCTATACTAAAATAAATAATTTTAAAATATATATTTATACTTAAAAAAATAGAATAACTTACTTTATATATAATAAAAGTATTTAAATAATTTTAAATTATGGATACCTGCAAGTATAAATACCTTATATCCACTTCTGTTCCGTTAATGAGTGAATAGCCAACCTATCTATTTTTAACCCGCAGCAACTGTTACTCATGAATATCAGTAGGTGTGGATTTTTTTCCATCCTAATTTTAGTTATGCTTAAATACAAAATTATAATGTATAATTGTAACCAACAGAAATGATTGCACAAATTCAAGGTCGGACAAACTCTGAAATATACTCTAAATATACTTTTAACAGATGCATGTTCCAATTCGGGAAGATATGTTATTTTATATGGATTCTAGAAGTGTAGAAAACATGCACAACTATTCCATTTCGTTAATCCTTTGTATCATTTCCTCTTACTTGTCAGCAAAAAAGAGAAAGGGTATATATAGATGGGGTATGAATATGTTATCTTATCAGCCTAAGTGTGTTTGGATGAGTCTTAGCAAAATTAATTTTGGTTAAAATTAATTTTGAAGTGATGTAATGTATGTTTAGATTTTTTATTGTAAAAGTAAGTTAGTGGTAAAATTCAATATAATTTTTTTTATCCAATAATGTAAAAACTACCTTAAGCTGTTTCAATTCATAATTAATTCTTTAACATAAAATTAAATATGTGAAAATCTATATAAAATTATGTTAACTTATATTTCAATATAATTTTAAAGAATCTAACATAAAACCAAACACAAACTAAGGCATAATAAACGTGTATAAAGATTTAAACTAAGAAATCAAGAATCACTCAAAAGGGTAAGCATGGGGGATTTTTTTTGGGAGTAAGTATCGGGAATCTACAACAAATTAAGAATCACTCCTTAAAAGTAATTCTATCCCAACCCCCTTTTTTCTCTTTAGTTTCTGAAATTGTTTCTAATATTTGTCAAACTAATTTTCAGAATTAAAAAAAAAAAAAGTGTGAAAAAAAAGTGCAAATAATCACGTCTTATTTATAAGTTGCACTGAGAATCCAGCAAGGGATTTTTTTAGCCCATTTGCATTCCTTTATGTGGCTTTTGAATGCCCTAATATTTGCTAATTACTTTCAGAATTTCTACATCATTAGTTCAAACACATTCTCATACATGTTTATATTACTTAATCAGGTTAAATGTGATTTTAGTTTCTATGAAGAGAGAAATGTTTGATTTTAGTCCCTAAAAAATTGTCATTTGTCTCCTTTTAATCCCTTATTTATGGAAATGTAAGGTATATATGATCCTTATTGCTAACACAGATAACTAGAGTAAAAAAAAAAAAAAAAACTACATTTTAACAAATTTTGATAGAACCATATGGGAATTGAAAATACAAAAAAGAAAGAGACATATGGATTTTCATGTATATAAATACACTCACATAACCCTTAGCTTCCTTTGACAGTTTGATAGCGTTGATACAGTCACAATTACTCATTCTTTAACCTTAATCTTCTTTCATGATATAAGCCCAACGGAGAGAAAAATATGAGGGGAAAAAAACCGCATTTACATTCATGTGCAAAGCAGAGCTATAAGCACTGAAGCCTAACCCACTATATCTGCAGTCAATTTGTCCAAAATGTTCAGCCCATTCTGAGAAGCAATTACAACTGTGCATCTGTATTACATAATAATAGAACTAAATCAGTCCATATTGTCAAGCAAACCACTTTCCACTGCTTCTGTTGTCTAGAAAGAATATTAATAGTATCAATGCATTAACTTGTAAATAACTTAGGAGAAGTGTGATGTTTTAAAGTGACTAAGATGTTGGCCATGCTTGCATTTTTTTTTACTTGGACTAACTAAATTGGTGCACACCTCAAGCACAAACTACAGCTCTAAAATGAAAGACATTAAAAATTCATACCCTTCGCGTCTCTTTTTGTTAGAGGAATTAACAAAAAAGTTTTTAACATTATTTGAAGCATTTGTCAAGCACTTTCTTTTCATTGAATACTTACAGACTTGTAAAGATAAATGAAATAGTCACTGTTTTTTAACCAACTTTGAGGAACGTAGTAAGATAGGGCATTAGATAAAGAATAGTGGAAGAGAAAAATTGTCTGAATGGTAAAACCAAATTAGGTTTAACAGAAAATCATTCTACCAAATATCAATCATTTCAAGTGCAAGAGAGACTCAAAGCTCCATCAGATATTTTGATGCAATGGCCATGTTATCTTATAGTTCAATCAGTGTGACTGTCAACTACTTATTTAAAAGAGTATAAGAGTTAAGAGAGAAAACTAACGGGAATTTAGATACAACACCATGGTCCACAACACCATCAACTTTATAAATGCTTTTTGCTACTTCAGCTGCAAGTAATACTAAGTCAGTGGAATGGAATAGCACAAATACCGAGGTTTATGAAACATGCATCGCACTTGCAGAACATACCAAGGTTTTCTATTGGAGATGTAAAGATAACATCAAGAACATTATGTCCTTCTCTGGTGACTACTGGGAAGTCACCTCCTAGCGGACCTGCTTGCCCTATAGATGGTCTTCTCCAGACCTTCATTTACAAAGAGCCAGGACAAATATAATCACAAAATGAAAATTTCTTGATAAAACAATTAAGAGAACGAAGAGAAATATGAGGAGCATAAGAAAACATCCTTGATCAAATAAAAAATAAAATACAGGAAACAAATGAAGAGCACATGGCTCGAAAGAGCTTTCCAATCCCTTTATAAGTCCACAATATAAACCAACCTAGATAAACCATGTCTTAACACCCTAACAGAAGTTAAGAAAACAACTTTGTCCCTTAAAAGATGGGAAGGAAGAAACTTCTGACCAAAAACTCTGGCATTACATTGCACTTTTGTAATTCAGCAACCTTATTATGTCATTGCTTCACCTTTCTGGATAACAGGATATTGTTTTTAGGTCCCTCTTGTTCTTATTCTAGTACGTCTTTTTTTTTTCCAGTTTCTGATTCAAAATCCTGCTGTTCAAAACCTTTCAATATTTAAGTCCTGGAAAGTTTAGTTTCTCAAAAGGGTAAAGGCTTTTGTTTGGACTATGACACGTTTTAGAATTAATATAAATGATCGGTTACAGAATTGTAGGCCTGACAAGGCTATTCCTGCTGATGTCTGTATCATCTGTTTTCTTCAGAGACAAATACCATGATCTTTATAACAACTAAGGAGATTTTTATGTCATCGTCACTTTTTAAGTTGGTAAGCAAGCAACCAGATAAAACATTCTTTACTACATGCATGAGTAAAAACTCGGCAAAAGAGTAAATGTAGAGTGAACCTCAGCATCACCCAGAAACATATCATCAAGCTCTTCAGCAGTTGTCATCCAGTTGAGCTGCAAGGAAAATTGAGTATTAAAGACAAATATACACAAGAAAGAATCAATAAACTAATATTTTTTATAGCTGCTTACAGACTGAATTAAAACTGGGATAGAACCTTCCAGACCACCTTTGTACTGGTTTTCTTCGATAATGAACACAAGTTTATTGGCAGCATTTATAATAGACTGCAAACAAAAGAAAAAAGGGGAAAATCAATTATTAATACAAGATAATTGATCGTCACAAACAAATACAGAGAAAAATGGTATAGCAACTCACCTTTTCCTGGATTATGGATTCCCCACCTTGCAATTTCCGGCGCCCAATGATAGCAACAAGTGTTCCTTCTTCTATAACATCAGCATCATCAAATGCAAAATCAATCTACAACAGAGTAAGTGCCAATGAATCTACACTAAGATTTATTTCAGTTTTATACAAAATAAAACCAAAGATGCACCTAACTTGACACATCAAGACAGTCCAGCATTACTTTTTTTTTCCTTTTCATTTCGTTGTATCAAAAGATTTCTTCAAAGTTATGCATATAAGATAGAGCTTTTTTTTTAAATTATTTTTTGGAAAATTTTCACCAGGAATTGCATACAAGGCTTCCTGTCCTTCTAAAAATTCTGGCAAGCATCCAAGAGCCCTCTAAAACAAGAAGCACTCAACATTAAAAGAAAATGTAGAAGATGACTATTTGTTTTCATACTTGAGAAGTTTCTTGGTAGGTATCCAATGGAATCCCAGCCTTTGCTGCCTCACTTGCACTTGAAACAGACCTGCATAAACCAATGCATCAATGTCAAGCGGTTTGGTGGAATTTACATCTTGACATACAAATTGGAAGTAACATGTCTTTACAGAATAGCAATGATCAATACTTGGATTGAATAGAAAATTTTCTATATATCAAGGAAGTAGTCAAAATTCAGAAAAAATAGTTTAACTTCAACTTTAACATGGCATCATTTTTTAAAAAAAAAAAATAACATAGTAATTTAGCTAAAAGGGAAGAAGAAATGTAAGGAGGAAGAGCTCACATGGGAATCCCTACTATATCCTTCAAATTACCAATGCGAAGTTGGCGACCCAAATGCTGAATGGCCATACCAGAAGCATGACCAGACCCCAATCCTACAACCATGCCACTTTTCACGTATGTATCCACCTACCAAACAGCAACACATGTCTACAAAATTCATTCATCTCTCAATAACATGGACAATTAATTATCAAGCATAAAAAGGGAGTATTTGACACTTAACAAATACATAATTTAAACAAATATATACACTGTTTGTAAAAAGGCAAAGAAAAATATCTTAACATAGGCATAATAGCTATTGAATTGAAGTGAACTTTTTTCCTTACATGCATGCAAAAACCAAAAGAAGGAAAATGTGAATGAAACTTGCAGAGTACACAGTGCAAACAATGGGAATCACCAATCATTAAGTACGTTTCACCGTTTTGTCAACTAATTCACATAAAATAACAAAATGGGGTGCTGGAAACATTATCAAAACACGATTTTGACAAATATTTCAAAAATCTACTAAAAAGAGCATTATTAGAGTTGTTGAATTGGCATGAAAAACCATATATTGATCACACTCAGAAAAATACAATAAAACGAACAAATTTTGAAAATTGCGAGAATAGTAACCATGAATTCATAGTTCATACAGTGTATTGCGCTGCTCGGAGGAGAGCAGAACTATCATCGAGACAGGAGCGAGTCACCATCCTCAGAAAATTGGGTCTGCATCTTCTTCTGCTTAATAGAGGTGTGGGTGAATGCAGAAGAAGCCTTGTGGAAAATGATGAAGATGAAGCTACTGAAGCCATTGCTCTTCAATTCTCACTCTCTGCAGTTTCATCAAAGTTTTTGCTAGTGACAATGGATAAGGGATTATGGCCACTCTATCGAGTATTGACAATAGCAACGCAATTTCACGCATTGATTTTTTTTTTTTTTGAATAAATAGATAATAATATGTCTTTTATAATATATATGTATATGTATACGTAAAGTTTGTATATTTCAGAATAAATTACACCCACGCTCCGGTTTCAATTTTCAAATTTCTCCTTGATGACTGATCAAAAAAATTTCTCCTTAATGATTGTTAAGCTTAACAAAACTCTCGTGTTGAGCTTAATCAGAAGATAAGAAGTTTAGAGTTAGAGTCATAGGAGGTATTATATAGTTGTGTTAAATATTGATATCTAACTCATGCGTTATTTATTGGCTAAATGATCATTTTGGTCATTTATTTTAATTATTTTGTTTATTTTAGTCTTTTATCTTTTAAAAAGTTTATTTTGATCATTTATCTTGTTTAAAAGGTTCAAAATGATCCTTTACCTTTTAAAAATTTACTTTGATACCTCATCTTATTTAAAATATTCAAAATGGTCATTCAACTATTTAAATATATTCAAAATGATCATTTGTCTGACTATTATTCGAAGGACAAAATTGAATATATTTTAATAGTTGAAGGACCATTTTAAACCTTTTAAATAAAGATAAAATACCAAAGTGAACTTTTTAAAAAATAAAGGACCATTTTAAACATTTTAAATAAGATAAATGACATTTTGAACAAAATAAATAAGATAAAAGATCAAAATGATCATTTAACCTTATTTATTTGAAAAAGTAAGAAGATGTATGCAACCTTAAGAAACCACATGTAGTATTAGTGTATTTATCCTTTATTTTAAGGTGATTGTTTTGGTACCTTGAATATTAGAATGTTTCTTAAAAAAAAATATTAGAAGGGTATTGGTGTCTTTTTTTTTTATTGTGAATCAATAAAAAACAATTATTTGTACATTAAATGATACTTTAAATTTTATAATTGTAAAATTGAGGGTCTTTTTTCAAATTCGATATTAAACATGGACAAATATGTAAGTGTGAATGGAATGAACAACAAAAATAATTATTGGATCATTTAACAACTAAAAAATAACAAGATCTTAAGCAAATAACTCATATTATCATATTCATATTACTCATAAAGTAAATATTATAAGTGCACGTGTTTATAATTTATTGATTTGCTTAAGGAAGGTACAATATGCTTTGAGTTTTGAAATGTGCAAACATAGTAGAATTTAATTACTTTTGACAAATACTTTCACCTAGTTTTTAATTTTTTTTATTAGCTGAAAAGTTTATTTGACTTTATTAACTGTGTTTGATAAATAAGTTTTTTTAGTAGTTATATAATGTTTTTTGATACGTTACTTCAAGTTGTTTTTTAAAAATGCTAACTTCTAACTTTTTGTATTTATTCTTTTTTATTCTTAAAATATTTATTAAATTTCTTTATTACCTCTTTTTTTACATAAGGTAAGATTTTTTTTTTTATTTTCTTCTTCTTACAAAGTTTATTTTAACCATTATGTTATTCACATTATTTATTATTATTTAACAATATGCTTTAAGATATTTTAACTATTACACTAATCAACATAATAAAAAAATGACATCTATTTAAGAGTACGTTAAGTTATTTTATTTTAAACTTGATTTGGAATATTTTAAGATATAATATAAGATTAGTAATAGAATGCATAATATAAAAATATAATAATTAAAACTAAGTAATTAAAATAATTAATCTATAGATAAAAATTTCAAGAGCTTAACATTAATTAGAAAATTATAATTACCTTTATCAATAAAATAAAATTAAAATTTATATGAAAATACCATATAACTTTCCATGATCTTTTTTACAATAAGTGTTATTTCAACTTTGTTGCAAATATTTTACATAATCGATCCTAAGTTCGCATAAAATTAAAGGTGAGGGTTTGTTAGGCAATCCACAACATACATAAAACTTTGTCAACCCTGTTACATGGATCAAGAAGGTGATGTAGAGCAAAATGTCATTGAAAAAATAATAATAATAATAATAATAATAATAATAATAATAATAATAATAATAATAATTAGAAATGCACACTAGAAGCTCAACAACATACATAAATAGTAGTATTTGTTTGAATTAAAACTCGATTAGGCAGGACAAAAGATTAATAATTGTCAAAATAATAGAAAAGGGGTGATCATAAAAACAACAGCATCGATGCCAACAATCCCAAAGTCTTGCCATCACATTCCGGATAAGTATCAGCATCCCATGATATCTCTAATATCCCTGAAAGAAACAGAGAAAACACATGACATGATAAAGAAACAGTAACTAGGAGGGGGAGGGGGGAATGTAACTGCAACACACAATTACCTTGTTGTAGACGAAAACAATTTTATTATTTAAAGGAAGCCTTGCTTGAAATGTTATTTGAAAGCCAGTCTAGTCCCTCATATAAACCTTCACCAGAAGTAGCACATGTACTTTGGATATACCTGGAAGAGAAAAAAAAAAACATGTATGCACATATTTGAGGGATGTTTAAACTTGTGTGAGGACTGAACAGGAGTAAAAACAGTCCTTGTTTGGGGACTTAATATACCAGTGGCGCTGGCGCAGAGAGTTTAGGCCAAGCCTATCAGTGATTTCAGCAGCATTCATTGCATTGGGAAGATCTTGCTTGTTTGCAAAAACAAGCAATACAGCATCTCTTAACTCATCCTGTCCATGCAAACAAAAATCAAATTAATATTACAAGTTTACATCTATACATACATGCATATACACACCTCATTCAGCATCCTGTGCAACTCATCTTTAGCCTCACCGACACGATCGCGATCATTGCTGTCTACCACAAAAATAAGCCCTTGTGTGTTTTGGAAGTAGTGTCTCCACAATGGTCGGATCTGAAACCAACCCCTTGCTAATTAATGAATTATTATATCATGAAGCAGGAGTTACATCATGGGGTAGTTACTAGTAAGTTACCTGACATGAACTACAATCAGGTTCTTAAGTATGGAACAAATTAATCATAGTTTAATGTAATCCAGCAATCACTTGTACAAGAATATATATCTCTAATGTTTATTTTGAGAGTGCCATGATCTTGCAGGAGGCCTTACCCATAAAAGAAAAAACACAGTGGGGCATCCTTGCAGCTCAAGCATAACACATTTTCTTTCATACTTTGCTGTATACAATTTTTCATGTCATTTTTCTAACACGAGGGTTGGTTTCTTGTGCAGGAATTGGACTAACTATATATCCCTATACAGAATTCTAAATTCTACCACTTTTATGGTGAGAATTATAACATTATGGCTATATAAAATGGAAAATGTTGGACAAACTTTTTATCACTGTAGAGTCCAGAAGAGACAATTGAAGACAGCAATTCAACAAGTTATAGTTCTTTTTATGGGGTTGTCTCCACAACTCAAGTAGTTGAGAAGTGAGAACGATGTCAAAGTTCAAAAGCACTAAAAATCAAATAAAAATCAAAGGAGAGAGAATTTGGCAAGTGATTCTACCAATGATCACCTTATCCTGACCACCAACATCCCACACAGTGAAGCTAATGTTCTTATACTCCACAGTCTCCACGTTAAATCCTGTATAGATAATCATGTAAACATGATACAAAAAAGCAATAATGTTATATATAAAGCCTTCAACAGTTTAAACTTTTGTTAGTATTTCCATGGATCACATAACATTGAAAGGAGAACATACCAATAGTAGGAATTGTAGTGACAATCTCCCCTAACTTGAGTTTATACAATATTGTGGTTTTGCCAGCGGCATCAAGACCAACCATAAGAATTCGCATCTCTTTCTTAGCGCAGAGTTTTGAGAAAAGCTTGCCAAAAGACAACCCCATTATCTGCCATTACAATAACCCCAAAGTGGAGGAGTTAGGCATCAAATGTCAGGTTTGAGATAGAAATCATAATAGTAAAATAATTTTGAATTAACTTGAAATTTTATGAACACGATAATGATAGGCATGAAATAATAACATTATAAGTTTAAAAAGAAAACTATCGACAATATTATTCGTAGTATGAGTATGATGTTATTATGAACTAATTTTTAGTTGGTGCTATTCCAAAGTCATATTTTCCTACGAAGTGCCTTATTGTAAGTTTTACTAGCAAAACTTTCACATAACACCAGCTAAGGAGGGAAGAGAAATCACTGCATTGTCTTGAATCACCATTGTTTCAGTCAATCTCTACATGATACTTTTTTTTATAAGCATTTCTACGTGATACTTAATCGAATTTTATTATAAACTGAAAAACAAGATTATGTATCATGTGAAGATTGATCGAACTATAACCATGTAGTGGACCTGATTCATATAATAATTTCTCCTTTCAAGGAGGTACTTATTAATGTCAACATGAGTGATCATGGAAAACCAAAAAATCCATGATATACAATGCTTGGAGTTTTATATAGGGAAGAATTGCAAATGCTAAATCTTAATTCTTTCTTAAGTTTATTTGCTCCTCGCTTGAGGGAATAATTCTTTGGTTAAAAAATCTTAAAAATGAATGTAACATGAATTGTATGATCAGCATTATACATCACGGAAGCCCAATTCATAGATCAGCTAATAAGTGGTTCAATTCCATTCAATCCAAACAAGAAAATTCAATCAAGTCACAGCTGGAAATCATCAACATAAAAAGAAATTTATTTCACACTGGGATCATGCTTTGATTAAACAATGAAATCTTACACACACAAATTCAAATTTAATACGTTAGAAACAATAAACTAGAAATGTATGAAAGGAATTGAATCCATATTTCAAAAAGAGACAAACATACATGATGCGAAATGAGAAGAGAGAGATAAGTCGGTAGAGATGTAGATTCAGAGGAAAAATAACTATTGCTCACTCTCTCTTTCTGTAAAAGGTAACGCCAAAATCGGAAATGAATTTGAGTGAGTGAATTTTTTGGATTTGACCCACCTATTTGGGCTTGAGCCGGGCAAACAAAACTTTCCCTACCAAGCTCAAATTAGTTGAAATTCTCCCTAAAAAGAAAAAATAAGCATAAAAAAAAATTCTCTCTTAAATAAATTTACCTAAATTACTTAATTTAATTAATTTTTTTAATTAGTATTCAACTTACAAATATCAAGGATTTAAAACCAAAAAAAACTATAATGTATAGTTTCAGTTTTTTTTGGTCATAGTACAGTTTCTTTTCAATGGCATCCAACTCTTCTATTTTAGAAGTTAGTGAAACTAATTTAAGAAAGTAAATTACTGTGAAATTGCACAAACCTTCCTTGTTTTTTTAACATTTATAACAACTTCTCCTTTAAGAAACACAGTGTAATATTTTTCAAACAATTAAGGAGTTAGTATAATGTATAAAAGTGTTAGTGTAATGTTTTTTAAACAATTAAAGAGTTAGTATAGGAGTATAAAAAATAGGTGTCACTATTTATTTTAAAAAATAAAACTTAGCGAAGAATGGAATTTCCGACATAAACATCAAACCCACTACAAACTCGTTGCTACTACTTTCTAAAAGTTAGCTTGCAGATTTTCCATTGGAAAACGGAGGCCATCTATAACTAAAACAGTTATTTATGTTAAGTTATAGCTAGAGGTGTCAAATGGGCCGGGCCGGCCCGGCCCGGCCCGAATGTATTGTAGGCCAAATTTTTTTAGGCCCGGCCTGGCCCGTTTGGCCCGTTAGTCCGGGCCTAATTGGCCCATTTTTTTTTTTGCTTAAATTAACCTAATTTTAAAAGAAAAAAATTAAAAAAAATAAAAAAAGATCGGGCCAAATAGGCCCGAAAGGTATTCGGGCCAAAATTTTTAGGCCCGGCCTGGCCCGTTTGGCCCGTTAGGCCGGGCCAAAATAGCCTATATTTTTTTTAGGTCAAATTTTTTTAGCCTGGCCCGGCCTGGCCTGACGGGCCATCGGGCCGGCCCGTCGGGCCGGGCCAATTTTGACAGCTCTAGTTATAGCTGCACAAAAAAGTTTGATTAATTCACAAACATTGGTATGAAGAGGACTTTATTATTTTGTGAACCGTTTACCTATTAGCTTTGCTCTACTTTTCTAGTTTACCAAGTTTAATGATGCAGAACAACATTAGCCATTTTATTTAAGGTCGGAGAACCCGAAACAAACTTGTTTTTGAAGGGATCGTAAACTGTAAACAATATAAGCGTAATGGTCAACTTCCACCATATATTTTGGCCAAAATATGCCCCACTCTTAGTAACATTATTCAATATTTGACTTTTTGAGTTTTGACAGTTTGCAACTCAGAATTGGAGATCATTTGTTATGCTACTTATTGGAATTTTTCATAGCCCTTACGTTACTTCATGCATGCCTGTAGAATTCTACCAATGCCTCTGCTGCTATAGATATATATTGTTCAATTTGCAAACAAACAACGAATTATTATGTCAAAAAGAAGTTGATAGGATTATAATGACGGGGGATAGGAAAGACATTAAATCTGTTCCATCAGGAATCCTACATTATCTGCAAAATTGCCCGGATTTTTTGGGCTGTGTACTACAAAAGTACAAGAAATGCCCTTGGAATGTAGAATAGGGCGAAAAACTTTAACTCTCTATATTCCACCCTACCCAAATACTCAGAAGTCACAAAAGAAACAAGAATGCCCGTGTAACAGCTTCGAAGAAGCAAAGTTATGTCAATAAAAAATATAGAAAAGGAGACACATCTTTGAGAAAAGGGTAGACTGGTCAGGCATTGCCATACTGCATCATTCAGTGCTTGAGGTTGAACAGATCCATCAATAGGTTGCCCCTGAACACAAGCTAGACATGCTAAAATGAAGTGTGTTGCATCTGTCTTTGCTCTTGCAGTGCAGTTGCATCTCTTAAGTAAAAGACCTCAGCTTGATTGAACCGATAATCTCTCTGTCAAAGGGGTTAAAATGAGAAATCAAATAAGGCTTAACTTTATAATTTAGAATGAAGCCTCGAGTTCATTTGAATGGATAGTCCAGTTACTAAAAGATATGGTTGTCATTCAGAGTCAGGATCATTACATAGAAACTTTGGCATAATAGTACATGCAGGTTGAAAGAACGAAAAACAAGATATATGTTAGAGCCAATTTGACAGATAAAGAATTCAAATTCAATAAACATTCTCAGCCCACGAATCACACACAGTGATTGGCGAGGGGGTAGGATACATTCTTTTAGGAAGACAGTCATGGATGATGTTACATACAAACAGAATCACCAAAGCTAAATGCTTGCTTAAGATCAAGAACTTCCCCATATAACAGAAAGTTGAAATCACATCATGTGAATAATATACCAAATAAAGGGACGTGTGGCATCTCATATCACCTAACCATTCTCAAAAAAGAATTGGTGCCAAAATAAATAAGCAAGAAGTGACATACTTATCAGTTCATAAGTAACAATCATGGTTGTTCCATAAAGTGACATGTTTAAAAATCTTGGTCCAAACCCCCTGTAAAATCCCCACCATCCATCTTCATTAAGGAGAGTCTTTGCTGTCTTCAGTACTGACGGTCTTCCAGAACCATAGTTGTCCATAACCTTAGTGCATATCAAAAGTGACAAATAAAAAATAACCATATTACAGATTTACAGTAAATAAAAAAAAAAATTACTCCAAGAAATAAAGACCAACTGATTCACTGACAGAAAAATCAATCCCAAGTTAAACCACTAAAAATCTCCCCTTGGTACTTGTCTTCGATTCCTATAAATAAAAAAAACTACTAAAAGTCTCTTCCTTCTTTAACAAGAGCAAATCCTAAAAACAAGAGTCTCATTTCACATACCTGAAGACGTGTTTTTACAGTATCTATGGGAGTAGTGATTACAGAGGAACAAGCACCAGCCACCATCCCAGCAGTAGCCTGAACCGTCACCATTTCCACATGTGAAGGTTTGTTCCCCGTATCATCCTTGTAGCCCAAACTCCTAACAACCAACAATCATACAAAAATTAAAAAAAAAAAAGAAAAAAAAAGGAAACACCCTTTCAAGTATTTAGGGTGCCTTTTGAAAAGCATACATGGAACTTGTTTTGGCGTATGAAAGTATATTATAACCTTCCTATAAACTCTTAGCTTGTTTTGATAAACATGTGAGCTTATTAAAATACGATAAAACTTGGATGCAATTCCTTAAATGCTCTTAATGTTGTTCTCTACTCAGAATCAGAGTTTCAGCTTGATTACCTATGCTAACCTTTAGTGCAAATCTTTACTAGGCAAAATGTATGGAGACAAAACACCAATTCTGATTAGAGAACAATGTTAAGGAGCTCCATTTAAGTTTTGTCCATTAAAATAAGCTTCAGGTTAGTAAAGCTTATGAGTAAGCTTTTCATATGATAATACAAACACGCCCTTAGTAGATTGTTGTAAAAGAGAACATAATGTACCTCCAAATGAGGTGTTGTGCAGCAGCATATGAACCCCACCAGAGTGCAGATGCAGGGGACTGGGTTAGAGCCGTTAATCCAAAACCCCTATACAAGCCACGAAACCCCTCAGCCTCCACAACCTTACGAACAACATCAAAGGGCCCTCTACAACACGTTGTCCCAGGAAGACCCTGTACCATCAACCTCTGACAAATCTAAGAAACAAAAAACAAACAAAGAGTCATGTACTGACAATGTAAAGTAGTTTTACACTGTCATTCAATCATAAATCACCGTTGATATAACTTTTAAAGTAATTATCATAAAAGTCAACAAACTTACCGTACATAGTGGATTGTGATTAGATGACAGTGTCAATGTATAACCTCAAACAAAATCATTTATGAAAGATCATAAAAAAAAAAAGAACAGAAAAAAGTAGTGAGTAACTGAGTAAGTACCACATCCAAGGGCACGAAGTAGACACAAGAAACCAAGTTGGAGAGCATGCCAGCGAGTCCGTTAGCGAGGCCAACGCGCGAAGCTTCTGGAATGCGGGTGCCTTGCGTGTGTTTTAAGATAATGTCCTTTGAGACCTCGAGAGAGGTGAGAGCGAGGACCCTTCCGGGCATTGAACCAATGGCGGAAGTGCCGAAGCCTCTGAAGATTCCCGGAATGCCATCGCTCCGGAGAATGTGAGTGAACACCGACATTCCTCGCGCGTGGGAGAGCCCCGACCCCGCCACTTGCATGCGTGTCTTCACCACTGCCGTTGGATGAAGCAGGGCTGATTGAGCCGTGAAGAGAATGGCGCCAATCACGTGGAACTTAGTTTTATCCAACCTAATGTCAGTTTTATTTCACACACACATAAAAAAAAAAGGCACCTTTTTGTGTGCAATGGAATAGAGTTGAAGGTTTGAAGTGTGACTAAGTGAGTGAGTACCTGTCCCAGTTGATGTCTGTGTCGGCAAGAGCCAACTGTGGAGCGGTGGCGGGCTCAGCTGCTTCCATAGCCATTAATTAACGAACCTTTCTCTCGGTGTTTTTGCTTTGCTAATTAGCTTTCTCTGAATACCAACAATATTTGTGTTTTTGCTGTTTCGTGGTGTTGCGTCTAACAGAAACGAAACGATGGTGTGTTTGGTTTAGAAAGAGCGACGGCAAGTATTTGAATGAAGGTTGGCATTTGGAAGGGGTAACCGCTCGCGGAGAATGTTCCAGTCCTTACTCCTTTCCCAGGGGACAAGTTTGCTTGCTCTATTTATTTAATTTAATTTAATTTAATTAATTATTAATAGTTAATTAAATAATTTTCTGCTCAACTTGTTAAGTTCTTACATTTGTTTTTTAAAAATTGAATATATTAAGCTGTTTCATGATGATTCACGAAAATAAGATACAGTAAGATAAATTATTTTATCTTATTTTAAGTGTTAAAAAGATATGACTAATTTATCTTATTTTATATTTTATATTTTATCGTATTAATTTTTATCTCGTGAAGAAATTTGGATTTAAAAATAATTGGATATTAATTTTTTTTATCAGTAATACGTGTATTTTTATGAGAAATGTTCCTATTTAAGTTGTCAATATTCATAACGTAGTGAGGGTAACATTTTTTTTATAAACAGGTTGAAATTTTTTGAGATTTTATTTAGAGAAAAAAAAAAGTAAATAAAAATACAATATGATCATAAAATTTAATTCATGTTCTATCTTCTATATATGGTAGGCAAAAGACTTTGTATATTTTTTTATAAATAAAATAAAAGAGAGACAAAGGAACTAAAGAAGGAAGTTAAATAAATCATGAGAGTGAGTAATTAACTCAAAGTAGTTATTGTAAGACACGTGACAAAATAATAGACTTAAGGATAAAATATGTTTTTGGTCCCTTATTTTATCTTGATTTCTAATTTTAGTTCCTTATAAATTTTTTTACTATTTTTAGTCCCTCATAAATTATTTTGTTATATTTTTAGTCATTCATAAATTATTTTGTTTTATTTTTAGTCTTTGACATTAATTTCAACTGTTAAGTGATGACATGACGAACATAAACTACGTGCGTGAAAATTTCCTAATTAAGTTTTTAGTGATTTTTAACCGATATAAATTTTTTGGCTGTTAGAAATATTTACTTTTGTAACATTCTTGTGATTTCAGAAAATTTGGTGTTTAAGGTTTTGATTTTTTTATTATTTTTTTAACATTTATGATGGTTTTAGTTTATCAGAAAATTTGCAGTAGTTAAAAACTGCTAGAAACTTAAAACATAAAATTTTCAAGGGTAAATTCTGCTCGTTATGACACCACTTAACCGTTGTAATTAATATCAGGGACTAAAAATAAAATGAAATAATTTTTTAAGGACTAAAAATAGAAAAAAAATTATGAGGGACTAAAAATAGAAATTAAGATAAAATGAGGGACAAAAAACATATTTTATCCTAGACTTAATTATACATTTTACCATTCAATTATTATTATTTTACAAATTTTATCACTTAAGTTTTTTTTTTGCTCATTTTATCATTATGATTTCTAATTTTAACGCATTTTACTAATTTGTTAAATTGTAACGAAGTATTGACGTGTTCCTAAAAAATGACGTCGTTTTGTTAGCAACATTATGATAAAATCCGCAAAAATTGAAAAATATTATGATAAAATACGCAAAAAATAACTTGAATGGTAAAATGCGCGAAAATTGAAAAATATTATGATAAAATATGTGAAAAAATTTTGAGTGATAAAATTCATGAAATAATAATAGTTAAGTGGTAAAATGTACAATTAAACAATTACCATATTTCTCCTCCTAATATGTCTCCTTTAATAGGTCTCTCTTCCTAATCACATGTTTTTCATTCATAAGTATTTTGGTCATAATATATAATATAATTTATAATTCATATATGCAAAAATATTTATTTATTGTAATTTTAGTTATATAAAATAAACATCCATGTTGCATTGCACACACAAAAATACTAGTTAAATTAAAAAAAAATTATAGTTTTGTATATAAACGTGATAACGGGTTTAATTACTGATGTTTTAATTAATTAATTAAATAACAATTAATTATTAATTAATTAATAAATAAGTACAGTTCTATATTTATTTTTCCCTCTAAAATATACTTATGGCTTTGGATGGGCTAAAAGTTTAAATCGTTAATTTTCACTCACCCGGTTCGCAAAATCAACCGGCAAAGGTTGATAGTTGAAAAACGGAGCTTCAGAGAACGATCACGAGCGTCCAAATAATATTCAGCGGACCCACAGGGACAAGTGACGATCACAACCGTCAATCAGCGTGATTTCCCAATCGTATGGTCACTGTATTTCGGCTTAAATTGCACACCTCCATCTACATCTTCATTCCCTTCAACCCTAACCCATTGCATTCAACAAAACCAAAGCTGCCTCTGTTTTTGCCTTTTCTTTTTACACAATTTTTTTTCTTCATCAGATACACACAGCACAACCACCATGCCCACTCATCATTAACAACACACCCTCACAGATTCTCACCCACGTAACCTAAGGTATGTTTCGCTTTACGCTCTTCTCGTAAAATAATAATCCTATTGTTTTCTAGGTTTCATGGAGCGCTTTTTAATTCATCTTTTGAATTTTCTTTAAGGAATTCATAATTGTGGATTGTGTTCATCGTGTCAGATTCTGATTGTGTTAGATTAAAATTCAATTTGTTAGGTCTGTTTATCTCTGTAGGGTTTGAATGTTGTTGTTTGAACAATAGTTTTTGATTGTAGAGATAGATATACGAATTCGTTATGGCGACGGCGGAGGCAGCTTCTGCTGGGCTTGGTCCCAGATATGCACCTGATGATCCTACCCTTCCACAACCGTGGAAGGGGTTGATTGATGGCAGCACTGGTCTGTTATACTATTGGAATCCTGAAACCAATGTTACACAATACGAAAAACCGGCTCCGGTAACGCCACCTGTGCCTTCAGGCCCTGCGCCTGTGGCTTCTGCGCCAAGCTTGGCGCCTATACCGGGGGCTCATATGCAGCCTGGTGGGATTATGCAGCAGCACGGGCAGCAGATGCTGCAAGTACAATCCTCGCAACAGCAGATGGGTCACCTTGCCCAACAGCACGGGCAATCGATGCCGCCGCAGCAACAGCAGCAGAGTCCCCATATGGCGCAGGTCACTCAGCAGCAGTCCTCTCAGGGTGCTCAGTCAGCACAGCAGCCGAGCCAACAAGGGCAGCAAATGATGCAGCAGCCTCAAGGGCAGCCAATGATGCAGCCTCAAGGACATCAAGCCAGGCTGCAAATGATGCAGCCTCAGGGACAGCAAATGCATCATCAGATGCCGCCACAGGCAATCCATTCCCAGCATTTTGGGCAAGGAACACCTCAGGATCATGGCTCACATATTGTACAACCACAAGCACATCAATTCACTCCACAAAACATGCATTACATGTCATATCAGCAAAATGCGATTACGTCCAGGCAACCAAACTCCCAGCACATTCCGCCAAACATGGTATCACCTGGGCAACCTAACTCCCAGCAGGTTCAGCATAACATGCATGGTCAGCCCTTTGAAAATCAACAAACAGCATTTCCTAAGGTAGAGGAAACGGAGTTTAAAAATGGAAGCCAGGTTGGACATTCACCATCCCAGTATCCACAAAGGAGTGCCTTGCCTGTTCAGAACAGCCAGAACATTCCTGCTGAAGTTGGTTCTGGTCAAGTGCCTAATGTAGGTGTCAATGCTGGCCAACCACAGCAATTCAGGGCCTTATCAGGCAGTATGCAGCAATCGCCATCTGGATCTGATTTATATTACCAACATGGTCCTAACTTTCATAACCAGATGAGCCCAGGAATGATGCATGGTCATCCATCCAATGTCCATCCTGCTGGCCAAAAGATGGGTCACGATGATAATTTACATGGTAGAGCAGGGAATGAATATTACTATAATTCTAACAAAGATATGTCAACAATGGGTCGTCAGCAGCCAGATATTACTCCAATACCCATTCCAAGAAATCAGCAGGTACTTTTTTTTTCCTAGTATGATGTTTAAACCATTGCTTTACTTTTCAATCTTTAACTAATTATTGTATTATTTGTGTTGGTATTTGATTGCTAGAATGATTTTTTAAAGTTGTTTTAATGCTAATAAAATGCCATTGACTGTTTAAATCACTGATTTAATATATGGAAACCTCCACCAGATCCTCATTACCTTCCACACAAAAAAAATCTTAGTGAAATTCTTGCAATTAGTGGTGCACTTGGCTGAAATTCATCTTTCCCTCAGAATACAAAAAAGCAAGAATAGAGTAGCTTGGGGAAGTGAAAAGAAAATATCTATTTATGTAAAATGAATTTTATACCCTTTAATGTAATGGTGGGTGGATAAGTTGATGGGTATATGTGTCATTTCAATCAAAACCACTTTCATTTTCTTCTCATGTGAGGGCAGAAAAGTTACATATGTTCCATCATTACCCCCGCCCCCTCTTCTACTTATTATTTGCTTCGCAATCGAAAAAAAAAATGGTACAATTCTCAATTTCTCATTTTCTATCCAACCAACTTCCCTCCTTCCATTTTCTCTCAAATCATATTTAACTATTTTTCATCAATCCAAACTTTACATTTGGTGCAGCTTTCTGGATCAGTTAAGACATGCCTTAGTGCCTTATTGATTGATACCTCTAAAAGACCCAACCATCCAACTTGCCAACAGTGATGCTAAAGGGGTGAAATAATCAGCATGTCTAAAAATAACCTATTCCAGTCCCTGAGACACTTAGCAGCAAGGAACTTATGGTTTTGTATGATGAACTTCTTAATAATATGGCATATTACTGCAAAATAGTTAAATATTTTACTCTTTTTTCTATTGTTGATACATTTTTTTTGCATTTCTTGCCTCATGGTATTAAACCTCCTAGTGCTTTAAAGGTGCCTTTCGTCTTTGACTACTTCAACACTACTTTGTGTTGATAATGCATGTTTCAAAGCTTCACTTGTCTTTGTCACTTTTTTAATCCTTTAATTTTAAGTTGATTATTCATCATATCCCCCCCCTCCCCACCCAATAATGCTTGTTCTTTATCCTAATTCAATATTTTTTCATTTTATGATGCTGTAAAACATCATTGCAGGATATGAGGATTGGCAACGCTCCTTTTCAAAATGTAATGCCAAGTGGAAATGGAAGTGGTATTGCTGGGAATTCTGTGCCTAGCATGTTTGTTCCTCCAATAGGAGGACCTTCACCTCTCTCTACTAACCCTTTAATGAGGCCTCCTTATATGGGATCTTCGGATGCTACTGATCTCTCACCAGCTGAAATTTACTGTCAGCAACATGAAGTTACAGCAACGGTCGGTACTTTTATTGGTAGATGTGTATGAAATTTAGTTTAATATATAGTATATAGTTGATTTTACAAGATCCTAGGCATATTTGATTTTATGATTTAGTTGTATCATATGTTACAAACAATTAAGTTACTTCAAAATAAAAAGTGAAAAAAAAGCCTATCTTTGTTTGTTTGTGTGTGTGTGTGTGTGTATAATCTGTTTTGGACTGTTTGAGCTTCTCAGGGTAGATTGTGACAGATAAACAGCATGGTTGTGGTTCTATTAATTTATTTCCTTGTAGAATGACTGACTTCATTTTAAATTTATATTTCTTGTATATCTTTATATTTTCTTTACATCAATATTTATGTCTCACTGAACAGGGTGACAACATTCCACCTCCTTTCATGACATTTGATGCTACTGGGTTCCCTCCAGAGATACTGAGGGAGGTAAGTTTATTATTCTCCTGTTATATGGTATTGTATGCATTGGTGCTTCCTAGGAAAGAAATGGTTTTACTCCTTTTCCCCATTGTTTTAACTTAAAATTTATTTTTAAACTTATCTATTTTCGCTTGTCGCAGGTGCGATATCTGCTCCAGAGCAGGAGCATATGTCGTACGCTGCACTGCTAATCTGCTATTGGCACAATTACACGTGCAACTACTATCCTGATTTTTGGAGCCTGCAAAAGGGATGGTTGTGGTTGGAGCCTTTCTTGGGCATCTTCTATAAGGGTGGATGGCCCTCCATTCTTCAAATTTCTATGTGACCTGGGATTTGTTGCTTATTGGCTCTGCCTCTTATGTCTTTTTTGCCTTTTTTAATTGCCTCAAGTTGCTTCAGTAAGCAACCATAACCTATGGGTCCTTTTGTTTTTTGTTTGCTAAATTATCACACAGTTGAATGCAATTTTGTGTTTTCTAAATCAAAAGGCGTTGGATTTTTGCACCATTCATAGATCTGATTGCGTGCCCTATACTCTCATTTCAGATATATTCTGCTGGCTTCTCTAGTCCAACACCAATACAGGCTCAAACATGGCCTGTTGCACTACAAGGTAGAGACATAGTCGCAATTGCCAAAACAGGCTCTGGGAAAACATTAGGCTACTTAATTCCTGCCTTCATTCTTCTTAGACAGCGACGTAATAATTCTCTGAATGGCCCCACTGTCTTGGTTTTGGCTCCAACACGTGAACTTGCGACACAGATCCAAGATGAGGTCATCAAATTTGGTCGATCATCACGAGTCTCTTGCACGGTTTGTCCCAAGTGTTTTTATCTCTTCCTTTTTGTTGAGTTTTAGTCTATTAATGTTTGTCTTAATCATTTGATGCATCTGTTGATTTCTTTTCCCTTTGCAGTGCTTGTATGGTGGAGCGCCTAAAGCCCTTCAACTAAAAGAGTTAGATCGGGGAGCAGACATTGTTGTTGCCACACCCGGTCGGCTCAATGATATACTTGAAATGAAGAAAATTGACTTTGGGCAAGTTTCACTCCTTGTGCTTGATGAGGCTGACCGAATGCTTGACATGGGTTTTGAGCCTCAAATTCGTAAGATTGTGAATGAGATTCCACCACGCAGACAAACTCTTATGTACACAGCAACCTGGCCAAAAGAAGTAAGAAAAATTGCTGGTGATCTTCTTGTTAATCCTGTCCAGGTTAACATTGGAAGTGTAGATGAGCTTGCTGCAAATAAAGCTATCACACAGGTATTTAATTAGTGGCATTTCATTTAAAAACAAAATTGATGGCACTTCTATTTTTATCTTGTTTTGTCAATACTTTGCAAAATAATCACTTGATCTATAAGCATCTTCTCTGTGGTCATTGCAATCTCTTGCCCTCAATATGGCTTATGGGTATCTTCCCTAACATACTGGGGGCTTCATTCCCCTCTAAACTGTTCTGCATCTCTTTCGTGTTTATTTCCTAAAAAGACTGAGCCTTGGCATAACTGTTTTGCATTACCCTTTTTATGGAGGAGGCAGAAATGTTGTCACATTTAGTGCACTTTGCAAGTAAGTGGTAATGGTCCACTTATAGAAAGGATATTGCAAGCATTATATTTCATTACAGAAAAAATGCATAATTGCTCACAAAAATTAAAATACAGCCTGTTAATTTTCTGTGGATGACTTTTTTTATTAATTGTCGTTTTCTAGGATATATTTGTTGTGGCAAATGGCATTATCTATTGAGCTTAGGTCTGGTTGTATTCATGGTCATTATGTTATTATCTTGTATCCTGACATTCATTTGCAATCAATTAAATAATCCATCTTTATTTCTCTCTCTTTGAATGAATTTACTGTAATATGTTCCAAATGAAGAACAATATTTTTGTTTTAGTTTCTTGGTGACTTATATTCTTTTTTGTCTTGCATATATTGTAAACTGGCAGTATGTTGAAGTTGTCCCACAAATGGAGAAACAGAGGCGTTTGGAGCAGATCCTCAGATCCCAAGAACGGGGTTCTAAGGTCATAATATTTTGTTCCACAAAGAGGTTATGTGACCAGCTTGCTCGTAGTATTGGCCGGACTTTTGGGGCTGCTGCAATTCATGGGGACAAGTCTCAAGGTGAGAGAGACTGGGTTTTAAGTCAGTTCCGGACTGGGAAGTCACCAATTCTGGTTGCGACTGATGTTGCAGCTCGTGGGCTTGATATTAAGGATATAAGGTTAGCCAATTTGTGTCTGGAGTGCTTATTCTCAAGCATATAAATGAATAGGTCATATAATGAAATCTTTTATATGAGTTTTGCATGTGCTAGATAATGTGATCCTTTTATTTGGCACATTGTGGCCTTAGCTTTGTTTAGTTGTTATGTGATGATGCATTGTAGTTGAATTTTGTGAATTTTCTATGTTACAGGGTGGTGATCAATTATGATTTCCCCACCGGAATTGAGGACTATGTGCACCGTATAGGAAGAACTGGAAGGGCAGGTGCTACTGGAGTGTCGTATACCTTTTTCTCTGAGCAGGACTGGAAACATGCGGGTGATTTAATCAAAGTTTTGGAGGGTGCTAATCAGCACGTGCTTCCAGAGTTAAGACAGATGGCTTTGCGTGGGCCACCAAACTTTGGAAAGGATCGGGGCGGGATGAGTCGGTTTGACTCTGGTGGTGGTGGTGGGCGTTGGGATTCTGGTGGTCGTGGTGGCATGAGGGATGGTGGCTTTGGTGGTCGTGGAGGTGGTATGAGGGAGGGTGGCTTTGGTGGACGTGGTGGTGGCATGAGGGATGGTGGCTTTGGGGGACGTGGCGGTGGGATGAGGGATGGCGGTTTTGGTGGACGTGGTGGCGGCTTTGGTGGTCGTGGTGGCATGAGGGATGGAGGTAGTGGGCAAGGTGGGAGAGGTGATTTCTTTCCTGGTAGGGGCAACAGGGGTAGGGGATCTGGTGGCCCTCGTGGG
Source organism: Pueraria montana var. lobata (assembly GCA_026413185.1). Taxonomy (NCBI): domain Eukaryota; kingdom Viridiplantae; phylum Streptophyta; class Magnoliopsida; order Fabales; family Fabaceae; genus Pueraria; species Pueraria montana. The sequence goes on from CM048656.1 coordinate 18,911,660, forward strand.
GGTCATGTTGGTTGGGGTAGGGGTGAACGTGGTATGGATGACCGGTACAACATGGATGGGCGCGGACAAGGTCGTGGACGTGGAAGATTTGACAATAGAAGAGATGTTTCTTACAAAAGTGGAGGCAGAAGTTATAGTCGTAGCCCTGAAAGAGTCCGAACATGGGATTATAGCAGAAGTAGCAGCAGAAGCCGTAGCAGAAGCAGAAGCAGAAGCAGAAGTAGAAGCAGGAGCAGGAGTTGGAGCAGGGACCGTAGTCGAAGCCGCAGCTGGTCTCGTGGTCGTAGTCGCAGCTATAGCCGTAGTATTAGTCCGCGTCGTAGTCGCAGCCGTAGTCGTGGTCGAAGTTACAGCCGCAGTCGTAGCCGCAGCCCCAGTTATGATAGGCGTGATAGGTCGGATCAACAACTTCCTGATCAAAAGGATCCCAGGGCACAGGAAGTAGGAACTTCAGATCCAAGAATGCTTCCTGGGTCTTCTGGTCCTGGCACACAAGGGAATTCCTTTTTGGGAACTGAACAAGTGGAGCCGCAACCTGTTGTTGGTAGCACTGATCCAGGTAATCCAGAAGCTGTAGCAGATCATAGTCATCAATCAGCTTCTGATATTTAGAGCCCTGATTCAATTCTTGATTTTTGAAAAGGCATTCTAACTTTTGTCTTCTGAGTGGACTGGTGGTTATGTTAACCTTTCCACTTTTGTTTTAAGATTGGCTTTACATGGTGATTACCTTATGGCAAGAGGGTTCACTCGGGGGTAGTGGTGTAAGAAATATGAGTGAACAGTCTAATATGATATACTGCAGCATTTTGAGTGAGAGTTGTTCAATGGGTAACACAGGTGGTTAATTTTGATCAATTTGTGATGGCTCATCAAGCTTACTTTTTTGCCAAGGGAACATGCAAATGTCTGGTTGGTTGAATTGGAGGGCATTATTTATTATTTAATATTTATATGTAGTATTAGTTGTGGAATGATAAACAATTGTAACGGAATCAATTATTGTTTTTTACTAGGCTAGAGCTCAAGTCACCTGACTTTGGGGTTATTATTGTTTAATTTTTTGCCTTTGCCTTTTCTTTATATGTAGTATTATTGTTTTATATGTAGGGCATTTTGCAAAAGAATCAAAATAAAATATAAAAAATAAAGGATATTAAAAATGAAAACTTAATTTACCAAATCTGATGTGTCGAAATGTATCTTTTTAAAGTTGGAAGTATTTCCGACATGACTTGATAACTACGTATATTTATTTAATCCTTTATTTTACAAAATAAAACTTAGATGCAGTTTCTTAGTGTTTTTCGTGTTTTCCAATCTGAATTTGAATATCACTTTCAGCTTAAAATATAAAAAAGATTTATGTAAGCACAGTTTACTATAGGACAAAACTTAGATCCGATCCAGTTCTTTATGTGTTTTGTTGGTATTGTCCTCCCATCAAAATTGGAATGGCAACTCAATAACCTACATTGATCACCAAATGGCTTCTCTTTGCTTAGTAAAGATCTGTTTGAATGGAGAAATTAACGGCTAACAAGAGTGAAGCTTTTCTATTTTTAAATTTAAAAAATTGTAAATGTTTAAAAAAAATTAAGAGATGATTAGGAAGCTTCATAAATAGTTTCTTATTTTATTCAGTTAAAAAATTACAATTTGATTGGTTAATTCCATTCATAGGGCTCTCTTTCGGTCCCTTGCAAAGATACATTTTCTGTGTAGGTGAAGCGTGCAATAGGCATAATGTAAGCATACTTATACTTGTATGAGCAAGATGAGGTTACCTATTTACCTTTATCTCACTCTCTTTTACCTAGGAAAAAGTATTAGTATTAGAGGCGTGTTGATAATTGGAGCGGTGGGAAAGATATTTATGAGCAAAGCTAAAGCAAGGCACATAGTCCCTTTTTGCACCAAGTGCTTCCGAGAATCACCTTAATGCTGAGGAAAAAGCATCCACTTTCTCTTTGCTTGCTTGTTCACCTTCGTCGTGAGCGCTCTCTGGATTCATTCTCATAAAGTTCCCAACTCTCCTCATTCTTTACTCCTGTTTTCTAATTTTTGGTCTCCATGGTGGGATTTTCAAAGTGTGTGGTAGCCTCTGCACCATAAGAAGCATGCACTAACCAAATCACCAACAGACGTGGCAAAATATAGATGTTCTATTAAAGTACTTCTTCAGCATGCTTCTTTATTTTGGACACACAATTTGCATACACGTGTTACTTTATATCCGGCTAGCTGGTTAAAGCTACTCTCGTTTTATTTTACGCACATTTAATTTTGTCATACAACTCAGGTGTTGACACACACACATGCATGCATGCAATGTGCAAGAAGCTTTATCTTTCATAACTTACCAACTTTCTCCAGTTAAAATGCCCCACTACTTGCAAATTCTATCTAAGTACTTGAATGATCAGAGGTTCCGTAGTTAAGGGTAGTTTTCTCCTATATTACTTGCAAGAAGAATGAGTATATATATCTAACAAGTGTAACTGTTGGATATTAATGGAGAGTTGTAAGGTTGGTTTAGTGGTGAAAGAAAGAAGGGATAAATTGTGGGTTCGAATCTTTCCGTTAATAAAAACTAACATTATTAATAATTAACATTTTGCCGATAAAAAAAAACTATTGGATATTAACAAAAAAATAAAGAATTGGATCTTTATTTTTAAATAATTAAGGGAGGATCCACCATTTAGATAGGTCTAGAAAAACTCAATTGGGGGGGGGGGGGGGGGGGGGGTGCGGATGTAAAGAGCGAAATGTATTAAGTTTTACCAGAACATTTTCATAATTATATTACAATTTCGTATTAGTAATAAAAATTAATTTTCAAAGTTTTTAAATGACACTGAAAATATATATATATATATATATATAAATTGATCCAAACATGCTTAGTATACTTACGATTTTAAAATCTTGTAAACATAAATGAATCCGATTATGTATGTTTTTTTTTTTTGGATCATATCTCTCTTTTAATCACTTTTAAAGAAGATTTAGAATTTTCATTGTAAGGTATTCAATCTTTAGTCCTTCATTAAGGTGGTGACAAAAAATAATCATTACTTTTATCTTTATTAGATACTTGGTTCCTTTCTTTGATAGTACCACCAATACCATTTGCATTTAAATGAATATTAGCATCTAAGATCCAAGATAAATAATTATTTTCAATGACACCAAGAGCATAAATTTGAGTTTAACAAGATTTGACATTTTGTATTATCAACAAGTTAGATAACATCCACAAAGAATAAAGGTGTACCATTTAGATAATAACTAACATAAAAAAATATGAAGATTGTTTTTTTGTGTGTGTGATAAGCAACAAAGAAAATTTCCTATGATTGGACAGAAAAAGAAAAAGAAAACATCATAAAAATGTAAATGCTTCACAACACAATATTTGTTTGAGTCATGCTAATAATATGTTATAAAAATAATTCCAATAAAAGAAAAATTATAGAGTAGAATGAAAGATAGAGAAGAGATATGTTTAATTTCTTTAACATAAGATATATTTATACAAAATAATAACTAGAAGACAATAAGAGAAAACCTAAAAAGGTCATATGTTAAATAATATTTACAATATTTTCTTAAAACCAAATTCTTATTGTTAAAAGAAACTAATCATATTATATCCTTATTAGGAGAAATCAATTCAAATTTAACAAATGGTGAATATTTATAATAAATAATAAATTATTTCATTGTTTCTAGAGTTTTCTATCCTAAATTTTTTATTCTTTGAATTTGTAAGATGCTTGCGGAATTTGGACTTTGAAATTATACATATATTAAAATACTAATTGTTTTTCAGGGAGAATGTTAAACAACTTATCCATTAACTATATGCATGTATGACCCTTTCCTTTAATTATTAGAAAAATGTACATACCAACAAGTGAACAATATTAATAGGATCCCAATTAAACCGATAAAGAAAGCGAGGGAATCATACACCCGTTTTCGGCTATAAGGTGGGGCGATGCTATTCTCACATGCCGTTCCCGTTCTCACTACGACCGCTCCAATCACCATCTCTAATTCCATTGTCGGTGAAGGGCGTAACAGGCAAAACAAAACAGCTCCAAGACCCTCATTGGACAGTGACGACCGCGAGGGTAAGTCCGTCACAATGCGTGCGCATCAAGCAGCCAAAACGACGGCGTTGGCATTTACGAAGTGGCGTTTTGGTTGTATCCGAAGCGGCAGAGGGGTGTTTAGGTAAATTCGTTGAGCGAAAGCAATGAGAAATAGCGAAACGCTTCGTGTCTTATAGTGGCGGAATATCAATCTCTCTCTTCACTACTCCACTTGGGTTCTGGTTTTTTTGTTACGCACACCAAAACGGCTCCCTCGCAGGCCAAAAGCTTCACCGTTTCGGTTCGCGCTTAGGGTTTCGGGTTCTCGTTCGCGTGCGAAATGTCGCACGAAGCCGCTGCTTCGCTATTCGCACTCTCCAATTCCAATTCTTCACCGCGCTCTTCACCAACCATGCATTGATTTGTCTTCCTCTTTTTCTCTTCGGGTAATTTTACCTCTCTCGCGGTTAGTTCTCTGTTTTTGGTTATTGAGTTGTTTTTTTTTTTTTTTTTATCGAATATTGTGTCAATTCAATTGTTAAGTCGAGAATCGTTGTTGTTTTTGTGTCTTTTGCGATCTCGTTGCGGAGTGCTTGTGGGAGCTGAATTGCTTGTTTCAGTTTAGGTTTACGGTGGGTGGATTTTTCTCTTTTTTTTGTTGTGAATTACTGAAATTAGTGTATTAATTGGTAAGATGCTGAGCTGTATTTTGATTTTGGAGGTCTTGAGCAAATGACAGAAGTTTAATTGTGTCTTAGTATTTAGCTCCGCTAAGATAAATTTAGAGGGTGTGTTTAGAATTCGAACTGGTGCATATGAGATATGTGGGGGCTCTACCAGTATAGGATGGAATTTACTTGATGTTATATGATTGATATAGTGATGTTTGAGTACAAGAAAGATCAGAGGGAACAATGAAATCCTTTTTCCCAATGACTTTTTTGTCTGTTACTGTTTCTACAGTGTTTTTCTGCCTATGGTTTCATAGCTGCTCCCCAGTCTGGGTATAGGAGGAGGGTTGTGATAGGCCCTTGGCAGCTGATGTAAAACTCATTGATATACGGAACGTGCTGTTGTTGTTACTGTTCCTACAGTATTTGTGGTTTAATTTGGTTCTCTTGTCATGCTGCTGTTTGTAGCTCATTTGTATGATCCTGCATGTTTGTTGGGTTTCACAGTATTAATCCGCAGTTGAGAAGCTGTTTGCGAGTGTTTCTACATACTATGGTTTAGGTTATCTATTGTTAATTGAGGGAAACCTTGGTTTGTGTCTAGTGTTGTTTTCTATCTCTTAATTTTTTAATTGTGTGCTTATGTTTTGTTTTCGTGACAGTGGTGGCAGTTCTGGTATGGAAGTGTATGATGTTTCTGAAACTAGAAACCATGATGCATACATGGTAAATTTTTATAAAATTTTGTAACTTCTGTCCTTTGGGCTTTTGATGTTTCGGGATTCCATTAATGATTTGAATCATTTGTATGTATCATCATCACTGAGATAGTATGATAGTCAATAATGTGTCTATCGTTTTGACTTTAGATTGAAGGTGCTGATTTAAATTCACACTTCACAAGCCCAAATCTCGAACAAACCGAGGTCATGATTAACGAAGGAGCCCCTGAGTTTTTTGTTGATCAGAACGTGTATTACCCTGCTGCCACCAATTATGGGTATTACTGTACAGGTAAATTTAAAAGCATTATATTGTTATTTTAATTTTGATGGTACATAATATTGATAATTTGTTATTCACTGTGTTTAGGATTTGAAACACCCGGGGAATGGGAGGACCACCATAGGATTTTTGGTGTAGATGGTCCCAATATTCAGATCACGGTAAGTTTAACCTTTGTTTCTCTCAATCCTATTTTGGGTCCATGGCTGATTTTAATGTTTTTGTTTTTTTCCCAGGGTGCACAAAATGAAAGTTTGCCGTATGTATATTATAGCTATGGATATGCACAGTCTCCATACAATCCATATAATCCTTACATTCCTGGAGCTATGATTGGAGCTGATGGCTCATTTGGAGGAGGGCAACATTATTATACCCTCCCCAATTATCAAAATCCAGTTTCCGCACCTGGTTATATTCCCCTTGTTCAACCAGACAATTTTTCTGATAGTTCTGCGGATTCCTTTTTTGGATCCAGTGCTTCTGTCAGTAAACCTGATGGAAGAGGTTTGAAACATAAGTTCAATTCAGCTTCTGGTAACTTTTCTAGGAACTCTTCAAAATTTTTATCAAATCAGACAAGTTCCTTGGCCAGGGTATCAGAAGAAGGGCCGAGAGCTAATGATGGGAGGAAGCAAGATTTGACACGTGCGAGTGTTTCTGGGAGTAGTTTTCTCAATTTAGCTTCACCAGCTGTTCATCAGGTAGTAGTTTTACCCTTTTTAAATTACATTTGAATTGTAGTCCTGAGCACCTCTGCAGATGGTTAAAGGAGAATCAACATTTCTGAGTGAAATTAGTTGCTACTACTATACTTGGTTAATGTTTTTCCTAACCAATGTTTTTATTTTATTATTTTTATTTTTAATAGATACACCTCTGGAGACAATGACTAGATGAGTATAGTTTGTGGTCTTTTAGAAGATCTTCATATATATAAAACCTGGCTAAATTTTGGTTCATGATGTCTGGTGGTTTGATAATTGATGTGGATTTTCCTCTTTCAAAATGTCTCTTTTCTTGAAAATTGTTTGATTGTTATACTGTTCTGTTTTTTGTAGGATAGAAACTCTGGTTCTTCATTTCAACCTGTAGATAATGTTATGTCATATCATCAATTAAAAATAGCTTCTTCAAATAGTGATTTTTTTGATTTTGGATCTAATGCCAATGGACAGTCTGCAGTTGCTAAACTTAGGCCGAAGCTTCACATTGGCAAAGTACCTAGTGGGGGAAATGGGAGCTCTGATGTATTGGGTGAGCAAAATCGAGGCCCTAGAGTTGGTAGATCAAAACATCAGCTGTCTGTGAAAGCCTATACAACCATGGCAGGAGATGGTAATGAACAGGGAAACATCATCATTAATACTGATCAATATAACAAGGAGAATTTTCCCCTTGACTATGAAAATGCAAAGTTTTTTGTTATAAAATCATACAGTGAGGATGATGTGCACAAAAGCATTAAATATAATGTGTGGTCATCAACACCTCATGGAAACAAGAAGCTGGAGAATGCTTATGAGAATGCAAAGAAAATAGCAGCTGAAAAGTCTGGAGTGTGCCCTATCTTCCTATTTTTTTCTGTGAGTGTTCATTATCATAATCCTGGTTCTTCATTATGTGTGTCTAGTTTCTATTCTTTATTATTTATATGTAAGCTAATCACACTGACTTTTATTATGTTTTTCTTTTTTATAATGCAGGTTAATGCAAGTGGGCAGTTCTGCGGGGTTGCAGAGATGGTTGGTACAGTTGATTTTAACAAGAATATGGACTTTTGGCAGCAAGATAAATGGAGTGGAAGCTTTCCTGTAAAGTGGCACATCATAAAAGATGTACCAAATCCAAATTTTAGGCACATTATACTGGAGAACAATGAAAATAAGCCAGTAACTAATAGCAGAGACACACAAGAGGTATACATTGTTTCTGCTCAGAATTCCTTTTGGAAAGTTTAGAAATGGCAGGTTCTTCCGTTAACGTTTTACATTAGTGTGTGTGTAAGTAGAGTTGCACTGAACCTGTTCTATGTGAAAAAGATAATTGCAATTTATCTGGTGTACTGTTCTGTTATCAGTTGTAGAGTTATCAGATAAATATTTGTCTACACACTCTTATGCATGCTTGGATAACTAAAGTGTTGGTGATGGATATAAGATTTTAGTGGTGTGAAAATGCTTGAAGAATTGAAAGCAGAAGTAAAATATTATATGTAATTGCATCCATTTTGGATTGGTAGATTTTCATTTAACCATCTTGCTACAGAAAGTTAATATTATTTAATTGATATTAAGATGTGGTGTGCATGATTCCTGACATGAATTTATTCAATTGAACTAAGTGAATTGTTGTACATCACATTTTATATCTTTGTTGGATTAAACTATTAAACTATTATTGTGCAATTATGGTTTTGTTTTGACTTCAATAAATCTAGCTTATTATCCTTTATGTCTATTTTATTGCGTAAACTTGTTTCATTGATTATTTAATGTCCCTTGCTTATGTGCAGATATTGTATTGGAAAGGTTTGGAAATGCTGAAAATATTCAAAAATCATACATTGAAGACATCTTTGCTTGATGACTTTATGTACTATGAAAACCGTCAAAAGATCATGCAGGATGAGAAGGCGAAGTTGCTAGTCAAGAGTTTCAATAGTCCAATATTTGTACCAGTATTGGAAGCTCCCCAAAAGTTGAATTTTGTTGTTGACGTATCAACAGACAATTATGAGAAGAATTCGAAGCCCAAGGATGATTCTGATGGCTTGAAACAGATTTCAATTTCAAGTCCTGAGCAGATTGTTAGTAATTCTGATGTCTCTAGCATCAAGCATGTGGATAATGAGAAAGCTGATAAAATTGCTGTTGATACAGAAGATGTATCTTCTATCTTAAAGATTGGTTCAGTCACTATTGCCCCCAAACAGGTTGAGGTTAAACAATCTGTCAGCAATGGTAATGAAGAACCAGTTGATGTTCTTACAGTAGGCTCGATGCAGGTCAAAGTTAATGGGTTTGCTTCGTCTTCTGGTTTCTTGAAGGTTGGCAGTATCCCACTTGGTGCAAGAGCATTACAACCGGGAAAAGGAGATGCTGCCGTTAAAAGTGGATCACAACGTTAAATTTTGCTATGTTTTGCATTTGAGGCACATCTGGTTTTAGTCTTCTTTGGTAAAGATGGATTAATTGTTTGCCCAATTGTATTATACAGTTGGGAAGTTGAGTTTCTTTTTGATCATTTTGTTATTGGTCTTTGCATTTCCCATTTCATTTGCTAATGATGCTTTGGTACAAGGTTGTTATATCGTGGGTCTTTGAGCGGTGTTGATTGTGTTGACTTCTAAAGCTTCTATAGGATAGTGTAACCCTTTTTTTTTTTTTCTTTTTTCTTTTTTTTTGCCTTTCGCCCATTGGTGGTCAACATGCAAGGGGTGAGTCTGTTCATCCAATCTATGTTGAGAAACCTGTCAAAACTTCTCGCCACATTCGTTGAGTGAGTCACAGCTATATTAACAAGATCTCATTTCTATTCTGTTGTTTTGAATGTATTTCATTCTCATTTGGTTAAAGACGAGCAACTGTAACATGATTAAATGAGCTTTTTAAGATGACAGTATAACCGTATTTGGTTTATTTAAGTTTAATCAGTTATGTCACCTAATCTATGGTGGAATCAGTTCAGTGTATTTTTCATTGGAAATGTTGCATTCTTCGATGGACAAATTTTCGTTTCGTTAACTTCTCCATTTTTTGATGGACAATAGTGAAAATATAGTTAACTTTATCTCAAAAATAAAGTTAATTACCATTAAACATTAATCCTTGTGACATTAATAATCACATATCAATAATCACATTATTACTAAACATTAACTCTGTCTTACCATGACGTTATTGAAATGCCTAATAGTAGTTTTGATGCCAAAAAAATGTAGTAGTTAAATGTGCCTTAAAAGTGATTAATATTAACCATATATTAAATAATTATACACAATTATTTTTATTTACTTTTAGGGTAAAATATGTTTTTAATATCTCATTTTATCTTGATTTTTGTTTTTAGTCTCTCGTAATTTTTTTTACTGTTTTCAGTCCTTCATAAATTGTTTTGTTTTGTTTTTAGTCTTGGTGTTAATTTCATTGTTAAGTGATGATGTGATGAATATAAACTGTGTGTGAAATTTTTTTGTTTAAGTTTCTGGTGACTTTTAATTATTACAAATTTTTTGGCAGTCTTAGACCGTCATAAATGTTTATTTTTGAAACATTTCTGTTCTGATGGTTTTAGAATATCTGATATTCCGGGTTTTGGTTTTTTTTTTGGTAACATTTTTGGCAGTTTTAGTCTATCAAAAAATTTGTTGTAGTTAAAAACAACCAAAAACTTAAACAGAATTTTTTCAAGCACAAATTATGCTCGTCATGTCATCATTTAACAGTTAAAATTAATGTCAGGGACTAAAAACAAAATGGAACGATTTATGAGAGACTAAAAAAAGTATAAAAAAAATTATGAGGGACTCAAAACAAAAATCAAAGTAAAATGAGGGACAAAAACATATTTTACTCTTACTTTTAACTACTTGTAAGATAAAATTATGTATACTTTAAGCACATGTGCTACATAAACGCTGGATGGAAAACCCTAGCGATATATTTGATACTCTTAACATATTGCTTTGTAACATTTTGTACATTTCGTACTATAAAGCAGTTCTTTAATTTTGAAAAAAAATCTACATGTACAAAATGTCATCATTTGATAAGGAATTGGTTTGGCATGGGTAGCATTCCATTCAAAACATTTATAATAACAAGCCTATTTTATTTTCTTTTTCCGCAAAATCCCAAATTAAACCTATCCTGTCACGTTTGTCTGGTCTCAACAAATAGATTAATTTGATTGTTATTATACCTAATTAACAGTATTATTGTACCCTTATTCATGAAGATTGATGGTCCGGTTAGCTAAAGGGAAAATTTTAAAAATTCGAAGCCAAGGCCTAATTAATGTTCTCAGAAAGCCAAGTGTCACAGTTAGTCCACAAAATTGAGATCGGCTTCAATTGGAATTTGGAATATATCACAGGCAATAATCAAATGAGTAAATTACACGAACACCCCCTGAGGTTTGCCTTTATTACACCTGGCACCCCTCCATTTTTGAATCCTACAGAAAACCCCCTAATTTTTGGACTTTCGTTACACTAACCCCCCCTCATAGGCATAAATCATTACACTGACCCCCCCCTCTCAGGTTTAAAAAATATTACACTTACCCCCCTTTAGGGTGCTCAAAGTAATGTTCAAAAATGGAGGGGTACTAGGTGTAATAAGAGTAAACCTTAGGGGTGGTCAGTGTAATTAACTCTAATCAAATATGCAATTACCAAAGAAAGGATCTGCCAATTAGTCAATGTCCATATTGTTGGCATTGCCAAAATAATGTGCTTCCTGACTTGCTCTAAAAGAATAAAACTACTTTCACGTGATTTGTGAGTTGAAGTAAAGCGTGAGAATTAAGCCTTGTGCTAGACAAAATAATTAGTAACTGAAAGTGATGTCACCATTAATACTCTCTATTCATAGTGTGTAAAAGTTGACAAGGAAGAGGGGTTAGTCTTGTGATTTGTGAGCGTCCATATAGAAGAGATTAATTATGCAAAATATCTGATTTTGCATGTCTTGTTGTGAATAAAACTCTGATTTGAACCATAACACAAATAATTGTACTGTTGGAAAAGAATTGAGATGACTAAATATCTATTTGTATGGAGAAAAGATAAGCTATATATGTTCCACTATCTGTAAATTTGTTTTATAGTTTTTGCATGCAAATTGATAAATATATAAAAAATGAAAAAATACAAATCCGTATTAGTTTGATGTCTCTTTATTCTGCTCCTCTAATTTTGATGAACCAAATCATGCATTGGGAGGTATACCGAACTCGTGAATATTAAATAAGAGAACCGTGCTTTCCATATTGAGTTATTGAAGTACATGCTAGATACAACATGCACTATTTTTTCCGGAAATAAAAGAAAATGATGTTTTCCCAATACGTAATAATAATATTAAGAAAGGATGAAAACCTGACAAGGCAATTAGGTATATAGGCTAGAAGACAAGGATATCTTTATCAATTGGTGAGTGAGAAACAATAATAAGGAGGGCTAGCTGGTGTACCATCTTGATTTTTGACCTAAAAATCCCAGACATTGACTCGGTTTGAGAGTTAAGTTTTAGCCAATGCTCCATAATATGGGTTTGGCATTAACTCAAATATCAACCGTCTTCATGTATTTGGTTTTCTAAAACCATCAATTCTAATATCTCTTGATAAAATTAGAATGTTCAAAATGTCAAAAAAGAATTGATTCAAATGAACTTTAGAGGAGGAATAATACTAGTGAACTTAATACCATGTTTCGAACAAAATCTTTAACAGGGAGTTCATGGGTTCTTCTACTTATGTAGGCTTTGGTCAACATGGATTGGACTATACTAAAGTGAACAATCATGCATATTGAGCTTCGTGACCAGTTCAAAACAAATAAAAATAAAGGAATTTTTTACGATTAGCCCCGTGCACCAGTCATTTGCTGCATTTTTAGAACAATTTTAGAATTAGTTTGCTACTATCATATACATTAGTTAAGTTTATTTAATTATATAATATAATAGTTAATGGCATCTGACTTCTTAGGATGAATAAAAAAAGATAGAGAGGAGCCGAGGAGAGCACATAAATATGCATGCATTAGAATTCTATTAACTCTGACATTTAATATTTAATCGAAATATCAATGCATCACTCTACCATACGTCCACGTTAATATTTTCATTAACAAATTGATTAAATTGCATAATTAAAATAGTAAGAGATTAAATTTGTGAAAAAAAAAAAAATCAAATTTGAGAAATGATGATATATAGTAGGGAGACCAAAAGTTCAATTAAATCTATTTTTAAAAACTAATGTATGAAATCTTGACATGATATGAAATCTATGTACTTGTATACCAGTACCACTATACCTAATGGTATATTCATGACGTTTTCCTATTCATTTTGCATTCATAGAACTAGGTGCAAAACTAGTGTTATATGCATACGAATATTAAATTAATCCAAAACATGAAGCTGTACAAAAAAGAAAAATCCAAAACATCAAGGCCTAATTCTAAACGACAAGAATTTGTTCTCTAGATCCGATGAGATACGCAGTCATAATATATACATTGAATTATCAAATGTAAGGCAATGCTTTTAACGCGCAAAGGATACCTCTTCTAACATGTATTTGAATAGTTTTGTTTGTTATTTTGTGGTAAACTAATTCCTAATTTCATATAATTAATTATACTCTTGAAAGCACATATAATGTGATCAGATTGAAATCATTTGGAACTTGTTAGATTATGTGGATTCTTCTTTTTATTTAATAATACAAAGGTACCCAAAGTGATATCACCAGGATTCGAACCCTGAATCACTTGATTAAGAGACACAAACCGCTACTACTTGTGCCAACTAATATTGGTTAAGATTTTGATATTACTGTATAATGCTTGTAGTTTCACTATTTGTAAATAAAATATTTAGACCGTTGTTTTTTTTTTTTTTACAACAAGAAATACTTAGACCGTTGTTATATGATATGAAAGAATTTATTACAAATAAATGGTGAACCCAATTATTTAAAATTTATTGATTAATTGAAAATTTAAAATAAAAATGAAAAGTATTTAGCAAAAATCTCGCTAAAATAATAGTGTAACAAATGTCATCTCAGTCTAACATTTTTAAAAAATTTAACGCGGCATGCGATACTGGATATAATTTTCTTTTTATATTTTATTATTTTATTTACTTTTTATTTTTTATATGAATTTAATGAAAATAGAAAAATACTGTAAAGATTCATTTACTATAAAATTATTCACTTACAAATTTTAAAGTGATTTATAATTAATTCATATAACCGATACTATCAATATACTCTCTTATATAGATTGTGTGTGAGTGTGAGATGCTTCCTTTTTTCGAAGCTAGCTTGTTATAAATTGGCTATGAGAAATTGAGAATCTTACCAATTTTTTCTCTAACACACCTTTTCTTTTTATCATGTTATAAGTATTCATCAACTTTGTTAATAAATAATCTCTTTCAAGAATTTGTCTAACCATTTTTAATGAAATCTTCTATTTCAATTACGTTTTTTCATTCACAAAACTTAAATATGAGATATTATTTAAAAAATTTGAATCTAATTTCATCCGGACTAAGGTAATGTTGGTCAATAACACTCTTTTGAATATATTATTCTCTATTGTTATTTGAAATTTATTGAAAATTATGAAATTTTGTTGTCTTACCTTTTTTTTTCTTCATAGATATCCTCTTTTGGAGATAAAATTAGATAGTGAATTTCATGTCTATGGTCTTGGCTAATCTATGTAATAGTATAAGTATAAAGTGAAAATACAAGATTTCAAAAAAAAAAAAAAAAAAGTGAAAAAAAATACAAAACATGGCAGTCTCCTCCTAATGATGTAATTTGAAATGCAACATGTCATTCCACCAAAACCATACTGTAATTTTGTCCACCTTCACCAACCTCTCTCTCCCTTCATTTTCAGTCAGCACTGTCATACTCATACATTGCATTTCCAGCCACCAAATATCCCCTCCTCCCAAACGCCCACTATATTTTAGCAGTTTTCTTAGCTTTTCTAGGCATATTCTTATTCCCCTTTCCTTTCCCCATTACTATGCTTGCTCTTTTGCAATGACTACTTTCCCCAGTTTTGACCCACATTGTCGTTTATGTACTTTTCATTCACTGCTATGTGTTTGAAGCTTTGCCTATTTATTGTAACTTTTTTAAGCGTATGTTATATATATTTTTTTGGGCTAGAATAGATGAAGCAACATTGTTGTGCTGTGTTGCCACTGGGGTTCTATTGAAAGGGCTTATTTGCATACATCATGTTTAAAATTTAAATCATAATGATGTGTAATTGCTTGCTGATTTTACCATAGGTGTGTAGCTATTGTTCTTCATTCCTCTGTTGCTCATAGCACGTGCATTGGTAACAACCAAGATTGAGTGATGTACAGTGCTGTTTCTGCAAATCTAACTGTTGTTAAAGCATAAAAAAAATATAATTCCTGGTAAGGTTTTGATTTTTGGCCATAACTTCTGGTTAAGAAATTATGGAAGAGACATTTGTTCCGTTTCGCGGAATTAAGAATGATCTTCAAGGGAGATTGATGTGTTACAAGCAAGACTGGATTGGTGGTCTCACGGCAGGCTTCAGGTACATCTTTCTTATGCTGACTAAAAATACAGTAACTTATTTTCTTAGAATAGTGGATTTTGATATCATGATATATACTTGAATGAAGACAATAAATGTTTGTTTTCTTTTAATTCAGTGTTAGTATTCCTTTAAAATTATTACACTTGTAACCAGTCCCTGTAACTTCATACTTCTTTTGATTGGAATGTTATCTTGGTGCTTGAACTGCTGTTTCTCAGGATATTAGCCCCTACCACGTATATATTCTTTGCATCAGCAATTCCTGTTATTTCATTTGGAGAACAATTGGAAAGAGACACAGGTACATTACCTGTTACTCATATTCCATACTTTTCATGGGTTTTATCCATGTATGGAATCTTGTTTATGATAAGATAGCTGATTAGATGAATGCAGAGATAGTGATATAGTGTACCTAGAATTTGATGTTCTGTGTTCCAACACTTTCCAGATGGAGTACTCACTGCAGTGCAAACATTAGCATCTACTGCATTGTGTGGAATTATACACTCTATTATAGGAGGCCAGCCTTTGCTGATTCTTGGAGTAGCAGAACCAACTGTAATTATGTATACATTCATGTTCAACTTTGCGAAAAGTAGGCCAGAATTGGGTTCGAAACTTTTTCTAGCATGGACTGGATGGTATAGCCCACTTACTTTCATATTTGAAGTGGTGTAATAATTTTATGTTCTTTGCTATAATTTTTATGATGAGATGTTGTCTGTATGATGCCTTATAAAAGAAACTTATTTGCCTCGTGTATTTGATGTATGGGCAGGGTATGCATGTGGACTGCCATCTTGTTGTTCCTACTGGCTATCTTAGGAGCTTGTTCCATCATCAACAGGTTTACTCGCCTAGCGGGGGAGCTGTTTGGCCTACTTATTGCAATGCTTTTCATGCAAGAGGCGATTAGAGTAAGAGTCGTCTTTCTGTTTTCTTTGACACTAATATTGACTCATGAGTTTTTTAGTGCAAATGATTATGTGGTTCTAGCATGAAGTAATGAAAATGTAAGATGATTTCTGATATTACACTGGAGGAAGATCAACTCAACTGATAAAAGATGCTGTCTAATTGGGTTTAACAGGGACTCATCCATGAGTTTCACATACCTGAGAGGTCAGACCCAACATCACCTGAGTTTCAATCTTCATGGAGATTTGGAAATGGCATGTTTTCTTTGGTTCTGTCCTTTGGCCTCCTGCATACAGCATTGAGAAGCCGAAAAGCAAGGTCTTGGCGATATGGATCAGGTAAGACTTTTGAAATTTTATAGAGATTCCAAATCATATGTGCATTCGCATCATCAACATGATATGACTTAAGAAAGCATAAAATTTTCTTTCCCTTATGGTCATTTGTGGGTTATTATCAAAAGTTGTAGAAATATTCTTCCATTGAGATATCAGATATGCATTCTTTGTTGCAAGAAGTATTTTTAACAGAAGTCAACGAGGTATTAAGTAGTAGTTTGCATGGCACCGACTTTGGTCTGTTCAGTGAGGTGCTTTAAGTTATGTATCTGATTTAATCCCTTCCCAGTCCCTTTTGCTTCCCCTTTTATGACCTCCTATGCGACAAAAATAAAATAAATTAACAGAAATTATGGTCTTAAAAAGAGAAACTGCAGTAGGAACAATGTTGTTGAGGGGTAATGGATTTCAATTAACATTTTCGTTATGAATATGATAGAGTTGCTTTTGATGTTACTAAGTTGACTTACTGATCTGTAAATTGAATATTGCCTGAAGAATATTCCAAAAATTCTCTTTAAAGCGTAGAACCTTCAAAGATATGAACTTCTGTCTTAATGAAAATTTTGTTGCTACTTGCTACTCTTAAAGTTAATTTTGTAAGATGATTTCTCTTTAATGCACAAAGAAAGGCTTGAACCCATACTTGAGCTTTATGAATTTCTACAGATCTATCAAATTTACATTGAAAATGGAAGTGGGTTAAATATGATCAACAACAGACTAAGGATTTGCTTTTTACTTAAAAATAACTGAAAAATCCTTTCAACTCATCTTTTGACTCTTTCCCATTATGTTTCAGTAGTTCTTAGATTATTTTCCCATTATTGCAGGATGTTTACGAGGCTTAATAGCAGATTATGGCGTCCCATTGATGGTTCTATTGTGGACTGCCATTTCTTATATTCCAGCTGGAAGTATTCCAAAAGGAATCCCTAGGCGTCTCTTCAGTCCAAATCCATGGTCCTCTGGTGCATTTGAAAACTGGACTGTCATAAAGGCATGAGTATTGAGTAGTTAACAAGTCCTAATTATTTTATTTTAGGAAATATGATGATTAAATTTCTCTTTCATTTTTTATATTCTCAGTTCTTCCATGGAAATTTTTAATGAAATATTCAAAATCACCAACAGGACATGCTGAATGTGCCAGTTCTCTATATTATTGGAGCATTTATTCCAGCAACAATGATTGCTGTGCTTTATTATTTTGACCATAGTGTGGCATCTCAGCTTGCTCAGCAGAAAGAATTCAATTTAAGAAAGCCACCTTCTTTCAATTATGATTTACTTCTTTTGGGATTCATGGTACATGATACTCTTTGCTCTTTTTGAACCTTTGCTTTATATAAAATTACTTTGGTTCTTTGCTATTTTTGAGCAATGCTCTTTGTTTTCCCTTTGCAATTTGAGATGACATTGTGTATGGCCTCCTGATCCTTGGTTGTGACACATTTGATATGTTAAATGAATGACAGGTTATAATATGTGGTCTAATTGGAATCCCCCCGTCAAATGGTGTCATTCCACAATCTCCTATGCATACCAAAAGTTTAGCTACATTGAAGCACCAGGTAGACATTAATTACAATTTCAGATTTCCTGTTCTCTCATTTTATAGAACTTTACTGTGATAAATGTTGCCAATACTCTTTCATTCATTACTACAAACTTTAGTAGACCTAGAACTTTAAAGGAGAAAGTGGAAACAGAATACATAATGATTACATGTGCGCTATCATCATACTTACATTTGGGAGATTTGCAGTTACTTAGAAACCGGCTTGTTGCAACAGCACGAAGTTCTATGAAAAAGCTAGAAAGCTTGGGACAAGTATATGAAAGTATGCAAGATGCTTACTGGCAGATGCAAACCCCTCTAGTTCACCAGGAACCTTCCTCTCAGGTACGTGGAGGTTGTGGTCTTTTTATCACTCTCCCTTTTCCCTTTCACCTATATGACATGATCACTGATAACAGTTTTCTGGCATATAATTCCTAAGTTCTGCTTTATGTCTTGAAAGTTCCCTATTCTAAAACTGATGCAAAGAGAATCTTCCATCATATCATTGTTTTAATGGTTTAACTGAACATGTTCCTATATTGTCTCTAGTTCAAACATGTAGTGGCATATCATGTTGATACTTATTATCCACCCTTGCCTAAACTCTTTTTGACAGGGACTTAAAGAGTTGAAAGAGTCAACTATTCAATTGGCATCAAGCATGGGGAGTATTAATGCTCCAGTTGATGAGTCAATATTTGATGTTGAGAAGGAAATTGATGACTTATTGCCTGTTGAGGTCAAAGAACAACGTGTGAGCAACCTGCTCCAATCTTTGATGGTAGGAGGATGTGTAGCAGCAATGCCTTTCCTAAAAATGATTCCAACTTCTGTACTTTGGGGCTATTTTGCTTTCATGGCCATTGAAAACTTACCTGGCAACCAGTTTTGGGAACGGATTTTATTTATTTTCACTGCTCCAAGCCGAAGATACAAGTATGAATATGATCTCAAACATTTCCTTTCTATTTTGTCTCTCTTCAGATAAGTTAGAGTTACATTCACCGACTTGCTGCTGCTTTTTTTTTTTCATTAAAATTATAGAGTCTTGGAGGAGTGCCATGCAACTTATGTGGAAACTGTACCATTCAAGACAATTGCAGTATTTACAGCCTTCCAGACTGCTTACTTGCTTGTTTGTTTTGGTATCACTTGGGTTCCAATAGCTGGGGTTCTCTTCCCATTGATGATCATGCTTCTGGTTCCTGTAAGGCAATACATTCTGCCCAAGTTTTTCAAAGGAGCACACCTTCAAGATTTAGATGCTGCAGAATATGAAGAAGTACCTGCTTTACCATTCAACTTAGTGACTGTAAGTATTCAATACTAGAGCCAAGTTGACTTTTTCATTTAGCTATATGCTACGGTTTTTTTTTCTCTTGGTAAAAACAAGAACGAATGCATTCAAACTATTTATAACTTTACGTTATGGAATTACATGACACATAAATGACATTGATATCAATAGTTGCAAGTAGTTCTTAAATCATTTAGATTCTTAGGCTCGTTTTTCTCATGTTTGCTCTTTATGTGCAGGAAGGGGACTTGAGCAGGACAGCTTCCTTTGCAGATGATGGAGAGGTTTTAGATGGAATAATTACTAGAAGTCGTGGTGAGGTTAGACGTGTTTGCAGCCCAAAGGTGATGAAATCCACTCCAAACCTATCCCAAGAGTTAACAAGTCCAAGGTTCCCAGATAAAGTATACAGCCCTCGAGGTGTTGGGAGAGGACCATTTAGCCCTGCAGAGGCTAGGCCATCCAATTTGAGGAAAGGTGGTTGAACACTGATACCATCCTTTTATTAGTACTTATGCCTATAATACAAGGATTGCCAACAAAGGTGGCATGCCCCTCACTCATTTTAACCTCTGATTCTTGACAAAGGCAATTGCTACAATATAAATTTTCTAGTGCAGGAATTTGTAACAAGAGTGGTTAATGTCTATGATTGAAAAAAGAAAAAGTTGTTAGAATGGTTTATGTCTATGATTTGTTAGGTAATGCAATTATGGAGGCATTGAAATGTTGCCACCTTATCAGCTGTTTATCGGATAAAAGGTCAACGTAAATCTGTCATTTTTCAAAATCAGAATAAAGCTCTAAAAACAATCATTCATGTAAAATAATTATCGGGGGACAGCCTGAAAAAGACAAGTTTTGTAGACCTAGAGTAAGTTGTTGTAATGTTATTAACGAGCAAAAGCAATTATTCTAACAACATACTAGACCATTAACCTAACAAATGATCTATTAGAGAGTTATGCACTTATGCTATAGATATAGAAGCTTTTTAACGAAATTGCCCTTCTCGAAATATGGTTAACCTTAATCTTATGGATCTTACAGATATTTTTGTTAACATCATCCTGTGTGTTTGGTGTAATGAGAATTCTATGTAACATCATGATAATTATTATGTAAAATCAATTTACTCGTTTAGGATTTACTATTTATCTACCATTGACATTTGAAGTTTTCTAAATATACTAGATCTTTAGAATTTACAATAATTTATCTACCATTGACATTTGAACTTTTGAGTTTTCTAAAGGTTTAATTATTCATTTGGTTCCTATAAATGCAACAATTTTCCTTTTTAGTTCCTATATTTAAAAACATCTCATTTTAGTTTTTATACTTACCATTTTTAATCTCTTTTGGTCCATGCACATATCATTTTAATTCATTTTAGTTCCTATGCAAGAACTAAAAAGGATTAAAAATGATACGTACAAAAACTAAAAGGAATGTTTTTAAATATAAAGACCAAAAGAAAAAGTTTTTGTAACTATAGAAACCAAACGAATAATTTTTTTTTCTTCCTAAATATACTTAGATCTCAGAATAATGTATTGTTAATCTCCTCTCTATACTTCTTTCGTCCATCTCCAACTTTGTTTTATGATGAGCCCTTCACTTTTAAGGGGAATTGTTCATGAGGCATCTTATTATTCCTAGCACTCGCCATGTAGTTATTGGTTTATGGCAGAAAAAATTCTCTGCATAAAACTTTCGTGAGAAACAAAACTATTGGTGCTGTTTGCGATTACTTCACATTAGCTATCTCTGACTAATGGATTTAGAAAGTCGCACAAAATGTTCAAGGAAAGCTTCCATTCCTCGGTATGCAAGACGAGTCATTGAATAATACAGACCTTATTCCATCTTTGATCTTTCATTCACTATAAACTAGAAAAGGAATCAACCTAACGGTATTTTCCCGTTACTTTCGAATAATTGCTAAAAATTAAGTTATGTCAAGATGTTGAAGTGTTGAACTGAGACAACTGAGAAAACAACTGGTTAATCACGTTTATTATAATTGACCATCTGCTACGAACCCTTCAACTCCAACATCTTGGCTTGGTTTGACTGTAAAAGGATTTCCTCTATTTTTGTCAAAGGGAAAAATCATTCAGAAATGTTTTTGTCAATTAAATACTCTTCATGGAGAATATAAAACTCTCAGAAATGTGACAAACCTACACCACAGAAAGGCAAGAATTCTTTTTTACCAACCTTTACAAATTAGAACAATCCAGCTTTCAGAAACTCACAAATGACAATCCCTTGAAGTCAGAAACTGTAGAAATGTATTATGCGTGGAAATTTGAAACCTAATAATGCCAGTCAAGAGGCTTAGATTTCGACTTTGGCATCTTTGTCGTGTATCATACACAGGGCCTTTTCAATGTAAACAAAAACTAAAACTGAAAAATAAAAAAGCCATACAAATCAGTGTTATTTCTTCAAAGGTTTATTAGTTCTACCCTGGTAAAAATGTCACAAAAATCATCCACAAGGAGGCAGGGTTCTGGAATCATTATCTGCCAAATCTTGAGTTGATAGAGACACTGAATCATTTGGTACAAAGTAGGAAGTAGTTTTAAGAAACTTGAGCACTATTGATATGAAAAATAGCACCAGCGAAAAAGCCATCACCCTATTTTTCACAATTGTTTTAAATAACATTTTAACATAACCAATAACCATCATAACAACCTTGGAAGGCTTTTTTTTACATGCTTGATCTGCCAAACCTTGCACTGATGGACAAACTGAATCATTTGGGATGAAGCAAATTAGGTTGCTTACTCTTGCTAAATTTAGAACCTGTCATTTGCTCTGACTCATACAGTATGTGATTGATAAGCCCCCTTGCAGCACTGCAAAAACAGAAACCAAACAACGATTAAGTAATTAAACATAAATTACACACAGGTGCCCATGTTTTTGTGCACGTAGACAATAGAAATACATATTATATATTGCAGCTGATGAAGGGCAAAGGAAGCAAAGAAAAGGGAAAACACTAGGAATAAACATGTACAAAATGAATGCAATATACTAGCCAAGCTTACTCATCCTTTAACTTCTGAATCTTCTCGGGATCTGTCTCATGCTTGTGTTTCTTAAACTGTTGTCTCACCATATCAACAAGAAGTTCCGTGTTATGTTTCTGCAACAAGCAGGCATACAGCATAATCAGTTTCACACATCTTAGTCTCATCACACATGTAGATTAGATATTTAGGCCTTGTTTGGATAAACTTCTCTATAAGTATTTATAAAAGAAGAAAACAAAAAAAACCAATCAAACTTCTTCTATAAGTTAGAAACAACTTATACATCTCAACCTTGGAAGAGTTCAATGAGAGAAGTTCTATAAAAGTTGAAGTGTGCAAGTTAATTTTAACTTATGAGAGAAGTTAATTCATTTTACCTTCTTATTTTCTTTTCCAGATTAAGTGTTTAAGGAAAAGTTTACCCAAACAGGACACAACAAATACAGTGCTTCAGCCAAAAAGAGTGCATTACTACTTACTAGCATAGAGGCACAAGGACAGCAACCTCAATGCAGAAGCACACCATGATCATGGATGAAGAGAGCACCACAAGCATAAAAATAAAAAAGATGAAGTAAATGATGCTGTGCACCCAAAGGATCAGAATTTGTCTAACATGTTAAATCTCAACATCTAAACTTCAGAAAACATACATCACAAACATGAGACACACCACTTCATTTGCGAAAAATTCACCATGGTGGGGGTTCCCATATATTCTATTTTAATTATGTTGACAGCAATAAGCAACAAACTGAAACTGATTGAAAGAGAGAATGACTTACCCGATTACCAATATATTTAGCTCTTCGCAGGCATTCACGGTAAAGCTATAAAACAAAAAGGCATAAAAGTAAAAAAGAGTTTTTTTTTTTTAAATAAAATAAAAATTGAAAGAGAGGGGTTTGATTGAATTGGAGAAGAAAGATGGTTTGGTATGTGAGTGAGTGACTGACCCTAATGGCATTGTTGGCGAGCTCAGGAGGCAGTGCAGTTTGAAGAGACGGCATGTTCAAAATGACAGACCCTGCCTGCGAAACAAAAACACAGGCAATTCATCGAACAGTTAGGAGGCACAAAACCGAACTAACAAAATTGGGATTGGTGGGCACTTGCCTGATACTGATTATGAAGATCAACTTCTGAGTTTGCCAGCAAAGTAAAGGAGCGCAGACTCTGCGTTTGCGATCAGTGCGAAACGACTCGGCGTTTGTACGATACTACAAACACAGATAGACAGAAGAGTGCCGATTAGCACTCGTTTTCGTTTTCGGTGGCCTAAAAAGCCCAAACCAAAATGCACTAATGACACGGGCCGATTCTCAGCACGTGGCCCATTGGGTTGGACCAGGGATGGCAATGGGTAGGGTCTGGGTAGGGTCCTATAGTACCTGTCCCCATACCCGTGTTTAAAAGAAATATCCGTATCCGGCCCCATATCCGCACGGGTAGCAACTTTAATCCCCATTCCCATACCCGTTGGGTACCTATATACCCATACCCGCACTCGCTACCCGCACTTTACTTATGTATGAAGTTAATAAATCAATAAAAAATAGGCTTAAATATAATTTTGATCCCCTTATTTTGCACAATCCGCAATTTTAGTCATCCTATTTAAAATAGAGACATTTAGTCCTCATATTTTGCACAATCAACAATCTTGGTCTCTCTATAGAGACATTTAGTCTCCCAATTTTGTAAAATCCGTAATTTTGGTCCTTTCATCAAATTGAAAGCATTGACAGTTAAGAGATTAATGTTGACCTTGACGTGGCCCAAATATAGTGATGTGACACGAGATTATTTATTTATTTATTAATTATTTTAAATAATGAGTAATAATTATTTGTTTATCTACGTCACTAAAACACATGTCACATCGATTTTAATGGTTGGGGTAATCGTGAGTCCTAAAATAGAAATCACAAGTCTTAATCATTTATTTTAAACTAGTTCTACATTGTTGAAATACATGGCACATCGTAGTCAAATAAATGATATTACCTCTTTATAAAATATATTTTTCATCAATTATTCTACTCAATATTTAAAATAATTAAAAACTAAATAAATAATCTCGTGTCACGTCATTATATTTGGACCACGTTAAGGTTAACAATAATCTCTTAACAGTCAACGCTTTCAATTTGATGGAAGAACCAAAATTACATATTTTACAAAACTGGAAGACTAAACGTCTCTATTTTAAAATAGGGGGACCAAAATTGCGGATTATGCAAAATAGATGAACCAAAATTGCATTTAAGCTATAAAAATATTAATTAAAAAAATTATTACAAATAAATTAAAAATTCACCCTTAAATAATTCAAACTTAACATTAAAAGCATTCACACATAATATTAAAAATATAAAATATAAAATTATTGTAAGTTATAACATAAATCTTTTACTATTAGTGTTAGTTTATGGAAAATATAAAATTATTTTTTTTACAAAAAAGTATATATATAACATAATTATTTATTTAAGTTATTTTAATTATATATATATATATGGTAGGTGCGGGACGGGGCGGGTACTATAGTACCCGTACCCGTACCCGCAAAAAATTACGGGTAAATACCCGGCCCCAGCCCCAATAAGCGGGTATTTACCCGACCCGCTTGCGGATATTTTTGCGGGTACCCGTAGGGTCCGAGTACACTTTGCCATCCCTAGGTTGGACAGGTTGTGGGTGGTTCAAGCGGGTTTAGACTCAAATATTTCTGGGAGCATTATCATTTTTTGTGTGGAAAAAGAGCATAAAGGTACCCTGAACTTTTATCCTTTTGCAAATAGACACATTAAACTTTCATTTTATCATAATTAATACTTAAACTTCTATTATTGTTTTAATAAGACCTTCCGTTAACATTCAGTTAAATAATTGACGGAATTAATTTGTACCATTGATTTTAATTGAATGTCAACCCTTCATTGTTTTGTATTTAAAATATTAAAATCAATCTGTACATGCTCAAAGGACTCCTCGTTCCCTTTCCTAACCTTGTCTATGGTTCCCAATAGAAACCACACCATCTCCAACAACGTATCGGTTCAATCTGAGTATTCGTGACTCTTCACTCCTTCTTTCTCGGTATCTCTATTTCCTGAAAAGCTCCACGGGTGTGCAATTGCAAATGAAGGAGTCTCTGTAGATGGGTTCATTGATGGTGTGTATTTTGGAACAAAACCAACAACAATAGATGGACAATAATCGTTGTAGAAGAAATTTGAAATTGCTGCAGTAACACTGTTTTATCGAAGAGGGGAACATTGATGAAACTACGTGCTTATATGCTATAGCTAGTTTTACGACTTTTTTTTTGTGCGTAGCAACTTTCTTAGTTTTAAGGTTTTTTTTTCTATTTATTTCTCATCTTGAAGCTTTTATTTGGTATGATTTTAATATTTTAAACACAAAAAAAAAATTAAAAATGAAAGGTTGAGATTCAATTTAAATCAATGGTGTAGATTTATTCTGTTAATTATTAACAGCAAGTTAACATAAGAGCCTATAAAAACAATATTAAAAGTTTAAGTATTAATTAAGATAAAATGAGAGTTAAGGGTGTCTATTTGCAAAAGGGTAAAAGTTTAAGGTGCTTATATGTTCTTTTCCCTTTTTTTTTTTTTTTTTTTTTTTCAGTTTTTGCTCAATTTTTCAAAGTCAATAGATTAAAAGTGAATTCTAGGGTAAATCACCTGCCACCTAGTACTGTTCTTTGTATTTCTAACTTCATTGACTAAAATATTACTTGCTTTCTTTTTATTACTGTAATACCCTCATTTTCATTTTCTATATTTGATTATTTGTTTAATTCTTAATCTTATTTTTTTAAGAATTGATAAACTTAGCTTTCTTCCCAAGCCGTCAAACGTCAAAAGTGCATAACCCTTTCCAAAGTTTAGAAGGATATTTAATAATAATGGGCTAAAAAGATTCAGGCTCAAATACAAATAAAAACTTAAAACTAAGTAAAATTCATGTCTGTCACGAATCACGGGCGTGATTCATATCTCATGGGTGTGATCCATGCTGTTGCGATTCAACAGATAAGCAAATCAGCGCCAGTCACAGGCGTGATTCATATCTCACGGCTGTGAACCCTACTGTTCGAACATAAGAATGAGTCAAAATTAAGTATGGACTTAAAATTGTATTTTATAAATAATAATAATAATAAAATAAGTTCTAAAAATGTTGAACTATTTCTACACAACTCTCAGCCATGTAGTGATTAACAAAGATAACAAAGACAAGTTTTCAAACTAAATTCACCTACTACCTTTGAAAGTTGAAATAAAAGTCTAAATTCTTTGACCCAAAGACTCACTAAATGTATTTCTTTCTTCCTTCAGTTTTGTCCTACTAATATTTTCTTCAGCCTCTCTTCTCTCACGTAGATGATACTCTCAGTCTCAGCTACCCTCTCTCACACCTATTCACTCACGTTGAAACTGAAAAAGGGAACCTAAGTCTATAAAAGAAAGCTTTTCACACTCTTTCTTCACAGTTTCTCTACACTTTCTCTCTCATTCCTCATGACCCATTCTCTTCTCTCATGTAGTAGATACTACTCTTTCTCACGTGACTTCACCAACTCACTCAAGTCAATTTCAAAATAAATAAATAAATTAAAATCTTGGTCAAACCAACCTTTCTTGAAAGCTGATAAGAACCTTGTCTGATTGCCAAGTTTTTCAAAGATAATAACACAATTTTTCTATAAAGCTTACCAAACTTTCACCGTCTCCTTCAATCTCCAAACCAAAACAACCTACTTTCACCAGTAAGAAGGTCCTTGGAGCAAGCTAAGTTCTCCTCTCTCACGTGCACTTACCTTCCTTGGGTAGCAATTTTGAAATTTAACAAAAAGAGCAAGGTTGAAAGTGTAAAAAAGGCATGTTTGACTATTTCTATTTATAGGCACTATTCTTTCACAATTTTCTCTCATCTCTCACGATCCACTCTCTCTTCCCAGCTCTCTCTTCTGTTTTCTCCCTCTGTCTCACCACTCCCATTCAGTTCCCTTCTTTCTTTCATCTTCTTCTTCTAAAAAATACACAAAGCCTCCATTGTTGAAGCTTCCAAGCTTTCCAAAGCCTACTCCTTTCACTTGCAAGCAACACCAGGCATACAACTGTGAAGCTCTCCCATTTCTTTCTTCTCCTTGTTGTACCGAACCTCACTTCCTTGGTAAGGGGGAGTGAGACTTTGATTCACTTGTTATTTATTCTTATTTTGTGTTTTTCACTCTTTTAATTCTTTTCTTGTACTTTTTTAATTTCTTGTTCCTTTCTTGGTTGTGTTTCCATTTCTCTGTATTCCTTACTATTGTGGCTGCTGTGATTTCTCTGTATTTTCTTTATTATTGTGGCTGCTGTGAGTGTCTCTCCTTTAGGGGAGACCATGTCCAATTTTTTTGGTAACTTGAAGTTCTAAAACACTCAATATGAGTCTAATAACTAATTGGGAGTCAATAAAATTTTGAAACCTTCTGGTTCTCTTTTTACTTCATGCTACGGTTTGTGCAGAGGGCCAAGAAGGGTCTGTACAGTAGTTTTTATTTTATCTTGTAAATATTCTTTTGAATCATGTTTTAATCACTGATTTTAAACAAGTTCTGTTTGGCGAGGGATTAAACAAGAGAGTAGTCAAACCACTTTTTCCTCCTTCTCCTTCAGTTTTGGTTCCCTGCCAGCTAACTAATAAGCAAGTTTTACTTTTGATAAACAACTTGTTCTATGTTTAAAAAGAAAGAAGAAAGAACAGAAATAAAGGATGTAGATATATGAGTGTTTTGAACCAAGTAAAAGACTACAAAGAAGGGAAGCTTGTTTCTTTTCATTTTAAGGAAAGGTTTTAACGTTTTGTTACTAAAAGTTTAGAACACAATAAAAGACAACTTTGGAGCCCCACTTGAGTGTGTGTGTGTCGGTTTTCAGAAAGTTGAAACCAGTATTTTCTTTTATTATTACCTTATATTCCCTCACGTAATATAAATAAGCTTAGAGTTGGGTCAAAACTTAAGCATTGGGTTCGGTGATGATGTGAAGGCCTAGAAGTAAATATTTTTCTTTCCTAAAACATAATACTTCAAACAACTCAAGATACAGTAAAAGAAATAAAATGCATTAGATATGTATGTTGGTGTGTTTTCTCGGATAGGCAAAGAAAAATGGGGTTTAGAATTTATACAACTCAAAATTAGAACAAGTAGGTGAAATTAAAACTCTTATTGACCACTTACAGTTAAATTGCATTCAGTTTCTAAGAATAATGGTAAAGTGTTTTCTAAACTTAAATGATAAGTATATGAATATATGATAAAGCTTCCTTTTTATGATTTCTACCACCTCAGGCTTAATTAGTATTTTTCTGGGAAAAAAAAATAGTAATGAAAACAGTTTTGGCAATCTAAATTAATGAAATATACTTTGAAATATTTTGAGTGAAAAACATGTAGTATAGCTCGCGGTCATATTTTAGAGAATATTTACTAAAATATATATATTTGTATAATAAGATATTATTAAGATAATTCTATAGATTGATTAAGTATAAAACTTTTGGGTTTTCGGCCTATTATACAAAAAGGGAAATTTTATATATTAAAATGTAATTTAATTAGTTCACTAAAAAGTTAAATTTATAAGAATTAATTAGAAAAATAAACACTACTATTTTAAAGTTGGAATGGAAAGCATTTGTAAATTTATTTCTAAAGGAAGATATTTTCTTAGAAAAACTTTAGAGGAAATCCGAAGTATGCTCTGTTGTTGCAGTCTAATCTGATCTTCCACATTAGAAAAGAAATTTTCCAATATTAAAAATCTATTTATGTTTGTACAATAAATATTTTTATAAAGTTAGAAAGTTATCTTTTTTTTTAACAAGGAATGAGGCAAAGGAAAAGATAAAACGAATAAATTTAACTTTAGATGTTTTTAATAAAGATTTAATAGAAGAAGAGAATTAGTTAAATATTAGCTAATAGTTAAATTAATAATTAGCGACATTAAAAATTAAGTATATAATGTCTTGCATAAATGCCTTGTGATATTACACAAATCTTTATATTAGATACTTAATATATGATAAGATGCCCTGATGTGTTGACATGATATGATGATTGTATTATGGTAACGTTATTTATCTGTCTATAAGACAGAATTGTTGTTACCCTGGTGCTCAGTGAAGGAGACCAGTGATGTTAGATGTGATATAGTGAATGATGACGTATACTGGATGTATATTGTTTATCTGTCTGAGGGACAGAGATGTTATGCCAAATGATGATGAGTAAAGTGAATTGTACTCTAGGGTGAGTACTGTTAAGAGAGGAACATGCAGCGGCATGTTGCCTACTATGGAAGACACAGCCTGGCAAGCTGAGGAATGAAAGGCAGGGACTCACTGATGGAAGTCTAGGGGGTACGGTGTCGAGTGATGAAGTAACTAAAGGCCAGGAGAGCACCCTGTGTCGGAGACTTCATCTGACCAAACTTGGCAACCCCAACAACTGCTCAGCATTCCATTGATTGGTGCGAGAGTACGCCTGAGTTATATAGGACTGTGGATGTCCTGAGTATGTAGGACTGTGGATGTCCTTAATTGAGATAATTTGAATTCATCTGTGGAAGATGAAGGTTTTGTCATGGGATGAGGCGTATGTACTCCCAATCACTTCCAATCGGGGAGTATGGATCCATACTGCGTCTAGAGGTTTAAGTTGTTAGGAGTTGGGACGTTATGACTAGATGAATACTAGGTTCCCCCGCTATTATCTAAACGGTAGTTATACCGTTAGTAATATATATATATATATATATATATATATATATATATATATATATATATATATATATTAGAATCAAGTCTCACTCCTTTCTCTTTTTTGTTGTGTATGTACTTGTTGATTGGATACGTGAAGATGACGGACATGCCCAACGATCGAGTTCTCCTGCGGATAATGTTATTCCACAGATTGCGGAGACTGACGAGAAGATACGAGACTTAAATGCTAGTTTTATTCATTCCTGTTTTTGGGTAGAAATTGTGTACTGCTCTGACTAGGATTATTTGATGTATGGTTGGGATTAGCTAGTACATAATTTCTCTATATTTATTTTGTGATGTGAACTAATGTTTATTTAAAAGAAGATCATGGTTCTTTATAAAATATTTTCTATATGCTAAATATGGTTTATAAATGTTTTATTTAAACGCAAAAAATTTATCCTCATTTTTATAATAACTATAATAAATAAAAATAGTAATGTGGGTTGTGTATAATGTAACGGGGTGTTACAATTACCAACTTATTCAATCCATAGTAATAATTTGTTTGTTATTACAACACTTAATTTGCTTGTTGAGAAATACTATCGAGATACTCACTCTCTTTATAAGACTTTCTTTGTGATTAGTTGAAATTTGTTAGAAATCATCTATTTTGATAGGTCTCGATTCTCATTTAATGATTCACTCTCTTGATCTAGAAATGAGACTAACTAAAATTGGTACTTTTCAATAAATTTCAATCAATCATAAAGAGAGTCTTGGAAAGAGAGAGTGTGTCGCTAGCATTTCTCTTTGTTACATTTATCTTCAACTCGACACATGGCAATGGGCCATGTGAATGTTGTCAGTAATTTGACAAGATTAACGCTTCTATTCAGTAGTGATTCCTTTGTTCCTGATTGAGACAAGTATGATATGATGCCTCTAATGTAATGTTAAAATAAGCTAAGTATGCCCAATCTTTAGATAGTTCTTTCAAGTTTTTTCCATTTTGTTCCTGATTTTCTTTCTTTGTTGTTACTGCCTGATGTCTCCAATGTGATGTTCCAGCGTGTAGTTAGTTTTGGGCCATTGGCCCCTTTGTTAAACAAAAATAAAATTCAGTGATTCCTTATATGCAGGAGCGTACATGTTTCTATGTGACACAATTAATTAGAGGTGTTATTTGTTTATACCGACCGTTGAGTTCTAAAATTTGAACTAAACTATTTGAATAGATCCGGTTTAGTTTATA
This sequence comes from Pueraria montana var. lobata, assembly GCA_026413185.1. Classification (NCBI taxonomy): domain Eukaryota; kingdom Viridiplantae; phylum Streptophyta; class Magnoliopsida; order Fabales; family Fabaceae; genus Pueraria; species Pueraria montana. The sequence continues at coordinate 18,942,992 of CM048656.1, forward strand.
TATTCTTGGATTCAAACCAAATCCATCTAATGAAATTCAAATATTTTTTATTCAAGTATTAGTTTCGTGATTTGAAGTCTAATGACATGTTACTCAAACCAATTAATCTAAATTATTGTCATTTTTATAATCACAATTAATCCAAATCATACATTTGACTAAAAGAGATGGTTATTGGAATCAATTATTAACTTGAACTTATATTAATTTTGTTTGTTTGTTTATAATATCATTTATCAAACCAATCTAACTAGGTTTTTTTTATTATGTTCGTTTGAAATGAAACCTAAGCTGATATTTGAAACCTATCATATGATATGATATATATAAATGCCCAATCAAGCTATTACAATGTAGGTCCCAAAAAAGAGACTAAATTCTATATCTCATCACACACAAGGGGAAACCCCAAATAGGGACGAATCCTAAGTAACAAATATAAGACCACAATCACACCCCACAACAATGGCCCTCTCTGCTCTATAAGTGTACTATATGATATATGATATATGATATGCGATATGCCTCCAATATCAGCAACCACAATTTAATGTGACATGTTAACTCCTACAATCATATGCTGAGAGCTCCACAACTGTGTCAGGCTCACCCTCTCTTAAGCAATCAAGTGGGGGTATAGTCAAGGTCTCTTGAGTTCCATAAGCATTCCAGCAAAAAGGGTCATCTAGTAACTCCCCTTCGTATGGCAAAAGCTCAATCTCAGAGAGTGTTATGTTAGTGCAAGCCACAGTGTCACTGCAAGCAAAGTGTATAGGAGGGGTTCTCACATCATATGTTCCCTTTATGTTCCTATATGTCACATCGTTTACATGCACAGCTGAAGTCTGGTTGAGACACTCCTTGGACATGCAATAGTACTGGTCAATGATGATGCAGTTCCTCACATTCTCCATTTGGATGTTCTCAAATCTTAGGCCTGTCACTGAGCCCGTTCCACCTTGCCATGTCTTGATCCTGAGGCCATTGTCTGATTCCTTTATGATGGTGTTGCGGACAGTTAAGTTTGAGACACATGCCTGGGAGTTGTGCACTCCAAGGCTTCCAATGCTGTGGAAAATGAAATGACCAATGTAATTAGCATTTGGTGAAAAATGTTGAAATTAGCATTGTAGAAACTTGGTGCTGTCCAAATTGGCTTTGGTATGTCTAATTAAAGCAAAAGAATAAAAGGTTCTGCTCTGGAATCATGAGGGGACAGATATGAAGAATAGAAACTGTTGTCATATTAATGATGGGCAGTATGAACTTTGAACTGTTCCAACTGTTAAAGTAATGTAGTTATATAGATCACTAAAAGAAGAAAATATATAAATAACTCCTGTGATCCTGCCTTTTAGGAGGGATCATTTGAAAGGTGAAACCTTTTTAATTTTTTTTGTTGAAGATTAGTTGGAATCTTGGGGTACAACTTGGAGAGTTACTATACTCATGCCATTGGTTAAAGTCACTTTTCGTTCGTTTTGCTTTTAGAAATGGTTCTAGAATCAGTAATCACAATATCAAGCTTCAATTGGGTTTATTTATTTATTTTATCTGTACATTAATCATCATTAATTAGTAATTAATATAAATAATTAACAACTCAATTTAACTTGAAATTAAGATTAATTTTGTAACATACCTAATACCGTGGGTAGGAGCACAAGTAACACCCTCTATGTCCACATCTGAGCACCCGGGTCCAATTGAAATGCAATCATCACCTGTTAAAAAATTACATTACTTACTCTAAACAACTTTTCTTACATTTATAAGAAACAGAACCAAACTACCATATTGAGAAAGTGAGACATTGTTCTTTAGTTTTTACCATTGCTTATCATGGAGTTATATATTCCAACACCCCTTGTGTTTCCTAAGTGGATTCCATCAGTATTGGGACTGAGTTTAGGCGAAGAAATTGACAACTTATCAATCAGTACTCCTTGGCAACCATCGAATTTCACGTGGAACATTGGACTGTTTTGAATTTTCACCCCGCTCAGCACCAAATTGGAGCTCATGAAGAACCGTATCATCTATAATTGAAAAGAGAAACAATTATAAGACAGTTCATAGGGGTGGAAAAAAAAAAGTATAAACAGTTCTGAGTAGTTAACTCACTGTAGGGCTATCACATGGTCCTGATACAGTTTTTCCATCTGGACCCTGAAATGCCATTTTATACATGAGCATTTTAGTTTGAGTTCTTTCAACATTAAATAAATACAACCATAATGGAATGGTGTAAATGTTATTATATATGCTTGGTGAAATGATTACCCTGTGAGGTTTGCAAGGAAGATCCCACCACTGTTCCCCATTGCCTTCTATGGTTCCTTTCCCAGTAAGAGTCATTTGATCAAGTCGATAGAACACAAGCCATTGACTGTGGCTATCTTCCTTGGGCCAAGATTCTGGACCATCTGGTGCCAACAGAGTACCATCCACCTATTTACATTACAACCTTGTTGGTGAGCTACATTAGTAATATAGAAAAGAACACAGTCAATCACACAAGTGAACCTGACACCACATTCAACTCAAAATCTTAAGATATTATGTATACGAGTCATTGCTACTTATATGTTACTCAATATGTTCATCTTTATTCAATGTGGAACTTTATACTCACATTTGCATTCCAACATATATATACTCCATGTTACTTGAAAGAAAAGAAAAATGATGTGAAGAACTAGGAAATTCAACAAGCATTCTTACTTGAAATACTAGTCCTGGCTTGCATGGACCAGTAAAGATAGTTGAAGTGATCTTGAAACAGTAATCTTCTGGAAGAAGAACAACCCCTGACTCTACTGCACAAGCTTCTTTCCAAGCTGCCACGATTGCATCTGTGTCATCAGCTGAACCATCTCCAACTGCACCAAAGGATCTGACATCGAAAATGCAGCCTGAAGGGGAGTCACCAGGATCATTTGGATAAGGGTCAGAGGGAACACTTGGGGGATTGGAAGGGGGTGAAGGAGGTTCCTCTGGTGGTGTAGGGGACTTAGCAGGTGGCTTAGGAGCAGGGGGATTTTTCTTCTGCCTCTTGTGATTGTGGTATCTTCCTTCCACATTATCCAAATTATGGATAAAAAGCATCATGGTGATCCATAGGATGAAAGACCAGTGAATGAGACTCATTGTTAGTAGTTTCAAGTCTGAGTTTTGACACTAAACTAACAATGTCTCCACCAATGTGAAAGTGAAACCTCAAAGATGATATCTGTGGATATGGAAACTACAAAGTCCAGCTTCAGAAATTATATATTGACAAAGATAAATGGAGGAGATTAAAGTAACTTGTAGAGGGTTGGAAGCAGATTGGCCTAGCAAGAACTATCCTGAAGCAAAGGTTGTTATTTATACTCAAAAACATAGAAGATAAATTCTAAGGCATGAGGTGGACACGTGTTGAATCCTGGTTGATTCACTGTCTCAAGGAAACAGTTGGACAATTTTAGAGGCCTTGGAGATCAATGTTCTATAGTAACCTTGCCAAGGTGTCTTCGTTCTCCAACCTCATTTTTGTGATCAGCTTCTTATTTTAATTGTATCTGTTCAGTGTTTTGTGGTCCGTGACATGATACCTTCCCTCTCTTCTTGCTTCTTGGACCTAGTTTATCACCACTAGTTTCTCTTTTGTATTTTGTGAATTTGTTTTCAGAAACTGCACTCTGGTCGATTTTCAAAAGTGTTTATGTTCAGCTCCTTTGAGGCTCAAGTTTTCTAGAAAATCGTGCCAGCACTAAACACACTACTATTACTTTTTCTTCCTTTTTTATTTCATTTCTGTTCATCCGTATTTTCTCTAATTACTCTCTCAAAAATAGAAATGAGTTATGAGTAGTACATGAAAAAAAAAAAAAACTCTACATCAAAGTCCATGGCATTTTGAGTTTTGTTGAGTCAACTGATTACTTGTCCTAACTATGCATGTAAGTTTAACGTGTCTTTTATGAATTTTTTTAGAAAATGCTACAAGCTGAAGGTTAAAACACAAGAACAATGGGTTCTTCTGTGGTAATTAACTAGACCAAATCCCTTTAAGAAAAAGAGAGTATTTTTAGTGTAAGCTGAACACATGTTAAATTAGAATAAAGAAGAAATAGAAGCCAATGTGATGAACTGTTCAAGAAAATGATCAAAATAATTGTTTATTTATTTATTTTAAAAGTCATGATCAAAATAATTGTGAAAATGAAAATTTGGTTTTTTAGCATATTTTGTCCGGTAATATGACATCTTTCTTTTGTAGGTTTTTACCATGGAAGTGGCCAAACCGACACATGCAGCTATTCAAAAATAACATTATATGAGATATTCCATGTGAATTATAGCTATAAGTTAGAACCAGATCTGTAAATAACAGAGCAACAGATAGAAAAAAAGAATAAAGCTAAGCATAGTGGGAATCGTGTACATATGAAGCCGTATAGGAAGGAACAAAAAACAATTGAACTTACATAATGAATCATAATTCACAACCACCTTTCTAGTTTGAGTTACACAAAATTTACCTTTCCATTTTATTTATGAATAAGAAACTTTCTCTTGCTAGCTAAATTAATTAACTAATAACTCTCTGATTAAGATGTTTTATTTTCTCATCCTTGGTGCATTCTACTTGCTTTTAATTAAGGCAATTCAGATATCATAGACATAATCAATGTACTTCTACACCCATTTATATTGCTAATTACCAAATTATTAATTTGCTTGTTCTAATCTGATCACCAGCTCTTAAATGCACACGTACCATAATATGCGCGAAAGAGTGATTCTTTGATGGGCACAAATGACCTATTCTACTTCTACTCCTATCATTCTACCATTAAAAGAGCTACAAGAAATAATCATAGAACTGACGTTCTTCGTTAATGATCAATTACACAGTGCATAACCTATGTTAAATGAGGATTTACAAGGAATAATAATCATACAAGTGACATTATCTAGTATTTTTAGAAAATTAAAATAAAACTAAATAATATCGAAAGGATAATACCTAAGTCATCTAAACTTTAAGCTATCTATTGGGTATCTTTAGGTCCATCCTATCAATTCTTTGTTGACATTTTAGCTGTAGAGGAATAGAGAGGAGGATAGAGATTTTTATAAGTTTCTCTTATAATTTGGTTTAAACTTTTGAAAAGAAAGGGAGGGAAATAGAAGAGGCTAAATGTTTTTTTTTTTTAAAAAAAAAAAGAAAAGTTAATTGAACTAAATTATCCATGACTTAAATAATTTTATTTGTCTATTCTAAGGATATAATAATTTTATTCAGCTCCAATATAAGATAAACAAGATGTTTATCAGTCCTTTTCCTTCTCATCCTTTAAATCAAACAGTAATATTAATAATTTGATTAAATAAAATGTAAAAGAAAAAGAAAAAAACTAGAAGTGTATAGATTGGGGGGATGTGGTTTTGATTTAAAACCAATCCATATCGTGACTCTTTGTTGTTGTTTAGCTCATTGTGGCTATGAATTAGCATGGAGCACATATTTGGTACGCGACAACAGAATTAACGCATTCACGGGTGGAATCAAACCCCATATGATTTAATGCAAAAAGAAAAATGAAAAACCAAGATAACTAAACTGACACACGAAGAGATAAAAAGTGAGGACATAGAAAGTGACCCTCATAAAAACCAAGATACATCCCCCCCTATATCCATATCTCTTATGTGACCATTTAAGCAAACAAAACAACATTGAAAAATCAACTAGACTTCGTGATTCACCTGATGAAGAATGGTGCAATTTTTCTTTCTTTTTCCTCTTTATCTCTGAGCTGTAATAACCATCCAATTAGGCAGTGGAGTTACATAACATGAAGTTGTAACTTTGTAACTATGTGTAGTTGTGTATGTCTAAGTAAATATGAGTTGTTGTTATGTATGTAAAATATGTGTATGAGTGGGGTTTTATATAGAAGAGACTAGCGATGTGTAAAGAGATGCTGTGCATGCATTCATGTTTGTCATAACCTGTCACGTGTGTACAATCACAGGTGAAAGTTCAAAAACAAATCAACCATCGCAATTTCAACAGAGCAAAAGTTTGTGACTAGAGAGATTCTGGGGGTGCACTTTTTTATGGTGCTCTGAGGTGACAGCATAGTTTGTGGCTCTCTTTCATGCCACGTGGCAAAGGGTCACAGACACGCGCCTCACTCGCCAAGCTAGTGGCTCATTGCTTCAAAACGTGGGTCCAATGTCACCATGATTGATAGGGCATGAGAGAGAGTATTATTATTATTAGGGTGAACTGTCAGTACTCGAAAGTGTAATCTACTGTCATTTAAGTCCTTAAAAGTATGAAACTGTCACTTTAGTCCCTGAATGTGTAATTTATCTGTCACTTTAATCCTTTTGATAAAAAAATTTCTTTAAAATTAACGTTTGTGCCTATATTACATGTTATCTAACTACATGAATAACATGTCACGTAGGTAAATAGTATATCACGTAAGCACGAACGTTAATTTTAAAGAATTTTTTTTATCAAAAAGACTAAAGTGACAGACAAATTGTACTTTCGGGGACTAAAGTGACAGTTTCATACTTTCCGAGACTTAAATGACAGTAAATTACACTTTCAGGTACTAAAAAGGTAGTTTACCCTTATTATTATTACTGGTATTATGTATCATACTATCACAGTTCCAACACAATGCTATGTTCACATGCAGATTCTGCAGAAGTCCAAGAAAGAGTGTGAGTGTGCTCTTTTTTCTTTGCTCTCACTTTGTTTGAGGACACAAAAAATATGAAGAGGAGAAAGGAAGAGGGGACACGTGTTAGGTGGGAATTCACGGGTTGGAGTTTGTAGTTTGTGTCACGGGCGAATGGAAGAGGGGTTAATTAATTAAAAAGTTAATTAATGAGATTAATTGTTTGTTCATGTTTTTTGGGATTCTAATGGCTGTAATTTTGAGACAAGTGATGTGGACAGCATATGAAGATCAGGAATAAAACACTGCATTCTGGTGTCTGATTCTGTGACCTGTTAAGTGCAAACCCATTAGTTTAATGTTAATCTTGTTTGCATTTGCTTTCATTTGAATTTTAATTGATTAAACACAAGCACCAAGAGGCTGAGATGGACCAGCTTGAGGAAATCGTGTTGGAGTGTTAGGTGTTCCAAGTTCACAGGGGTTTTTGGCTAATCTAAGGAACAAATCCAAGCACATGAAGGATATCTATTTTCTTTAATGAGTTTTGTTAACATCTGTGTTTAAAACAATTAAATAATATAAATATTTAAATGTAAAGAATTTAAATATACTTGAATTTTTAAAATAGTTAAAATAAATAATAAATATTGATTTTATTCTTATCATCGTAAGGCATGTTTTGGCAAAAAAAAATTATAAATGGGGTTCTATATATGGTTCAACAGCCCTTGGATTTGCTTAGGTTTTAATAACAATTTTATAACATTGTATATGTTGACTATTGAATGACAGCAAGCTAGCTCCAACTCACTTCATCTCCTCGTGTTTATAAATATATGTACAATTCTTCCATTTTTCAATTTGATATAAAAGGGTTATTATTCACTTTGGTTTTCAAAAATGGTAACGTGTTATTTAATTTTTTTGAACGTGTATATTTATACAAATTAAATTTTTAAAATGATAACTCTATAACTAGGTAGTTCTTTCTTTAGTTGGTGTTAATGAGATATAACAAAAATAATGTATTAAGTGTATATGTGTAATGTTATTTGTTGACTTTTAGTGCCTAAAATTACTAAATGACAATGTTCGTAAGTCATTAAAGGAAAATTTTTAGATTAATTTTTCCTATGCACAAAGTCACAACGTCAAATTTATACTTTGTTTGAAATGGAAGAAGAGAGTGAAGGAAGGGAATTATTAGGGTTGGCTTAATAGTGGGGGTTTGAGTAATATGCACGAGGTTGTAAATTCGAAACTGGATAAAGGGAAAAGAGAAATTCCAATGAGTGTGGAACTCGTGAGCGAAGGATGTGTTTTGTATTTTAATTTAGTTATTTTTGGAGAAAAAAGATTATGTACTGACAGTGTAAAATAATTTTATACCGTCATCCAATCAGAATTCATCATGTATGGTAAGTTTGTGGACTTTTACAAAATTATCTTAAAAGTCATACCAACGGTGATTTGTGATTGGATGATCGTATAAAACTTGTTTACACCGTCAGTGCATCACCATTAAACTCTTATTTTTAATGTTAAACAATATTTTATATAACATACAAAGTATAAAAAATTAAAATATTATAATAAAAAAAGTTTAATTTTTTATTAAATTAAATTAATTAATATTATTATAAAAAAAAAAGGTGTTCAATATAATTTATTTATTTTTTCAATTCCTTTTCATTCATTTAAACAAATAAAGAAAACTTTCTCCACTTCTTTCTCTCCTAGAGCAAGTTTTATATGGACACACACCCAACATGTCACATTTGGAGACATCAAATGGGAAGAAAAGACAGGTATATAATGCAAAGTAAAAAAACGATAATTCTATTTTTGCACATGACACGTATGCAGATGTCAACTATGAAACCACCAATAGTTATTGTGAACTCGCATATTCCATGTTAACCAAGTGGAGGAGGATATCCATTAGGATTTGACCAAGTTAAAGAAGATTAAAACTCTTACATGCCACCACTATCACTATCACCATGACATTGGTCTCTTGACGATTGGAAAACCCTATCTTGCTAACTAGGAAAGAGAAGAAATAGAGAACGGTGAAAATGCTAATGGCAACAAAGAAAACAATGTTAAAGATGATAACAACAAAGATGAAGATTAATTGAAGCACTTTCATTTGCAAATCAAAGAACTACTGCTTGAGTCCATGGAAGTCCTTTGTGTTCTTTAACAGTTGAGAATATACCCAATAGTGTCTAAGCAAATTAAGGAAGCCTTGAAATAGGTGATCCCTACATCACTATATTGGTGAAAAATGGGTCATTGAGAACTAGAAGTGGCAACTTTACTCTTTGAAAATTTGGGAACAATATGTCAAACTATTGTAAGATGCCAATTTTGTTGATGGAAGAAGTCGTAGCATACTAAGAGAAGGAGAAAGAAGGAAAATTAGAGTTTTTTTTTTTTAAATTAACAATTTATAATGTCATTTTACTATTTGTCGTGTCCAAATACAACGTGTTGACTGTTGAGTGTGTGTCTACAAAAAAACTTGCTTTCTCTCTTATTTTTACTCATTCAAATTATACATCTTTTTTCACATTATTTCTATTTTAATTTCCCGCCTCTCTGTTTATTTTCCTCTCTTTTTTCTTTCTCATTTTATATTTCATCCAAACTGAGTGTTAGGGGTTTTCATGAAAGTGTTTTGGTTAACAGAATATTACATGTATATACTTAACGTTGTGGCCAGCGATTAACAAGTTTGTCGTAAATGTTGTCACTCAAGGATGACACTATGTGGGTGTGAGAGTAAAATACATGAAAGATAGAACAAAGAGTAACATGATAGGCAAAAGGGTTTTTATATTGAAAAATAAAAAAGAATTTTAAGTAAATTAGTGAATATAAATAGAAAAAAAAATTGTAACTTATAGCTTATAAGTTAGTTAAAATAATTTATAAAAAAAATGAAACTACTAAAATAAACTTGTATATCAAAGAAATTTATTTAATCAAACCAATTTATAAAATACTAAAATGACTTGTCAAATACACTATCTCTAGGAAATACTACTTTCTAGGGGATTGGCAAAGCACATCAGCTACTCTCAGGTGTTTTTTTTTTTTTGACTAAAATATACTCATTGTATTTCTGTAGAAATGAGGACCTCAATACAGGGTGGAATGTACTAAAAATTTTGGTGACTAGCATATAAGTACGCTGCCATTGCTAAAGAATGAGCCACGTAATTAGCTTGTCTCCTAATAAAACTTAACCCAAAGTTTGGAAAAACACTAAGGCTACGCCTACAGGCCAAAAGAATAGCTCCCAGCTCATTATGCTGGAAGGAGTTTCGATTGATACTATCTACCACTATCTGGCAATCCATCTCAATGGAAACATTGTTAAAACCCAAAGTTCCTAGCCACTGAATTGCTTCTAAAAGGCCCAGGGCCTCAGCTTCAACCGCGTGAATATTACCAGCAGCCCAAAAGGTTTTTGCAATAACAAACTCACCTTTATCATCCCGAACACAAATACCAACACCATACCTCTGCTGCTCAATATAGACTGTCGCATCAACATTACACTTTAGCACTCTTACAACTGGCCTCTGCCATGTAATAGCATCGCTCACTCTAGTTCTCTGTTCCATGGCAAATTTTTGCTTAGCAGCTTTCCACTCCATCATAACTTCCTTTACACTACTTGCAACAACACCAGCAGGAATATTGAGCCCCTCCCACACTATGTTGTTCCTTCTTCACCATAAAGACCAGAGCATGACAACAAAATCACACATATTACTAGCTGACAGATTAGAAAGGCAATTAAAGAATAAATCAGAAAAACCCTCTATTGTATCCACCATCTCCTTAATGCTCTCCCACAGACCCGCAACAATCCAGTAACTTTTAACATCTTCACACCCAAAAAAATAATGCCATTCATTCTCAAAATTTGTGCCACAGAAACTACATAAACTAGGACACTGCACCCCCTTTCTTTACAGTCTTTGCCTTGTAGGGAGACATCCCCTAGCAGTTCTCCATGCAAAGACACAAATCTTGTTTGGTATCTTAAGCTTCCAAAGCGCCCTCCAGTTCCTAGGCACATAATGTTGAGTCACATTCGTGCACTGCTCCATAATATAAAAATATGCATATTTAAAAAGAAAAGGCCATCTCTGGTCAACCTCCACACCATGCTATCTTCACCCATACTCCTGCAGATGGGAATTTTCATGATTTCCTGAGCATCCCTATAACTCATAATCTCATTGACTAGCTCAAGATTCCATCTTCCATTATGTGGTTGAACCAAGTCTGCAATGCACAAATCATCCAGACCTTCCGGAGGTATACTAATAACAAACTGGTTATCCGCCGCCTTCAACCAAGGGTCCTTCCATATATTAATCTTCCTACCGTCCCCAACCTTCCATCTTACCCTTCCTTTAACCATTGCCTGGGTCACGTGGATGCTGCGCCAAGAATAACTTGGATTATGGCCCAAATTAGCCTCCAAGAACTCCTCATTCGGGTAATATCTAGCTTTGAAGACTTTTGAAACAATAGCATCTGGATTAGTGGTTAACTTCCACCCTTGCTTCCCTAGCATGGCTAAATTAAAGCCATGAAAGTGACGGAAGCCCATCCCTCCATGCTCCTTCCTCACTGTTAATTTATCCCAATTCAACCAATTAATTCCCCTCTTATTCCTCCGGTTGCTACCCCACCAAAAAGAATTGATCATCCTTTGCGTTTCCTCACCTAGAGATATGGGAATCATGAACGTACTCATGCAGTAAGCTGGGATAGATTGTACCACTGCCTTCACCAAAACTTTATGCCCCGCTTTTGACAAATGTTTGCCTGACCAGCGTTGAACTTTCTTCCAAATACGATCTTTTAGATAGCTAAACACGGCTTGTTTACTTCTGCCAATCATAGAGGGCAAACCTAGGTACTTCTCCATCCCTAAACACTCTGAGACTCCCAACCCCACTGTCACAACACCCCTATTCAGCACAAAAGTATTCTTCCTGAAATACACCTCTGACTTTGCAAGATTGACTGCTTGGCCCGAAGCCTTCTCATAGGTTTGAAGAATCTGCTTTATGCATATGCTCTCACTTTCTTCAGCTCTGAAAATAAGAAGCAGTCATCGACAAAGAGCAAATGAGTAAGCACTGGAGCCCCTCTACACACTTGAGTTCCATGCAGGTCACCTCTAGCCCCTGCTCTCTTGATAAGAGTAGAAAAGCCTTCACTGCACAGGATAAATAGGTAAGGTGACAATGGGTCACCTTGCCTGAGACCCCTCTGAGGAGTGATAGCACTGGATCCTTCTCCATTTACCTGCACAAAAACCAACACAAACTCCCAACACATCGCCATCCAGTCCACCCACTGCTGACAAAAGCCTAACTTCAGCATGATACCCTTCAGGTAGCCTCACTCCACCCTGTCGTAAGCTTTGCTCATATCAACTTTTAGAGCCACCTCCCCCCTCTTACATTTTCTCTTGCATTTCATATGATGTATAGTCGCCATGGCAACCAAAGCATTGTCCAAAATAGATCTATTCTCTATAAAAGCTTACTGTTCCTATGATACACACTTAGGGAGCAACGACTTCAATCTATTTGCAAGGACTTTAGATAAAATTTTATACAGAACATTGCACAGCAAAATTGGTCTTAAATCCCTCATGGAGGAAGGATTCTGTAAAGGCAAAAATCACAAGAAGGGGGGATGAATTGTGATTTATAAAAAAATTTACAAACTTTTTATAAACAGCGTATACCGTCTGTTGGTCAAAAGAGATCGTTTTTGAAGAAAACATTTTAATAGACGATAGTACACAGATGAAAGTCCTTTTTAAGAAAATAGGTTTAAATCACAAGACAAAGTCAGTTCAAACAGTTATAAGAGATAAAGGAGCAAGAATGATAACACATAATTTTATACTGGTTCGTCTCACCTCGAGACTACATCCAGTTCTTGGCAAACCACCAAGTTCCACAAACTTTCACAAGTTACAGGTATTGTTCACTGCCACTTCTAGCTCACCCAAGTAGTTTTTCACACTTAGCCTCTCCAAGCTAAAAAAACCAAAGTATTCTTTACTACCAAGCCACTTCTGGCTCTAAAACAAATCACAAGATTTTTTTTGAAAAGGGGCACACAGACTTTTCAACTATCATCTTACAGACGGATGCACAAGGTTAAGAACAGAGTCTTTTTCTCTCAAGATACACAAAGTGGCTTGAGAGCTTTTTACAAATAGAATTTACAAGAGAAAGAATGAAGGCTTGAAAGAATGCTTGAATTTTGAATTCAATTCGTGTGTTGTATTCAGCACTTCAAATCTTCTTCTATATATAGAGTTGCTGAGGAAGTAACCGTTATCTCTAAACGGTCTTCTTTCTTTGCGTCTGACCAACGTCTGAAGAAAGGTGGTTGAGGGGCATTTAATGCGAGCATTAAATGCTTGTCACCAACTAGTCATTCTAAACTGATAAAACACTCTGCTTATCTTTCTTGAGATATACTTCATATTCTTCTGTTGCAGTGGTCACATTGCTTGCTCAGACAAGTACTCGTTGCTAGTTGTAGCACGTCTTTTCAGGCGAGGGAAACTTCTGAAACTTTGACTCTTCTTTCTGTTCCCTTTTATGCACTTCGACAGATCCTAGGAGGTGTTCTATGAATATACTATGCAAAATAGATTACAAAGCGATAGTGCATTTACTATGCCGTTAAATGTTTTTTCAGACTTAAGCGTCTGTCTGCTTATCATCTGTATCTTACAGACGCAGATACAACGTTTTCGTCTGTTGGCATTTGTAAGATGATGTCTTTTTACTTAATATTTGTTTTGCATAAAATCAAAATAATTGAGGGTCCTGATTCATCTTATGACTCAACAATCTCCCCCTTTTTGATGATGCTAAGCAAATATTATAAAAAGATGTATCAGAGCTATTAATAACATTAACTATAAACATAGAATTTAAAACAGAGAGAAAAGAAGACTCAGGTTTGATGAGTAATCAAACAACTCATCTTATTGAAAGGTTTTCACATCAAGATGATGTGTTTTTACAGATGATAAAAAAAGAAATGCTTTCCCTTTTTCTCAGTCTCCCCCATTGATGTAGCTCTCCCTTAGATGCGTCCCTATCTTCATGTTTTCTTTTTACTCTTTTCTTCTCCCCCTTTCGTATGGCAATCAGCAAAACCTGATTCCCCAGGAATTGGATCGTCAGAATCAGAGGTGTCAGAGTTAGAGTCTGATGAAAGTACCATAGGGGATCCTGGTGGAGTAGGAGTGCATTTGTGGCGGCGTCCTCTGAAGAAGGCATCAATGTTGATCCACTTTTTGAGCTCAGCCTCGAGTGCTTTCTTGTCTTCCAGAGCTCGACGCAGAGCTTTTCTGGTTGTTCATAGTTCGGCATACAGATCATAGACTTCTTCTTCAGAGATGGGAGGTCTGTATGGCACAATGGCCTCATCATCTTCTGGTTCTTGCATAATGCCCAGAATAAGCATGGAGAAGAAGAAGGTGGAATATGGAAGCTTCACAACAAAGGAGAAGTCCCTATCAGATTGATAGTAGAAGGTGGACTTATAGGGCATGATGTTGGAAGGGTCAGATGAAGATGGGAAAGTCTGATGTCTGGGACATTGATAACATCTTCCTATCTTCAAATGATACCCATCTGCAGGAGGCTTGTCTTCAGGTTCCAGACCAGAGCAGAAAGCATCAAACTTCCTGGCACGTCTGATGGTCTTTAAGTCTTCAGACGTTCTTTCAGTAGCTTACTTTTGAAAGATGGCATCAATCTCCCGTCTGAAGGGTCTGCCTCTTCGCACTCAAATATTTCTTTGAGGAGCATCATCTTCTTCTGTTTTCTCCTTACCCTTATAATTTAAGATTGGAAGAATAGGGATGACCTTGTCCAAAGCAAGCTTGAATTGGGTTTAACTAGAGGCCACACGGTGAAATTGTGTGCCTAGGAAATGAGGCAGCATTTGTGCTCTTCTTTGGATCTGCCTGAAGGAGTTTTGTCTCTTCTTTATCTCTTCCTTATACATCTGCAGCTTCATACGCAACTCTACAGAGTAGTTTGAAGATTCCCATAGATTGAAAGTTGGACTAGCTTCTGGACTTCTGAGATCTTCAGAATAGACAAAATATCCTGGTTCAGCGTGATTCCAGGGAAGAATCACATTGAGATAGGCAAGTAGACCCATCATCTGTTGAAGGTTGACAGGCTCATAAAAGGGTACTTCATCAGTTAGTACTGAGAGCCGCCGCCAGACTAAGGCTTTAGGGGGTAGCTTCATCTGCCACGTGGGTTGTACTCGAAGATAATGGAGTTTTGGTCTGGTGCTGTCGTCTGTCGTGGAGGGAAGATTCTGAATTGAGGTTCCTCCTTATAACATGAGAAAACAGGCATTTCTTCGTCTGGAAGAACTTCAAAGTTGGGAACATTAAAGGGATCAATCCCAGGAACACCTTTCTTCCACAACTCTACGAAGTTGATGAAATCAAGCAAGAAGGCTTGATCCTCATTAGTTCAGATACCCTTCCTCCTCCATTCCCTGTTGTAGCTTTCCCATTCATTGACTCTGGGTCGCTTCCACCCACCGTAGCATAGGACGTGGACGTCTGGGTTTGTTAGTGGTTGCACTGGAGGAAGTGGGATGTTGGGGTTGCGTTTGATGATCCAGTCGTAGCCTCTATACTTAGGAGCTAAGTCTAGAGCTAGCCTTTCATATATGTACCCCAGAGAGAGAGTTGTCTTGGCAGCATACCTTCTTCGTCTGAACAATTCATCTTCAGTCAGAGTCTGGAATTCGTCAGCAGTCTGAGTCTGAAGTTCATGTGAGGGTTCAGATGATGAGCCACCATAGATTGCCATCTGCCTTGCAGCATGATCTGCGTCAGACTGAGCCAAGTGCTCGTCTACTCTCCTTTCATCCTCTTCAATGACTGGTCTGTAGATAGCATGAGGACCAAAGTCATCAGCTTCAACTAGGTTTTCTCCAATATCCAGACCTTGAGCGCTTGCTTCTAAGGCAAACTAAAGAAGAGCTTCATTTAGTTCTTCTATTTCTGCTTCGTCTGTGTCATTGTCTATTGTGAGTGTCTGAAGCTCCATTTGCTGATTGGCAACTTCTGCAGACGCTATCTCGGCTACTTGTATCAGGGCAGATTCAATTCTTCTGAGATCATCTATGGTTGCTTGCTTTTGTTTCTCTTTAGAAAAAGTCTTGATAGACTCAAGAACAGCTTCCTCAATTGCTTCTTCTTCTGCCACATCAGCTGGAGAGGCTAAAGCTTCTTCAGTAGCCTTCCTCTTAAGTTCTTTTACTGATAGAGTCTTAACAGACTCTACTACAGATTGTTCCATCTCAATCTGCTCCTTCTCCTCAAGGCTTTTATCTAGCTTTGCCTTCTTGGCAGCTTCCTTGTGAGATAAATCCTGAGCCTTCCTGATTGCGACTGCTTCTTTCTTGTCAGACGGTGGAGGAAAAGATGAAGGTTTGTGCTTGGGTGCAGGCTTGGGTTTGAAAGAGGTTGGGGGTTTAGAGAGGGGTTCATTAAGAATCTCAACATCAGACTCTTGGGTTTGGAAATGTGAAGGTTCAGCTTGGGATTCGAGTGAGGTGGTTAGTTTGGCTTTGGTGACAATGCGGATTTTGGTGGTTCTGGTGAAAGGCTTTTTGAGGGGAGGTTCAGGGATTGGTCAAGATGGTGCTTCTGAAACCTTTCTCTTTAGGGATGAGGGAGGGTCTGAAGATGGTTGTTGTTTGGGCCTTTTGGGTTGGTCTGAGGAATGAGGTTGGGTGCGTCTGGTGGTTGGTTTGGTCTGTGTAGGTTTGGGCTAGGGTAGAGTCTGTGTCTCTGCGACATACGAAGGTTCATCAGACGATTCCTCCTTGGACTCTTTCTTCACTTTGGTTCCCTTCTTCTTTACCCATTCAAGGAACTTGTGAGCTATTCCCATCCTCACAAAGGTGGTTCCTGTCACCTGTGTAGGTCCTCTAAAAGCTTCGAACTCAGTCAGATCAACACCAACATCCCTCATTAGTTGAGTGAACAACATACAATAAGGGATGGGGTTCTTCTGCTTCTTCGTGGAGAATCTGTCTTTGAAGGCTTGCTCTAGATGATAGAAGATCAGATCCGGAAGGTTGATCTTCTCTCTTATGATAATGTTGTAGATGCAGAATCTGTCCCTTTCGCTCATGTGGTCCCTTAACCCTGTCCTTGGGAGCACGATGTTGAAGAGCATGTTGTGAAGGAGTCTGCAAATGTGGGTCATGTTGGTAGACCTAAGGAAGATCTTCATGGCTGCAACTCTCTTCTTGGGGTCTTCGTTTGCTGGTCTTACCCCATTGTAGAGAAGTTTATCCACCGTCTCTTAAGTGATGGACTTCTCCCAGTCTTTGTCAAAGACCAGACCCTCTTTAGCACAACCAATTGCCTTAGCTATGGTTGCAGGGCTAATCTCTACTAATGTTTGACCAATCGTTCCCTTGATGCATTGGTCATCCTCCATCTTTGTCGTCCCCCAGAAAAGGGCATATGGACCATGGTACCAGACGCTATGTTTTCCAACGAAGTTGGTCCACCCAACTCTAGTGAACATGTCCAGGACATCAAAGCCCTCCTTTGCCAGCTCCTTCATATTCGCCCACTTTTCAGAGAGGAAAAGCTTTTTTGGAAAGGTTGTAGTGGCTTCATCCATGTTGCGAATGAGAGGTGTACTAGAAGACGAGACTTGCTTCTTTGGTGCCATTTGTTCACAGAAAGTTTAGGTTTTTAGAAAAGAGAAGATGAGAAAGTTTTGATCTTTGAAGTCTTTGAGAAACTCAGAGAATTTTAAAGAGATTAGAAAGATCAAAGGAACCTTCTACTTGAGGCACTTCGTCCTTTTATACCAGAGGAGATGAGAGAAGAGAGAGAACGTCATAAAAAGGGCGATTTTAAAAACATTAAAAAAAAACTTTTTGAAAACTGTCTCATCATGGCGAAAAGGGCGGCGCGCATTTTGAGTGAAAACGAAAAGACTTATAACCGTTGTGAACGTGGACACTCTATCGTCTGTACACTTGAACACACATTAGTTCCAACAGATTAATGAAGAGAATAAGACGAAGGGTATCGTCTGATGAATGCAAGCATTAATTTGAAAGCATGAGCATATGCAGATGATTCCTAATACAGACGAAACGTTCTTCAGACAAAGGTTTTGTAAAGATATCAGCCCATTAGTGATCTGTATCTACAAACTTAATATCGAAAACACCTTTTTGAACATAATCATGAATGAAATGATATCTGATTTCAATATACTTTGCCTTAGAATGTTGTATGGGATTTTTTGATAGATTGATTGCACTAGTATTGTCACAACATACAGGTATATTATTTTCAAAACTAGAGTAATCTTCTAATTGATATTTTACCCACAGCAATTATGAGCAGCAACTTGTAGCAGACACATATTCAACTTCTGCAGTAGATAAGGGAATTGAGTTCTGCTTCTTGCTTGCCCATGAAATGAGACAGGATCCTATAAAGTGGCATCCTCCACTTGTACTTATTTGTTCAACTTTGTCTCTTGCATAGTCTGCGTCGCAGTACCCTACTAACCTGAAATCTTGATTTTTCTTATAGAACAGGCTAAGGTTAGTGGTCCCTACTAGATAACGTAAGATCCTTTTAAACACTTTAAGATGAGACTCTCTAGGATCTGACTGAAATCTAGCACACAGACAGACGCTGTGCATAATATCAGGTCTACTGGTTGTAAGATAAAGAAGTGAGCCAATCACACCTCTGTAGATCGTCTGATCTACTGGTTTACCTAATTCGTCTTTGCTTAAGGGACTGGAAGCATGCATAGGTGTTTTCATTGGTTTAGCATCTTCCATTTTGAACTTTTTAAGAAGTTCCCTTGTATATTTCTGCTGATGAATGTAGATTCCCTTGCTATCTTGTTTGATCTGAAGTCTTAAGAAGAACTTAAGTTCTCCCATCATACTCATTTCAATCTCGCTTTTCATTATATCAGAAAAATCCTTGCAAAGAGATTCATTAGTAGCTCCAAAGATAATATCATCAACATAAATTTGAACTATAATGAAATATTTGCCAACTTCTCTTCTAGTAAACTGGTTCAATTCTTCTTCCATGGCTAAGCATCGTCTGTCAGGGCTTCGTCTATTATTTTTGGCTCTATTTCTGAGACGAAAGCATAAGATGCTTGATATCTGAAGGATGATCTGGTCTTTACGCCTTCTTTCTGATCTCCTATGATTTGATCTTGTGGATGATAGGTTACGAATTCCCATTCCCTTGTCTGTGGTTGAGAGCTAGACGCTCCTTCAATCTGAGGAAGAATTTCCTGAGGGGGTTGGATTTCGTCTGACTTTGGTGCTACGGATGGACCTATCTGCGTATCTGCAAAATCATCCTCAAGATCTGATAGTCTCCTATCAGACGTTAGTCCATCATTGAACTTAACATGGATAGATTCTTCTACAACTAAGGTTTTTGTATTAAAAACTCTATAAGTCTTAGATGTATTAGAATATCCTAGAAAGACACCTTTATCCACCTTAGAATCAAATTTTCCTAATTGATCTTTGGTGTTTAAGATGTAACACTCACATTCGAAAGGATGAAAGTAAACAATGTTGGGTCTTCTTCCTCTCCATAGTTCATAAGGAGTCTTTTCAATCATAGGTCTGATCAATACTCTGTTTTGAACATAACAAGCAGTGTTCACAGCCTCTGCCCAGAAGTGTTTAGGTAGAGAGTTCTCACAGAGTATGGTTCTAGCCATCTCTTGCAGAGTTCGATTTTTCCTTTCAACTATCCCATTTTCTTGAGGTGTTCTCGGTGAAAAGAAGTTGTGGAAAATCCCATTCTTTTCACAGAAAGATTTGAACTCAGCATTTTCAAACTCAGTTCCATGATCACTTCTGATGCTAGAGATGCAAAAGCCTTTTTCATTTTGAACTCATTTACAGAATATTTCAAAAACCTTGAAAGACTCATGTTTATGGCCTAAGAAGTATACCCATGTATATCTTGAATAGTCATGTACAATAACTAAGCCATATTTCTTTCCCCCCATACTCAACGTTCTAGTAGGACCAAATAAATCCATATGCAAGAGTTGCAACGGTCTGGAGGTGGAAACATCATTTTTAGATTTAAACAAAGTTTTAATCTGTTTCCCCTTTTGACATGCTTCACAGAGAAGATGAGTTTTCCAAGAAATCTCGGGCAATCCTCTTACTAAACCCTTTTTCAAAATTTTTTGAAATTTGTTTTAGATTCACGTGTCCAAGCTTTTTATGCCAAATCCATCTTTCATCTTCTCTAGATAGCAGACACGTTACCTTCTGCTTGCTAAGATCTATAAGATCAATTTCATATAGATTGTTATGTCATCTGGCAAAGAAGACAGACTTGCCATCATCTGTTTTGACTATACATATGTCCTTATTGAAGGAGACTATATAACCATTGTCACACGATTGACTTATGCTTAGTAGGTTATACCTCAGACCTTCAACATATAAGACGTTGTCTATGGAGGTTAGGGAGGACATACCAACTTTACCTACTCATGTGATGCGTCCTTTTCCCATGCCTCCAAATGCAACTGCTCCGCCTTCAACTGGCTTTAGGTCTAGGAACATAGACCTTTCCCCCGTCATGTGTCGTGAGCAACCATTGTCCAGGTACCAGCTCAAACCCTTGCCTTTTCCTACCAAGGATATTTGAAATAGGAATAATATGATACTTTGGTACCCAAATCTTCTTAGGTCCAGTAGCATTAGTGCCCTTAGACATTTGTTTCTTCTTGTGTATGCATCTGAACTTGGAGTGTCCAAACTTTCGACAGAAGTCACATTTGTCTGGATCATGCTGAGTGGAAGCAGATGCATCTCTTTCTAAGCCTAAACCAGATTTATCATGGGGATGTTGATGATATTTTAAAAGCATAGTGAGAGTGTTAGAGCTCTCCAGAAACTTCCCAAAATCCTTGGTTAAACAGGCTACTTCCTCCCTTAGTTTTTCAACTATGGATGAATCGTCTGTTTGACTAGGGGTGCTGGTTTGACTTAGGCTCTCTTCCAGAGTCTTGACTTTTTCTTCTAGTTTTGCATTTGATTTCTTCAGTAATTCTATTTCACAAACAGATTGTTTGAGTTTTTGTTTAAATTTTTTACATTGCTAA
Source organism: Pueraria montana var. lobata (assembly GCA_026413185.1). Lineage (NCBI taxonomy): Eukaryota > Viridiplantae > Streptophyta > Magnoliopsida > Fabales > Fabaceae > Pueraria > Pueraria montana. The sequence continues at coordinate 18,963,939 of CM048656.1, forward strand.
GAGATCATATGACTGTTCTGAAGTAGAACATCATAAGGCATCTCTTCTTCATCATCTGATGAAGAACCAGATGAACCTTCAGATTCAGAACAAGTTTTTACCTCAACTTTTTCTCCTATCTCTACCATTAGATAGATATTTGCTTGTTCATCGTCTGAGCTACTGCTTTGCTCACTGTCTGAGTCGTCCCAAGTGGCCATCAAACTCTTCTTCTTTTTCTTGCCACTGTAGGACTTCTTTTTCTTTAACCTTGGACATTCAGACTTCATATGTCCTGGCTTTCTGCATTCGAAGCATATGATCTCCTGACTATCCTCCTTATCTTTTCTTTTGAATCTGGAGTCTTTCTTTTTGGAGGACTGTTTGAACTTGTTTTTCTTTTTCAGCATCTGCTTGAATTTCCTAGCCATGAGGGCAACCTCATCATCTGTAGATTCGGCAGAGCTTTCATCTGATTCTTCTGTTTGAACTTTCAAAGCCTTGGGGCTCTTTTCTTTTCTTCCTTGATGGTGCTGGTTTCGCCAACTTTGAGAGCAACGAAATTGTTAGCGTTGTTTGTAGGCAGTTGGTCTCGGTTCTGCAGGTGCACTTCATGCACTCGTAGAACTCCCAGTAACTCATCCCAAGACAAGGTTCTCATGTTCCTTGCTTCTTGGATAGCTGTGGTCTTGGGTTCCTATACTTTGGGCATACTATCAAGAATCTTCAGATTAATCTGAGCTTTAATATACGTGTGCCCAAGAGATTCCAGGTCTGAGAGAAGAACCTGAAGTCTCCCAAACATGTCTTCGACACTTTCTCCTTCTTTCATGGAGAAACTCTCATAGTGTCTGGTCAGAGTGACAGCTTTCCTCAGTTGAACATCTTTCGTTCTCTCATAGTTGGTGCAGAGGGAATCCCAAATCTCCTTGGCCGATTTTAGTCTACGTATCTTCTTATACTCGTTTCTGGTTAAGGCGCAGTTCAGAGTATATCTGGCTTTGTTGTTGAGTTGAAGAATGTTGTAGTCATCTTGAATCCATTGATCTTCAGGCCTTGTAATAGGAATATCTCCATGCATGATGATGTTCCACAGTTGATATTGATTTGACTTGATATACATTTCCATGCGGTCTTTCCAGTAGGGAAAGTCATCTCCAAGAAAGGCTGGAGGCCTTGTTAGAGAGGCTCCTTCGGGAATGAACTGATTGTCGTGACTGGCCATCTGGATCTTTTCCTCTAGACACGGTCAGGTGCTCAACCCTTAGAGGCTGAGCTCTGATACCAAATTGTTAAGGCAAAAATCACAAGAAGGGGGGTTGAATTGTGATTTATAAAAAAAATTGCAAACTTTTTATAAACAGCGTATACCGTCTGTTGGTCAAAAGAGATCATTTTTGAAGAAAACATTTTAATAGACGATAGTACACAGATGAAAGCCCTTTTTAAGAAAATAGGTTTAAATCACAAGACAAAGTCAGTTCAAACAATTATAAGAGATAAAGGAGCAAGAATGACAACACAGAATTTTATACTAGTTCGTCTCACCCCGAGACTACATCCAGTTCTTGGCAAACCATCAAGTTCCACTAACTTTCACAAGTTACAAGTATTGTTCACTGCCACTTCTAGCTCACCCAAGTAGTTTTTCACACTTAGCCTCTCCAAGCTAAAAAAACACAAGTATTCTTTACTACCAAGCCACTTTTGGCTCTAAAACAAATCACAAGATTTTTTTTGAAAAGGGGCACATAGACTTTTCAACTATCGTTTTACAGATGGATATACAAGGTTAAGAACAGAATCTTTTTCTCTCAGGATACACAAAGTGGTTTGAGAGCTTTTTACAAATAGAATTTACAAGAGAAAGAATCAAGGCTTGAAAGAATGTTTGAATTTTGAATTCAATTCATGTGTTGTATTCAGCACGTCAAATCTTCTTCTATATATAGACTTGCTGAGGAAGTAATCATTGTCTCTAAACGGTCTTCTTTCTTTGCGTCTGACCAGCGTCTGAAGAAAGGTGGTTGAGGGGCATTTAATGCGAGCATTAAATGATTGTCACCAACTAGTCATTCTAAACTGATAAAACACTCTGCTTGTTTTTCTTGAGATATACTTCATATTCTTCTGTTGCAGTGGTCATATTGCTTGCTCAGACAAGTACTCGTTGCTAGCTGTAGCGCGTCTTTTGAGGCGAGGGAAACTTCTAAAACTTTGACTCTTCTTTCTGTTCCCTTTTATGCAAAACAGATTACAAAGTGATAGTGCATTTACTATGCCTTTAAATGTTTTTTCAGACTTAAGTGTCTGTCTGCGTATCATCTGTATCTTACAGACGTAGATACAACGTTTTCATCTGTTGGCATTTGTAAGATGCAGTCTTTTTACTTAATATTTGTTTTGCATAAAATCAAAATAATTGAGGGTCCTGATTCGTCTTATAACTCAATAGATTCTCCTTTTTAGGGATGAGAACAATATTGGTAGCATTTAATTGGGAGGGCAGCACTCCAGAGCTAAGCCAAGTCAAGCAAGCTTGGAAGATGTTATCCCCACAGGTGTCCCAGAACCTCTTGTAGAAAGCCAGATTCATCCCATCCGGGCCAGGACCTTATCAGAGTGCATTTGGTAGAAGGCCATTTTAAAGTCATTCTTCTCAAAGGGTGCCACCAAAGCCACATTATCATCCGCTGAGATTTTACTCTGAACATACATTAGGACTGCCTCATACTCCAAACTAGAGCTTTGAAATAAATTAATAAAATAAGACTTAGCAATACCACACATTCCTTCTTGATCCTCTTTCACAGCTCTATTATCATCTTCAAGTTTGTTGATTCTGTTCTGTTTCTTTCTTGTAGAAGCATACGCATGAAAGAACTTCGAATTTGTATCTCCCCCTTTCATCCAATGGGCCTTAGCACGCTGTCTCCAAAAAGCGACCTCCTTAGCCAACAGAACTCCCATTCCCTCACGCAACTCCTCCTTTCTAGCCCTAGCCGCTCTCAGGTGTTGGTACTTTGACATATTGGGCAATGAAAGCGGTGCAAAATGGATCGGCCTTAACTAAAGCCCAAAATCAAATCCAGCTATCACCATCACGCGTGTCACCACTCAAATTAAAGTTAACATATGGTTATAACTTATAATCATGTTATTTATATACAACATTTGAGTTGTGGATTCATCAAAACAACATTTGAGTTATGGACAATTTGGATTTATTTGAGGGTCGCTCACTGAATGGATCGATACACATTGGGTATCTGCTCACTTAAAATGAGTAATGAGCTGATTGGACTCTTTAAAACAAATCATACATTGGTCACTGCATTTTACAGTCCAATGCACTAGATTCTTGTATAAATGTAACGCGTATCTAACTTGGTTGTTTTAGGTGGTACACCATTAATTAATCATATATTACAAATATCAACCATTATTTTTTAACGTGAAGGTATTTTTTATTATGTTTTTATGTGACACGTGATTTTATCATTATTTACTTTTTAAAATTCTTAAATTAGTATTTATTCTTATTTTTTTTCACGTTAAGATTTCTTTATAATATTAAAATTTCCTTTTACTACTTTAAAAATAATTTTGTTAGCTTTGATTCTTATAAATTTTAAAAAAAATTAAATGATCTTTACCATTACTTAATAATAATGTGACATACATACAATTACGCTATGTTAAATGTTAATGACTATTTTAAAGTGACATGTAACATGATATATTTAAATGCATGCGGCATCATCAATAAAGGATAACATAGATTATTTAAAAGAAATATTACGAGTACTAAAGACATATTTTATTTTTTATTTATTATCTTTTAATAAAAAAAAATCTACTCCATGTATCTTTATATTTGATTAGATTAATCAAAACCGATCAAATAATAAATAAAATAAAAAATGATAAAATTTGATCGTATTTTTTTTTAAACAACCAATTCCTAATGAATGACCGAATTCAGCATCAGATAAGTATCCCTAAACTCAGTAAGTAGAGAAAATTTACAAGTAGCCCATTAATAGATGTTCGAAGCCAAAATCACGCGTTTGTCATGGACAACTCCTGTTAACACTGGTGTAATGATGATGCGTACTAATTTCGTGCATTAAAATAGGGTACACAATTTATACGAAAATCTCTTATCAAAGGGCAGTTTTCACCTCATTTTCGGATCTTTTGTAATTAATAACTTTCTTATGGGTAGTGTATTTCGTTTCTGAACAAATTAAATGTCATACTGAAATCGGTAGAATCAAATCAAGTTCACTTTTAAGCCAGGTTGATCCGTTTAAATTATGGCGGAAAATTTACCTTAATTATCATGAAGATCACTATATGCTTTCAAAGGGAAAATGCTCATCATGGTCAATCACATATATATTTTGGTTTCACCAAAAAAAGAAAAAAAAAGACACTGAGTCGTACCGTTTAGTCACTATCCAAGCCCAAGGATGAAGTTATATTGTTATACCTCTGGGAGAAGCTGCAGAAACAACATCGATCAATGAGTACTCAATGTTTCTATGTTTCGGTTCATTTTTTAAACATCATTTGTACAGTACTAATTATGAACTGCATGAGGTGTAATTTCATATACATATTTATAAGAAAGATATACAGTTTTAGATCACATAAGAGGCAGAATATATACTTGAGGTGATGTCTCGTCCCTGCTTTTAGAAGGCATTAATCCTTCTATCAATGATAATATTCTAATTAAGTGATGAATGGTAGTGAGTTAATTTTCCATTAAGCATTTGTATTTTGTAGGACAGTGACTCGCAAACCTTGTGCGGATTGGCATGTAGAATCAATTATTCGGTAGTATTTTTAAATTAAGTACAGCTTTTATTTAATGTGTCCTGGTAAAAGAAATTAATAATGAATTTTTTTTTATTAAACATTATGTCGGGAATATATTAAAATTTATGATAAGATGTATTAACAATTTTTAACTAGTTAGTATCTTAACATTTGCGTCATTTAATTGGCCTAATTGTGAAATTAATCTTAAAAATAGTTGTACTGACCTTCTCTTGGAGTTAACAATATTATATTTACATTCTTTTTATTCAGAAATTATACTTACATCCTTTATACCTCTTCTGCTTTGCTACTTTTAGAGATATTGAATGTTCATCTATATACAAAAATAAAAGATAGGCACCTGTAGTTTATATATGAAAAATAATAAGTGTCAATGTATAAAAATAATATATTAAGTAAAGGAATTGAACGTAATTAAAAAAAAAAACTATGTAAATGTAATTAGTACTAATATCATGAACTATATGCATGTCAATGTAATTAGCCCCAAACTGCGAACAAAATATATTAGAATCGATTTCACTTTTTAGCCAGGTTGCGTCACGTAAATGTAATTAGTTTTTATTTATTTATTATTATGTTTGGTTCATGGGTTTGCCTGTTCAATTGCGGGTTACGCGAGATGAGTGCGGACATAGAAAAGGAAACCCATTTAAATTTGTAGGCTAATGCGAAGCAACGATAGTAACAAGTAAAGCTCTTGTGAATTACTATCTCCGATCTAATATATAAGAAACAAATACTTAATTCATCAAAATCAATAAAAATAGTTAGATTAGTTAATTTATCTTAAATTTTAATTTTATTCTAAGACTACCCATGGTATTAAATGGTTTAAGAGGTGTTTATTTTTCAAAAATAATTTTTTCAACCAATGAATATACCTTGTTTTGTTGATAGTTTAATAAATACATCCACTTTCATAGAAAAATGAGTGTCTATCATTAATAGACCTCATCATTAATTAGGGGTAAAAAGGAAATTTAACAATAAATACACTTAAAAGTAGTATTATGTTTCTTATAATTAGGATCAAGAAAAGGTTGTCTTTTGTTTCTTATATATATGACCGGAGATAGTAATAAACAATAATGATTAAAGTTTATTTCACCACTCGTGGTTGATTACATGAATAAATCCACGTTTAGATTATTTAGTTCATTTTTTAATGAAACATTTAGAAGAAAACTCTTCAATGATTTATCTAAATAGAAAATAGGGGTAAAGTCTGAAAACAAAATATAAAAACTAAGGAATATATATATACATCCCGTGTTAAATATGTTTAAAAGGTGCCACACCTAACAGCCCAGAAGAACTGGTTGATGAAATGCTTTTTTCACACATGCTTCGTACAGAAAACAGCACCACAATTCCCATGAAAGAAGTTTTATACCGATCGATCCGTTCCCACCATTGAAAAGAAAATTAAGAATCGAACCAGAATTTAGGTAACCCCAAGTGACGTCTTGTTTTTTTTTTGTTTATTGTTATGTCATGTGAATGGGATCCATATATATTCCAAAACATGACTTGTGTTAGATACATTTTGGCAACATTCTTTGCATTTTTTATTGTCATCAAGTCATACCGCTGATTGATGGTTATCCTGTGGGACCAAAAAAACTACTCCGTTTTCACTTTATATTGGTAAATGATTGGAAAACAAATTAAACTTTATATATATACATGCTGCTTGGCGTATTGTATTTGGCTTCAAAGTTTAAACTATCCAATGGGGGATAACGTGTTGTAATCATCACCAATATCAGCTCTCAATATAATTTCATACTTGATCATAGTGGCCATAGCCATTTTCTGAGGACAGCCACTAAGCCAAGTGTCTAATAAGGGCCGGAAGCAATCAGGTTATGCATGTCCATGCATTGCATTACTAGGAGGGCACTTTGATATATTATTCATATATATAGAATAATATAATAATATTGAAAGGGAAAGCATAACACATAGGTGGGTGCTGAATTGGTTGTGAAAAATGTGCCATGCGTGTGATAAATATATAGAATAGTTTAATAATAAAATGATAAAATATGATCGATCAAATTTCTTTTTTTATTTATGGAGTCTTTTTTCAATTTTTTTTCCTTTATTGTTCCTTTGTTTTTTTTAAATGTTTAATTAAACTCCTTTCTTTAGGGATTGAGTAGATTCTTCGCTACCTCTCTAAGATTATTAATAGAGTATTTTTGCATTGGCATTTTCATAAGAACAAAGAAAAACACAAAGAGCATACAAAAATTATTAATTCAATTAATTAAGATGTTAGAATTAAATTTCATTCAATTTACCCAGAAATCCTTAAATGGGATTAATGCAACTTTGTTTCGTCTACCAGATTCACTAATTTATTTAAATCTTATTTCCTTAGATAAATAAATCTTTATTCTCAATTAAATTCCCTAATTCTATAGGTGAATTCAAATTAAGAGATACAAACAAGAAGATAAAGACCAACACAGGTTGAGTCTAGCAGAAATGATTAATTTCTCACAATGTGAAGAACCACGATATGTATTCTCTATAAAAGATATTTTGAAAATAATATAATAAAATAAGATTAGTTAAAATTTACTTATATTTTATACTATCATACATGATTTTTTTTTTTCATATATTAGAATCAAGAGTAAGTCATATATGAAAAGTTTATAATTACTGAGCGCGTTGATCAATTGACGCAGAATTGTTCCAACTTAATTATCGGTCTAAAATTCAAGTCTTAGATATGTAGTTGCGTTAAATACTCGAAGAAATAGCTTTGCCATCCACCCATAGTAATCATACTTAACTTGAGCATAATTGACTTTAGTGAAGAATACTTGTGGTTTAGAAAAGAAAAATGAAAAGTTTACATTACTTTTATTTTTATTTTCATGAAAGGTTTCTAGAGTACGGATAACCTATTAATAACATATTGAATGGAAGTAGAATATTTATAGAAAGCAATAATATGCATTGAATTTGAACCCAATGCACCAACCGTATTGATCATGTGGAGAAATGGAGAGCATGTCCTTCTACATTTTTGACTTTAATTAGTAACAACTTTGTTATTTACTTCATCCATGTGGAAAACATGCCATGACATATATGTCTTTTTATTCCTTATTTTGGGGATTACTTAAATTTGAAATTTGATATTTATAAAGTGCGTTTGGCATTGTAAAGGGACGGGAGTATCAATGTAAATGTATCATCCAATCCAATTATAAACAAGCAGTGGTATATTCTAAAATAGTTAATAAAATATTAGAGTTTCGTCAAAAAATAAAATAAAATATTAGAGTTACATTCACTGATGAATATTAACAAATTATATACATAATAAATAAAAAATAAAGTATATACACTGGCTTCAAGATAAAATATACTCCATCCGTCCCAAAATGAGTGTCGTCCTAGGTATTTTTACACAGAACAAGAAAAACTATTAAATAGATGAAAGAGAAAAGTGATTTTTCAAAACTAATCTTATTATTTATATTGCATTGAAAAATTAAAATGACATTTATTAAGAGTATTAGTGAAAAAAAGTAATTAATATACATTGAAAAGTTAAATGCGATACTTATTTTGGGACAATTTTTTTTTTTCAAATGCGATACTCATTTTGGGACGGAGGGAGTAACAAATAACTATTAAAAATAAATAATAATTCACGTGTGATAAGTCACTGTTTACTAGTAGTCTTTATGGAAATTATTTCCTGTTAACGATCATTTTTCTTCAATTATTGAATATATAGGACAATCATTGTTGAAATACATTTATGTTTCAGTTCGATTCATGATATTTCTTGAGTTTGGCAATCAGTATGTGCCTTGAGGATTATTTGATGTGTTTGAAAAATTATACCGACCATTGACCAATCAAAATCAAACGTAAAACTTCTATATACCATTAATTGATATTGTTTTTCGTTGTATTTAAATTATATTTTTTTGTACAAAAAAATTAGATGAGTATGAGGGAGATGATATCCCAGTTTAAGACGAAAAACTTCTAGACTTTATATATTTAAATTATATAAGTACTCATGAAATTAAAAAGAAAAAATTATCTATTTTTAATAATAATAATGATAATAACAAGGATTAAATATGTTTTTAGTCCTTCAAATTTAAATATTTTTTTAATCATCCAAATTTAAAGTTACTTTTTTTTAGTATCTGAAATCTGCATAATATTCTTTTTAGTCCTCTCCACAGTATGATCCAAATAAAGAACAAGGGATTTGCAATGTGTAGAGACTTTTGATGTTAGAAATTGATTTTTATGTTAAATTTTAAAATAGATTTTGGCGGTTAAGAATCGTCAGAATCAAATCAATAAAAAAATAAAAAATTCACTGACTGTTTTAAAAATCAGAAATTGTTGGGAAAATCTTTCTCTTTTACGCATAATAATGAGAGAAAACACACAAGGAACATCACAAACAAAAATAGTGGAAAAACACAAATTTAACATAGCTTTACTCTAATTTATTTTGTCCATGTAACATTAAAATATTTATTCATCATCTCAATTCAAATTACAAGTTTTCTAGATAAATTTGAGAAACTTTCTTTAGACAAACTTGATAAACTTCTTATTATAAATTTTTTGGACAAATTTAATAACTCTCTTTTCATCCTAATCTCAAAAAGAAGAAACAAATCTCTAATCTAAAAATAATATCTTAAATCTAAATAACATCTCAAAGAGTAAAAAATATTTTAAAATCTACTTAATATCATAGAGATTTGAAATTTGAAATAATTTTTTAATATATTTAATTATTAAAATAATTTAAACTGCTAATTTCAAATTTCTAAGATAACACGCAGACTCAACTAAATGAAGTCCTTGAAGGGAAAGGAGATGTGTGGGCCTGGATATTCAAAATCCACATACGCACGCAGTGCTACGCCCTAACGAAAGGGATATTCTTTTTTAGATTTTTATACAAATCGTGCAAATTAACCATAAATCATGATCATTATTTGGTACAGATCCATACTTAAAGAAACTAAAAATATCGTGATCGATTCATAATTATTTTACATAAAACAGTAATACGTTAGTCATGTATTAATTAATTTAATTTAGTGGATAGGAGAATCCCTCTTACCTAATATAATATCCACATTAAATAAAATAATACGTAAACTTTGATTAGAAGAATCACCAACACCAAGGGTTACTTTCGTCATTTCAGATACGGAAGCGTGGCGAACTCACGCCACCACTCGTTTCGAAATATCTTTCGTTCGATTCCCAAGGGTATTATGGTATTTTCAGCACTCACAGTGAAATTCCGTGGTAGCGCGTTTTATAAATACTCCCGCGAATGATTTTGTGCCCAAAAGAAAATAAAATAAAAACGCATACGCGCAATTCTGTTGTTCAGAGCTCTTCAGGGAAAAAAGAAAACAGAGAAAACCCTAATTGGAAACGATTTCGGAATCCCCAATTCATAACCCTAAGTTGTCCGTTGCAGTGGTTTTTGGAAGAGGGCGAGCTAAACGCGGCGTTTTGACGATGATCGTGAGCCAGAACATGGTGACGGAAGCGGAAATTATCTGCAAGCAGAGCATTCCGATGTTGGACGTGAAGTACCACCTTCGCGTGGCGCAAGAACACGGCGTTAAGGTCGAGGTTTCGCCCACCTCGAACGCTGCTCCAATCTTCGGCCACGTGCGGGTTCCCGCTGATTCGGTTTCCACCGAAACGACTTGTTTTGAATCGGTGAGTATTGGGTTCCCTTTCCCTGTTTTTTGGATTTTTATTTTTTTCTTCTGAGAATTCCTTCTTGGGCTTTGGTTTTGGTTTTATTCGGTGAAATAATTGATAATTGGTGTTTTGTATTGCTTTGTCGGTTATCTCTTGGAACTTGAATCGGTGGGGATTTTTAGTTTTCTTTTTCTATTTTGCCTTTTTCGTGGATAATTGTGCATCAATCGGTGTGAATTTATATGTGAATTTATGAGTTTGACGTGTTCTTATATTGCTTGTTAGATTTGTGGAGGATCAAGTTTCCGTGTGGAATGGTTGTGGGATTTCTAAAACTGTATTTTTTGTGACTAGGATTTTGAATTGGGTGTTTCTATGATTTGTTTATTCATTTTTGGGTTTCATTGCATAAAAAGTAATAGAAAAAAGATAGTACCATGTGTTTAAACGTCTTCCTTCGGTGAAATCAGTTGATACAGCTGGCGTTAATATTAGAAATTTCCAGATTCCAATTGGGTTCAAGTATGATTTGGTTTCTTAGTAAAAGGGGCTTAGTGGTTAAGCTTGTGTTTTGTTTGTTTGTGTCTTTGTTTTAGCCTATTTTTATCTAAATGGATAACAGTTTTTGTGCTGATGTGCTGATTGATGTATTTTGTGTATGTTAGGTTGTGAGTTGCTCTGAGATGATTGAAGAATCCATTTTAGAGACTCCTGCTACCAAATTTACACCGAATGTTCGATCTGGTTGCTGTGCTGATATTGGACCCAGGGGATCTATGGATGATGAGCACATTCAGATAGATGATCTAGCAGCCCACCTTGGATTTGTGTTCGAGCAGCCTACACCAAGTGCGTTTTATGCAGTTTTTGATGGGCATGGAGGGCCTGATGCAGCTGCCTTTGTTAAGAACAATGCTATGAGATTATTTTTTGAGGATGCTGATATGCTGCAATCATATGATGCTGATGCACTTTTTCTGAAGAAGTTGGAAGATTCTCATCGGAGAGCTTTCTTAGGTGCAGACCTTGCCTTAGCTGATGAGCAAAGTGTTAGTAGTTCCTGTGGAACAACAGCGTTGACTGCCCTTGTACTTGGAAGGCATTTGATGGTTGCTAATGCTGGTGACTGTCGAGCTGTTCTTTGTAGGCGAGGAGTAGCTGTTGATATGTCCCAAGATCACAGGCCAAGTTATTTACCAGAACGCAGGAGAGTGGAGGAGCTAGGTGGTTTCATTAATGATGGGTATCTCAACAGTTATCTTTCTGTTACTCGTGCCCTTGGAGATTGGGACTTGAAATTTCCACTTGGATCTGCATCGCCTCTTATTGCTGAGCCGGAGGTTCAGGTGGTCACATTGACAGAGGATGATGAGTTCTTGATCATTGGTTGTGATGGAATTTGGGATGTAATGTCAAGCCAGGATGCAGTTAGTCTTGTGCGACGTGGATTAAGAAGGCATGATGACCCACAACAATGTGCCAGAGAGTTAGTTAAGGAAGCATTGCGCCTGCACACATCAGATAATCTTACTGTGATTGTTATCTGCTTGTCCCCTGTCCAAATTGTCGAATCATGTCCACCCCAAAGGCGAAGATTCAGAGCTTGCTCTCTGTCTGAAGAGGCCCGGAACAGATTGAGGAGCTTGCTAGAGGGAAACTGAATGTAAAACGGTTCTCATGTTCACAATCATTCCTTTCATGAAAAAATTGATTCGTGTTTGTAGGCTGTTTTAGAGTTAGAGCTAAGCAGCCAGCAGTTTTGTCGGGATAGAAGAGGATAATTGTTGGGGGTTTAGACCTATTTAATTGTGGGGTTTTATCTTGTTGGGTTATTTTGGTCTATGTAGAGAAACATGTCGCTAGCTAATTTTGGCGGGAACAATGTTGGATTCGATTTCACATTGCTATTACATCTGTAAATAAGAGATGATTTAGACTTGTCAGCAATGCTCTGTCTGGGTGAATGCGACCAGAAAACTCGTTATTTTCTTGATTGTAGCATTCAATAGCGGTTTGTTTGATGCGTGGGATGGGATAGTTGAGTAGAGTGCACGTTTCAACTTATTCGTATGTTTTTATTCTACTCGTTTACTTCCAATTCTCTCCAAAACTCCCAAGTGCTCGAGTTGCTAGAAAATACAAATTCATATGAACTCCATGACGTTATAGAATTTAAGATGTCATTTCTTTTTAAAAAAATTTAATGAAAATTATATGAAACATTAACTAGGTCATAATAAGAGTAGACTATGATATCCAACTTCCAATCCGTGAACTCAGCCATATGCCTATATGTGGAAACACTTCATGAATAAAATATAGAAATGAACTTCAGCTATTGACTTTTCTTCCATGTATAGGAATCATTATTACAATCCACTAATCAGCATGTAAGTCACCGGACGATCGTCACTTCTAATCTAACTAACAATTTATTTGACTTTTTTTTCCCTCTCAAATATTCAAAGTTTTGTTTTTTCTCAATTGCCTGATTTTTGGGTATTCCGTTCTTTATTTAAAGCTTATCGGTTGCTTACTTTTGCTCCAATCCAGTGGTTGTTTAACGACGTCACGTCGTTATCCAGAGGTTGTAAACATTTTCCTGGTGAGCTTGTAGGCTATTGTCTCCTGCTTAGATAAATTCAATCTACACCTTTCACTGTCAATATATAGATCCTGTTGCAGACGTTTCTACCAAAATGAAAATTAAAAGACCACGAATTTGACACTGATTGTAATTTTTAAAATAATTTCGTAAGACTGATATATATTGTACAATACAATATTGTTATACAAGTTTTTTATAATCATGAAAGAGAATAGAGAGAAAAAAAGTGTTATAAGCTGATAATTAATCTCTGTCAGAGAACCTGGTTGGTCACATTTAGTGTATTCTCCCTTTCCTTTCCAATCACGTTTTTTCATCTACAAGCTCAAATCCGAGACCTTATTTAAAGGGATCGAACCCGATATCACTTGGACCAACGACTTGTTGGTGCATAACACGATGTTTTGTTGCAAGTAGTAAATGATTGTTTATTTTGCTACTAAGAATTTTGGTTTGATTTCCTACAAAAAAAACGTCAGGATTTCTCTCACAATTGGGGTTTCTCAACTATAATTCCATTAATTATGTTGTCTCTTTTATTATTATTATTTTTTTATCGTCATTTGCTATCCATTTTAAGTTATATAGACTTATAGAGGAGGAAATCTTAATTCTATTGTGTTATCATATGATAACCTCAGAGTCATAGTCCTTTGTTTTTCAACGATGTGTTTGTTGGGCTAAACCTAAAACCCACTTTCAACGGGTTCATGTATATGCACTTTCCATGAGTGCAGCATAACATTGGTGATCTAGTCATTGTGTATTTGTGTTTTGTCGTTAAAATTGAACTCAACACTCTATGATAGGACCAGTACCCTGCTTAGTGCTTTCTAGTTTGTGTATTTAACTATTTTTTAAAAGAAACATCACACTTGAAAAGATGTGGAACGAGAGAATCATGCTTATAAGTATTCTGAATTTGTCAATGATTAAACTTTAATATCATAATTAGAATGGTTAAATTATTATGATTGTTCAACTTCTTCACACATATAGAATCACCATGGAATAGCATTGCTTTAATTTGTCTCAGGGTTGTGTTACATGTACTGTTTACACACCCTCATGTTGCATCCCGTGGGAGGGCAAAGAAGCATGAGAAGACATTAGGCGTTGATTGGGAAGGTAAAGTTAATGGACGAGAAATTAAGGAGACAGACAAACTATTTGGAATGCATATTATTATGGCACCCAATGAAACTGCGACAGATTTGCAATATGTTTCAGCAACTGAGGACATATATTGCACGTCTTTACCATTTCGCATCCAACAACAATATTGAGCGAGACAATGAAAGAAAAAGAATCCACAATGGTGGCTAATTTTGATTTTTGACAGGACAAAAGTCAGATATAGATGCAGTTTTTTTTAGGTATATTTTTGCTATTGACACCCTTGACTCGGACACTAATCCATCCTTTATTTTTATTTTTTTTTGGAAGAGAGACACTAATCCATCCTTAAAAAAGAATAAAATGGCTCGGGTTCGAGTCTTGCAAATGAAAAAAAAAAACGTGGTTGGGAGGGAAGAACCCCACTAAAGGTGGTCAGTCAGATTTTCCAGTGGAGATTAATCATTGACAAAGCCGGTAGATACTCCGTACCAATATCATGGTAACCAAAAAAGAAGAATAAAATGGATTTAAAGGCTGTTTGTGACATGATTATAACTATTGTTAGTTTGCTAAATCAAAATCAGAATCATTATTGTAAGATCACTTGACACCAGATAAAAATGGCATGGCAAGACCACTAATTAGTGTCCAATACTACTGTTTTCTCATTTTTTAAAACTTTTTGCAGTTAACAAATTGGTTAAATTTTTAGATTTTATTAATTTAACTTTGTTGGATCTATAACGGCATAAACCTTATTTTCATATTGGTAAAAAAAAATAACCTTACTTTCATAGTAACATACAAGTGATGATGCCTATATCTTTCATCATAGAACAACAAATAAGAATTTAGTAATATTATATTATCATATATGAATCCTTAGTTGTAGAAAAGAGACAACTTCCTTTGTCTTTAGTATGATTATTTATGCAAGAAGGTGACAACGTTTTCACTTGCTGGTTAAAAATTAATTCACTTTCTGGTTAAAAATCAGAGTTAATGGTTTGTGCCATGAGGATATTTTTCCTATCACTTCCAAGTTCCAATGGTTTTCTTATCACCAATGATGCTATAGACCTATAGTTGCTGCACCAACCAGCCCAGCTACTACTGTTGGTTATAAGCAACTATTTTGGGTTTGTGTGGATTTTTGGTAAATCCCAACCACCTATACCTTTTGAGTTGAGCATTTGTGCGTTGAGTTGGATAAAAACTCGAGAATTCATTGATTTTTGTCTTGAGTTGATTGTTGAGGGGCAAGTTACAGTTGGCTGGCTAAGGATTGAAGGGCTGATACATTTTTGGGGAGAGACGAGTAGTTTTAAGCAGACTAAGGATTAGTCTCATAACTGACTCAAAAGACCGAAGCTTGTAGGGATACCTCGGAATTACGGTGATTAAAAAAAAAAGGTTGTGACACTAATACAAGTTCAAGCTCTAAAAAAAAAGTCCTTGAAGAAAGCCTCAAATAACTCAATACTAATTTGATATTGCAAAGGACTTGGAGTTTCCTAGTTTTTCTTTTCTTGCAGAAAAGCATATGATGATTAGAGTTTCATATATGGATTATGGTTTGATAATAACCATCGTTTTATCAGCTTAACCATTAACAAGACCAGCTTATGCTCATCGTGCAATATCGAATGATCTTGTTATGAACATTTAACTAGAAATAACTTGTGGCTGGTACATATATATTAGTTGAAATCATTTGAACAGTGATGTGTTCATCTCGACTTAAAAATAAAACTGAAAATACACAATGAAATAGCAACACTACTACTTAATAAGATAAAACTCATAAAAGTATAAATAGAAGAGATGTATTATTTATATAATAATTTATACAATATTATTTTTTTGTTATCCGTAAAAAAAATTGTATGTATCACTTTTCCATCATAATATTTATTACATTTCATACTTCTCTATCTTTTCTCCCTTCTCTCTTAATTGTAAGATTTGTTATACAATTTGTTGTATAAATAATATTTTTTAAAATAAAATTGATTTAACCAAATAAATTTGTGCTAATAATTCATGGGTTACATTAAGGAAGTTGGTTTCTTTTGGGTACTTATAGTGTGTTTGGTTTTCTTTAGTACACATTTTAAAAAGTTCAATCCAATCCATGGGTGTAGGATCATTGAAGTGATGAACATCCGTTTAAAGTATTTGAGCGAAAAACCAAACATACTTACTCGACACACATTAGGTAATTTTTTCATTGATTTACTTTGACCTTCTATGGTGCTTCAAGAATCAAGATGGCAACCACCATTTCTTCAGCAGTTATGTCCTCCCTTATACATGTTTTCCCTCTTACAACTTACCAGCATACTACAGGGATTTAAGCCCAATCCAATTTGTGATATAGCACAGATATTAGAGTCGGGCTTTTTCTTAAGGCACCCCTTTTTTTTCTCGGCGCACCCCATGAAAAATAATTACCCACCTGATGAGACAATTCTACCCTTCTTCCCTTTTAATTATTAAACCTAACCCTCACCGGTGCACCCCATAACCACATAACCCTAACACCTCTCCCTTTCATTCCTTTTCCTTCCAGCGCCGCTGCACCCTATCTTCTTGCCAAACCTTAATTTTTTTTTTGCTTCCATCCCCTCCCGCTACTCCTTTCGAGCACATCACACCTCACTGGAGGTGGTGCGTCTTTGTGGAGCTTTGTTGGCATCCTCTTCCTCCGCCATTGAAGCCATCCTCTTCCTCCACCATTGAATCCGGTAAGTGGTTGTTTTGTTTGATTATTATTATTATTATTATTTTTAAATTCCGGATTGGATAATCCGTAATAAGGTGAAAGTGTTGTTGTGTTACGGATTAGCTAATCCGTAACACAACACACACTTTCACCTTATTACGGATTGGATAATCCGTAGTATAATGTACGGATTTCCTTTTCCGTAATGCAACATATATTAAGACTTATTACGGGTTGGATAATTCGTAGTATATATATACTATATATTACGGATATCCTTTTTCGTAATGCAACACACACCCCTTTTGTGTTATTACGGATTGGATAATCCGTACTATATATAAAACCTACTACGGATTTCCTTTTTCGTAATGCAAGACACACCTATTAGTGGTTTAGGGATTGGATAATCCGTAGTATATATGGAACTCCGGAAAGCTATTACGGAAATCCTATTTCGTAATGCAACAATGTATTATAGAATGGGTATTCCGTAATACAATTCCAGATTTCGATATATACTTCGGATTTAATAATCCGTAATTAAGGAAAAAACTATAATTTAATTTTTAATTGTATAATTTCATTTGTAATTATATAATATGATATTTAATTTGTAATCCGTAAGATATTTAATCTAATTTGTAATTGTATAATTTAATTTGTAATTGTATAATATGATATTTGATTTGTAATCCGTAAGAAAATAATTTGTATAATTTAATTTGTAATCTATTAGAAATTAAAATTATATAATTTAATATGGAATTGTATAATTTAATATGGAATTGTATAATTTAATATGTAATTGTATAATTTAATTTGTAATTGCATAAGATGATATTTAACATAAAATAATTAGAATTGTATAGGAGAAATTTAACAAGGGGTGTGATGCCATGTTAGTAATAAAAAAGGCAAAGGTTTAATTAGAATTCGACAGTTAAATTATTCATATGTGATAGAATTTGTATGTCATTGTTGTTATATACATTTAGACGTCATTTAGTTGTGGTTGTTATATATTTGATTTGATATATGTGCAGAAATGCCACTCACTAGAGGTGGGAGTGCCAATCCGTCCCAACGTGTGAGACCCACTGCATCTGCACGCAGGTGCCGTGGACGAGCTGATGATGTTGTTCAGCATGAGGAGAATGAGGAGATGGAGCAACAGGAGGAGCCAAAAGTAGCTGATGTTATTGAGTTTGGTGATGGGCCTGAGGACACATCAATCCTCACATTATATGTTGATCACGTAGCCCGAGATTTGTGGCAGAGATTGGTATACATCTTTCCATAATTTATTTTAATAAATAATACATTTTTTTTGCATTGATTCATTAATTTTAATTATTTATCATTTGTAATTACTTGTAGGATTAGGGTGAGTTAAAGGTGGTATCACACGGACATAAATTGAGAGCCTTTGGTCCCCCACAAGAGCAAATAAAGGATTTGGTGAAGGATTCTGGCTTATCCCCATTGATTGAATGTAGTTATGTAACTGCAGATAAGAGATTGTTGTGTGCTTTTGTTGAGAGGTGGCATAAGGAGACCAACACATTCCATTTGCCCATCGGAGAGATCACCATCACACTTGATGATGTGTCGTCTTTGCTACATATCCCCGTTATTGGAGCTTTTTACAGTTACCCTCGTTTGGATGCTTCGAGTGCTAATCCCGTGCTGATGGACTTGTTAGGAGTGTCATTTCAAGATGCATATGCAGAGACCAGATTCACCAGAGGGGGACATGTGCACCTAAGCTTTTTGCGGGACGTGTATGCAAAGAAGTGCTCGACGATGCAATGGACGCATGCTGCTAGAGCATACTTGTTGCATCTAGTGGGGTCTACCATCTTTGCTGACAAGAGTTTTGGCACTGTAAGCATGAGATTCTTACCGCTTTTCCGTGACCTTCAGTTGTGCGGGGGTTATGCATGGGGTGCAGCTGCATTAATTCATATGTATGAGCATCTGGCTGATGCCAGTTTTGCTAAGACAAGGCAGGTCGACGGTTATGTTACTCTTCTACAGGTAATTACTAATATGGTACCTTTTATATATTAAAATAAATATAAACTAAACGTATTGACCATAATTTTTGCTTCATTATTTTTGACACAGGCATGGATCTACGAGCATTTCCCTACTATTGGGTTGAGGACACTAGCTAAGAGATACAGTGAGACATTACCATGATGTAGCCATTGGGTGCCTGGGAAGTTGTTATCAGTAAGCCATTATCGTTCACAGTTGGATGAGCTGAACACAGATAAAGTTTGTTGGAGGCCATATGACGAGCATCGTGTAGTTCATCCATTTGAGTTGATATCTTTATTCTCCGGATTCATTATATGGGACTCTGACATGCATTTGCATTTGTCAGAGAGGGTATTGCGCCAATATGGTTATACGTAGACTATTCCTCGACACCCCAATGTGTTCAAAGTTGTTTATCCATCTATAGAAGAAGTTGATGAGAGGTGGTTGCATTTTGCAAATCACTTGATCAGGCCGGGAGAGCAGGCAGCGGATCCCTCAGATTGTGTCCCAGGGTACATGGAGTGGTACTTTAAGATCTCCCACCCAATTGTGGACCCATGTAATGCGGGTCTCCTTCATATAGTCCCACCGATGATACCAGACAACAGACACGAGCCAGAGCATGTGGTAGAAGAGGCCGAATCTAGTAGCCATGCAAGTACCACTACTGTTGTAAGTATTTATTTTAGTTATTGTTATCATACATTGGTAATTACTTGTGACAAAAATGTTTATCATGTGTTTGTTATGTTTCTATGTTCACAGGCTGTATGTCGTAGGATAGCTGGACACTTACAGCGTATGATTGATTTAAGGATGGTAACTGAAGGCACTGATGCCTGGGATGCCACACATGTAGCATTAATGTTAGCTCAAGGGGTCACTGAGGAAGGAAATATTTATAACAGGAGAGGTCGTGGTGGTAAGAGAGGTCGTGGTGGCCAACAACGTCAGGCAGGGACACAATGAATTAGTCTTTTCTGTTTACTGTATTAACTTGTTAAAATTGGACAACGGTTGTTTTAAGACATGAATATTGTATTAACTTGTTGGTACTTAAAGGAATTTATGCCATGTGTTTGTACTTCAAGGCTTTAATGCCATTTGTTCTATTGCTAGTACTGTTTTATGTTCATTGATACAGGTGACATGCATTGATGTAGGATGTCCATATTTTAGGGGAGGTTGTGCCAAAATTTTAATAGAAAAATAAGTATCCTGCAAATCAAATAAGTAACTGATCGATCATATAGTAACGTTGACAGTTAAGTATGTTGTCTTTTAAGCAATACAACTTTATAAAGTACAAATAACTAATCAATCTTCTGCAATGTTGACATAATGACGTGTCACCCCAAGTAATTGTGCGAATTGTTGCATTTGTCCAATGTAAGGAGAGACCCATGCTTTGGCAATAGGATGGCAATTTGTAGACCACAACACATCAGCATTTGGTATTGGACAACGATCTTACAAAAAGACCTGCATAATAATAACTACAAACAAGTTAACATGGCTTTTTTTTTAACAATAGGTATAACATAATGTGAGGTTGTACCCAATGGTATACCTGTACAAAATGATTGCCATTTACATGGCCTAAACATATCATACGATGCACTGAGCTGTTATTGGGAGGTTGAGTTCTAAGAGGGAAGAATGACGTGCTTTGTTTTTGCGATAAGAAAACTAGTATCACATTATACCTAGAAGCAATAACATATCCCATGTCTGGCATAGTCATAGTCATCCATTTTTCCACAGATGCCTGTTCATATTCAAGTTAGTACAATGGAACTAATTATAAGACACTAAATCTTAAATCTCACAAAAACAAGTAATATTATTTTACCATTGACAGATCATCAACAAGCAACGATCGCTTTAGTTGCTCAAAATGCTCATAACCTCCAAATATAGTGGCATACTCATCATGCCACTGCCCAAGTTCTTTATGCAAATCATTACGCACTAAGGGCCAAGAGTCTTCACCCATACCTAGTAGTCCCACAACTACACGGTAGCCACAATGTCCATCAGCTTTGACATCAACAATATCCAATATATATGGGTGCATAGTTACATTAAATTGATCGATCATGGGCGGCTTCCTCTGGCGTGTTGTTTACTGAGATGATCTTTTGGAATACTTCAAACTGGATGAGTTGTCATGTACAAAATATAATGTATCCACATGCTCAAAGTACGTTGGGTCATGCTTAGTTGACCTTTCCAATTTGGTTGAACGCCCCTTTTGTGAACCCTTAGTCTTGACCTTCTGAGTAGGCAGACACATTGAAGTCATCTCAGGGTATGCAATTTCGTGAAGTTTGGTTTTTATAGTCAATTTCCCACCAATGTCAACCTCTTTAAAATGTTTATGTATGACATCAACTTCTTGCTGCACAGACAATTCTGCATATTCCTCATTAGACCCCATGTCATTAAAGCTTAGTCTGGTCCAAAAAATATGAACTGCCCTCAGTGGTATGCTACCCACGACATATCTAGCTAGTTCACATGCACATGGGAGACCATGTGTGGTTCTTACTATGCATCCACAACGAGCACTATCAACACCAACAAACCTGACTCGATCAAACTCATCTGCAATATGATTCAACGCATACCTTGAAACAAATCCGCGCACTCTCTTATACAATGTCATATTGAAACTATGACCCACGACATTAATGCTATTCTCAAATGAGCCTTTTATTTCGGTATGTTGCAATGTTATCAAGTTGTTCATGGCATCCCAACAATTACACAAGTCCCCAATGTAACACCCTCATTTTCGCTTTCTATATTTGATTGTTTGTTTAATTCTTAATTTTATTTTTTTAAGAATTGATAACCCTAGCTTTCTTCCCAAGCCGTCAAGCGTCAGAAGTGCATAATCCTTTCCAAAGTTCAGAAGGGTATTTAAGAATAATGGGCTAAAAGGGTTCAGGCTCAAATAAAAATAAAAACTTAAAACTAATTAAAATTCACGTTTGTCACGCGTCACGGGCGTGATACATATCTCACGGGTGTGATCCATGCTATCGCGAGTCAACATATGAGCAAGGATAAAATCTACGCCAGTCACAGTTGTGATCCATCTCTCACGGCCGTGATCCCTACCGCTCAAAAGTGAGAATGAGTCACAAATAATTATGAAATAATTAATTGGACTTAAAATTGTATTTTATAAATAATAATAATAATAATAAAATAAGTTATGAAAGTGCTGAACCATTTCTCCACAACTCTAGGTCATGTAATGGTTAACAAAGATAACAAGACAAGTTTTCAGTTTTAAAACTAAATTCACCTAACCATCAGAAATCTACTACTCACGTTATGTTCACCTAACACCTTTGAAAGTGGAAATAGAAATCTAAACTCTCTGACCCAAAGACTCACGAGATGCATTTTTTCTTTCTTCATTCAATTTTTAACCACTTGTTCAAGAGAAGTAATTATTTCTTCAATTAATCAAACCACGTGATCAGAAGAAACTACCAGCCCCATCTTCTATTTAAACACATCCCCCACTTCAGAAAAACTCACACACACTTTTCCAACTTTTATTTCTTTACTTCAGTTGATGGGTCCCAATAACATACATGCACCCTTAATTCATTTTCCTCTTCCTCCACCATGAAGCAAAAACCATAGGAGACTTCATCCTCCACTCTTCAAGGAGCAAACAGCAGTCCTTCCTCCTCTTATTTCCTGCTGCACGTGACTGTAAGGTAAGGGGGGAGTGAGGTGGTTCTTTCTTGTTGTTCTCTTCAAATTCTTGTTTATTTCATGATGTTGTATGACACTAACCTTGTAGTTCCTGCTGTTTTCCTTTATTTCTTACCCATATGAAGCTGAAATGTGAATTTTTCTCTGCTCCTTGTATTGTTTTGCTGTGCTGTTAAGTTCACCTTTAAGGGGACTTTTGCTGAGATACCTTTTGATTCTTGACTCTTAGATAATCTAACAATGAACTCAACACTTATAAACCTGCAGAAATGAAAATATATCCTTTCTTTTGGTCCAAAAAGTTCACTATCAGGGTTAATAGTAAGAAAGGTTGTGCTGTTTTTGGTTCAATCTTTAAACCAAGCATTAACCTCTTTCTTCATAAAATAGTAGAAGCCAAAGGAAATACTCCTTCCTTCCCTTGACAGTTTCGTTTCCCTATCAATCAACAAAGAAGTAAGTTTCTATTTTTTTAAACAGCATGTTTTAAATTAAAAAGAAAGAAGACAGAAAAGAAACAAAGGATGTGGACATATATGTAGGGGACCACAAAGAAAGTAAGCTTGTCTTTTTCTAAGAAAAGTTTCTGCTACAAAAGTTAAAGAAAAAAAAAAGACAACAAAAGTCAACTTTGGAGTTTCTACTTAAGTGTGTGTGCCAGTTACCAGAAAATGAGAACCAATATACTTCTTTTTTTGCACTTCATCTTTCCTCACGTGACACAACTAGGATTAATGAAGAGCTTGAAACTTGGCCAACCCAATCACTAGTTTCGGTGATGATGAAATACCGAAACAAGAAAATTGACTTTTGTTAAAAGATATAAACCATTACCTTCTCTACTATATAGTTTCGGTCCCTGACAGTAAAAGTAAGAAAATTTTTTAATTTAGACTTCATCATGTCAAATAAATAATAATAATAACATTCATAATAATGATAATAATAACCAAAGTTATTCATGTTTTTCTTTATAGGTTAGTTCTCAGGTTTGGCAAGGAATAAAAAAATACAACTAGTCAAAATTTATATTAAGTATTTAATCCTACTACTTAGAATTAGATTTTAAAAATTTAGACTTGACTATGGTTATTTCTACAAATAAAATTCTAAACACTTAACTATGCTGTTTGAATAAAACTTGTGAATTAATTTCCTCACAAATTCCTCGCATTTCTAACTATATGAAATTAACTAAGACTTCAATTCATTTAATATCAATTCCTTGTATCTAATTAAGTAATATTAGTATATTCTAATTTTAAGATGGGTGACTATAAGTCTTAATAAGTAATTAAAGTTAGAAGAATTAAAATTAAGTATCTAATAATTTCATAACATTGTAATGATTATTTTATAATAGATACTTAAAGTATATATATTTCTGAAAATATTATTGGATGTAATGATTAAATTGTGATATATTGTGATTTTGCATATCTATGTACTGTGTATTCTATTTGTCTGTCGGAATGACAGAAATTTGATCCTCTGAAATTTTGATACTCGGTGATGTTAGATATAGCACACTGAAATGTGATCATACGATAGTTATACTATTTATCTGTCTGAGTGACAAAAATATTATTATCCTATGTTGGTGCTCAGTGATTGAGACCAAAGGTTGATAAGTAAATTGTGAGTACTCTAGTGTGAGTACTATTAAGAGAGGAACATGCAGTGGCATGTTGCCTATAGTGGAAGACACAGCCTGGCAAGCTGAGGAATGAAAGGCAGGGACTCACTGACGGAAGTCTAGGGGGTACGGTGTCGAGTGATGAAGTAACTAAAGGTCAGGGGAGCACCCTATGTCGAAGACTTCATCTGACCAAGCTTGGCAACCCCAACAACTGCTCAGCATTCCATTGATTGGTGCGAGAGTACGCCTGAGTTATATATAGGACTGTGGATGTCCTGAATTGAGATAATTTGAGTTCATCTGTGAAAGATGAAGGTTTTGCCATGGGTTGAGGTGTATGTACTCCCAATCACTTACAATCGGGGAGTATGGATCCATACTGCGTCTAGAGGTTTTAGTTGTTAGGACAAGTATATTTAGAGTAAATCTTAGGTCCCCCGCTATTAATTAACTGACGGTAGTTTTTACCGTCAGTGATACTTATATATATAGAACCATATCTCACTCCTCTATCTTTCTTTCTGTGTATGTACTTGTCGATTGGATACGTGAAGATGACGTTCATGCCCAGTGATCAAGTCTCCCCGCTGATGCGGATAGAAGTTGCATATGATGAGGCGATAATACAGAATTTGAAGACTAGTTTTATTTATTTCTGTATTTGGGCTAGGGTAGAAATTGTGTACTGCTCTGACTAGGTTATCTGATGTATGGGTTGGGATTAGCTAGTACATAATTTTCCTGTATTTATTTTGGTGTCATGAACTGGTGTTTGATTGTAAGATGATCATAGGTCTTTATATAATATTTTCTGTATTCTAAATGCGGTTGATAAATGCTTCATTTATTTGCAAAAAAAATTTCCTTGTAAAATAACTAAAATAATTAGTATGGGTTGTGTCTAATGTAACGGGCTGTTACACCCGATGCTAGTTTGAAGCAACCTTTTCAAGCTCCAATGTGCAGACTCAACTCTGACAATAAATAAAGTTCTTGTTAGAATCTTATACTTGCATATTTGTTTCAAAATTACATTATGTATAACAAATTCACATACCTGTTACTTGTTGTATTCCCTAAGTGCATAACTTTATCTGTCCATGCCTTTACAAATCTTTCCTTGTGAGGCAATAACCATGTATTTTTGACATAGTCAACAAAGAATATCCATGGTGAACAAACAACTTCAAACTTTGTGACACGGTCTTCATACTCAAATTCAGTCAGACAATCCATAACACTACCCCATGCATCCATGACTTGGTCCCATGCCTCTTTGGGAGTCACGTATGTCTTGCACTTCGCTTTCACATTCTTGTCAATGTGAAAATGGCACAATATATTAGTAGACTCAGGAAACACAATTTTCACTGCATTCATCAGGGCTATATCTCTGTCAGTCACAAACACTTTAGGCAGTCCATCAAGTCTCCAAAAAAGTCCTCTCAATCTCTCAAGTGCCCAAACAAAGTTATCTTGTCGTTCAGCCTCTAAATACACAAAAGCTGCAGAAAAGTTCAACCCAGTAGGCGTCACACCAACAATCTCAAGTAATGGTAGTCTATATATGTTTGTTTTGTACGTACTATCCATCATAAAAACTATGTTAAAAGCATTCACTAATTTCACTGCATCAGGATGTGTCCAGAAAATATCACGCATTACTTCCGATGTTTCATGGATTCTATGCCAATGAATATACATATCACGCTCAAGTAGGTTCATCAAATGTTGTATTTGTGTCCTTGGGCCTCTTTCACCATTCCGATATGCACTCCTTTCATTATATACTTGTTTTATTGTAGTCACATTATTTTCATTGTGCTCTTTCAATGTGAGGAGAATATTTCTTGGTTTGACCATACTCTTCATCATATCAACGAGCATTGTCTTCTCGTTAGATGTTAGATGACCAGCATATGGATGGCCAACCAATGTCTCAGCTAAATCATGATTATAAGACCCACACAATAACTTCAATGTCCATCCTTCACCATTCTTAAGTGGTGTTCCTCTCAATCTAAAGGGACAATCACACTTTCTAGTCCCAGTCACTGTCCTCACTACATCTTTTTTCTTTGGCCTATACTTTCCACCCCTCTCACAACCCAACAAAACAAATGTCTTCCTTCCTGGTATCCCATTTGATGTGTCTGACCTCAAAATCACAATGACAAAACCCATCTTAAATGCAATCGCTCGAACCTATTTCAGTAACTCATCACGAGTGGGAAACACCTGCATAATAAAACATACAACATCAGTATGTCTATTCACCTTTCCAATTATGCCACTAACCAATTAAACAAAACAATTACCTTATTTGTGAATACAGCAGTACAATCATCATCTTTTTTAATGTCTAGTCCATATTGCATCATTATATCTTCAACCATTGTCTGATCAACATCCATGTCTACTTCATCCGACATCTTGCTCATATAATGGTCCTCCATAAAATCTAATATTTCAAAAAAATAACACTCAATTGAATAAACACAAAAAATCATCCAACAAATTGTCCACATTGTTACCAACAATAATTTAATTATTATTAACTAAACAGGCATTAAAAAATACAATTTCAACTCATTGAACTTAAACAAGTTAATCATAGCAGATACAGTTTTTTTTACAAAATTCCTAACTATATTACGGATGTGTGTAATCCGTAATGTATAATGTAATATACATTACAGATTACTGAATCCGTAATGCAATTACAACATTACGGATTAGACAATCGGTAAGTCTTGTAATTGAATTACGGATTGTGCAATCCGTAATGTCATTTTACGGATTGCCCAAGTCGTAATCCTATTACAATAATTACGGATTCAGCTTTTCGTAATGAACTGTTCACCATTAAAAAAAACCCTTACCAGATGAAGAACTTGAACTGAAACCTCGCCGTCTACGGAGGAAGGAGGAGGAACGAGGATAATAGAAAAACCTATGCTACCTTCTTCACCTTAAATGGAAGCTTCGTCGAAGTAAATACATCAACAATGAAGGCAGCAAACCGACAAGAAGAGAACGAGAACGCGGAGGAACCACCACACCTTGGAGTAGTTGCAATGAAGAAGAAGAATGGGGTGCGAATGACAGAGAGGCGCAATATATCATTATAATCAATAAGAGTATAATAGGAATATATAAATTTATGGGGTGCACAGGGAAAAAAATGAGGTGCCCTAAGAAATTGCCTTAGAGTCGAATTAAGCTTGCTAACTTTTGTGGGCCTAGTTCAAATTGACTTAGTACATCTAGCTAATAAATATTGAGGTTGATTTGTTTTTTTTTTGGTGTTATAATGAGGTTAATTATATATACATTATATCACTGTAAAATTTTACAGACATTCAAATAAATTTATTTTATCATCACATTATATTAATGAATTACATAATATGTTAAAGTGATCAAATTTTATTACATATTTGTCTACATTTTTTTTTTCACTTTGAACGTGAATATAAATTCAACTCATTAATTAATAATACAATAAAGAAAACTTTATCCCCTTAAAACATTACTTAACTTTCGCTTTCCACCTTTCTATTTTTATTTTTTTTATCCATAGCAATCGAAGACAGATACTGAGGTGTTTATAACAACTCACACACTCTCCTAATTTAAATTATGTATAATACACTCTAATTTAACATTATTTATTATAGCTTCTACATTTTATTTAACTGAATAATTAAATTTAATAATTTTAAATATACACACATGATTTTTAATTAAAATATTCGTTGCAAAAATATCCTTTATAAAATTTTACTTTCAAATAAACTACTACAATCAGTCTAATAATAAAAAAAAATGGATAGTTTATATAAACAGTCTTATATTCTAACTTTATTGTCGCAAAAAAATTACCTCCAAATAAGGCATAAAAAAGTTTGAGTAATGTAATGGACCAATGGTAATATTACCTCTCACCCTAAATCTAAAGTTACTCACCATTTTAATCTAAACAAATTTTTAACATGCTAAACAAGTACGAACAGCTCTCTAAACATATTTTTCATTCCTCTACAATTTTTAATGTCACTAACAATTAATTTTTTTTTTATGAGACACTCACAATTAATTTGAAACTTGTCTTCTAGAGGAGATGAAATTAAGTTTTAATTTTTGAATGACCCTTCGTTCACAAGACAACCTTAGTTTAGAACTCTCATTTTCTAGCTTTGGCGTCATAAATAAATAAATAAATACTAAAAACAATAATACATTTGTCCCTTTTTATAAAATATTATTTTGAAATTTTTTTATCCTTTTTTATAAGACTCTATTTTAATGATTTTTTATATTAATTATTTTTTGACCAAAATATCTTTAATTATTTTGTTTCATAAATGAATTGTCTCTTTCTCTTTTATAAGGATTGGAGAATTAAAAAATTTAATTTTAAAAATTAAAACTCCAATGTTATTATTCTTTTTTCATGTATTAATTATTTAAGAGTAAAATTTGAAAAAATATTATAATTATAAACAAATTTAATACTAATACTTAGATTAATAAAAAAAATTAATGAGTATAAATTATTCAATAACATTATAAATAGGGACGGGGGTAATAACATCTTAATTTCTTTTTTCATTTCGATAATTAATTTCACACCTTATCTATCTTAATACAAGTTCTCAGTGACAGAGTAGAAGTAACCGAGGGATGGCGATGATGATGACGATGGCGATGACGGTGGTGTCGCAGTTGCGGTGGGGGTGGAGTCCATCGCCGAAGCAGCAACGACGTCGTATGGTTCCGGTGGTGTGTTCCATCGCTATAGAAAACGCGCAGAACAAAGAGAGAGCGAAATTGAAGAAACTGTTCGAAGAAGCGTACGAGAGGTGCCGCACTGCTCCCACCGAAGGCGTTTCCTTCACTCTCCAACAATTCACCGACGCTCTCGACAAGTACGACTTCAACGCTGAAATGGGCACCAAGGCACGTTTCCCTTCCATTCCCTTCACACTCCAACAATTCAGTTGAACTTGTGCACTATGGATTAGTGTTTTCTGTTTACCTAGTTTATACTATGTGCCAATTGAAAATTGATTGTGTATGAACAATACATATATCCTTTCCTGAGGCAATTCTGCTCGAGTTGGGTAGGACACTATGGGCGGTAAAGCCTCCCTCCGACTATTTAATGTAGTTGCATACTTAGGACTCGAATTCAGATTTTAAACTGGTTTTGGTTTTGGTTTCGTCGTAATCCTTAACATTGCAAAATTATGGACAAATGCAATTGATGTGACCAATTGTTGTTTTGTCATAAATCGTGATATTGTAGAAAAATGCAGCTGATGTGGTGCAAGTGGTGGAGACCCTAAATAAGTTATTGCGGTTGAGGAACATATTTTGGAACCTTGAGAGGGGCTTGTAGTTGTAGGCTTGTAGCCTATATACTATACGTAGGTCATGTTTGGATAAACTTCTCCATAAGCACACAGGAGATGTTTGGATAAACTTCTTCATAAACACATGGGAGAAAAAAAAAAATAAGAAGGTAAAATGAATTGGTTTTCTCTTGTAAGCTAAAATTAACTTATGCACTTTAGCTTTTGTAGAATTTAAATGAGAGAGGCTCTATAAAAGTTAAGTGCACAAGTTGGTTTTAGCTTATGAGAGAAGCTCAATTCTTTTTAACTTCCGTATTTTCTTCTCCTATAAGTGCTTACGGAGAAGTTTATCCAAATAGGGCACTTGTACATTTTAGTTTACCCTTGTGTTTTGGGGTTTTGGAATGGATTGGTGATGGTTGCTGGTTGTGTTTTCAGGTTAAGGGCACTGTTTTTGCCACAGATAACAGTGGAGCTTATGTTGACATTACTGCAAAGTCCACGGCCTACTTGCCTCTGCAAGAGGCTTGCATCCATAGAATTAAGAATGTGGAAGAAGCAGGCATAATTCCTGGCATGAGAGAGGAATTTATGATCATTGGTGAGAATCAAGCAGATGATACCTTGATCTTGAGTTTGAGGTCTATCCAATTTGACCTTGCATGGGAACGCTGTAGACAACTTAAGGCTGAAGATGCTGTTGTCAGGGGTAAGGTGGGTTTTGTGAACAGAGAAACTTAATTCAGTTTAGATTTGGTATCTTTGTGTTGATTTCAAATCCTATTTGTTATGGCATCAATTTGTGGTAATCTGTCAAGTAAAGATTACAAAGTAAAGCATAAGAAGAAATTATTTTATTACCTTTGCGAGTTGGTTTATTTGATCCTGAATTACATTAACTGGTTCATCTACCTATCTATCTATCTCTCCTGACTTATGCACGTTGTATGGCTGGCAGGTTGTTAATGCAAACAAAGGAGGTCTGGTGGCTCAAGTGGAAGGCCTTAAGGGGTTTGTTCCATTTTCACAGATATCATCGGTTAGCTCTTTTGACATTTATGGACTTGCATGCATCAGATTCAAACTTTCCATGTGGCTAGAGCTCAACTTATTGTCATTAAGAAAAGTATAGGGGCTTTTAGTGGGATCAAGAATCAGATAAGGGTGACCTAATTGTGGGTTTTACCAAAGAATGTAAATCTTAAAGCATATATGCATTACGAGTATAAACAAGTTGAGCTGTGCTGATCACTTGAAAGCTTGGCTCGCATAAAAATATGGTGCTCAAGCTTGGCTCAAAGTTAAAACTTAGGCTTGACTTGTTGGAAAAATATGAAGCTCTCGTTTGGCTTGTTTAACTCATTTATAACTTTTATTTATTTATCAAATATATTCTTAATGTGTTTTTTAAGTTTATTAATTTAGTATTTAAAAGACATTTTCATCTTAGAAGAAGAAATAAAAGACGAGAAACAGAATATTTGAACATAAGTATTATGTAATGATAATTTTTTAAGACTACATTACAATTTATCTCTCTTTTCTTTATAAAATTATCATTTTTTTTTATCATTATATATATGTGTATGTGAGCTATTCTCGAGCCTTTCATGTCAAGCCTATAAAGCTTGAGCTAGGCTCATTTATATAACCAAGCCTAAAGTCAAAAGCTTGAACTTGTTTGCTTATTAAAATTAATGAGCTTGATCAAGCATTTAATGAGTGAAGTTTGAATAATTCACAAATAACTCGACTCATTTATACTCCTACATGCAATATACCATGCAACAATATGGAGAATGACAATGCCACAATAATCTTTGACAAGTATTGATGCCACAAACTTATAAATGTCAATCTTCCACTATTCTTATCAATATTGAAATTGGATCATGCAATTTTACTAACAGTATTTATATGCCTCAATAAGTTCATGTAGATTATTCTGGGTAAATAGAAAGTTTCTTTTCATGTTCATTCTTCTGTCCCATTTTAAAATTACAGTTTCAGCTGCCAACTCAAACTGTTTCCCTTTTGCCTCTTTTCTTCTTAGAAATCAGATGGAGAAGAGCTTCTTGAGCAGGAGATTCCTTTTAAGTTTGTAGAGGTGGATGAGGAACAGTCTAGACTTGTTCTCAGTCATCGCAAAGCTGTGGCTGAGAGCCAAGGACAGCTAGGAATTGGATCGGTAGTCACTGGCTCTGTTCAAAGCATAAAACCGTATGGTGCCTTCATTGACATTGGTGGAATCAGTGGCCTCCTTCATGTCAGTCAGATCAGTCATGACCGTATAACTGATATTGAAACTGTTCTTCAACCCGGTGATATTCTGAAGGTAAACATATGATAAGCTACGTGAGTATTTGCTTGGAATCACAGATGTTATGTGGACATAAAATCTCATTTATTATTTGGTTAGGTGATGATCTTAAGTCATGACCGGGAGAGAGGACGAGTAAGTCTTTCCACAAAGAAGTTGGAACCCACGCCTGGTGACATGATTCGCAATCCAAAGCTTGTCTTTGAGAAGGTATAATTCAAAGAAAGGATATCAAGCCTTTTGCCTACTACTTATGTAAATCACGGTTGTGGCATAGAAGTAGCTTCATTTATCATGGTTTATTTCCAGTTTTCCTCTCCCTGCTTCTTTTGCTCTCTAGATTGATATCCTAGAAAAAAGCCAAAATATTTTGTTCCTTCTGATTCTATGTTATACTTCTTTCCATCTCTTCCCTTCTATGATAAATCATCTACTTCAACCCTTTTCATTAGCATTATCATTACCATTTTTGAAAGTGAATGCACACTTATAATTCTTAATCTGTTGTTATAGGCGGAGGAGATGGCTCAGACATTCAGACAGAGAATCGCTCAAGCAGAAGCTATGGCTCGTGCTGATATGCTTAGATTCCAGCCAGAGGTATTTATTTGTTAATTATTTGTTCCAAATCCCAACTCAATAAAACTGAAGAAGCAACACAAGATTAAAGGTGACTAAAATACAAATGGCATAAAAAAAAGTCACTTCTTGCTGCTGCTGACAAAAAGTATTACAGATTCTAAAATAATATTTTAGAATCTGTAATATTTTAAATGATTTAGATGGACTTTTTTTAGTGGATGACTGATTTATATGCATTTCAGTTCTGATGATCTTAGATGGGGATACAAATAGTTCTGATATTTTGGACTCCTGACTAACTGACTCATTTTGCTGACTTGAGATATATGAATATATTCTTGCTTCCAACTATTGACAGTTTCATCTTTGGGTTGGATATATTTCTTTGATCACCTTTAGCATTCATCCATACTGCGAGAGATATATTATTTCACCCCTATCCTTTCGTTTCAGAGTGGATTAACTCTCAGCGGTGACGGAATCTTAGGACCACTTGCCTCAGACTTGCCTCCAGAGGGACTGGATCTGAGTGAGGTACCCCCAGCTGAAGATTCGTCATGATTGAGAATTGAGAACTGAGAGCCCTCTTTTCCTCCCCTCCCCTTTTATTTTTTTTTTCTCTCTTTCATTTTTTTTCTTTTTACACCTTGCTCCAAATATTGTTGTAGAAAGATGAACTAATGTAACGGTTCTTTTTAGCAACTCAGTTTTGTAGTAAAGGCAATTGTAGAACTCTTCATTTTCGGTCCAAAGTGGAACCAGTTCAAAACCAGATTTACATATTTATGTCTCTGATAACTTTATCATTTGTCGTAACTGCTGGCAACCTAATCTGTTACAAAAATTAGCTAATATCACATTGCCACCTTCATTCTGAAGTTATCATGCAAGCAAGCAGCAGCAGCAAGGTGAATACTTTAAAAACCACTGGAATAATGATATGTTGAAAAGATAGACACAAGGCAGCCACGTTCATATGGCAAAAGTAGAAACTCGTGATTCATTATAATTCTATTTACATTTCATGCCAGTGGAGGGTGCGCACTAACTTAATAAAATCAGGGCACATACTGAATTGATAACGTATCACTGGTTTGCTAGGAACTGTTGAGGGAACATACACTAGTTGATACATATTAGGCTTAACTATACATTATAGTAAATTTTAGTTTGAATTGTTTGTAATTTTAATCTTTCAAGATTTTTTAGTCAATTAAGTTTCTCTATTTTTAAAATTAAGTAAATTTGGTCGTGTTAATCTTCAATTTTAAAATTCTTAATTTTTTTATTCAAATATTTGAGAGTTTACTATATATTTGAAGTATAAAATAATTCTAAAATTTTCAAAGTGAGAAATTTAAAAAAAAAAATTGCTAAAATTTAAAGGATTTAATAGAATGAGGTTTATAGAATTGCTGTCAGTGTGTGTAAAATACCACACACAGAGGGATTTATTTATAGCTAACAGTGAAGTAATTATGGATACAAGGTAACAAAAGAATCCCTAATTTCTAGCTATACAATCAGTCCCTACTTCCTTATTTACACATAATAAATCAGAATCAATCATATCTTTAACACTCCCCCTCAAGCTGGAGCATATATGTCATATGCAATGAGCTTGTTACAAATATAGTCAACTCAAGAGCCTTTGAGAGATTTTGTGAGCATGTCTGCCAATTGATTAGCGGAGTTGACAAAGTCAGTGATTATTTCTCCTGAAAGCACCTTTTCTCTCACAAAATGGCAGTCTATCTCTATGTGTTTGGTTCGCTCATGAAAGACAGGATTAGATGCAATGTGAAGAGCGGCTTCATTATCACAGATCAACTTAGTATCCTGAGTATCTCCAAATTGTAGTTGTTGGAGAAGTTGCCTAAGCCATGTAATCTCACATGCAGCTGCTGCCATAGCACGATATTCAGCTTCGGCACTAGATCTAGCAACTGTTTTCTGTTTCTTGCTTCTCCATGAGATCAAATTCCCTCCAATGAGAATACAATAACCAGAAGTGGACCTCCTGTCTGATGGTGATCCTGCCCAATCAGCATCCGAGTAACAGACAATCTTGGCATTGCCTTTATCTTCATATAGGAGTCTGCGGCCTGGTGCACTCTTGATATATCAAAGAATGCATATGAAGACATCCCAATGGCTATCATATGGGGCACTGAGGAATTGACTTACCACACTTACTGCAAAGGTGATGTCTGGCCTAGTGACAGTGAGATAACTAAGCTTACCAACAAGTCTGCGTTATCTTCCCGAGTCTTTCAATGGCTCCCCCTGACCTGGAAGTAGCTTCACATTGGGATCCATAGGAGCATCACTGAGACGACAATCAAGCATGCCGGTCTCAGTGAGAATATCCAGAGCATATCTCCTCTGGGAAATGGCAATGCCAGAGGCAGATTGTGCAACCTTAATGCCTAGAAAATATTTGAGCAGACCCAAGTCTTTCGTCTGAAACTGACTCTGAAGGTGGGATTTGAGCCGACTTATACCAACAGAGTCATCACCAGTAATGACAATATCATCAACATAGACCACCAAATAGATGCATAGGCCAGATGGTGAGTGAAGGGAAAAAACAGAGTGGTCAGCCTCACAACGAGTCATACCAAATTGGAGTAAGGCAGAGCTAAAGTGGCCAAACCAAGCACGTGGAGACTGCTTCAAGCCATACAAAGAGTGTCGAAGGCGACAAACAAGGTGAGAGCCACCAGAAGCAGTAAAGCCGAGAGGCTGATCCATGTAAACTTCTTCCTGTAACTCACCATGCAAAAAGCATTTTTAATATCCAACTGGTGAAGTGGCCAATGGCGGATGGCAACCATGGCAAGAAACAAACGAACAAAAGTAATCTTGGCCATAGGAGAAAATGTGTCCCCATAGTCGAGGCCAAATATCTAAGTATAGCCCTTAGCCACCAATCGAGCTTTGAACCGATCAGTATTTCCATCCGGTCCAACCTTCACTATATAAACCCAACGACAACCAACAATAGTCTTCTCGGGGGCAAATGGACCAATTCCCAAGTGCCACTAGCCTGTAAAGCAGCCATTTCATCCAACATTGCCTGTTGCCAACGAGGATCAGTCATGGCTTCACCTGTAGACTTAGGAATAGACACAGAATCCAAAGCAGAGATAAAAGAGAAAGAGGAGGGAGATAATCGGTCACAATGAAGAGTACAAGCATATAAAGGATTAGGACTGCGAGAGGACCGAATACCTTTGCGTAGGGCAATGGGAAGCTCATGTGCAGGAGATGATGCTAAAGGATCAATAGGAGGAACCACCTAGGAAAGTCGCGACCGTCGCTGATAAATAATTAGTGGTGGTGGGTCAGCGACAACAGCCGGGGTTGGAACAACAAGTGGATCATCCAGAGGAGCATCATTGACCGTGGTCACAAGGAAGAATGGAGTAGACTAAAAGAAAGTGATATCAGCAGAAACAAGATATCGTTGAAGTTGGGGACAAAAACAACGATATTCTTTCTGGAGGCGAGAGTAACCAAGAAAAACACACTTAAGAGACTTAGCAAAAAGTTTATCTTTACCTGGAGTAAGATCATGGAAAAAACATGTACAACCGAAGACACGGAGAAGAACAGAGTAGAGGTCTTGTTGTGGGTACAAAACAGAGTACGAAATCTGATTGTTCAGAATAGATGAGGGCATGTGATTGATCAAATAACAGGCAGCAAGGATCGCATCACCCCAGAAACGGAAAGGAATATGATAGTCAAGAAGAAGGGTACGAGTTGTTTCAACAAGGTGACGGTTTTTGCGTTCAGCAACACCATTATGTTGCGGTGTGTGAGCACATGAAGTCTGATGAAGAATGCCTTGTGAGGTTAAAAAGGACTGAAACTGGGAAGACAAATATTCTTTGGCATTATTAGTGCATAAAATTTTAATGGGCATTCCAAATTGATTATGAATTTCATGTGAAAAACCTTGAAAAATAGAAAAGACATCAGAACGATTTTTCATTAAGAAAACCCAAAGTACAACGTGAAAAGTCATCAATAAAAGTAACAAAGTAGTAATATCCTGAAGTTGAACAGACTCGAATAGGCCCCCAAATATCGGAGTGAACTAAAGAAAAAGGTGATGCAGCACATTTATTGACTCGAGGACTATAAGAATGACGAACATGTTTACCTAACTGACATGACTCACACTGTAAGGACTTAAGTGTAAACAAACTAGGAACCAAAATACGCAATTTTTCCAAGCTAGGATGACCGAGACGTTGATAGGCAAGTTCGGCAGAGGCAGTGGAAACACAGGCAACCGATGGTGAAAGCTGATACAATCCCCCAGACTCATGTCCTGCTCCAATCGTCCGTCCGGTACGTCGATCCTGAACAAGAACAGAATTATGAACAAACAAGACAGAGTAATGAAGTGATCGAGTGAGTTTGCTAATGGAAATTAAATTGAAAGGACAACCAGGAACAAACAAAACAGAATTTAAAGAGAGGTGTGGAAGTGGGTGGGTTTGACCTATGCCACGGACTTTAATTTGAGAGCCATCGACAAGAGTAACAGAAGGCAAAGAGTCTGATAACAACAATTGAGAGAAAAGAGATTGGTTACCGGTCATATGATCAGAGGCACCAGAATCAAGTATCCAAGGTCCAAGAGAGGATGACTGAGAAACAAAGGCCACAGGATTACCAGACTGAGCCACGACAGTAATAGGCGATGAAGATTGTTGGGCTGCCCGAAACTGAAGGAAATCATGATACTCAGTGGCGAAGATAGTGACATCCGCAGAGGAAGCAGGATCGGTGACTTGAGCAACATTCGCAGATTTTGACTGGTCTCGAACTTTGGTGCGACACTCAGCTTCAATGTGGCCATAGCGGTTACAGTAATTGCAGCGACGATTCTTGCCACCACGGTCTCCACCACGTCCACCATGGTGAGATGAGTGGGAGACAAGGGCGGAGGAATCAGTAGAAGTGGCAAAGGGTTGGCCAAAAACATGCGGAGTGGAGAGACGCAATAACTGTTCACTAACCATGTCATAAGTAGGAACAGCAGAGCCTGATAGAATCTGGTTACGCATCGAGTCAAGTTCATGTGGGAGACTAGCAAGAGCAAGAACCATGAAGTACTAGTTACGTTGCTGGGAAAAAGTCTCGGCATCAGTAGTGAAAGGCATTAAATTGTTATAATCAGCAATCAGACGATTGAGCTTACCGAGATATGTCTGCATATCCATATTCTCAAGTTTAGTGGACAACATAGTGGTTATCAAACTATAGAGACGATGAACATCGTTGGAGTAGACTTTCTTGGCCATGTTCCAGACCTCGTAACACGTGTCAAATGCTTGGTATGAAGGTTGAAGGTTCGGGGCAATAGAAAACCAAAGGACGCTACACAAAGAGGCGTCAGATTGCCTCCAACGGGCTCGATCCTTAGCGGGAATGTTCGTAGCCTGAGTGGTCAAGTGGTCGGCACGTCCTTGTCCACGGAACCAAAGCTAGACAACGACTGTCCAGGTAATGTAATTGGCAAATCCAGTCAACTTTTCATAGGGGATAAGTGGGACGTTGGTAAACGTTGTGGCGGAAGTGGAGTCTGAAGGATTCTCGGGAGCAGCCATGAAAAGAAGCCAAACAGGGGGTTGATGAGGCTCGTTGGAGGCTGGGAAGGGCCTTTGTAGCGTTGCCGGCAAATGGGTGGCGCGTTGCCGACAAATGGGTGGCGACAAAAAGTTGTCACGCTCCGGAAAAGGTGCACACGCGTGAACTAACGCTCCGGAAAGAGGTCGCGCGTGGAGGCGCGTGCGGTGGTGATTGGCGGTGGGCTGGCCGACGTGGTGGTCACTGGGGAGAGGCGACAGTGGTCGCAGGCGGGAGGAGGCCCGGACGGCTGCCAAACAGCAGCAGAGGCAGGCGCGGTACTGCACGCACAACTGCGAAGAGAAGGATCGCAACCTTACTCTTCTGATACTATATAGAATTGTTGTCAGTGTTTGTAAAATACCACACACAGAGGGATTTATTTATAGCTAATAGTGAAGTAATTACGGATACAAGGTAACAAAAGAATCCCTAATTTCTAGCTATACAATCAGTCCCTATTTCCTTATTTACACATAATAAATAAGAATCAATCATATCTTTAACAAGGTTAAAATTTGAAGAGGAGAAAATTTAAGACATTTAGTTTGGGTAAATTTTGACATTTTTGTTAATTTTAAAAAGAAGAATGTGATTCAATATGTGAAGATTTAGAGTAGAAAATAACAATTTGAAGTTTTTATGTAGAAGAAAATTGAGAGGTCAAATTTCCATAATTTTGAAAATGAGAAATTTAATTGACTAAAAAAAACTTGAAAGACAAAAATTACATCATTGCATGCTTAAAATAATTCATTTTACAAATTAGATGAGGACTTCTCTTCAATGCCCTTTTTTTTGTCTTTCAAACTATAACACTATATTATCTCGCATTTACAAATATTCCATTAATAAAAACACTTCTTTGTATATTTACTTGTTTTCAGAATATAAAAAAAAAATAAAGAACAAAAACAACCTCCGTTGTTTCAAAATTTTTATTCTGAAAACAATAGAACATCATTACTAATATAAAACTTGTCTAGCCTCCATTCACCATCAAGTCGAGTAAGACCACTTTAGATGATAAAACTCTCCCTTTGAGTATTTAACATTTTTACATACTCAGAACTCGAATCCAAAACTTTTGATTAAATTGAAACAACCTCAGATCAGTTGATTCAAGCACTCAATGATTCATTCACCCGTTCTTAAGTACTAGTATTTTAGTCTTATATCATATAGGAAAAATATTTTTATATAATTAAAATTTATAATAAATATTTTTAAACATATAAATTATATTTTAGATTTATAATAAATAATTTACAGTGTAATTCAATATTATTTTTAATTATTGGTAATTTTTAAGAAAATAATTAAAATTCAATTTAGAAATGAAAATAAAAATAGCAAATTGAAAGAAAAAGAAAAATAAACGGTTGAAAAGATGAAAGGAGTTATTTGAGACGGTTGACAAAGAAGATTTTGAGATAGCTATTAAATCAAATTTAATTTGAAATTAAAATTAAAAATGTATTTGAAGGAAATAAAAAATTTAAAGATAAAGTTAAATACTTAATATATAGAATTATGAAAAGACATGTAACTTAATAAGAATAAAAATAACTCAAAAATATTTTTCATTTAAGAATAACTCCTGAAAATACTCATTTTAAATAGTTACTAAATATTCTCATTCAAGGATTGAAAACTCAGATTTACAATAATGTAAGAGTATATATGGGTAGACAAAGAAAGAGCATGCAACAAGGGATGGGAGAGGTCGAAAGAAGTATTGCCACTAATGATTCACCGTTGGTTTCATATCCTCTGACTAAAAAATATCCTGTGACTTAGTAGTCTTTTGACAGTAAAGAGCAGAAAACCAAAAAGGATATAAAATTTCCCAACAATCACCTAGCCAGCAGAACTGAAGGGAGGAAAACTTCTCTATAGTGTTGGAACTTAGAAGGATAATAGGATAGGATATACAACATACAAATTTCTTAACTCTAGTTAAAGAAAAGAAAGGAAAAACAAAACAAAACTTCACCTGAGTAAATCCTAGACGGGGTTGGGGATTTAGGATCCAGGTTCCAGGAGTGGAAAGAAAACTGCAGGGACATGCAGTTTTAATCCAAGGGCTTATTATTAATAGAGAACAAAAATAGAATTAGAGTTGCAGAGGACCGGACATAGGATTAAAACTGTGAGGTGCAGTTAGTCTTCAAACTGTAGAAGATGGATCCGTCATCCATGTGTTGGCTAACTCTCTTGTTTGCTGCTCTTCTTGCCTTTCTTTTGTTTTTGCTTCAATTGAGTAAGGCCAGCTGCTGATATTTTCACATTACCAATAATTGCAGCAACTAGCTCAGGATCTGTGCAGGCTTTCATCAACTCCTTCTCCCGGGTTGTTGCTTCGGACATGTGGCTGAATAAGTTCATTGCAGTTTTTGCAGCTATACAATAAATGGAAAAGAAAAAAAATTATGTTAATGTCTTGAAATAAAATATCGATAACTCATGCATCTAAAGCTGCATAACTCAAACTAAAGCATAGATTGCAAGGGTCAGGGGAGCAGAGGGAGAGAGTGTATCCTAGACTCCAGGCAAGAAATAATATGCATGCATCAAATGCGGCAGTGACAGACTGACAGCACAATATGAAGATACTAGTCATCAATTATGAAAGAACAAATATACAAACTAAAAAATAGTTTTCTAAGACTTCCTTCTACCAGGTACTACTAGTCATCAATAAAAAAAATTAAGAAACAAGGTAACATTAAATAATAATAAATAAAAAGAACCTTTCCCTTTCTTCAGCGGTCCAGGAATTATCTTCACCCGATATTTGTAAGACTGAACTGCACTGTAAGGACCACAAACAGGAACAGCATATAAGAGAATGTCATTAGGAAGTGGATTCCCAGTCAAGTAATCCACGTCATTTAGTTTTTCTTTCTCTTCTTCTCCTATTTCATTAATATCATCTTCTTCCATTGCCACCCTATCTGCTTGGGAAGTGTCAATAGAAGTCGTTTTGGGATTTTCTTCAGCTTCACCAATTGCATTCCTATGCATTTGATCATCTGGTTGCTCCTTACAATCCCGAGATAAGTGACCTGCCTTCTTACACTTGTAACATATTTTTGGAGCGTCAGAAGGACCTGCCAAATCAACATTAACATTATAATACAATGAGCAAGATAACAAATTAAACAACTGCAATAATTGGCATATAAATATGTTGTGTCTAATTTACAGTGAAGTTTAGATCTCAGTAATCAGGTAATAGATATAAGGTAGTGACACATTGAATTACAAAACATGCCCACCACTGGGCAATGAACCAAGCAGGGTCTCTACTCAACCGTTTTTAAGTGGCCCAAAGACTCTAGTACATGAACCAAATAGTTAAACTTGGTAAAGAATTTCCTAGAAGCTTGCCTCATGACACAGTCAACTTGTTTGGTTCATAAACTCCGTCAATCCAATCATAAAATCAAAAAAAGATAAACATATTATACAAACTAATATATATTACCATACACAAATTTATATAATATAATATGTATGTTCAAGAACCTATTAATGAAATGCATGATCCAGCTAAACTCAAATTGGCTCATATATCTAAATGATTTGAGCTAAGCCAATCAGAACAAACAGTTACAATTTCTATTTGAGCCAAGCTCAATCCAAACAGATTGGCTCACATATATTGAAGCTAAGTTTTAAGGCAATCCAATTATATTATCAAGCTGAGACCAAGCTTGGTCAGCTCAATTTCAGCAAC
The DNA here is from genome assembly GCA_026413185.1 of Pueraria montana var. lobata. Lineage (NCBI taxonomy): Eukaryota > Viridiplantae > Streptophyta > Magnoliopsida > Fabales > Fabaceae > Pueraria > Pueraria montana. The sequence goes on from CM048656.1 coordinate 19,006,030, forward strand.
ACTGATGATGAAACTATAGAAAGGCTTACCACTGCCAGGTTTTTTCCCTTTGTCCAATGCATCATTTTCAGATGACGTCTCTTCCTTCTTGATTGATTTTCCAGAAGACTACAAATACCACAAAAAACCAGCTTTAGAGTTAAATCATGGTGGAGCCTGGAAAACAGAAATATGCAATAATTACATGGGAGGTAGTAATATGTTCTTGAAAATTTCCATTATGGGATCTCTTGTATACTTTCTCCTAAACTGATTTATTAAAAATATTTTTTAGGAAAAGATTACAGCATTAATTAAATTTAACATCTGTGGACTCATCTTAACTAGGCATGTAATATGTATCCCAGACAAATGGTGCCTTCAATTTAAAAAATATAATGCATGTACCATACACAAGGCAAAAACATATCAATTATTTCTGTGGTCTGTGGATAGAAATGAAAGGACATGTAAGCTACTGAACTCACAGCCAACAATGCCATTCGGATGCTCCTTTCTTCCTCGTCCTGGTCAGCATACTTCTCCTTTATCTTCTTAAGTTTGCCCTTCTGTCCACGGCTGATTTTTTGACCACCACCTTTTTTCAAATTTTGATCTTCTTTCACTGGTAGATTAGCAGAAATATCTTTTAGCTTTGATTCATCCATTCCATGTTCAACATTCGAATCTGCTTCTCCATGTTTCTGTTCTTTTTTAAGCTTTCGTCTCTCAGCTTTAGATATATAAGGTTTATCCCTTACTGCAGCTTCGCTTTGTTCAAAATGTTGTTCAGTGTCTAAATCAATTTGAGTCTTCTCAGTTCCATATTTTTTACTTGATTTAGCAACAGATCCAAGTTCCAGAGCTTGATCAAGAAGTTCCTCAAGTTGAGGGGTGACAGATGCTAAGCCATTTCCAGTTCCATCTGATAATATCTCCCTATCAACCATATTCGACATACTTGTCTCTTTTGCGGGGAAATCCTGTGAAATTGAAGTTTCAGCATTGATAGTAGCCAAATTAGTTTGAGATGAATCTGCAGGGAAGTCTTCTGGTAGGGGTTTGTGTGAATCTGCCAACAAATTACCATTCCTTTCTGAGTCAGTTGCGGATTTTATATCAGTGACATCTTTCTCAGACTCTGAATCAGATTTGTCTTCTAGAGGGCCAGTTTCTTCATAATCATCTGCTGCTTCCTCCTCTCCTCTTACTCTTCTTTCATTTAAATGGGATCCCAAGGAACTCTCATCCAAGCGAAATAGTAGGCCAAAACCCATGATAAGAGGGTGTGGTGGAAGAAAATTTTTCTTTCCACGGATCATGAAACTCCCTACTGTCAGATATTCACCCGTAGGAGCAGTTTTACTAACTTGATGAGGATAAACCCACCAGGCACTAGTAACAATTTTCGAATCCCATGCCTGGCTATGGCAGACCTACATTCCAAAATGATGTGGAAGTGGTAATGGTTAACATTTGGTTTAATTCACGACCAAAAAAGTAAATTTAGATAACATAGTATGGGCAGGTGTTAAACACGTACTGTGAAACATCCTGCTTGATTTAGGGACAGAGGTGGAACTGGTTGTGCAGGCTTGTGATTCTTGATAACTGTACTAGAAGCTCCATGCAGATCAGCATGTACATATCTATTATATAAACAAATCAACAAAATGAGAGAATTAGAAATCAAATCATACTTCAAAACAGAAAAAAGTTAGCACATTTTAAAGTAGAGTATAATCATTTTTATTTCTGAATTTTGGTTAGTGATCACAGATGTTCCATGTGCTTTAAATTGCTGCTGAGAATATATATTAGTTCATTTATTAGAAATGACATAGTAAAAATAATTTGAATTACTGAGTTGAAGTGACCATGACCAACAAGATATAACTACCGGTAGTATCAAGTGAAATGTAGAAAACAAGTCTAACCAAGGAATAAAGTGGCCTCCTATGAAAAAGGGGAAAGAGACAGCTGATGTAGCAGATGCAAATGGGGAAAAACAGTATATTTTTCAAAGCGTATTTAAAAATGGAAAACCAGTATATTATTCTTAATCAAGTATATAGCAAGTTTGGGTTAAATATAAAGTTCTTTCACAAAGACATACAAGTTCACATATTCCTCGAATAATATTGACACATGTTAACAATTAAGTGTGAATTGTTCAAAAGAAGATAGCATCTGAACCAAATTTATTTTCACCATTACTCAAAACATTTTTTCATCAACATTTAAGCGTTAGCCTTAAGGAGCTAGGAATCTAGGAGTGTAATATAACAAGAAATACTCACAGATCTCCTTTTGACATATAACGCTTCACTATCAGCTCATTTTGCTGTGCATCATGTCCACTGATAACCAAATAGTTCTCACTGCTAATGAACCAATTAAATTTCTCAAACCAGTGGACTTTACGCATATGTGAAATTGAGGCAACAGTTTTTTCCTGGAAATAAATTTGATAAAATAAAAAAGAAGAGAAAATTACATACAATTAATTAGTAGTTAAATAAAGCGATCAAGAATAAACAAATCAGACTAAGAGCTTGCATATCAATGTGTTATATTATATATTATATGTATACATTAAGTGCTGAAACGCCTATTTTAGTTTCCTATTGGGAGAGAAGAAGCAAAAGGTTAAGGTTTAAAATGAGGTATTCTCCAACAATAACAAGAAATGATCAAAGGAAATCAAATCACAACCCCTTGAAAATAACCTTTGGCCAAATATCATAAAGAGGCCAAAATGACAATTATCTCCCATAAAACCATAGCATGAGGTAACTTTCATTACAATTTAAGAAAAAACACATTTTTTTAAAAGAAAATAAAAATAAAATAGCTTCATTAGAGCAGAGAAAGTAAAGTGTGGAAGCAGATTATAAGAAATTTGCCTACAAAAAATCCAGAAAAAAACATACAGGGTAAAAAAAATTTACAGGCAATTAAGAATGAGAGGAATTCCAAGATAAGTATTAAGATCTGGTAATGGCATATTTCTAAAAGTGAGCACAAATTGAAACTTGTATGTCCTACCACAAATGGAAATCCAATTAAGTAACAAATTTATAATGCATATGATATATAAGATGGTAATGACCCAATAAACTTCTTAGAAGTTGAAATGAGACAAACTCTGTTTCTTAATTCTTCCCATAATCACAGACCGCACATTTACTTTTTTCCAAGTTTCTTCTACAATTTATTTATGAGATAGCAATCTAATAACTACATATCAATTAGCAATATAGATTAAAGATTCACAAATACAATTTCTAACCACCTGATTAAGCTGTAGGCGAGTCTTTCTCTCTGCAGCTTTAAAAGCCTTTTCATGGGCAGTTACAGTTTTTTCCTGTTTGCTCTCCTGCTTTTTCTTCTGTTCATACCACCTCCGAGCATTGGCATGTGCTGAGAGAGCTAAATCAACTTCAACCTTGAAAATAAACATGCTATAGTTATTAGTTACTAATGTTAATCATTCAAGGGGGAAAACATTAAAAATCCACATGCATAAAAAATATGAAGAAAATCAGTGATGATAGTGACAATGGCAAGATAAGAAGTTAATGAAAAATTGATAATACTGACTTATTGACATAGACCAACCTATAAGAGAAGGATATAAGGTAAACATCAATGACATGTTTCTCCAGTCAAATTTTTTGTTTCCTTAACATGTTATGTTTGGTTGAAAATCATATAACAATAGCAGACAGTTTAAGAAGCACAAAACTATACACAAGTCTTCTTATGCACAACAACTTACATGTCTTCAAGAACTTGTAGGCTGAATAAATCAGTCTGAAGACAGACAACTTATAAATGTTTTAGGTAGCATAACAGAAGATCAAAAGAAAAGTTTTAAACATAACCCATGTCAATTTTTGTGGCAATGGCAGCATATGCTACACTTCAGTGCACTTTGTTGGAGCATGACTCTTGTTTTTAAGGAGGTTTTAATGATGGATTGGATAGGTTTGCTCCGTTGGTTTTTTTTTTTTTTTTCTTGGTTTTTCTTTTCACTTCTTTCTTAAGGAGGATTCATTATCCTCCCTACTCTTCGTATTTTTTTTCAGTCTTAATGAATCTATTCTTTTATCCAATAAATAAATAAATAAAAACCTTATCCACAGGGAGTGTCTTCTCATCATCATCCATTTCATCAAGATTGTTGCTTAACAGTAAAGTCATGCAGTTCCTCTCAAGATGGAGCTTGTCAATGAGACCAGCTACAGGGTTTCCAGCTTTCTTTTCTTCCTTCACCATCCGAGCAAGGTCATCCCAGTTCATACCCTTTGCAAGAGCTACACGAACAGCTAATATAGCAGCATCCACATCTTCCAAGTTGTATTCTATTAATTCTGCCATCTTAACACAGTGATCAGCTTCTTTCCTCAAAACATGTACTCGATTTTCCTACACAGCAGAAATGAGATAAATTATGCCGAGTATCAGATGTTCTAAATATTTATTTGAAGTTATATTTGCATCCTGTCTTACTACATTCAATCATAATGATTTTTTTAATTTATAGATTGTAGCCAGTACTCAAAAAATACATACATCTGATTAAAATTCACCCCTCTAATGAATCTGAAAGAGAATAAGGAATTTAGAGCTTGTTTGGTTCAAAAAAGCATGTTTTGTCTTCATTTCTATCATGTTATTAATGAAAATAAGATATGAAAACAGAAAACATTTTATGAAATCAAGCAGACCCTTATTTTCCTGTCCCTGTCTAGCAAGAGAAATACAATTTCGAGTAGCATAACCCAAACTGCTATATTTGGCAAAATGGAAGAGATAGATAGGAAGCACAGATACGACATTAGATATGGAAACAAAGTTAGACTTCCAAAGAGCCCAAGACATTAATGTATTTCATTTATTATTTATTGAACTTAGAAAAATGACTTGTAATTAAGGGTATTTTTGTGAAAAAATAATTAATGCAAGAGACATTATGGATTGGTTCTTATAAAAAAGACTGAGCACCACTTCTAATATGGGTCTTATAAAAAGGATGGAGGGAGTAAACATATTTTGAGTGCCCAAATCATGAGTAATTTTGAGTGCCCAAATCATGAGCTTAAATTCTCTCCTTCAAATTAATGCCAAATTTAAACAAGCTCTTTGTTGTTTCATCGCAACAGACAACTGAAATCCATACAAATTTGAAGGTTACAAATTACACCACTGTTGCAACCTTGAGAGAATCCTAAGACTAGCAAGTTTAATAATGAAAGGTGCCTAATTTGAAATAAGCAGAGGCATACTTCGTTATAAAATAAAATAAGAATGTGATGTTATTGGAATTGGACTTAACATTCAGTGTAACAGCATATAAAATGGTGACATGTTAATAATAATAATAAAAAAAAATGAAAACAAAAAATCACCCAAGTATGATCCAGAATGAGATATTCCAGAAACAATAGTGTGCACATGGTTCGGCTGACTTTCCAGAAGTGTGTTAGTTTGGACAACAGGGCAAGAGCACCAACCTGATCCTGGCGAATCTTATTAAGTTTCTGAGCAGCTGAGTTTTCTTTGACTTTCTGCTGTTGTTCAGCCCTTTGACTCTCAATTTTGCTATAGAACTCATCCAAGGCTGCATCAAATGTCTCAAACTTTGTATAATCCCTTGACTTAAACTGGTTGAGTAAGATGGGGCAGAACTCATCATACATCTGTATCAAAAGACACAGGTGTGTAAACACTAAATTCCAAAAAAACCATCTGAGTAAGCAGTTTTTTTATTTCCATTTTCTCCTCCATATTTACGATACCACTAAAATTGTAGAAAAATAGAATATAACCTGGCTAACACTTCCTGGTTGAGATATGAAAGAATCCTTCCCCAGATTTTTGTTCTGCATCAAAATGTATCCTTCAGGGACTATTTCACCTGAAATAACATCCTGCATCCAATCTTCAAACTTCACAACAGCTTGGACCAATGCCTGAACAGTAGCATCATCCCACGTTCTATCTTTGGGAACTTTTGTACTGGGGATTAGGCCAGCATCTAATATTATATGTTCAGAAAGTGCAGGTCCATAACCAAGTGCCTCCCCAAGGACAATTTTCAATGTGGGAGACGACTTCCCACCTTTTTGGGTTCCCTGCTTCTCTTTCGCTACATTAGAAGCATTACTTCCATTTCCATTGGCCTTAACAGCCTCATCATTATCATCTTCCTTGGAAGACACTAGGGATGTCCGCAACTTTTCAATAGTAGTTCGCTCAAAAACTCTACAACTTTCCACAGGGTAACGATGGCGTGACATAATTGCAAGCCCTTTATCATCATCCCTGTCATTGACAAATTGAAACCATACCACTAATCACAAAGACATTCTTAAAATCCCAAAAGATAAATTAAATAAGCAGATAATCCATGCCCCAAGAACATAAATAAAAAAAGTACAAGCAAACGCATTCTGAAAGTAAAATAAAACAATGTTAATTAATCAGTCCCATTTTCAAAAGCAAGGTCCGGCATAACATTCAGCATAACATGCCAAGCCAATTAGCTCGACTAGGAATAACATAAAAAATTCAAATCTAAAAATGTGCTACATACAAAATCAATAGGACAGTCTCTTGATCCTCCACAAGTACACTTATTTTTCACTCTTAACAAAAGATCATGTGATTGTAAGCTAGTGAAAACATTCGCTACCCGCAAGCAAATTTTCAGTTGTGCGTTCACATTTTATACCACTGTGTAGATATAGGCAAGAAATGGGAACTAGAAAGCAGAGGAGAAATAGTAAGAACCTGTGAGACCGTAGCAGAGTCATGACAGTAAAATTAGAATCTGTGAGTAGGATGTTCCCCTGAGCATACAGCTCCAATATAACATAGTTTGCATTCTCCCCAAGTCCAAATTGAAAGAGAATAATCTGTCACAGTTTTCATAAACAAATTAAGAAATTTCATTTTTCATTTGGGAGATAAAGAAAAGGGTGATTGATGGATGGTGGAAGGAAGGAGGGGTTATACTATACTATACTATACCCGATCGTACCCAAGTTGGCGCACATCCTCGAGCCTTCTGGTCCGAATGTGCTTCCTCAATTTGAGAGTGAAACCAGAAGGGGTGTTGCTTTTGTCACGCATGTAGATAGTAGTGTGCAATCTCACGCCACTTTCCATCAGCAGCAGAACCTTCTCGCTCTCCCCGGATTCAGAAACTCCACTGCTGTTCATAAGCTTGAACACGTAGGTCTGCACAAAGGGGAAAATAAATTGAATTGGGGAAAATGAAAGAATGAAAAACGAAAAAAGAGGTAGTAGTACCTTGGGAGAGAGATCGTAGACGTTGGAGCATCGCATTCCGATTAGCCGGCGGAGGCATTTGACCTCGGCGGCGACATCGGCGGTGTTCATGCGCACCTTCACCATCTTCTGTTAGGGTTAGGTTAATTAATTACCGCTGCTTTGCTTTGAGAGATTATTACTATGAAGGAGAGAAACAACAAAATGGACTCTCCCCTAATATTTCGATTTAATTTAATTTTATACTTGCTTGGTTACAGAGGTTGAGAAGGAAAAGTAGTATTACGATTCTCGTTTCAGGAGGAAGACCAATCTTCTCTTCTCTGTTTGCTTGCTTGCGTTGCGAGGAGAGGGAGAGAGAATGGTCAGGGGTGTATTGAACTAGGTTTTGTCCCGTGATTTTGTGTTTGGAAATACATTAGTAATATGATTAGGAGAAATAATATTTCTCTATTGGTAAATATATAAGTAATGACAAGTTTGTTTAAATTTAAAAAAAAAATATTTTTAAAAAGTTATTTTTTTAAGAAGTATATAGGATTTGCTTTTTTTAAAAAAAGTTTTCTATTTTTTTTTTTAAAAAAAGCAGTTTAATCAAGCATATCAAAAAAGAAAAAAAATTGATTATTTTATTAAAAAAAAGTGATGTTTTAAAAAAATAAGTTTAAACAAAAGGGTCAATATCTAATTGGTTTCATTTGAATATGAGAAACTCAATCATGTAATACTAAACACATTCTAAAATTAAAGATGTTTATGACCCCTCATATAAATATGACAAAATTTAATATGATATAAAATTAAATTAAATTTTAAAGTAAAACATTTTAAAATCATAGTAAAGATATAAAATCATATTTAAAATAATACAATATAATATGATGTAAAATTATCTTAGTTTCAAATATGAATAATAATATTTTAGATTTAAGTCAATCATATTTTGTAGAGTAAATTTTCTTTTCAAGATTTTTTTAAAAATTAATTTAAAATATTTAAAATTGTATCTACAAATTAAAATCTTAAAACCTATAAAAATAATAAATTAAAAATTTGAAAGAAAAAAAATCAACCAGGATTAAATAAAATCAAGTAGAAATATTAGAGGTCAATGCTTAAAATTTGATAATTTTGTAACATTGTCCAATTATAAGCACGTACACGTTTTTTTTCCCTTTCTATCTACTGAATAAATTGTCTCTTTTTTTTATTTAAATATCATTTTTTTTTTATCATGTGATAACCTCTCTTGTACGTGTACTTTTTTTTTATATATTACTTTCTTAGAAAAAGATGCGATGAGATATTTTATTATTTACTACATATTATCTCTATGTTCAAATATTTTCTATGTAATACGATTTTATTCAAGTGAAAATACAATTTGATTTACATTCAAAATTATATTTAATAATTTAATAAGTCTTTTTATTAAAACATTAAAAAATCCAAAATAAAAAATAATGTATGTATTTAAATTAGCTTTGTATAAAATCATGTGGCAATAAAGTTTAAATATTATTTACTCAAGATTCTATTTTCTTCATACGACTTTCAAGAAAAAAAAATTATATTACATTCTTATTCAATTATTATATTTATCCTCATGAATCACTTATATAGAGATAATTGAAAGAAAAAAACAATTTTTCTATTTTCTAAATAATAAGAAAAGAAAGTTTTCAAATGCATATGACATAATCTTCATCGATCCTAATGGCTAGTGTAGATTGCTGGAAATAAGTAATTCTTATCAACTTTGCTCTTGATTAGAGAAAAACTTGTAACCTCATTTTGCCTTCCATGTGATGATATAGGACCAAAACTCAACCCCCATGGTCATTTAAAAGCTGCAATATTGGATCTCTTATTTGCATGCCAACCTTGTTAAAAAAAATATAAAAAAAATTGCATGTCAACCCAACAAAAAAGAAATAATCGGTGAGAGTCAATTATTATAATTAAAAAAATGGCATTTGGACACTTAGGATAAATGTGAACTTTTAAGCCTGAACCTTACTATAAATGTGAACTTTTAACCTTGAACCTCTTTGGAAGAATAATAGCGACCACCCCTCACCCTTTAAATTGTCCATTGTGGGAATTGAATAACAGGGATTGTTTAGTAATTTATAAAATGGGTCATGAGTTCTCTTTTATTTTTGGCCCACATTACATATTCGGCCCTGTTTCTTTTTCTCCAATTCATTGCAATTACAATGACATCATGTTTATGAAAAAAAAAAGCAATAAAATTATGTCAAACATGAATTAAAACAAAGCATGAAATTTGCTTTAAAAAATTATCCAGCATTGGATAAAAAACTTCTAAAGGTGCAGTTCAGTGTTACACAGTATAGATGTAGTTCCGTAATAAAAAGGTTCCTAATAAAAGGCATTATGCAATGCATAATTAAAAGTTTTAAGAATCTTTCTGTGACCATAATTTTTATTTTATAGACAAAAAAGAATATCATTAAAAAAAGAAAACCAAAACTAACAAAATGGATGTCAAGAGCTAGTAAAAAATACGAAACAATAGAAGTTGGTATTGAAGTGCCTCAACACTATGAAAACAAAATTTCTAACTCAAGGTGAATATTAGCCAAAAAAAAAAAAAAAACCCTCCCCCATCAATTACAAAGTACAAAATCCAGCAATCTGAGTAGTTCCTATAGACATTAATCAGCACCAAAAGTTTTTGAATGAAGGACAAGGATGCATACATTCACAATTCCCTCCTACTGCTACTTATTTTGGGTAAGAAGATATCATTTATTTAAATGGCAGTATATAAGTGAAATACACTAGTCAATCCATTACGTTCCCAACCCTGTGACGAATGTAAATAACCCCTTTACACTCTCCCTACCAGAACATACAAAAATATTAAAGCCCACCCTCCAAAAGCCACATTCGAGTTTGCATTCTTAATTCTCCCAAGGACAAATTATATTATTACACACTTCTAGACTGCACATTTGGACCATCGTAACTAAACAAAATAATGACCAGCTGAAATAAACAAACTCGCTGCAAGTGCCTCGTGTAAGCTTCATTCCCGTGATAAAAGGTCATCTAAAATTACTTTGATAGAGATCATAACCTGCAAGGTCTGATGTCTATTTTTCTGAATAACTTCACTTTATCCACACACATATCCGCCTGCCCACCATCTGTTTGAGCCGCATCCTGATAAAGCCCGGAGTACTTCCTTAATGTGTTGAATCATGCTGTAGGTGAAAAAATATCCATTAGGGAAGTGTAAGTTACCGAAACTGCAACAACAATCCCATAAACCACAATAGCCCCATAAAAAGAAAACACCTCCAACCCAACTCCTTAAAATCCATACAATGAAATATTGCAGGCAACACAAAACTAAGAATAACACATTGCTTCCTACCAAGGATAGAAAATCAACAAAATTAAACACTAAAAGTGCCACCAAGCTTATATCACCAACACCATCAACCACCTCAACCACAAGTTGTACCTAAAGCCACAGAACCATTTCTCAACCACCTCATAAATCAGGTTCATCACCAACAAAAAAGTGAAGAATAAATTGATGCAAAGTCGTAACTGAACCAAACCACTTGCCCCAAGACCCAAATTAGTGGTGATAATATCCTTGGCTTCTTCACCAAAAGCAAAGTAACCCAGACCTTCAAACAAACCAAACAACACAGAAATAAAACTCATCCCCAAACCCAAAACACTAACAAATTTCTCTTTATGCTTATTGCTTAGCCTCAAATTCCTATGGCAGAACCATTCCTATTCCTTCAAACGCATACAAAGCCACATCTATATATGCCTTAAAAAGCACATACATTTAAACAAATATTTTATGGAACAACATCCTATTTTAAAAAATATAATGCAAGGTTAATAAACACACCTATACATTTTTTATATTACTTTCGATGGACCAGATCCATTACAGTAGTTGGGATCAATGTAGAGAAAATGGTAGCAAACATAGAAGGATCATCATGCTTTTTGGATTAATTTGGACTGTTCCAATGTGCTTTCAATTCTCAATTCTGGTATTAAAACTTGGAGTGGACAAGTTAAGGATATCTTTTTATCGACCATCACTCATGCTTTTATCGACCATCACTCAAGGGTAAAATGTCATCTTCCATAGAGGAATTCAGTATTCTCAAGCAGTTTGCTGTTACGGGCCACCCCTCTAAATCTCCTTCCATCACTCAAGTTTTTTGGCATAAACCCCTCAGAGGTTGGGTGAAGTGCAATTCGGATGGTGCCTCTAACGGAAACCCAGGAATCTCAGCTTGTGGAGGTATCTATAGGGACTCAACGGGCTCTTTTCTTGGTGGTTTCTCAGACCCTATTGGTATTTCTTTCCCCTTTTATGCTGAAATCCAGGCTGCTATGAAGGCTATTGAAATTGCTTACAGCAGAGGTTGGCTGCACCTCTGGCTGGAATGCGACTCTTCACTTGTTGCAGCTTTCAAATGTATAGATTTGGTTCCTTGGAATCTAAGAAATAGATGGAAAAACTGTTTACATCTAACTAACCAAATGCATTTTCGCATCTCTCACATTTATAGAGAAGGCAATATGTGTGCAGACAAGCTTGCTGCCTTCGGTGTGAATAGCTCAGTTTTTCATTGGTGGGATAGGCCACCTACCTTCATTTTGGATTACTATACTCGTAACAGATCTAACATGCCTTGTTTTAGGTTCCGTTGATTTTTTTGGTTGGTTGCTGTATGACTCCTCTTCATGGGTTTGGTATGGTCCCCCTATGTTCTTTTGTAACTCTTCTTCTGTTATATATATCATTGGTGTAGTGCTAGTGGTGGAGAGGGATTTGCTGCCAACATAGTTGGGAGTTTGATCTCTTTTTGCATGCTCTAGCCCCCATATTTATATAAAAAAAAATAGAAGGATCAGATCATAACTTAATACAGAATTTGTATGATCCAGCAAAGGAAGTTTAGTCATAGTACATTACGTGTGTGTGTGTGTGTAGTTTAACACATATATAACCTCACATTTAAACTAAACAAAACAATAATATATAATCTTATTCTTAAAAACGTACAAAATAACTTGCTTTCAACCATAAAAGTACCTCATCTTGGACTTGAACTGCAAAGAATTCCCCATGCCTCCTCTCCTTGGAATAAATACCTGCTTCGTCTTCCATATCACCAATACATATATATCATGTATTCAATCATTTCAAAAAATATCATGAAACATTATTCAAATTAGATAATCATTTTCACATACTTTTTCCTATGAAACTATAAAGCCTTTAAAAACGTTTATAATCCACTTGCAGTTCATATTCCGAATTTCCCGCTTCACTACCCACAAAGTTGATCTATCCACCAAGCCAACAAATCAATAAGCACACCATATTCAGAGGTAACAATTAGATGTCATCTCGTTCATATCTAAAATACAGCAAAAATAATTTCACCTTACATGACAACAAAATCATCATACACATCATCTTCATATGTGAATTAATCATGTGACAGTGAAAAGAGAATTAGCCTAAAATGTATAAACATACACAAAAGCATATGATATAGTATATTATTATTTCTTACATCTTTATGACATTAGAAATTTCAAATATCAATTGTTACCTCAATCACCAACTGGTCTCACTGCAACAACCAAATAAACCAGTAAAATGGAACATTTGTTAAAGGAAAGAACCAATTAAATTAAAAATAGAGGTATATGGAAAGAACAAACCCACCTTCAAATATTCAGCCAACTACTCAACGTAAAATACACACACCAACTACTCAAGTTAAAATACACAAACTAATAGCCAACTAAACTACCTGGAACAACAAAATAATCCACTAAATTAGCAGACATGATGTTATTCACAATCTAATCAGAGAAATTTTGCTGAAAAAACACAGGACTAAGCTTATCAATAGCCAATTTTTTTTCCAAAGAACTTTGGCAATGCAACGGTTTTTCATAACATGACAAGATGGATTCAATCTCATGAGGACATCTAGTGTAGTATTTATCTAATTCAAAACATATAGGGAAAAAAAGTCACAATAGCCACTCACCAAACATGAATTAGCATCCACCTACTGCTTATGCGACACCATGGCCGTTTGATGTGGGCTATAAACCTTGAACAAAAAATTGAAGCCAATTAGTTTATGACAACTTACAATACTTGGTGTTTTGAAACAAATTTGGTTCATTCCCAAAAAAAGATGAATGCAACAATAGAAAGCAGTACAATAAAAACAAAAACCATGTTTAAAACACATTCCAACAATTAAAACATGGCAGTTTTTTTTTTCTCTTGAAATTACCTATTTCTTTTCTTTCTTCCCTTCTTTTGTTCCTCTTTTCTCTTCTCTCTTCCTTTCATCTTCTTTCCCTTTCCCTCTCCTTCTATCCGTGCTTTTCTTCGTCTCTATTTCACTCTGGCCTCCAAGGATGACCGTCGACGCAATCTCTCTCAGTCATGGCTAGGATCTCGGCATGACACCACCTCCTCTCCCAAGGATTATAGGAGTTTTTTGTATGGTTCAAAAAAGCAGGAGGTATCGATGTAATATATGTAAAACTCAAGAAAAATCCGTGTAATTTACTCTAATAATAACTAGTGCGTGTCTTCTTGCTATGCACTGGATGAATTTTTTTTTTTTTAAGAAATGAAGTAAATTTTTTAAGAAATTTTTTAAGAAACGAAGTAAATTTTTTAATTTATACATAATAATATATAAACAAATTTATATACTTAATTTAAAAACATTTGATATATGAATCATATTTTAAAAAATTATTTATTAATAATAAGATTTTATAATTACTAATTTAAATTCAACTATTTTCAGTTTCAAAAAGTATTTATAATAATTTTAAAGTTTAACATTTCAATAACTCAATTATAGCAAATTTTAAATGATTAAAATTAGTCAATATAAATTTAATTATTTAATTATGAATTTCTTTGAATATTTTTCTGAGTTTAATAGTATATATAATGAAATTAAATAATTTAGGAACAAACACAATGTGCATAAACAATTTCCTTTTTTCAATTACTACTGCATGTAATTTTAATAGTATATACTGAAAGAGTAAATCAAACAATAAATTAGATAGGTGACAATTAGGAAAGAGAAGGATTATTTGTTTCTAAAAAAAATATGTGGATCCAAAAAATAATTGAGGAGAGTTACGAAATTAAATAATTTTTATCATATATTAATAAATTTTGTCATGCATTGTATTTGTATTTATAAAAATAGATAATTTTTAAAATATTACCATTTAAAATTATTAATTTATTGGTAAAGTATAATAAAAGACATAATAAGAATAAATTAAAGAAATAAAATAATAATATAAATTTGAATATATTAATATTAAAATTCATCAGTTATATATAAAAAATTTAAATTTCTTTCCTTGAATATTTTTTTATGAATCTACAATATATATGTTCCTTGAAAATTTTCTTTCCATGATATTATTTAATATTCATACATATATCTATATATATATACATATATATATATACATATATATATATACACACACACACACACACATATATATATATATATATATATATATATATAAATTTATCAACATTTAATGTAATGCAATATATTAAAGTTCAAATTCATGAATTATATAAAAAAATTAAATTTCTTTTCTTGAATAATTTATATGAATCTATATTATATTATATATATATACATATATATATATATATATATATATATATATATATATATATATATATCAACATTTAATGTAATGTAATATATTAAAGTTCAAATTCATGAATTATATAAAAAAATTAAATTTCTATTCTTGAATAATTTATATGAATCTATATTATATATTTTCATTGAAAATTTTCGTTTTTTAAATTGATGAATAAATTTTAACGGTATATATTGGATTTAAGTAATTAGGATACAAACATTAATCCAAAGTATACAATACATTTAATTTATCAAAATAATTTCAATAATTATTTAAAATTTTCAATCAATCTATTCAAGATTGCATGTTAATTGAGAAAAAAATATTATATTTCTTACATTGAATGATTTTTTTTATTTTAATAGTATATATATTGATTTTAAATAATGAAGGTACAAACACTAATACGAAATTAAGATAAAAATATTAAAACCATCATTCAGAACCCTAGATAAATCTTCAAAATAGATAGAGAAGAAAATAAGATATTTATACATGTAGCTTCAGATTATTGATGAGTAATGTTTGCCAAAAAAAAATGAAAGATAAAAGAGAGATAGCTCTTGTAGCGTTAGAATAGGAGAAAAGTCAGTAATACAAAACAATATTGCATAATTAAATGTTAATTGACAAATTGATATTGTGGAAATATTGAGCACATATTTTGTTTACATTAAAGTTGCAACAACATTTCCTCCATTGATATTGTGGAAATATTTGACACATATAATTGATGAATCAATTACATTCTAATTAAATGCTAATTGATAAAATATGTGACACATATATTAAAATATATTTTTAAATTAATATATTTTTAAATAATGTTCAAAACAATTTAAATGCTTTAAACAATTTTTCTATCTTAACAAATAAAACAACACAATTTAAATTTATTTTTTAATATAGTATACTAATTTTATCAAACTAATTTAAATTTATTTTTTAATTTAGTTTGATAAAATTTATTAAATAAAAATAAATTAAGTTTATTAAATAGAATTTGTAAAACATTTTGGGGATTAATTATATTAGAGATTGAAATAAAATTATTTAAAGCAAAAATATCCTTATATTCTTAAATTATAGGGAAATGAAATTGTATTTTTAAGATTAAATTAATGTTGTAAAATACTTTCGAGATTAATTATAATATTGATTGAAATAATTTTGAAAAACATTTTCAAAATCAAAATATCTTTTTATATATAAAAGTTTAACAAAAATCTTAAATATAATAGAAACATTATATTAATTAATTAATATATTAATTAATAAGGAAATAAAAAATATTTTCAAAATTAATTCTTTTATTGATTGAAATAATTTATCAAAAAAACTTTCGAAAACAATTATATTTAAAAAATATTGCAAGGCTCTTTTATTTCAAGTTATTTTAGAGATTAATTGAGAGAATTAACTTTATTATGTGGTCAATTTATTAAATATATTTTTTTCATCGGTTCAAATTCAAATATAATTTATAGTTACTAATTATTATGAAATAAATTTTATTCCGTGAAAATGTTATTATGTATATTATTTTAAATTAACTTAATTACTATTTTAGTCCTTGAATTTGGGGGTTGTGCTCTTTTTAGTCCCTGAAATTTAAAAATACTTTTTTTAGTCCTTAAAATTTTTAAAATTACTCTTTTTAGTCCTTTTCCATAATAAATTGGTAATTTGTGGCTATTTTTAGCTGCTAAAATTTAATTTTTAACCACTAAAATTTGCATTTTAAAACTGTCATAAAGTGTCAGTTTATCACATGAGGGACTAAAAATCAAATTCTAAAAGTTAAAAATTAAAACAAATTGCCAATTTATCATAGAAAATGACTAAAAAGAGCAATTTTCAAAATTTCTGGGACTAAAAAAAGCATTTTCAAAATCAATTATCTAATTAAAATTAAAATTACAGTAACAGAAATTATATACTAATTAAAATTTAAACTAAAACCACAAAAAATAAAAGAGGAAAATTAGCATATAATTTGGTAGTGGTGAAAGAATCAAAGTATCCCAACGTGGGAGTTAATATAACCTCATTTCTTGCAATTGAATCCTATCATTACAAAATTAATCAAGCAAATTTTTATTCCTTTATACAATTGAAGAATGTGAATTGAAATGCTATGAACTTGATATGTGATATTCTAAAATGTCCATCTAATATATTTTATGATATGTGACAGTTAAAAAGATGATCAAAAGACTAAAAAAAAGTAAAAAAAAGTGTAAAAAATTTTGTACAAAAGAACTGTAGGCACTTCTAATCATCAAGCTACAAATACCTTGTTCTCCTCTACTGTGTGAAGGATAATCAAAATTCAGATTATTCCTTTTATCTTTTCTTCTTTCTTTGTCTCTTCATTTTTTGAAGCTTTTTCACCTTGTAGCATCTTTCCCCTTTGTTTCTAGAGTTAACAAAAGCTTTTTTTTTTTTTTTTTTACCTTGTAACTTTGAGGATGACTTATTCAAAACATCGTTTGTGTGAGATTTTGATTGTACACCCACTTTATCTTTCTTCCCTTGGCACTCCGTGCATGTCTTCAAATGATTGGAATTTTTAGATAAAATTTATCGATTCAAGAATTCATTCAAACTAATCAGGTTTAACTTAAACATTAGTTTTTATGATCACCAAAATTCAAAACCAAAAGACAAATAAAATTAATTCTTTTGTAAAAAATGAATAAAGCAACAATGTGAATAACACCGCATCAACAAAAGGAAATAAAAAATAAGACAATTAACATTATAAAATAAACTAACAATCATAATTTTTTTCTAGAGAATGAATTTTAAAAAATATACCTTTTTTTCCTTATACAACTACAGATCGAGTCACTGACGAAGGACTTTCTAAAAACATTTTTGTTTCTAATGTTATAGACAACAAAACCAAAAAATGAGGGAAAAAGAGAGGGGATGAATGAGAGAAAAAAATCACCACAAAAAGAGGAAAAGAAATCAATACCTCAAGGTTGAAGGAGAAGACAAAGCGTAATAGTAGTTGGAGGAAGGAAGGAACAAAAAACAAAATGAGTGAGAAATTATTATATGAGAAAGAAGAGACACATAGAGAAGAACATAAGAGACGCTGAGAAGAAATAGAGATGTAAAGAGAAGATGATAGGAAAGAGAATTTAATAAAAATTTTGAAATATTTGAAATTTGAATTTAATTAACTAATTAATGTCTAGGAGAGATTTGTTGAAATTTAAATTAAATGGTGTTTATTCAAATGGTAATAGAATTCAAATTTAAATTTTTTAGTTACATTTAATTCATTTTAATTATGTTGACCTTTTTTTAAATGTGAAATTACTTTTTTATCCTTGAATTTTTTGGGGGGAAAATCTGATTACTAGGTGTATATTCCTTTAAGTAATAAAGGAGGATAAAGGATATCTTGAAGGATGATAAATCCCTTTTTACCAAAAAATCTTCCCTCCCAAACACCCATCCAATTCCTTCAACAGCAAGATTTTGAATTCAAAATCATATCACATACAATGACCACTTATGACAATACGTGTACCAACTCTTAGCTTACTCTTCTCTTTGCATCGAAAGCACCCACAACCACTCTTAGAAACCGTAACAGTTGGACCTAACAATAAACAAACATCATACCTAAAATAGCCCCCAGAAAATAATAAAATAATAAAAGACAAATGTAAACAATTGTCCAAGTAACATATAGTTCCTCACTTCTCTCCAAATTTTTCGGTCTCTTATCCTCTCCACAAAGTGAAAAATTCTCTCAAATCAGTTATGCCATGCGATTGGTTTTAGAAGAACTCCCACGAGACATCAAAAATATCTCACAAAAATAAATAAAATAAGTTCTCAATGATGAACAGTAATAGATAACATCTTCCATTGTATTGTTTATTAATGAATTGAATTAAGATTTTAAAGAATTTTGAAAGACTATTTTTTTAGGCAAATGCTAGTAAGTGCCCTTAGGGGACTGACACTGGTTAAGGAATTAAAAGGGAAAATCATTTTGTTGGGATACGCAAAATTGGATTGTCCATAGTTTTTTTTGCGCTCGATTTCCACATTAAATACTTTCTCCTTTTAATTCCTTAACCAATGCCCTTAAAATATCATTTTGGTCATTTGTTTTTTATTTTTTATTTTTTTTTTCATTTCCACTTTACATGTGTCTTTCATGTATTAGGAGGGATCCAAGAAGCTTATCGAGCGAGAGTCTTCATGTTGTACGCTTCGTAGATAGTTATGGCTTTTGGTTCCATATCTTGGGCTTGTTTTGAGCTCTCATAAACTATGTCCAAGGACTTAAAGATAATTTAGAATGATTTAAAATCGTCCAAACATTTCATTAATAGTTTCTTCATCCTTTATGGTGAAGATTTTGTAATGTTTGGTTAGAATAGTAGCTTTTTTGAGTTGCACATCCTCATGCCTTCATAGGTGATGCACAAAGCATCCAACATTTCTTTGGCTATCTTCAAGATGTAAAACTTGTTATACTCAATTCTAGTTAAAGCACAAGTCAAAGTATATCTAGCTTTGTTGTTTAGCTGAATAATGTCTTCTTGAGTCCACTCAGTTTCTAGTCTTGTGATAGGAATATCTCTGTGTATAATAATGTGTCAGAGTTGATACTGAGTTAACTTGATGTACATCTCCATAAAATCTCTTTGGATAATCTTTTCCCATAAAAGCAAGAGGCCTATAGAGGGAGGCTCTTTCTGGTCCTTGCAAATCTTGGTTTGCAATCTCGGATCTTTTTCTCTAACACGGTCAAGTGCTTAACCCTTTAGAGGCTAAGCTCTAATACCAAACTATAGAAACTGGGGAAATAAAAGAAGGGAGTTGAATTGTGTTTCAAAAGCTTTTTCTAAAGTTTTGTAAGATGCAATATTGTTTATAAGCTAAATATGCTAAAAGAGAGTTTGATGATTTGAATGCAAAAGATAGTTAGTTTCGCAATGACTTATTTAGAAAGACAATTGTTTGAAACACAACTAAAACAAATAAAATCAAACTTTGAAGTAATAAAAAGCATGGAGAATTTTTATACTGGTTTGTTTCTATCACTAAGACTACATCCCGTTCTTGGCTAACCCACCAATTTCCAATATCTTGTCCAAAGATACAAGTATCATTTCCCAAGCCACTTCTGACTCACACCAAAGTAGTTTTACACTTGTCTCTTCAAGCAAAGCACTCAAGTATTCTTTGAAACAAAGTCTCTTTAGGTTTCAACCAATTGTAAAGAATTGGTAAGGGTAAGGGCTCATAGACTATATTGTCTTATAGACGAATGTATAATTTTAAGCTCGAGTCTAAACTCTCAAGACATACAGATGATTTGACAACTTGAAATCTTAAAGAGAATTACAGAAAGTTTGAATACAAAGAAAGCTTGTTCGTGTAAGTCGTTTTCTTCTCTCGCTTTAAACTTCAACTATTTAGGTTTATATATAGATTAATTCATGAGAATAGCCATTGTGAGTTATAAAGTCATTGTCTTCGTCTGACTTTCTCAAAAATGGCCATTAGACCATTTAATGCACATCACTAACTATTTATGTTGATATGATAACTCAACTTGCTTATCTTCAAAGGGTGCTTAAATTGAGTAGGATGTTTATCTTCAAATTTGCGATTTGACTAGATCAATGGTCAAAGCAGACTCATATCAGTAAATACTTTTAAAACAGACTCATTTTTAAAAATAGTTTATAAAAGTGACCCAAATGGGTCAATCAACCCCGAATGCCTATATAAGCATCGAAGCTAAAGACTTTTAATGGGTCATTCTTTCTCATCAAATTGCCTCTTATAAATAGAATAAAAATAAATTAAGGATGTGAGTTTATTGGTGGGACTTATTTTGTAGAGATGTTGAGATGCTAAGTTTGAGAGAATGAATATCATAGACTAAAAAGATACTAAACCTTAAATTAATAGTTGACGTGTAAATGCCACGTCATCAAATTTTACACGTAGCAAGCCACGCCAACATTTAACGACAAAAAATAGACAAGAACTAAAAATATGGACAAAAAACAAGTTTAGGGACATTAACCCATAAACAAAAAGTTTAAGAATCAAAAATAGAAATATTGAAATGTTTAGAGACTAAAATATAGTAAACCTGAAAAAAAATTATCTAAATTTTGTTCTTAATTTTTAAACATAAACAGAATGGACATCAGTAACTACCCTGAAATCAGTAAATGGGGTTTTAGGTCTACTTGTTTTATTTTACACCATAAAAGAAATTCCAATACCATATATAGGTTCTGATATGAAATTTAAAATACGCATTTCAATTACGTTCAATAATTCAAAATCTTAATTAGGCATTCATAGACTAAATTAACTTCATCCTATTTAAACATGAATTTAATAAATATACACTGACAATGTAAAAAAAAGTACACTATCAGTACATATATTTTTTCTCATTAAACATTAAAAATTCCCTTATTTACGAATTATCTCTTATGCAATGTCATGGTCGTCAAGTTAAGTAGGGATAAAAACATCGTTAGTTCCTGAATATTTTAATTCCTATACAAATTCAATATTACGAAATATCCTACTTCATAATTATTTTATGCCAAAAAGTGAATTGTACAAAAATTATATTTTAGGTATATATACATTTAAAGACAAACTGACAGACAAGATAAAAACGAATATATTATGTACATGACATTTCTATCCCCAGTTCTCATTACATTGGATATTTTTGTTCTTTGTGCCGCTCTGACGCTTGTCTACAAGTGAGTAATCCTCTACTGCTATGGAAACAAAACCATGCGGTAAATTGCACCTCCTTTTAACTCAAATCAAAGCCAGCATCAGCGTTTATGGCATACAGTAGTTTGGTTTCCAGGTGCTCTTTACTGCATTGAAGAATAAGTTTGTCAGAGAAAATAGTTAAAAGAAAAAATAGATTAGTTAAAATAAAATCCAACCTACAGTATCAAGGCCATGTGAAGATGCATGAATACGACTGAAGAAAAATGGCTCCTGTTATTGTGGCTCAAATCTAGAGAATCTTAGCCCATGTCACAGTTCTCTTGATTATGTTTAGTTTCCAATATAATCTAGCCAATCTTTGCAAATTATTTCATAATATATACTATTAATTGATAAAACAGAATTTCTCCTTACTCATGTCAGTGCTATCAGTTCAGTTCCAATATCTTTAATTCTGACCACTACAACAGTAGACAAGCAAATTTTCCATGTACGCAATGGAAACTGCAAAGACAGGCTAGTACTATGACGAACCTTTTATAAGGTGGAAGCTTTAGTAAGTTCATACAAGTAGCTGATGTCGGTAATCGGTCAAGAGCTTCCTCCGAATCATGACCACCGGCCCTACAAGAAGAGACATCAGACAATTCCACTCTGATCTTTTTGTCTGTAAAATATACAAGCCTTGGTAGAAATCAATTGGAGCAAATATTTTAATACAATCAAAGCATTTACCTTTGTATGCAAAACAAAGGTTCAAGATATTGGAATCCAAGCAATGGTCCCCGAGAGCAACCTGTCACAAACCTGTAAAGATAATAAATTTTTAATTCATACTAACAAATGTCATAAAAAGAGCAACTAAATCCTATTGCGATGTACATCTTACTTCAAGATTTTCTTCTTGTTTTCTAATGAAAAGCCTTTGAGAACTGCCCAGAACATCTCAATAACATAATGCTCCTATCAGTCGAGATCACACGTCAGAATTCACAAGTTAAATAAGAAAAAAAAAAAACCGTTCAAGACCAAAATGGTTGACCTTCCCATCATGACATAAAACATTCAGACTCTCAAATGGGTATTTAGACTAGATAGATGGCAAAAATAAAAAGCATAAGGTACAAGATCAGCAAACACCTTTTTTATACAGAAAAGTTTAATTAAAGAGAAAAGAAAGTAAAATTTAGCAGAGCACAAGATATCCTTCAATGTGGCGGAAAGAAAAAACCACGTTGGAGAAATTTCCGCGAAACAGCAACCAGAAGATATAAAGACAACTAGATCCAGTAACAAGTTTAGCAAGGCCCCCTTAAGGATTTGATCACTATGCCCCAACCAAATGCTATGCTCTAAAGTCTAAAGGGTTGTAAAGACTAAACACTTCCTCGGAAATTGTCTCCTTATTTTTACCAAGACCCTTGGAATGAGGCATCAAAATTGATCCAATGTTGAATGGCAAAACCAGTGCTCATCAAGAACTCCAAAAGATTGTTCCAAACTCCAAAGGAAAGTAGTCACCTTACAAAGTTACAATGCAAAATTAGATGCTATATTGTTTATGAGCTTGTTGAATTTAGAGGGGCTGATTTAGGATGGAGTTACTTGAGTGGAGAAGGGAATAATTTAGCAACATATGTTTGTGTGTGTTCACTTTATAGATTAAGTGGGTACTATTTCCTAGGCTAAGAGTAACTTCATTGATTTATTTAGACATCAATAGAAGACAATTTTCATTTCTCTCAAAGTTTCTCTAATTTCTCTCTCTCTCTCTCTCTCTCTCTCTCTCTCTGAACTCAGTTCCTCATTCTCTCTTATCTCTATTCAAAACCTAATAATTAATAATATTAAAAAGACTTAAATAACTTTTAGGTCCCTAATAAATTAGAGAATTTTGCTTTGGGTCTCCGATAAAATTTTTCGTTGCTTTGAGTCCATGATAAAAAAAAGTTTTCTTTTGGGTCTCTGCCATCAATTAAGTGATGACGTATCCGTTAAAAATTTTAAAACGCGATTTCCGACGGCTCAAAAACCGCCACTATTAATTAAAATAATAAAAAAAAATAGATCTGAGTTTGTTCTTCTCCTTCGTTCCTCACCCCAATTCCAATTTCAGATCCAACACAAATTAAACCAGCAATCAAGGAACAACAACAAATTAAACCATCAATCAAGGAACAAACCAACACCATCAAACCAATTGACATGATAATTTATATTTACTCATCGATGCAGTTCCCTTTTTCTTGGTTTGAATCCGATTATTCTCCAAACGATGCCCTAATTGAAAAAATTTGCCATCTTCTTCTTCATCCCGATGTGGGTTTACGAAATTGGGTTTAGGAATTGACGCGCGGAGAAGGGGAGGGAGAGGAGGGTGGAGACGGCGTGGAGCGAGGTTGTCTAAGCGTGGCCACAGTGGGCGCGACAGAGACGACCTCGTCAAGGGCACGCACGGCATTGGGGTTAGGCATTGGCGCACAATTGTGACGGGAAACGGAAAGGGGCGCGTGGGTTTGGGGTTTTGAATTGGATTATGGTTGGAGTGGAGGGCTTCAACGAGAAGATCGAGAGGAATAAGGGGCGACATTGGTTCTCAGTAAGGAAACACAGCGGCGCTGGTTCTCAAAGGCAACGAGAAAAAGCTTTTCTGATTTTGGGAATTATTTCTGTTTTAATTGATTTAATTGTTTCTAGCGGTTTATAACCGCCAAAAAATGTAATTTAATTTTTGAAATGAATAGTGGCGATTTTTGAGCCGCCAGAAATCACATTTCAAAGTTTTTAACTGCCATGTCATCACTTAACTGATGGCAGGGACCCAAAAGAAAACTTTTTTTTTTTATCAGGGACTCAAAACAATGAAAAACTTTATCGGAGACCCAAAGCAAAATTCGCTAATTTATCAGGGACCTAAAAGTTATTTAAGCCTATTAAAAAAAAACTAAGCAAAAGATCAATCTTGGGAAGTTTTTCATTTAGAGTATCATTGAATGTTTCTTGCTTTGGTGTTACTGACTAAATCCCCACATAAATACCAGAAAGCTTACACTATGATAGCCTCCTGCATAGTTTGTATGCTGCCGCAAATCATCAACATCCAAGCTGTCAAGTGAACCTGATATCAGAAGCTGTGGAAAACAATAGTGTCAAGCAAGTTGTGTTGAGTACTAAATCACATTGAGACACAAACTACAGATTCTAAAAAAAATTGAAGAAATAGTTGAAGATTGAATCCAAGAAAATTGGCAGTAAAAATATATATAAAAAAGTCATCATACTAATGAAGTTCATCAACAAATGAGTTCATATTAAAAGACCAAGCCTTTCAGCTACCACACGTCTTCACAAAAACAACTATGGCTATTAGCTACAACACAATGATATCATTTCAAATGCACTTTATACTCTTAGAATTTGAGCTTAGGGCCTAACTCATGCCTAGGGCTACCATCTTAGAATTTTGAGTCTGAACCTAACTCATCCCGAAAAGCTAGCTTATGAGGTGAGGATTGTCCCCCACTTAAAACACTATTTGGCCATATCACTAGACAATGTAAGATCTCCAACACACCCCTAAAGTCAAGGACTAGGCATTCGCGAGCATAAAGTTTTGCAAGACTGGACATCTACTTATGGTTTAATAACAACCCAAGAATGGGTGGCCCAAAAGGCTCCACTACAATATATTGATAAGCAACAAAATAGAAGTATATTGTTATTTATGGTCTTTTTAATTTACGAAATAGTAGAAGCTTCACTTCGCTGTTCAAAAGGATGGGGGGAGGAAATGTTGTCCAAAAGCAACCAAGTAACAAGAGAAGAAAACAAACAGAAAAAGGATAGCATCAGATCAAAGAGGTCAAAAGCACACAAGCAAAAACAAGGAAGTCAAGGCATACTTTTCACTTTATAATTGTGGATCATTAGGAACATAATTTGCAACTATAGACAAAAGATAGTTATGTACACAACCCTCTTGCAGTGGCAAGGGTATACTATGACATGTAGGAGAAAATGATAAGCATCCGGTTGTTGAACGGACCCTTAAGACCACCAGGCAAGAGCAGTAATCCAAATGAAAAAAGCATAGCTTTAGAGGCTTAAAAGTGGGTCAAGATAGAAGAAAACCTGAAGTTCATGCTCATTAAACATATCAATCCAATCCTTCTGAATAAGTTGCTGAAATCCTCTCAGGAAATGAGAACTTTGTTGACGTATCTAAAAAAAATAATTATTTTTAGTATAATGGAAGCATAAATACAGTCACACTGAGATGCAATTCAAACTGAAACAAATTTAAGCCTTGTTTGGATAAACTTTTCCACAAACACTTACTGGAAAAGAAAGAGGTAAAATGAATCAAAATTTTCCCATAAATTAAAATCAAATTATGCACTTCAACTTTTGGAGATGCTAGACAAGAGAGCTTCTAAAAAAGTTAACATGCATAAGTGTTTATTGAGAAATTTATCCAAACTCTTACTTTACCTGAAAATTCAAGCGGTGATTGGCTACAAGATGGATAAAAGTAATGACATTCTCATTAGTGACACGAAGGTTCTTTCCCCCTGGAAGCAGCTCCTCTTCTGTTTGCTCTCCATATTCGTTGTTTACTATAACAAAATATAGTTCCAACTCCGAAATGTCACGCTCATAATGCTGTTAGTCAAAACAGAATCAGTGGGAAAAGATTGAAACACTCACTGAGAAAATCAAGGCTTCCATACAAATCTATCACTAATTCCCAAAGTGCTCGTGTTACAAACCCCTCACCCCTAGTTCTTATCTGAGGACAACATAGTGTTAGAATATCTTAGATATTTGTGGTAGTATATCATGTATATATGGCAGGATACTAGGATCGATTTGGAGGAATGTTCAGAAGTCAGAACTAATTCAGAACTGGATATAATTAGGATTGAATTATTTGAACTGTCCAGACAAAATTCCACCCCTGATCCGATTATTCTTAGAATTCTCAAGTCAAAAATATCTAAGATATTATAACATATAGCGACGAGGGACCTTCATGCAAGGAAGCGGTTGTTTTCTCAGGGGGATATTTTTTACTGGCTTTAGTAGTAAGCATAGGTACATGCTACTCTATTAAAGATAGATAAGAAATGTACGAAAGAAATAAACTTAATTTGCATGACACATTTCAAAAATGTATGTATTGTTTTTAATAAATTAGAACATTTTATAATGTATGCAACAATTAATAGTTTTAAGCAACGTCAAAATCGTGTGCATAGGATCATATCATCCAACGTGTTTTGGCTTCCCAAGATATTGTTAAAAACTCAAGAGAAACTTAGAAAAAGGAGAGAAAAGGATAACAGATTTTATTAACCACTTTAACAGTAGCTTACATCAGAGTATTTATAGACACAGCATTCATAGAGACAGCTGGCATAACTAACCCTAACTTACTACTAACAACCCAAGGATGCAATAACTGCTCCTGTTTACAACTCTCTCACAGATATCCGCACTCCCACCTGAGAGTGTTCCACGGTTAACTCATGCTGGATCATCACTCGAATTTGTGGAATCGATGGATTTTACTCCAAAAATAGTTATCCTATGTTATGTTGTAGACACCCTAAATCAAGTTGCAGGACCCTTGACTCTCCTCTGTTGTCATCATTCAACCCTCTCTGATCTGGTTCTTCCCTAACCATTCTCCCTAACTGTTAACCCTCTCTTTTCTTCCTTCACTCTTCTGGTTCACCCCTATCTCTTTGGTTCTCTTCTATGGCTCTCTCTTCTGTTCACTCTCTTTTCTGGTTCTGAAGTTTGGTGCATGGCTCCATTTTGTTGCCACATGTTCTTACGACTTGTATAAGAGCTAATAATTTTCAATTTTAGTTACATGTTTGCTGTAATTTAGAGATTAGTTTTCATTTGTCTGTTCACACATATGTATGTTCATATGTATGAATGGCGTTACAATTTCAAGATTCATGTTACGAATTTACGATCCTACACCCCCCTTCCATTCCAATGTTGAAACTAGATTTTGACAACCTTGGTTTTTTAGAGACTAGTTTTTGTTCCTTTGATCACATGCATGTATGTATGTTCATATTATGTATTGTATGATTGTATGTATATATGAATGATAATTTGTGTCACAATTTTAAGATTCGTGTTACAATCCTACACCCCCCTTCTTCCATTCCAATTGAAACTAGATTTTGACAACCTTGGTTTTTAACATTGAAATTTTAGTGCATACTGTATATCAATTCAAGAACCTATGGCATGACAATTCAACACGGTGCCATCATAGCCCTTCTTCGCTGTGTGTGTATTAAAAAAATTATGTCAAGCTATATAGTTATAATAGTTTTTTACTTTTTTTATAGCTTATACATATGCAAGTACGATCTTAAGCTGTTATTTTATTTGCAACAAACATTGTTCAGTCAAGTAGTAACTACCATAAGTAAATTAATTCCGTTAGAGTTTTCTCAAGAATTAAGTAGATGTCAGGAATGAAAGCCAAAGAAGTGATATTACCTTTAGAAAGATAAGATGACGATATAATTCTGGGTCCAGGGAAGGCAAGTCATTCAAATAGTTGTGCCTGATACAAGGAAAGAAAAGGCATAAGAAAGCAGGAAGTATAGCTTCCTCTTATAGCATTAGCACACTAATCTCTAATCAAACTAATGCATCTCAAATTAGTCATAATTTCTCATTCTTTTTCTACATATACCTAGTACATTTAAGCATGTTTCTTTACTAATTTGCATAGTTTTATCTTATTGATTCATGTTATTGCTCTTTTGTTTATTTTCTATATAGGAAAGAAAAATCTCAACCTTTAGAGAGGATGGAAAGTTAATTTGGATTGAATGCAGAAAGAAAATAGGAAGTCAGAGACCACCACACCTCCCAACGGACACTTGGGGAAGTGGAACATCCAAAATTAATTAGAACATTTTAATTGATATATTTTATTATGTTTTTGGGTCTCACTTAGGAACCCTTATGTTTTATTATATTTTGGGGGCTTAATTACCAAATTGGTCCCCAAATTATTTAAAATGATTCAATTTTGTCCCCAAATTTTTAAAAATGCATCAATTAGGTCCTTTCCATCAAATTGAACTGACATCGTTAAGATTAGAATTTTGACAGTTTTTATTTACAAATAGTGGCGGCTAAAAGCCACCACTATATTTATTATTATTTTAAAAATAAAAATTGCCTTTTCCCCCTTTCCAAAATCCAATAAGAAACCCACAAGAAATACACAAATCTCAAATCGAATCCAAAATGCTCTGAATCTTTGGATATGCATTTGTTGGATGTATATGTTAAGATTCGTTGTCATGTTCTCAAGTAGCAGTTTCGGTAATTGTCTTTCTGGGTCGGTTTGTATTTTATATTATACTCCGCTTGGAGGAAGGGGGATTCTGGTGACCCTGTGCGGTGAACCTGGGGGATTACACCTTTATATATGTATATTTAGCACATCTTGTGCATTAATATGAAAGTCTGTTGCTGATAAAAAAAAACAAGAAGAAGCGCACAAATTTGAAACTATATCAGAAACCCACAACAAGAGATGCAGGAAAATTATTGTAATTGATGATAAAAATTAAACCCAATACACGCACGAGTTAAATTGGCACCTTGAAAGCCACATTTATTTGTCTTAGACAACTGCAAAGAGCATGAGATCTGCTTCCTCAATTCAACTATTTTCACAATTCAACTATTTTCACAAACTCAAAACCCAGAAAATTAAAAAAAGAAACAAGAAATTAGAACAAGACCGAGAAGCAGAAACCAAAGACAAAAGCAGAAAATTTGAATTTGGTGAGAAAAGTGAAAATCTTTATTGAATCTTAATAAGCTCACAGGGAAACTGCAACTCCTGGGGCTGTATGTGGAGGAGCTCGCCGGAACTCATGGTAGAGGGATCGGCGGGGATCGACAGAGAGAGATCTGGAGATCAGAGAAGTCGTTGGCAGCGGCCCGACGAGGGAGTCGAAGGAGATTGTGGTGGGGGAATCGGAGGATTCAACCCCACTCCGTCAAGCAATGACGATACGAATAAGATATGAGGTTGTCGATGTTCTGCTCGTCGTTGAGGGAGGCATAGGCGGCGGCAACAATGGTGGAGGCCAATGCGGAGACAGTGGGTAATCTGATAGTGGTCGGCGCTAATAAGGAATGGAGGTGGTGGCTCAAGGTTGGAAGAAGATAGAAGGAGAAAGGAGGGACGCGGAGCACCAAACCTTTATGGACCTAAAGGGCTCTGGTCCGCTGGATGCCCTAGAATGTAAATCTTTATTTTTAAAATAATAATAAATATAGTGGTGGCTTTTTAGCCACCACTATTTGTAAATAAAAAAAGCCAAAATTCTCATCTTAACAGTGTCAGCTCAATTTGACAGAAATGACCTAATTGATGCATTTTTAAAATTTTGGGGACCAAATTGACGCATTTTAAAATTTGGGGACCAAATTGAATCATTTTAAATAATTTGGGGACCAATTTGCTAATTAAGCCTATTTTGGGCTTTCTTTAGGATCCTTCAAATTTTCTATCTTAGGCCTGCTTTAGAAACCCTACATATAAAAAGGTCTTAGAAACTCTTAGAGGAGACTTTTGTCTCTCTTGACAGCTAGGTTTTCTATTCTCTTTCTATTTTCTCTTTTTTCTTGTGTTCTTATGACTTCCATGAGGAACTAAACTCTTTTTACAGTCCAAGGTTAATCAAGGCTAAGTTCTTAAAGGATGATGAGCTCTAACCGCTCTCTATCTCTTTCTTTTTTGAGCATTTATATTTCTACAATGCCTATTACCGAATTACTATTTTGTTGGTAGTGCAAAACAGTCCTTTGTCCAATTAATAAGATAGTATAAATTATAAAACAAATTAGGACGGTAGATCTATAATTGTCTATTAGTCCTAATAATTGGTGGTAAAACGGCAACACTCGTGTAAAAATATAATCTTGTCTGAATGAACCAAGCTTGCATGTTTGTTGACTAGAATTGGGTCTCTTCAGGACTTAATGCTATTGCTAGGTTAAATCCTAAGAGTTTATTTAGGCTTGTCAATTGGTAAAAGAAATAATCAATGAACTTATCTTGGTTATCAAGAAAGTAAGGAGAGATTGGTTATTAAAGCTTGTTAGTAACTAGAACCAATTTGTTTTAAAGGAAAAGATACATCCTTGAATCAATGGTAACCAAAGCTAAGATTTTACCTTGGGCTAGAATTTTCTCATCATTGAATCTTAATCATCTTTTAGTTTTGCCTATTCCTTTAATTATCATTTTCTTTAAACTCGATTACTATTCAACCCTCAACCCCCCCCCCCCCCCCCAATTCTCTTTGTTTTAATTTCGTAAAAGAAGTAAGCTTTACCAGTCTGTATGGATATAACCATACTCACAGTTCTACATTAATTATTTTATAAAAAGAGTACGAATAAATTTTATTGGATTGACACCCATCACAAACACAGGAATGGACTTCAAAAACAGACAACTCATTTACTGCTGTCATGGAAATCCACTTCTATAAGAAGTGCACACAGCCCATTCATTTCAAGAAATATGCATCACATGAATGCTACCAAGTGTCATTTGTGAATCTCAAACATCAACATAAAGCAGCTGGAAGCAAGTAAAAAAATGCATGGAAACTCAAGATTTGAGCATTGAACAATCTAAATTTAAATAGGGAAAAAAAACTAACTAAAGCAGACAAACCAGAGACACCTAAGTCTTACTTCTGTTTCAATTTGCTCAAAAAGAATGTAGCAAATGGTAAATCAACCAGAATCCCTTCAAACATAGCCTGCAAATGTA
Source organism: Pueraria montana var. lobata (assembly GCA_026413185.1). Taxonomy (NCBI): domain Eukaryota; kingdom Viridiplantae; phylum Streptophyta; class Magnoliopsida; order Fabales; family Fabaceae; genus Pueraria; species Pueraria montana. The sequence continues at coordinate 19,037,654 of CM048656.1, forward strand.
ATTTGTAAGCATGAAGTTCAGTTCTAATCAAGCAAAATTAATATATGAAAAGAATGCATACACACAAATAAGGGATACAGACCAGTGACCCATGTGACAAAGAAAATACAATAGCCATCGGGTGGCAGATTCGACCATTATGCAAGGTCCCACCTTATTTCAAATCGCTTGAGCCTAACTCAACATCAAAAACTAGCTCAAGGGAGGAGAATTGCCAAGTCTTATATGGAGTATTTTGGCCCTACTCCTAGCCACTATGGGACATCTAAACACACAACTCTTGCACCAAGAACTAGACATCTGGAGCGTGAAGTTTGCAGGGTTGTACTGCAGGTAGCCCAATATTAAGGCTGCATAGGCTCTGATTTCATCCTATCTGAAACTTAATCCCAAGAGCTAGTCCAATAGAGGAGGATTGCCTAGATCTTATAAAGATTATTTTGGCCATATTTTTAGCCAATATGGGACATCTTGACATGCCTTATTAAAGAGACGGGGAGGAAAAGGGACAGAAACATACCTTTGCAAGAAGAGTACCAAGAAAGTGGAAAAATTGGAGATGTTGTTCATGTATCATTCCTGATCCAGGATTAGGATAAAGCAGGTGATCTGCTGTTTCCTGGATGCAATGATGTTCAGAATTTCAGATTGCCATAAACCAATAAATCACAAGGTAAAAATATAAGGACTATCAAGGAAGGAGTATTAGCTGAAGTAATGTCCAATCAGACATTTCAAAACTTAAAAGCTTATTTATTTCTGTAATATTTTCAGTGACACGATACAGACAGTTAGTCGTTGTTATCTGGCATAATAGCAGTTATATTTTCAAACTTTAGCAAACTGCACAGTTTATTCACTAGAATTCTTGTCTTTCACACTTCACCCTTTAAAAAGTTATACATTCCAAACCAACCACTCCACTGCAACCATATTTTCACTCGTGGATACATCAAAAAGCTTCAATTTGCTGCTCAAGTTCGGCTACTGTGTTGAAATGAAAGTACTAAAACATTGTCAAGGATCAATTCTCCTTAAACCTTAGGCTATATAGTAGAGGGTCATGAATAGTTTTGTAATGAATCCACTTATCCAGAAAGGTTTGTCAGGCAAAAGCACAAGATGAGTTTTATATTTAACACGCCCTCCTACACAAGAACCCTTTGGACTTGAAGCAAGGATAAATACAATACAGAAGCCTACCTTGTGCTCAAATTCAACTTTTATGTAGAAGAGTGTGGGTAATAAAATTCAAACTCTAGACCACGTGATCATAGAGGCTATGACACAATGTCATTAAGACATGAATCTACTCTCCCAAAAGCTTAAGCTATTAGGTGAAGCACATGGATTGTTTTGTATCCAACAGTTGTTATATCTTAACAAACATTAAATATAACCAATAGACAATATTCATATGACCTTAAATAATCCATACTGCACATCAAAGGCAGCACGTGTGATGTTCTCCATGAAATCTTTGAATATTCCACCTCCATCAATTCCAGCCTCTTCAACTCCCAATTCATTGACAAAAGCCACACGAATCTGAAAATTACATTAAAGGATGATTTACAAGTTCCTTCCTGAAGAACAGGGAGGAAATGGTTAGTAAACATGAGCATAGGCCTTAAAAAAGGACGTTACCAATCCTCGAAGGTCATCTTCGGACAACTGACTCATTTGATTATAAGCATCTTCCAAAATATGATTCCGCCGTATTCTGAACCGGTTTCTAATAAAAACAGCCTGAGATCCATGTCTTTGCCTAGCAGCAGCTAGTTGAGACTGATGAAACAATAAATAGACAATAGTTAGTTTATGAAGCATAATATGATATGCTGAAACTCCAAAGTTGCTCATTATCATCCACTTTAAATCCGTAATACAAAAATAACCCATATCTGAATCAAATCAAAATTTACTGACATTCTTACAGTGAAAATTTTAACCCTGCTAGTAAATGGTATCAAGAAAGCAGACTGCTTCAAAATTTCATTTGCTCGTGTATTTTCCATAACAGCCTGCAGAAAAAATTTGCACAACTAACAAATTAAGCTTCTGTTCATATTACCCTAAATATCAATTGTATAGGAAATACCTGTGAGATAAAGAAGTCATTCACCCCATCAGCATGGAAGTCACTGGGAGATGTAAACTGTCGTCTGTTGTTCCAATCTTGCAGCTATGGGAAGAAATTCAAAAAGCAAATTAGGAAGAAGATAAAAGAAAACCAATTCAGATGCATATGGCTATTGGTAGCAAATGCATACGGATGCCTTTTCAGGAAAGAGATACCAAAGAACTTGTAATTTGAATAAATATTAAGGATAACCTCAAAATATCCTTTTTAATTAATAGAAAAATAAATATTATTATTTATTAGTGAGAAAAGTGTGAAAGCACCACTACCGAAAGGATAAGATATCCTTCAAAGTGGAATAAGAAAAACTAAACAATAAGGAAAAAAAGAATATAAGTGCAGTAAGGCTGTCCAATCTCTTTGAAACTCCCTTGAAATAGTTTATAGCATAGCACTATGGACTATAGAAGCAATAAACATAAACCCATCCCAAAGTAAAGCATCAAGAGATGCCCTAGAAGATACTCAAAAACATTATAATATCATGACATCTTCCAAGTTCAATGGAGAGGAAACATGAAACTAGATATACAACTATGATTGTTTCTACTGTTCTACCTGAGACAGAAGCTCAGACACTACATTGCTAACCCTCTGTTGAATGGCTTCAGACTGCTTTTTAATAGCTGTGCCAATTGGAACAGATTTTACTGAATTAGCAGACATGGTATGATTCACCCACAATAGCTGCCACAGAGCCTGCAGAAACAACAAACTTCTAAAACTAATTGCAACTGCAAAGCAGGATACATTTGTAAGGGGCATTTCACTAAAACGTTAGGGAGGCTTGTGATATTATTGGTCAAAGACACCAAGTTTCCAAAATGTAACTTAGTCCAATTCTTTGGACACATGGGTATACATCCTTGAAAAAATTTGACACACCTTATTTAAATATTTCTTAAAGTGCAAGGAAGATTTTTTTTTTCTCCTCATTTTAGCAATTTGTGATATAACTTTTTCCCCTCAGGACTACGGATTTCGATCTCTGAACTCTCAACAACTTGTCTAACTAAAATAGACAATCCATTCCAAAACATTACCTGCCTTAACAGAATGATAAGGCTTCTAATATCCTTCAGTGATAGCGGTTTCTCCTGCTCATAATATTCCTCATTATCAACTATCATGAGCATATGCCTGACAAAAGAAAAACAGGTTACAATATACTTCAGTTGAAAGAAAAAGAACTGTATATTAATTGTGTGTATGATACATTCTCTTCCTTTTATAGGGTAAACAACTATGCCTAAAAAAGGAAATACGGAAATAAGAAAAATAAGGAAATAAATATCAAGATACACTGAGATATTTTGGACCCCCTAAAATATCTATGTTATCAGATATTTACAACAACTTCAATCATCAAGCTCAAACAAGACTATGATTAGAATAAAAAATAAAAAAATTCTAACAGTGCGGAGACAATATTTCACACATCGATACAAGCATTTATTAAACAAGTCAGTAGTATAAAAGATTCTTACTTGTAGACAGGACAGAATACAGCAAGAGGCAACAGCCAACCAGGCGCATCACCTGAGAGGTATGATAACCTCTCAGACAAAGATGACCATCTTTTATTCTCATGGCACCGTTTCATAAAATTCCAAAGTATAGGAACAAGTTCAGTTCTGTAGGCAAGCACAGTCATAATCTTTTCAAGTGGCAATGTGTTGAAGATAACATATAAAAACCCACAAACTGCACCAACAGCTGCAACCTCCCTGTCATCTGGCTCATGATCTGAACCATTGGCAGATGTAATATCTCTAAATAATATATTTGTCTGCATGTGCCAAGAATAACTATATCAATTTTTCAAAATAAATGGTAAAGAAAATTTTCAATGACACTTGATACAAAAATCAGTTGCAAGATGGTATACCAGTTGCAAAAGGAAGCGAGTATCTATGGCATTACAAATTTGTTGATTCAATTTCCTATCCAAAGCTACTTCCATAACTTCATCTTCGCCAGTCATTTCATCCTCAGCAATAGTAGAATCTGAAATTAGCACTTCCCAGCTTAAAAACAAATGGTAAAGAGAGAACCATCTCACATTTACCAAAAAAAAAGAAGATAAATTTAATAATTATGATTAAGTACAGTAACCAGGCTACAGAGTTATGTTCAAGTCTAACATAGAAACAAAAGCACACTTATTTTTGCATTGTAAGTTGACTTCTCTATGATAGATTAATTTGTTTGGGGTTCTATGAGGAATATGCCCTTCCACTTTCAAGCAGTTTCTAATTAAACACTTTAAAAGTGTTTGCTGGTAAAACTAGGCTGTGATGTTATGGTGTTAGAAGTAATATAAAATCATTCATGTTCCTTCACCTAATAATAACTTAAGCTTTTGGGTTTGTTGGTTCATGAATGGCAATGTGCAGCCCCCAGGAATTTTGTTATGCAATAGAACTGTATTCTTGGCTTCTATTAATTCTCTGCCTATGGTTGTTACTTGCTTTAAGTTAGTTTCTATAACTAATATGTAAACAGATTAGACTAATTCGTTGCATTTTTTAGACACTTGGGGCTGCCTCTTTATTTTCTCTTTTGCCTTCTTCAAGGATTTCCCACTGTCGCGTGAAATGTAATTGCCTTCTTCCTTCCTAACTGTTAAGATATAGTTGTATATATTTAGGATTAGGAATGTTTATAGTAGTTAAGGATTATTTATCCCTTGATTATAGGGATTGGTTATTGCCTAATTAAGGTGTGTTTGGGACAGCTGCGAAAATTAGATTATTTTAATAATTGATTGTATGTATAATCGATTATTGTTATAATTGATTATAATCATAATCAATTTTTGTTTGGGTAAGTTTGCTGAAAAGTGATTTAAAAATAATTAATTTTGTTTGGATGCAACAAAAAATCAGCTTTTACATAGTAAAGGAGTATGAAAACAACTGAAAGGAAAAAAAAAAAAACTATTGGTAAATAATCATAAGCTACAAATTTTCAGCTTCATAAAAACAACTTATTTTTTCAAAAAAAAGAAAAGCTTTTTCTAAATTTAAGCTAGGATCCCAAACATCCGGCTTATTTTGGAAACAACTTTTTTTAAGAAAAAAAAAACAGCCAAAATTGGAGATTATAAGTTGTCCCAAACATGCTCTTAGTCTCCTTAGGTGTATATATATAGTTGTAATTGTACCCTATGATAATCAATAAAAAATTCAGAAATATTGTCACTACACTAGCAATATTGTTGGAAAGTCATCTTAGAAAAGTGGGTTATGGACCTTACTCAACCCTACAAAATCGACTTGTAAGGTGAGAGTTGCCCCTTATATACACTATTTTGGCATCCAGCAAAAAAAAATATACACTATTTTGGCCTCATCACTAGTCGATGTGGGATCTCCAACACACCCCCCTCACGCCGAGGACTGGACATCTCGAGCGTTAAGTTTGCAGAATTGGACATCTGCGAGTGGTCCAATAACGGCCCGATAGCAAATGGCATGATAGGCCCAACAACAAATCGCTAAGATACGCTCTAATACCATCTTAGAAATGTGGATTATAGGTCTAACTCAACCCTACAAAACCAGCTTGTAAGGTGAGAATTGCCCCCACTTATATACGTTAATTTGGCCATATCACTAGCCTATGTGGGACTAAACCACTAAACCACCACCATCAAGGTTTCACTTCAGGCAACCCCCAAAGAGGCCGCAACTAAGGCGGGCTAGGGGGGACCGCAATTAAGGCGGCTTTCCAACACTCCCCCTCACACCCAGGACTTCTAGCCTAGAGCGTGCCAAATGCAAGTGGCCCAACAATGGATCTAGGATAGGCTCTGATACTATCTTAGAAAAGTAGGTTATGGGTCTTACTCAACCCTACAAAATCGGTTTGTAAGGTGAGGGTTACCCCCTACTTATATAAATTATTTTGGCCTCATCACTAGTCGATGTAGGATCTACAACACACCCCCCTCACGCCGAAGACTGGACATCTCGAGCGTGAAATTTGCAGGATTGGACATCTGCAGGTGGTTCAATAGCGGCCTGATAGTGGGTGACATGATAGGCCCAACAACAAATTGCTAGGATACGTTTTGATACCATCTTAGAAATGTGGATTATGGGCCTAACTCAACCCTACAAAACCGGCTTGTAAGGTGAGGATTGCCCCCCACTTACACTAACTTGGTCATATCACTAGTCGATGTGGGATCTCCAACAAAAACATTCTTCCTTCTTTTATCCAAAAAAAGGAAAATAGAAAGAAAGAAAATAGAAGAGATGAAAGATGATGTTGTTCAATAAAAGAAGTTAAAAAGAAAAGGAATATCTTTAACAAGAAAACTTAAGTGTGTGAATAGAAAGCATACTCTCTCCATCAGATCTTGTTAGAGATGGGTGTGATTCCAGCAAAAATGTGATAACAGCAGCAAGGTCTATGGCCTGAATAAAAAACAAACACAAATCAACTTAGGTTTTAAGCATAATTTTCAAACTTCAATCACATCAGAGATTAAAAAAACCACCAACACTAAACCCCGCTTCCCCCCAAAAGAAAAAAAGAAAAATTAAAGAAAAGATACACTTTCAATGTCATATCTAAAGACAAAGCTTTATGCAGAATGATCTGAAGATCTTTAAAAGATTAAACATAATGATAGATGAAACTTCTAAAATTTGTTTAATATGCATAGCCTTAAGGCCCTAATCCACCAATCCTGTAAATCTTCTTGTTAGAAATATCTTATGATATCATCTTAGAATATTTTAGATGATCTCTTAGAATTTATTCTTCTTTTATATTTTATGATTTGTTTCCTTATTTAATTAGGATCTTTTTTTTTTTTTTGACTGCATTTAATTAGGATCTTTGTAATAGGGATATCTGATTAGAAATTAGAATCAGATTTATTAGAATCTGATTTATAGGCATATCATATCATGTATATAGGAATAAAGTCTCCTGTAATTATTTGTATTTATTGCAATTAGCCTATATAAAACGGACTCCGTTATGTAGCTCAAACACACAGTTTCATCATCTCTTGAATCTATTTTTCTCTCTTACGACACTTCTTCAATCTGTTAGTGCTTCCTCCTTCTTACCTAAACACGAGACCAAGCTTAGCAAGAAAAATATTCTGTTTTTGTTTAATTTCCAAAATTTGTATTACACAGAAGTTTTACAGTTATATGGTCAGTTGTTCATGCACAGAAATGGCACAAGTAAAGCAGAATAAAATTACTGAAACTCAGAGAACTATGATGATTACAAATATTGCATGTTCATTACAATTGTTTTCTAGATGTCATGGAAAAGTGAATACAGTACATGAGCTACTGGTTGCAAACAGTAAGTGCTTAGCAAAAAAACAAGGCTCAATTAGTAATTTCAATTTGAATTTAAATGAAATGATATTTCAAAAGAAGGCTCATGAATAAGCTCATTATACAAAAATTCAGATACTGCTATAAATAAATATTTAATACAACAACAACAAAGCCTTATCCCACAAGAGTTACGACTTACATGGATCACACAAGGCCATTCCATCCAGTTAAAAACCAAATTTTCAGGAATATTATTTAGCCATTTTATGCATACACTGAAATATGACCTTTATAATTTCTGTACTACATAGTTTAATATGTTAAAATATGAGCTTTATACTTACTAGTTACTAGTTTGTATATACATAATTAAGCACGTATAATCACCAATCAGAGGTTGCTTTCTGATGCTTTAAAGCAGATAGCTTTAGGTTCATTCAATTATATTCAACCAGAGAGATTGCTTGTAATGCATTAAGCTTATTCAACTTTTCTATGTTTTTATTATTTGCTTAAAGTCTCGATATCTCATTCAAATGTTCAAGGCCCAAAAACATAATAAGCGTAGAGTTTAAGCAAAAACAACTAATCAAAATCTCAATAAATTTTACAGGGAAAAAATATCACATCTGATATAGCCAATCAAATCAAAGTTCATATGGTATAATACACAAACTAAATTCTAGTTCCACCTGTAAGAAATATAATTTAATCAAATTCGAGTACTATTGTTCAATTTAATATGACTTCAATACATGCCTATCCAATAGAGTTATGCTTGGCTATACTTAAAACTCAAATGCCCTTCAATTCCATATGACAAAATGTAGGCTTCGATAGCAAAGGAAAAAATCATTAATATCAAGCTTCTATAGCAAAGTATCCTGAAGCATTAATTTCCGCACACAACCACAAGCTTTGTGCTGCAGCCTGCAGGTGAAAGGCCCAACATTAATGCATGAGATAGTTTAAACGAAATTCAAGGCTATCTCCTATTCTGTTTTATAGAAGAATGTCATCCTCTCCTTTGTAACTCTCTTCTCTCTCCCTTTATAAAACCACCTTATTTAAAAACATAATAAGTAAACTCAAGGGGAGGTCATCAATAATTAAATACCAAAACTCTAATTGCGTGAAATATATATCCATCGAAGAATTTGGCTGAGAGCTCCTGGAGTGAGTAACTTCTTTCTGATACGATAAGGCATTTGGCTTCAACTTGGTGTAAAACTCAAAACCATTTTAGAGGGATTTCCCTCACAGACATGTTTAGGGGCTGGGTAGCTTTGCTTCATCAATGTTTTCTATCTCCTTGATTAGAATTTCCTATTTTTAGGAGGATTTCTTATCCTCCAATCTCTCTGTAATCTTATTTTATATTTTATATTCATGTATTTATTCTTTATGAAACGGGAAAAACATATATCCATTGAGACACCAATCTTTGACCAAGTCCTAGATAAGTGGTGAAATGAAATATATGAAGCAAGTTAAACTTAGAATAACAATAACAAATGGCATATTGTAGTGAATATCTCCTTACCATATCAAAGGAACAGTCAGGTCGAGACAAAGCAATTCCACCAGTTTCTAATATATTTCCAAGAAGACAGGCATAGGTAGGAAATTCATCCGATATATCCTTAGGTAGAGAACTAATCAGATTTGGCACCCATGTAGCCATCTGGTGAACGTAATGTTGGCTCAGGCCCTGTTTTGCAAATACCTGAGTACCAAAAAATAATCCAACTTTTCACAAGACTTGCCAAGGTTGAAAGAAAATAGAAAAGAAATAGTTCTATAACATTAACAAGCACACAAAGGAAAATCCAGCATGAAGACTGGCGATATGAAAAGACAAATAATATTGGGGACATAAGCAATAAAAAGACAAAGATAATTCATTTTTAATCAGTTCGAGTTATCCCCCAATCCCCTAGATTCTAATTAACATGCAGAGGTCCCTAAGCACATAACAAAGATTTATTTTTTTCATATTGTCCTGTTCCTTTAGTTATGCATGGCATATTGACCTTTTCCTTCAGCTTTGGTTTACTGGGTTATATTCTATATCAGTAGATTTCACATTGAAGATCCATCAGTGCAAAAGAGAGTTTATAATGTCTGGTCGTATGCACTAAATTATTTAATTTTCTGTATTTCAACAGGGAGAAATAGAAGGAATTTTAAAGGAGTTTAAAATTGACTGAGTAAAATTGCTGATGTGGTGCCTGCAAGCTTTCTTTCAGTGGCTTCCAATGAATTTCATCATACAAGGTTTCTATGTTAAATGCCTAGATCCTTTGAACTGTATGCCATCTTTCCGGATTTTAATTCCCCCTTAATATTTACAAAACAGATACACATCTTTGATGATTAATACCTCTCTTTAACCAATACTTATCACAAAGGAAAGGATGTCCATCAAATAGGTTAGTACAATATATATATACCTGTTTTAAGTTTGGAAAAACATGCCACAAGAAAGGAATTGTAAGGATCTGTGGTGAGAAGCTATATACTGGATCAGTATGTGAACAGATACATGGCTTCTGACCAATGTGACATATTACAATGGTAAGCACACGCTCCAATGATGATCCTTTTTCACTGTAAATACAATTTTCAGCATTATCCTGCAGTAGATCATTTAGGTAGTTTATGTGTTCAAGTGAAGCATGATGATGATATAATAGATATAAATAGATAAAACGAATATCATATGAAATAACAAAACTAGAAGCAGTCTGATTAGCATTATGACATGGATGGAATATAAAATTCAATTGTATATTTGATCCACTGGCTCAGAATTCATCAACCATTGTAGTACTTAAGAGAAACAGAGATCAGAGAAACTGTGCACTGCACTTCTTGATTATCATTCCAGTCTGTCTAAAATACAACAGCCCTACTTTATTTATAGGAAGCTATCCAACGGCTAGCTGACTAGCTGACTAACTAACTAACTAACTAACATCCTTTTCTTATTTATATTTACATATCATTTTACTTCATCAACCATTCTAGTACTTAACTTATCTATGTGAAATATAAATATGTTAACCAAGATGTCCTAATGTGTTTCTTGCCCTTAAATATGAATTAGATGGGGATTAATTTTGTAGGGTGCCAAGAAATAAAAAATAAAAAAAGTGCAATGCAATCTTACCTTTCCTGTAAGAATAATCTCTCTAAGTAGGCCAAATGCATTGTTTTGAGACAGAGATCCTACTATCTTACAGCTCCATGGCAGTTTGGGATCTATCAACAATACTAAGATTTCCAATAAAGGAATAGCTGATGCATTAAATTCCTTTGGAGTCAATAAAAGCTGAACCTTCAACTGATTCCTGTCCAGCAAAATACTATATAAGCAAGATAACGCAGAAACCCAATTACCTACCTATCTATCTATAACATAAATATGAAGATTTTATGTACCCAAGAAAAACGAAAGAACAAGTAGAAATAAAAAGATTATATGTATTCAAAAAAAGAACCTAAGGTTTTAAAGTATTCTTCAAAATGAATAATACAGCAACATCAAAACCCATGGCAAGATCTGTCTTCCTTTGAAAGGTCAATGACAATACAAACTTCCAGGTTATGTCATGAAATACAAAACAAATCACCAAACATTCAACCACATATACAGGTCATTTTTGGTGACTCCATATATCTCATTATTACAGAAATAGAAGTGGAACAAACCAAACCCAAACCAGAGCCCCAGTCTAATTAACTATCCACCATAGCCTTTGTGTTCAAAATATATCTAAATCTTGTTGACATAGCTTTTGAAAAAAGAAAGCAATTTTTCCTTAAAAATTAAGCTATGCCATTGTTAAACATGCACTTAGTTCGTATTTATTTAAAAATTAGAGATTGTTACAGCAAGTAAGAAACAAACAAACAATGTTATATGAAAAGTTCTAGTTATTGAGAACTAGTGTTGTAAGGAATTTGTAAAAACAAAAAATTAATATATTCAGGGTCCTTATAAAGCTAAAATTCTTGGAACTTTCACTTGACTAGAATTCTTGGAACTCTAGACCATGTGGTCTAGAGTTCAATTCTTTGTTGTTCCCACTTTTCTAAATAAAAGTTAAATTACAACACAAGGTAAGGAGGATCTATGCATTGTCCATGCTTTAAGACAAAGGCTCTTGCATGAGAGGCATGTTAGATATTAAACACTTCATGTGATTTCACCCAACAGCTTAAGCTTTTAGAGAAGTTCGTTCATGAAACACCTATTTAAAATAAACAAAAAATAAAGGGACCAAAATCTAGGGCGACTGTGGGGAGTATCAATCTCCTTACATATATGTAGGTGGGTAGGATGGTGTTTACAGATTCCCTATGGTGATCTGCCCATGATTTCTTTAAGGAATTTCTAGCCTCAGATATGTATAGTCTGAGCAGACTTGGTGCATTTTTATCTTCTTTAACTGTCCGTTGTCCTTTAGTTTTTTTTTTTAAGAAAAAATTTGGAGATTTTTATCCTCCTCACTTTAATAAAATTATTTTTTATATGAGAAAAAAAGATAGAGAAATTGAGAATCAGCTGAAAAACAACAGTAGACATTTACGTTTTAAACTCTAAAAAAAAACACTCCTACCCATCAAACACCCTCCATTTTCTCACTAATCAAACCAGCTCTCCTAAAAGCTAAGTTGTTGGATGAAAAAAGGTTTCCCCCTTGTGCGAGCCATTTATTTGGGCCTGAAGCATGGACAATGTGCAAGCCCACATAATTTTGTGCATTTGTCATTTGTTCTTGAAATCAACTTAATTACGGGTGGCAAGGACCAAATTCCTAACCACTTGATCATAAAGACCTTGATACCATGTCACAAACTAACTCTCCTAAAAGCTATAAGGAGCAGGCACAACATTGGTTTTGTGTCTTTAACACAAACTAATCATATAAAAGAAAATAGCACAAAGTTTTGACAGGATCCTCCACTGCCTATAACCCACTTCCCATTTCATATTCATATTCACTATTCAGCCACCACTTCCAATCCAATGGCTTTCTAATTGAAGAAATAAGCAAGAAAACTCAGGAACACAAGTCCAGTCCATTCAAAAAGACCATTACAAGAAATATAACCATTTTTTGACTTCAATTTACTGACCTTGTACTTAGTATATTACAAATGAAACACAACAAATTACAATCAGAACCAATTCAACATGATTTGAAGGACTCAGAATTAATACTATCTCCGGCCCTTTATTTAAGAAACAAATGGGTGCATTTTTTTTTTAATCCTAATTATGAGAAATATAGACCCATTTTAGATGTATAATTGCTAATTTCCTTTTATACCCTTAATTTATTGTAAAATCTATTAATGAGACAATATAAGTCACACTCATCAGTGAAAAAAAATTATCCCTTGAATTACGAAAAATGTCATTAAATATAATCACCAGTTAAACCATTTAATTATCTGGCTATTTCTAAAATAAAATTTAAATTTATGACATTATTAATAAAAATAAACTAACTTAACTATTTTCATAGATGTTAATGAATTAGTTATTTCTTTTTTATATAAAAGACAGGAGGTAATATTATTTAACAGTAACATGCAACTGCAGTCAAAAAACAGTACCATGCAACTTAGTATCCAACGCAAAACAGTAATAAATTAAAGAGAAAAGTAGCAACCAGCAAGAGAATCTAGAAAAGCCAAAGGCCCAGAAAATAATGAATTTAAAACAAATGAAACCAACCTATTCTGATGTACAGCACGAATACAAGTATATACAAATTGCTTCAATCGGTAGTTCACCAAAGCACACGTGGATGAGTAATCCACACCAGCAAAAAGTCTCGCAACATCCCCTGTTGCATATATTTTAATCCTACACATTAAGTTCCATTCACTACAGTAAAACTTGCAGAAACAGCAAGGATGCAGGCAGATATCTACAAAATTTCAAACCACTTTTGTTGTAACAAGAACCAGAGCATATTAGCATCAGTAGCACATGCAAAAATAAAGAATTACATATTTGGGTCTCTATGTCCACAACTCTACATACTTGTCAAACTATCATGAGTCATGATAAGGATTACTAAAGACATGTAGGAACAAACAAAAAACCAGGACTAAGTCATCAATTGTATCCTCCTCACTACGCTGTCTCAAATATACCCACATTTTCGTATAAAACCAGACTTTATTAGGAAGAAAATGACAGACAATGAGAACAGAAAAAAATTACATAAATAAAAACATCCTTTAACATCTTTAGTAAAAGTCATTTCAACAATATTTAAAATCTTATATGCAAGTACTTTCAAGAACAGAAAAGACAGCTCATGCTACTAATAATATTCTTATTCTTATATGACTAATAATAAATGTAGCATCTAGCATGTGGTAGGATTCCAATTCCATTATCACCTTTTTTCTCAAACCAAACAGTCCCTCAAAAGTCTTACCCAACTTTGAAATTAAAGGAAAAAAATGTGCTTCCGACTACGAACCAAGTGTACCCATACCAAATACTCTTACACATGAATCCATACCCATGCTTCAAAGGAGGAAATGTACAAGACAGAACAAACTAAAAAGACTGATCAGTGATCGAACATGAGCCACACTACATACTAAAGTCTGATGGAAACATACAGAAACAAAAAGACTTTGAAAGATACACATTTTTTATTGATATATAAAAAGACTTCGATTATATATTCAGGTGTCACAAGAAGTCTTGAGAAATGCTCTAGAAAAGAAAGGAGTTTGCTTTGCATATATATGATTTATAAAAGATATGTATGATGGGACAAATGAAAGATAGTCCAATTAAAAGGGTCAAAGATAAACTACAGTTATGTTTGGTTTAGGAAGTAAAGTGAAAGAAAAGAAAGTAAAAGGAAAGAAAAGGAATGGAAGATGAGATGATTAGTTAGATTGTTTGGTAGGAGAGAAAATGAAAGGAAAGATAGTTAAAACTTTTCCTTCCTCTTGTTTGGTTGTGTAGAAAGTAAAAGAAAAGAAAAAACAAACATATACATAAAATGACATAAATATCCTGATATGGACTTGGGTATTATAAGGTGCCCAAGTCCCACATCGAGTAGTAATGTAGTATAGGACGCTTGGTGGAATATTAAAGTGCTTGGTTCTCCCCCCTTAACAACTAGCTTTTAAGAGTGGGTTTCCTAAGTGCTTGGGTGCTTATCAATTGGTATCAAAGCCAGGTTGTCGATGTCTCGGAAAGGGCTACCTACAAAGGGTTCTAACCAGTGGAGGGTTCTGACGAACGAGGAAGTCGAGTGAAGTGTCATTGACTAAAGTGTCGTACAGTGTGAGCCGCCAAGACATTGGCTCTCAAGGTCAATGCTATGATAGGGATTTGGATATTATGGAGTGCCTAAGTCCCACATCGAGTAGTATGGGATGCTCGGTGGTGGAGTATTTAAGTGCTTGGTTCTCCACCCTTAACAGTTAGCTTTTAAGGGCGGATTTCCCAAGTGCTTGGATGCTTATCATTTCCCTAAGAAAAAAATCAAATGTAAAAAAGTAAGGATAATTTGGTCATTTAATAAAAAAAGCATTCCTCCTTCACATTTCCCTCCATTTTCGGATGGATAACATATAAACATGGGTCCCACCATTTTATTTACGTCCTCCCACTTTTTTTTACAACACCAAACTAAAGAACGAATTTGGGGAAGTGTGTTTACAATCCTCGCTGCTTCCGTCCTTCTCAAATCATCACAACCAAACAAAGCATAAGAATTTTTTTGGAGAAACTATTAAAAGAGACCTTGGGAATTGTTTTATTGAAATACTGGTTTTGATAGTGCCTGATGGCATCGGTTCAGTTTGTCCATGTAATTGGCTCCACTTATTTGGACAAGGCTTGGTTTCCATTGTTCGGTTAAACAAATCTCTTTTTGGTGGGTTGAAGGATTAAATGTAAAAAGATATAAACATTCCAGTTTGCAAAATCTTGCTAAAAAACTAATAACTCATGTACAGTATGAAATAAACAACAAAAACCATGACAAAAGGAATGCTGATTAAAAATTACCACTCTCTTGAACAAACTGTTGAAGCAATCGGCAAATTTGCACAAGAATTAAAAAATCATCAATATTTTCTGCATTAAAGAAATAGAGGAACTGACGGAGGAAATCAGAATCTGGACCAAAAGCATTCCTGAATGCAAATAAAATGGTATTAACTTGAGTTATAACAGTGCAATCTTCAGGTAAGACCATACTAAAAATAAATCAATAATTTTTAGAGAAACTGAGTGAAAGGAAGTAAATAGCTTTCATGCAACAATGCAGAGATAACAATCAAATTTCACCTGTCTAAATTCTGGCAGTTCTTCCCATAGATACTAAGGAATTTCTCTCGTAGTTTAGATTGTTCTGTTCTGACAACTTTTCTCCCTCTGAAGCATTTCTGTAGCAAGAATCAGTCAACAATTTGCAAGACACTCGTGAAAGATAGATTACCACTCATCATAAATGTATCTTCCCAGTAATAGGCATGTATAGCACATATCAAACAATAATGTAGGTGGCTAAACTTTAAAGTTAGGAAATGTGAAATGTTGATTTCACATAGACATGAAAATTAAAAGTTATTTATAATTTTATAATACAAATTTCATGGAAACATAAAAAGGATGAGCACTGATCAAAATAAAGAAACTTACATATGGTTTTTATTGACTTGAAAAAAGCTTATGATTGAGTGTCAAGACAAGTGTTGTCAAAGACTTTAAAGAAGGTGTTTGCAAGGCTTATATCCAAGCAATATAAGACACGTATGAATGGTAACTATTAGTGTGAGAACTCCAAGAAGCAAGACTAAGGACTTTCCTATTGGGATAGGATTACATCAAGGCTCAGCCTTAAGTCTACTTGTTTAATCTAGTCTTGAACATGCTTAACAAAGACATACAAAAGATTATCCCTAATTGCATGATTTTTTGCTGATGATATAGTTTTGGTGAAAAAATCAAGGGAAGCAGTTAACTTTAAACTTGAACTTTGGAAACAAAGTGCATCCGCTTAAGTAGGAATAAGATAAAGTATATGGATTGCAATTTTAGCAAGAGACAAGAGGAATATGACTTGGAAGTAAACATGAGAGATGTCATACCAAAGGTTTCTAAGTTTAAATATCTGAGATCAATTATACAAACTGATGGAGAAATTAATGAGGATGTCACAACAGGATACAAGTGGGATGGCTAAAATGGAGAAAGGCATAGGGGATTTTTACGATTGAAAAATACCTACCAAACTCAAAGGCAAGTTTTATCATGTTGCTCTACGTCTAGCTATGTTATAAAGCAGTGAATGTTAGACTTTAAAGGGACAACATGAGGAAAAGGTGGGAGTAACAAAAATGAGAATGTTAAGATAGATGTTTGGCCACACAAGAAAGGACAAGATACAGAATAATTACATACAATAAGAAATTGGTGTAGCACCAATCAAGAAAAGGATAATAGAAAATCAGTTAAGGTGGTTTGGACACGTACAAAGAAGGCCGCGAGAAGCACCAATGAGAAGTGTAGATTGTATGGTCTTTAGTCTTATGAAAAGTAGAAGGAAATCAAGAAGGACAATGTATAAAGTCGTCAAGAGAGATCTCATGGTAAATAGTATCCCTAAAACTTTAGTTTTTAATCGAGCCAAATGGTGTGATCCATGTAACCGACCTCACCTAGTGGGACAAGACTTTGTTGTTGTTGTTATCATGCAGACTTCCTTAGAATGAGCACATTCGTAGAGTGAATTATGCTCTCCTCATGCCCAATATCATCATGCACTACTAACCACACAAAATATTTGACTTCCTCTAGAGCATGTAGCTTCCAGATCCAACACCATGAATCTCGACGAGAAGTATTCTAAGTGAATTTTATCAATCAAATGTACCATTGGCTACTTATTAAAAACAAATTACACTTATTTGACATTTTAGTTGTTTATACTTTTACTCATTTAAAGAAGAAAGCGAACATTAAAGTTTGGTATAAATGAAGAAAAGAATACTTCTATTCTATTTTTAATGTAGAGCGAAAAAGTGACTTTTTAACTAACTATATTTATTATTACTTGATTTTTAATTAATAAATTTATATTAAAATCATGCAATAAAACAATATATATATATATATATATATATATATATATATAATTTATTTGATAAATTTAAAATAAAAAATACCACAAAATAATAAAAGAAAATAAAAAAAAATTGGTATGTAATTAATTTATAACAAACTACTAACTGAATTGAGACATAATAAAAAAATATACTTTTGATTGATATGTAAATAATTAATTTTTTATTTTAAATTTAGTATTTTACTACTTTTATTTTTTATTTAATGCATAAAATCATATATATTAAATATTACTAAGTATTTTTGCCACAACATTTTTAAAATATTAAATAATTATGAAAAAAGATAGTTATAAAATCATATTTTTCTCTATTTGCCCATTTGTTTATGCATTGTAAGGAATATATTGTTTTTAGAACAATTGGGACCAACTTTCTACGATAGGTTTCAAAAGTTTTGGGAAGAATAAGAATGCTATTATTTTATGGCAGTGTGATGCTTTTGTACCTCTATAGTGAACATGGTTGGAGTGTGTTAAGTTGTTAGGTGGAGGCTCATGAATAGTTTTAAACGTTAAACTCTAACAAAGAAGAATGTCCAAAATGTAGTCTACTCCCATTCCCATTACATCTATTATGGAATGGGATTGTGTTTATGGCTTTTCTTTGGCCCTCCGCTCAGTCATTCCAAGGGAATATTTATCATCAATATGCAAGGAGTTTGAAGATCTTAGATACATTTTTTTAGCTTTCCATTTTTTTAGGAAGACTTCCTATCCTCCACTCCTGATGTATGTTATCTCCTATCTTCATAATATTATTCTTTTATCAAAATAATAATAAGAATAATATTCAATCAGCAGTTGGCTTGGTATGACCACTCACAACAGCTCAAGTCCCTATTTCTTTGATTCCTAATGTTACGAGGCTTATATACCTAAGCTGCTGAGAGCCAGAGCCAGAACACTAATCATCACATCTTAAAATCAGCCCCAATATTCTGGAACACTTAACAGCACACACCTAAGACTTCAAAACAGCAATCCAAATTGCCACAGCCAGCTCAATACAACATTTCAACAGCAATTTCACACTATCAAACTCGAGGCATTAAAATGCAACCACAGATGAAAAATGAACAAGCAAAGAAACATAAAGCTCAATCGTTCGCAAAACAGATCCACATGAGGTCACACTTAACAGCACACTAAACTATTGAATTAGAGTTATTATTTTACAGTGATTCACAACCAATGGAATCAAATGCATTCAGAAGCAGAGAAACCAAACCTGAATCCTGAGTGCAGCAGAGTTCTGCTGGCGCAACCACAAGCGCCGGTTCCGCTCCAATCGCGTCTGTTCCAGAAGATTATTCCTGTCCCGTTCCTTCGAGCTGCGACCACCTAAATCAACACGCTTACGATTAGAGGAATCGCCGCTGAAGTACATGATTAATTGTTTATTCGATTTCTGTACGAACTTCGCCCTATTCACGCCCTAATTTTCACAGAAGAAAAACAGAGAGTAATCGCAGCACGCGAAGTGGAGTTTAATCTGCAATGAGAAGGGTTTTAACGAGGAAGTAGCCCTAGAAATCGAGACAACGGAGAGCGGAGGTAGTAGGTGGAAAGAGAATTGTGAATTGCAGATTTCGATTATAGGGAAGTGGAAATAATAATTATGTATTTATAGGCAGAAAATGGACGAATGAAAAATAAGAAAAAGAAGGAAAACGGGAATCTTCCTCAACTTTCTGGGTGAAGTATGGGGGGAAGGTTCTGATAGGAAGAAAAAAGCAGACACCGGTTCAAGTGCGAAAGTATGGCAGCAAAAGAGCACTTGCAAGTTGCGACAAAGATACTTTATTGTGTATTGAACTTTTCATTTTTCATTTATAAGTGATAAAATAAATATAATGTTAGTTTAATTAAATTAAAATATTATAATTCTTAATTTATTATCTATTTATATTATAAATTTAATTTAATATAAATATATTTACTGTACAAAACTTTTTTATACTCTTATTCAATTATAGAGTTTCACGAATTCTAAGATTGTTTAAAAATAGTATCTAAAATTATTTTCAATTGCTTGAAAGTGTGGAAATCTTTAAAAGTCAATACAATTTACAAATTTTTAATGCTCAAGTTTTTTTTTTTTTACAATCAAAAGTTAGTTAGGAGCAAATAAGTAATCAAAATGTATTAAAATACTGATAAAAAAATAAATAAAAATGTTTAGAAGTTACTTTAGAAGATTAATTTGCAAAAATCATTGAACACATGGATCAACTAATATAGGATTATTCTGGCTTAACCTGTGGTATATTGGATTCTAGTTCAAGTATGTAGTTGCGTTAAATACTCGAAGGAAGAATTTTACTGTCCATAGTGGTCCTATTCTAACATAATTGTCTCGAATGGAAGATACATGTGATATAGACTAAAAAAAATATTAATTTACAAAATGTCAACTTCTAATATTTATCAAATGTCAGTTTTCTATTACAGCAGTATTATATTGCTTTTGAATTGAAAAATCAATTTAAAACTTTTTTTCTAAATTAATTATGATAGTAAGTTCAATTTTGATTAGAATTCTTTAAAATTGGAAAACAAATTTTAAGTCGTAAATTATAAAGTAAATAGATAAAAAGACAAGTAAGAAGAGATACTACACACAAAGATTTTTATACTAGTTTGCCCTTAACGTTGGGTTATATAATCCAATCACTCATTGCCTAATATAGGACTTCCACTAGAGACACATCAATTATACATGTATTCTTTATCCCCAAGCTTCCATTGATTTTCACATTAGTATTCTTATCAAGCCTTTGTAGGCTACACACTTACTCCCTTCAATTTCAAATATAAGAAAAAAAAAATGACTAAAGTGTTTGTTTTAAATATAAGTCAATCTCAAGTAATTTTATCTCATGACCTTTAACCATCAGCAGTTGATATGTACCTACCTGCCATTATTCAACGTCTCCCACCAACATAGAATTAGAAAATTTAATTTATCCCCAAGCTTCCATTGATTTTCACATTAGTATTCTTATCAAGCCTTTGTAGGCTACACACTTACTCCCTTCAATTTCAAATATAAGAAAAAAAAAATGACTAAAGTGTTTGTTTTAAATATAAGTCAATCTCAAGTAATTTTATCTCATGACCTTTAACCATCAGCAGTTGATATGTACCTACCTGCCATTATTCAACGTCTCCCACCAACATAGAATTAGAAAATTTAATTTACAAATTTTACATGTAACATTGAAAATATAATAAGTATAAAATATAAATGTAATGTTATTTTTTTCATTTGAAAGGAAAAAATATTAAAATAAATCTAAAAGGTAATTTTATGACATAATTTTGTTATTTAATTAAGATAATGTGTATTTATTTTTTTTATCTTAATTAAACTCTTTACACTCTCAATTTTTTTATCTCAATTAAACTCTCCTATTCTTATAAATAACAATATTATAGAAATAAATAATAAATTATTGACATAATTAGAGGATTAATAAAATAACAACGAAGCTTTGAGAAACAAATTATTGACATAATCAATCTATAATACAAGTAACTTAACTAGTTTTATTTAATAGGAGAGTTATTAAAATTAATTTAATAAAAATATATTATTAATATTTATCATTTGTGTAAAAAGAAAGTCTTGCTAAAAAATAGAGTTAGTATACATACATTATAACTAATTTTATGATTTTTCTTATTAATTTTTTAAATAAATGCATAAAATTATTTTTAAAAGTGTAAGATACTAAAAAATCGAAATTAATGAAAAGGTTTATAATTTATAATATCTTTTTTTGGATATATAATTTAGATTTAGAATATCTTAAATTTGAGAAACAAGGGAAATAAACATGTATTTATTTTGTTTTTATTAAAAAAAACAATGCGTTTAAAATAATGTTTTTCATTTATAAAAATATAAAACAGGGATCACATGGCCCAAAAATATATTTGGGCCTTTTGATTTGAATAAGGGTGTGGCTATTTACTCTTTACACTCTTATTTTACTCTTTACACTCTCAAATTGTTTTTTGAAATACCCCAACTAACCCCATTTCTCTCTCACCCTCTTTCCCGCACCCTTCCCCTTCTTTCTCTCACCATCTCTCCCTTTTGCATCCCTCTTCTCTCTCTCTCATCAAAGTCATCTTGAGTCTTCTCGATTTTTCAATCTTTTTTTTTTTTTTGCATTTTACTTATTTGACCAAAACTAATTTTGGTAACCCAAAATTTACATTACAAAATTTAGTTTTCATTATGTAATTTTATATATATATTTAGTTTTCATCATGTAATTTTATATATATATATATATATATATATATATATATATATATATATATATATATTACAAAAACTCATTTTTGTAATATAAAAATATAACTAATAACTTATCCGGTCAAGGTACTAGATTACTGGGTCAATGATCTAACCAATAGGTCACTAATTAAATTGCATGAATTGGTCTAAGTAAGATAAAATTAAAACAAGGTATATATATTATTTTCTGCATGCATATACTAAATTATTGTGATAACTTAATGGTTAAATCTTACCTTAAAGAGCCCAAAGACATGGGTTTGATCCTGGTTGGTGTAACTTATGTGTTATTTTTGCTTTTAAAATCAAAGCACAATGTGGACAACAACATACAACAACAACGCGTGGGAACGTGGGAAGTTGTAGGCATGAGGAACAAGGAGCGCGTGGGAATTTGTAGGCACGAGAAACGAAGCCAAATAACAGAGTAGACCCTAACAGATAATTTATAATATTCGAATATTACCCTTCTTCCTCATACAGACCACATTCACCTATTGTACCCCCTTCACAACTCACCCTCTTGTGCTTCTGTTTGTTACTCCACGTGCCTTTCTTCGTTCGCTATTCTCCTCTCATCACCCCAATGGAAGTATTTTTTTTATATGGTTATTTTCTGAAACCCTGAGTCTATAACAAAAAAATTTGTTGAACGTTTATGGAATATTTGCAAATCCAAAAATGTTCAACAATTTTTTTTTTTATTATGGATTGACAAATCTAGAACTTGGTTTTGCACATTCCAAATTAAGTAATCCAAAATGCATAAAAGTAATTCAGAAATATATTCGGGAATACCTGTTCCATAATACATATATAATGTTCCAAAACAGGTATTCTATAATATATTTCTCGATTACTTGTATGTATTCTAGAACAATTGTTTTGGACACAAAAATCATTATCGGAATGGGTAATCTGGACAACAAAGCCACAACAAATCACTTCCAACTACTTCAACTCAATATCAATTATTTTTGTGTTTGGCAATCCCCAAATTAAGGGAGGGATGGTGTTGAAGAGCGAGCTATTACTAACTTTGAATCGCTTCAGACTCAACCAATTGCCAAAGGTGGCCAGGATCTCGTTAGAGAACTTGTTTTGAAGCACAAGCAACACTAACATAGTTTCCTTTTTACACATATCTGGCAAAATTGTCCCCATCAAGAAATTCTCCAATACGTTAATGTAATTTGGACTAGCAAGTTATTGATTTTGTGGTTCGAGGTGATGGTTGATGAAGCTAGTGCGGTGCGGTTGTGGTTAGCTTGGGGTGGTGGTGGGTGGTTAGGTGGGGGGTGCGATGGTGGGTTTGGTGTGGCATGGAGGTTCGTGGGTCACTAATGGTGTTTGGATGCATAGGTAATGTTTGGTGTGGCGATGATTTTGGGTGAAAGTGGGGCGGGATGGTTATGGAGGTTTGAAGGAGAGAAGAATATGCTAAAGGGAAAGTAAAGAGATGACTAGGGTTTGCTTGGGAGAGTGGGGGTGCCTTGGTGAGAGATAAAGGACATTTTTGTCCAATGAGTGTGGTTTAAAATTTCCATGGGGTGTAGGAAGTAATCCATGAGGTACAGGAAGCAATTGCCTTTACAAAATTCCAAACTCAACAACAGTTCATGAAAGCCCGGCCCAATTCTGTTTATACATTATACATAGGCTGGCCGTCCATGCAAGCGATCGACTAGGCAAACCAAAACTTCACCATTAACAAAAATAGACCCAAAAGAAAATACCTAACAAAGAAATCCTTGAAAATTCCAATTCCAATATATAACATTTTGTACCTGTTTACCAAAAGAAAAGTCAATAACAATTTGTTTTTTTTAACTGGAACATGATATCTATACGGCGATAAGTGATAGCAGTTGACCTGACCAGACTCCCCTCCCAAAACTTGAATATAAGGTTATTGTTTTTATAATGTCAAATGGTATTAGGTGTTGCTGCAAAATAACAGTTGCAAATCAATTAAGTGTTGAGTGCATCATTCTAATTCAATGACCAAGACAACATTAACAATATAGTTTTAGCCACAATGCTTACCTAGCTGACTCACTAACTCACCCACTTAATTAGGAGTATCCTTAAACAATATGTAAGACGATATTTTCGTTGTTGACCTTTAGTTTAGACTCTTTGACCCTTATTTTTTATGCCCTCCTTTTGGGTAGGTATTTAACATTGTTTTTGACTAGCTAAGCTTGCTGATTTGTTAGGGGAGGCAACGTTGAATGTGAATAAAGTGGCAGGTTTAAGATACCTTCCAGAGGGAGACCTATAAAATGAAATGATTGCATATAACTCTGCCCAAAAGATCAAAATAAATCCATTTTTTCTTTCTAAGCAATTATTTAATTACTAGTATTGTGGTTAGTATCCTTTTAATTTATATTACCATCACAATGAAATACACGTTCTTAGTTTGACTGATATCTTCCTCTTTGGGATATAATAATGATATCTTAAAATACGATAATTGATCATGCTTCCTTTTGTTGACATGCACTAAGCAAGCGCACGAATGGTGTGCTTTGGCTTCATGGACTTTGCTACATTGGTGTGAAAGCCATAAAATTTAACTGGCTTCATATTAGTATAAAGTATTTGTCCTCTTCGGGTCTTAAACTTTAATTAAAGAATTAAAACAAACAAACAGACAAGCATGAATCATAGTTGCCAATTAAAGAGTTATTCTTTTATTTTATTTTTTAAAAAAAATGGTTCTTAAAGACTTCTAGAGAGCTTCATAGCACAGTGCGTGTGCTACAAGGCTTGAATAGTTAAAGCTTTTTTTTTTTTTAATTACCAAAAAAGAAAACAAGAATTGTGCGTTTTCAAAACTTGCTGCATGGGTGTTATAATATTAATATTGAAGCCATGGCCGTATGCAAGTTTGATTCGACTAAACGAATAATGATGTTGGGCTTTAACCAAACCACATGTTCCCTATACCTAAGGTTTTCCACAAGAAAGAAAGTTTTCTAGTGCTTGGTTTTAATTGCTTTTCACTTTGAAGGGACATTGCTGCGGAGTTCAAACTCCAAGGCCATACGTTGTGAGGGTGGTTCTTAGTTCATAAAATGATTAATCTCCTAACATAGTGAACAAGGTGCTTTTTGGTTTTGCCTTCCACTTGGGAGAAAATGTTGCTGATTCGAACTCCAAAGCTAGGTTGAGACTTGAGCTAGGTTCTATGTTCCTACATCCGTAATTAATTAAAGTGAATACTTTGGTTCATATATAGTGCACAATAGTTTGGCCTATTATAGACGGTCCCAAACATTTTGGTCCATGTTACGCGTTATGTGCCGTGTCTTTTCAGAGCATATAGACCAAAAAGCCAAAATTTTCACCATGCATTATAGTGTGGCACATATGGAATATGTGATAATGTTCCTTAAAAAGGTGAATGAAAGGATGTCTACAACAACATACACATGGTGTTCATTATGATCGATGAGGAAAGTTGATTAAGCTCAAAAGAAAGATAAAGTTGACGTGCCAAGAAAGGGAAGAAATAAGCTCAATAGATTGCAGCTATGTGGGGGACGAAATTCCAAAAGTAATAATAGCATTATGTTTGGAACTCAATTTAATCAATGATCAGGAAATTTATATTAATATCGTAAATTCATAAATTAATTAATTCTTGAGTTTCTACTTTCTACAACATGTACATACATGTTATATCAAGATTCACTTCATGTTAATTACTCCGATAAATACTATTTAAGTATTTGTTTTACCTTCATCTATCACACGTTATTTCGTGAGATCATTTTAAATAATGTTAAAAGGATTTAGATAAATTGTAGCTTCTACTTGACGCACGTCAAATAAACTTAAATGCAAAACCAAACACACACACACACATACACACACACACACACACACACACACATATATATATATATATATATATATATATATATATATATATATATATATATATATATATATACTAAAAGAGTCCTAGCTCTCAAAATTAATGAAACCAAAAAATAAAATGAAAAAGAAACTGAAGGAAATAATGTCTTCAACCACAAGTTTGATTCAAATAGGAAATCACAGAAATTCGGATCAAGAACAATAAAAAAAACTTTAATGAGATAGAATATAGATCAATTATTGTTTAGCAAAATGTACAATCAGCCATATATAAGTTATTAATAGATAATTTTGCCACTACATATATAATTTCTCTATGCACATGTTAATTTATCTTCTATATGTATATGTAATTTTTTATGTGCGTAGTATTATGATTTCAGAGTCTCTTTTTAGTAATTAAATTAACTGTAGAATTAACAATATTATAAATGATTACCTACTAGGGTCAGCTTAGTGATAGAGAATTAAGATAATATGTATGAGGTCATAAGTTTAAATCTCAATGGGACTATTATATACAAAAAATACTTAATAATACAATTTTAAAAAAACAATATTATAAATCATCATAAGGGACATAGAGGTGAGCATACATTAGACCATTTAATTGAGACTTATGATCTAACCTACATCAGGCTTAACATAAGCTAAACTTTTTTATGAAATAAATTACGTTAAAACTTTTGTATAAACCCATTTGGTTAAAAAATTAAATTTTAAGTCATTCAAAAAGCCTTTTATATCAAACAAGTTTACTTATTTAAGAAATATAAATAATATTTGTTTGTTAGTATTGTTATGAAATTTAATTTTTATAATATATTAAAAATTTATTTATCTTTTTAAATATTAAACATGTTGACGTATAAAAAAAGTCAAACCTATAAACTTATTGAAGCATAAGTTTATGTCTTATTCAAAGACTTGTTTGCAAAATAGAATAAGTTATTATGAAAGCTAAATTAGGCCTTAAAATTAAATTTATATATATAAACAAGTTAGAGTGTTAGACTTGACTCTTATAAAGTATAACTTATCTATTTTCATCCTCATCTCATGCCTTGAATACTAGTAATTTTAATTTTCATAGTTTGTAGCTTATTTTATATAAATTTAATCCCATTGACCTAATTGCCGATTAACTTATTTAGAGATATGTCAAACTTATCTAAAATATTTAATATAAAATAAGTCTTTAAATAAGTTAATAGATCAAGTTAAACTTTAAAAAAGGTCAAGTCAATTTAAAAAAAAAAAAACTAATTTTTTTTTACTGCAAAAAAAAAAAAAACTAATGATAAGGGTATTAAATTTTTTAAATATGGAAGATCTATTTAAACAAAATCTTGTTTCACTTAATCTATTTCATTCACAAAAGTGGGTCAATAATTAAAACAAATAATTCACATCAAATTCTAAGTTGAAATTTATCATTTTGGTCAAATGTCTCATTCATTGAAAATATGACCCAAGATATTCATTAATATAAATAAGAAAAATTACTTATTTGATTACACTTAAAAGTCATCTCTTTAAGTATCTATATATACAAGCACTTTCATATCCTTTTGATCTCCGTCGTTACAAAATGACAATGACTAAAAGGTAAAGTTTGTGTAACGACAATGACTAAAAGAATCCAAAAGTACTTGTATAGGAACAAAAAGAGGGATGATTTTTAAGTGTAAGGACTAAAAGGTAAAATTTATATAATTATAGATACCAAATTAATAATTCTTCCATATAAATAAAAGTCTCAGAATCTCCGATCAATAATCCTCCCTCGTCCCAACTAATATGAGATTGAGTAAACTCAGTCCTTTTTTTTTTATAACTAATACATTTACAAACAAAAAATAAAACTATAAAGAGGAGCACTTACGAATTTACGATAATGAAAATAATTAGCTATGACACATAAGAATTATTTATTGTTGTTGTAATAGTAATTGTTGCATATTATTATTATTAGTAGTAGTAGTAGTTTGATCTTGAATATAGTGCTGATCACACTTGTGAAAGTTGAAATGAGGTTCTGAGGGTTTTTTTTTTGTTTTTTTTTTTTATTTTTATCAGCAGAGAGTGATCGATGTAGGCAGCGAGGGTCGAGATGGAGAGGGAGGTTGTTGGCGAGAGGGATGTCCATGGTGGTAGTAGATGCTTTTTAAAATAAAATTTCATAATCACATTTTTTTTTAAAAAAAATGATGTAAAATTTCAAAATTGAGTTAAAAATTATATTAACTCTATTTTTTCTAAATACATTTTGTTTTGAAAATTAAAAATAAAAATTTGGAATTACCCCAAAGGAGCCCTAATATAATGGTTTCTTTTGTTTCTTGTTTTCTTTCCTAATTAGCTGTTAATTATTAATTACTAGTTAGTAGCCACTAGCCACCAAAATTTTTTGTTCAACAAGGATATAAACAATATTACAATAAGTGTATAGGTTAGTTAGCCTCCATATTAAGATTTAATCCTAGTTACAACTAGATTGGAGTCCACTGACAAATTTGATCCAAATTGATCGAAAATGTACGTTATTATTATTTTTTTTAAAGGAGACACTCTGAAATGTAACATCATGCAAGAGGACAAATAGCATACAGTCTTCTATTTTTTTTCGTGAAGGGTACCAATTTTTTTTTTTTAATATATAAAACGAGATTTTTTTAAAATATAAAACAAGACCTGATTTGATAAGACAAATATATTGAATTTCTTCCTAGAGCCAAGAAATAAGAGAAAACAAAAAGGTGGCACATCATGGGATAATGGGGGAATATATTAACATTACAAGAAAGCAAAGTGAATTGAATAAACCCGTAATAACGTGGTCTAAAAAATTAAAAAATAGAAAAGTTTCTAATTAAAGACCTGTCGTTTTTAATGAAGACTTTATTCCATTGGTGCCTTGTATCTAGACTAAGTGACTTATCTTTCTTCAAATCTCAGTCATATTTCTCTTCATAAATTTGAAGTCTCACACATCACTTTCTCTCAATGTTTTTCAATATCGCTACGTGTTTTGTTACATATCCTGTTCGTCATCATCTTCATTTTTTTATCGTCATCATGATATAGTCTTATCTATAATTCAGAACCATACACTTTTTTTTTTCTTTCACATTTTGTATCCATATTTATTAAGATTATTTCTCAATTATGTAGATAGATCAACAAAGGATAGAATTACTTTACTGGTTGATATCGAGTTATGCTCTGTACTGTGGTGTATGTAGGGTATGTCTCATTCCCGTGGTTCTTTTTTATTTAATATACAAGTTTCTTTTGCTGATAAAAAAAAAAACAAAGGATAGAATTAAAATGAATATATCTAAATCTACCTACATTTTTATTTATTTATTTCCAGCTTATAAAATACAGAAATTACGTATTGATTTTTTTTAGTTTACACTCAATTCAATTCATAAAAAAAAAAAATACTCGATACAATTTAATCTTTGAAGAAAAAACTATTAAATAATTCTTCATAATTAATTACAAAAATGAGAGACTTTAGTAATTCTATCCATTGAGGTTAATATTTCTAGGGACCAATTTAGGTCACTAATGATTTTGTTAGAGATTAAATTGGTATATAATCTATTTATTTAGGGATTAATTCTCTCTATGTATATAAATTAGAATAACTATATTGAATGAGAGTGGTTTTATAAGTTATTCTTCAACAGTAGTATTTTGAAGGATTTTTTTTTATTTTGAGCATTTTTAGAGATATTTTTTTAACATCTTATGTCTTTTAATATATTATTTTTTATCTTTATTTCTAAATTAGATTTTAATATTTTTTAAAAAATAATCTACAATTAAAATAGTCTTATATTACAATATAAATTGTTTATTATAAATATAAAACATAAGTTGTATATTAAAATATTTATTTATTATATATATTTTAATTATAATATAATTTATTTATTCAAAACTGTTTATTTATTTTAAATTATTGTAATATAAAATAAATATTTATTTATTGCATTGTATAAACTAAAGATTTAAATATCTTTTTAGTCTTTGCAATTTAGTATTTTTTTGCTTTTCGTCCTTGCAAAAAAAAAAATAGTTTTAGTCTTTGCAAAATATGTTTATTTTATTTTTCGTCTTTATGACAATTTAGATAGCGTTTTTTTCACTGTTAAAAGGGCTATCTAAACCATTTTAAGGACGAAATCAAAACAAACATAATTTACAAGGACTAAAACAAAAAAAAAAACATTTGCAAAGACGAAAAGAAAAAAAAAACGCTAAATTGTAATAACTAAAAATGTATTTAAACCTAAACTAAAATGCTAGTTATATACTAAAAGTAAAAGGAAAATAATTGAAAGGCTTAAATGTCTTACATAAATTATTCGTTGCATTGTAAAAACATATTGTGTAGCACAAAAGGAAGAGGAAAAGATAAGGACGATATTAAAATGAAAAAGACAAAGGATACGAACTTTTACATATGGATATGATATGTTTTTTCTCAACAAATGGCCGAAACTTATTTCATAAGTTATGCACCACATTTTTTTTCTTTTTATTTTTATTTTTAAAACTCATGTACCACATTTTCTTATCAGCATCATAAGTACAAAATTTTAAAAGTCCCATTTCTATAATAAACAGATTTGCTTTCTCTACTTAAAAGTTTACCAATGTAAATGCTCTCTCTCTATCTCATTTTAGGATCATGTTGGAGCATTTTCGAGTGATGCACGACTATAGACCCCTCTGGCACTACTAGACCCATGCCATTCAACATAGAACATATATTCATTTTCATTATATATTAGTTCCATTAGGAAAAGCACACTCCATTTTTTTCTTCCATTTCCTTTACCTACTAACTATATTATATCTTATAAGATCCTTCAATAATGGCTTTTAAGCATCTATCGTGTAGTGAGAATGTGGCTTTGGTGACCTGGCCATGCATCGGATTCAAGTAAAATGACAAATATGATAGTTACTGCTACAGCTGGTGGTCAAATATCCACACAAGAACGCAACCATGGACGGTTTATCTATCTAATTAATTAAGAATGTTCTCAATCTTTGATCCAACCTACGAATCCAACAAAAAACAATGTACCTACTCTCACACCCAAAGGTTTGTTCTAGCAAGTACTAGGGTTTTAAGCATAAGATCTTCAACTTTTACTTTATGCAAAACCATATCCAATTATCTATATAGTTCATAACCAACTTTTTAATGATAACCACCATGACCCAATTCCTCTATGAAACGTTACCAACACAACAAGTTGAACGGTCCCCCACATCACCCCCCAGATGCACTATAGACATGTGTCACCGGATAGAACATACAGCACCTAACATGTGGCACATTGACTTCAATTAACCTCTTCCATTGCCACCAATCGCCGCCACCACCACCACCACCCCATATATATAGTGTGAACTCATGAAAAGGTAAATGGATAATGGTAAACCCTCCAATTTTGAGGCGTTTGAAAAATCAAAGAGACTAGAAATACGTAGAGATAGGCGTATATATAATAAATTAAATTGACCAAGACCAAGCTTATTAGTTATTATCATTGTGGTGACCTTTTAATTAATTGGGTGGTGTGGTGTGGTGTAGTGGATGCAATGAAACAAAACAACACGCTGTGGTGGTAGACCACACGAGAGGGGGGGCTGTTTGTAAATGACAGAGGAAGCACTAATTATTTTATTTAGGATTCGATGCAAATGTAGAGTTCGAGACAAACATAGTTACGTATGCTTTTATAAAATGGCAAAGACTATGGGTAACATTGATTCACGCTTAGCTTTATAATATTGTTTTCTTAATCCTATAATTTAGTTCCAAAGCTCAGGCGTGCGTCCAAGGGACCGGACATTGGTGCTCGTCGTTTTCTTCTCTTGTGCTTTGCATTGGCGGCTTCTTCTTTCAACACTTTTTGAACGCATAATTGGATTTGATCTTAGTAATTTATACAGCTTAATGTATTGTTACCATTAAGGTACAATATATATACACTACTTATATCGTAATTTAGTTTTAAATTAATCAAATGTGTTATTAAGTATTGAAGATAAGTAACTAATTTCATTGATTAGTAAATATAAGTATACTTACAAGGTGTGATACAAATAATTAGTAGTGTGAGCCTCTTAAACATATGACAGATGTTTGATTCCTATCTATACAAATAAAGTAGCACTCGTAAGGAGAAGAGTTCTTTAGAAGATTAGTCTCATGACTTTCGGACGTAAAAATATCAGACTTCCAGGGAAAAAATGTAATTTTACAATAAATATGTTTAAATTAATTATTTCATATAACAATATCATAACTTGTTTAAATTCAATTATGATAAACATTTAAACACATTAAAATTGGTTATAGTGTTAATCCTTTGGTTTAGTTTTTTGTTAGACTTTGCAAATATGATGAATTTTAGTTTTGATTCTCATAATTTTTTTTTTGTTGGTTTTGGACCTTTTGGTTTTTATAAATTAATAAAATTTGAAATGTTTTTTTATTGTTATTTATTAATGATGCGACATATATCTAGACATACTACTTGCTTATTAGTATCTTAGAATGGTCACTAATGTGACATGCTTAAATGCATACCATACCATGTCATCACTAAATGATGTTACGAATCATTTTAAAAGAAATTGAATTTATGAAAATTAAAATTGACAATTTTTAAATAAAAAAAAACAAAATTTTACCATATTTACATGAACTAAATATATATATATATATATATAATAATAATAATAATAATAATAATAATAATAATAATTTTTATCTTCAACGCTCTCTTTCAATTATAGTCCTATCAAAATAGTATTTATTTGGCACTTGGTCAATAATTTTCATGATATGAATCATTTTAAAAAAATTAAATTTATGAAGATTCAAATTGACAATTTTTTTTAAATAAAACTAAATTTTGTCATATTGATAATAGCTAAAAATATATTTAAATTTAATTATTTTTATCTTCAAAACTCTCTTTCAATTATAGTCCTATCAAAATTGAATTTATTTGACACTTTGTCGATAATTTTGACATCAGCACACCAATAAAGTTTGATAAGAGAAGAAAGGGTGAATGGATGACACTTTCTATTTTTTTTCTCTCATATTTTTATGACAATCGAGAAACCTTGTCTTTGTCTATACTATTTTCTGTAGACAGGACAAGAAAAATGAGACAAGAAGCTGCTTCAATTTCAGCATTTTCGAGAGTGCTACTCAATGAGTAACGAAAGTCAACAATTGCATGCCAAAACAGCATGACATTTTACAGTATGATCTCGTTTTGTCTAATTAGTTGTGTACTTATATTTTTTATCTGTAAAAATGAACACTGATATTACATATTTACAATAATTCATATGTATTGCTCAATCAACTGAGACCCCTTTAATAAATTGTGTACTGTACTACAATACCAGAAAACGAAGAAGTTTTCTATTAAAATAAAACTGGCATTGGAAAAAAATTATAAAAACAATATTTAAAAAACTAAACATTTCTGAATCAAAATTTGGTACATGATTAAGCATTCAAACAAATTTGGATTTAATATTTTTTGTCCCTAAACTTTTTTAAATTTGTACTTTTAGTTTCTAAACAATTTTTTTTTTATCATTTTTGGTCACTATATTTTTTCTCATTTAACAGTTTTAATTACAATATTAATAATTATTTTTATAAATAGTTATTAATATATTTTAGTTTTTAAAATACACTCTTTTCACTTTACATGAAAGAAATATACACGCTTTTACACAAATGATAATAATTTAATTTTATTCAGTATTAATCTAAACTGCTTTGACAAATTAATCACTAATTTTTAATTAACGGTTATTGGTGTATTTTATTCTTTACGCTTTTTCACTTTACAAAAAATAAATATATATGATCTTTGAAAAAATAATAAGTTTTATTTAATTCTTTATTAAGTTCAATTGCTTGGGCAACACACACAATTAATTAAAATATTAATATATTATTGGTTTATATTAACCATAAAACTGTTAATGTATATAGTACATTTTGGTTTGCACTAAAAATATCTTCAATCGGTGATCAGAGACTATTCTTTTTGAGAAGTAAATATTACTGAAGTGAATTTTACTTTTTTTTTTTAATAAAGTTTTCTTCATTGATATGGTTAATAATCGAACCGAAATCCTGACATGTTAAAAAAAAAGCTAGTTATCTACTAATTTACTGAACCTCGTTGGTAAAAGTATGTTATACATATACTTAATTAATTATGTCATTCTCAGTAATCAAATTTTTAATTAATAATTGTCAATGTACTCCTAAGAGTTGAGTCTCAACAAATATAAGTTGTTTTACTAGCAATTTGTTATATCCCTGTTGGCACATTTTTTTGAAAAAGAATAACTTTGTAATTTAATTTGGTTCAGTTCTTATTCTTTTTAGTGCTGGAGTCAAATTGTCAAATCCCGTCTGTGTGACATACTAACTTAGAAGTAATCGGGAATATTCGTGTTGGTTGCGGTGTTTAATGTGATAGCATCTTACTTAAAGCACGTGATAATTTAAAATGTTTGGTACAAACACGTCAAGATCATTAAGTTATCAAACAAGGAGCAATATATATTTGAGATTTACTTTAATTTCATGAACACGTTTCGGTATACACATGAGATAGGATTAACGATATCATCTACTATTAAACCCTGCTTTCAACTTGTTCCCGATTTCATTGATCATTCGGTCATCTTTTGGAGAAATTATTACCCAGTCGAGGATCACCACGTCAGCTGTGGTCCCAGTCAATAATTACGATCAAACTCGTAACAGCATGATTAGATTTAACAGTGTTATCCTCCTTTAATAGAATGAGATATGAAATTTAAATCTTCCTTGATCAATTTAACCCCAAATCTTGTGCAAATCTTGGTTACAGATTAATATGAAATTTAAAACTTCCAAAATCATATGAAATTTAAAACTTTCATAACTGCTCTTAGTTATCTGCAACAATGAACGCTGATCCTCTTCCTTCACATGTTCTCTGATGCATATCCACCAAATAAAAATGAATGCTGGGAATAATCACCGCGCAACATACATAGCACCTGAAGTTTGTGACAATATTAGCCATTATTTTTCTTCAAATGTGAAATGATATATGCCTCCAGGGTGCTAACCCTGCATCTTATAATAACTTTTATTTCCTTTCAGCCATTGGGGTATATCAGCTTTTGTTATTGGTTTCAGGCTTTAATTCTTCAATCCCTTCTACAAACTTAAAAATATAAACCGCACTTAATTTGTTTCAATCTAACCTCCACCTAACTTTTAGGATAATTACGTGATGATCAGTAGTTGTTTTTTTGGAAGTTTTAAATTTTACATTAATCCTGGGATTGAATTGATTAGCGAAGATTTTAAATTTCTTATCATTCTATTAAAGGATAACACCGTTAATCCTAATCATATTGTTAGTGAGTTTGATTGTCCACATGTTGCATGATTATTGGTTGGGACCACAACTGATGTGGTGGTTCTAAACCGGGTAATAATTTCTCCATGTTTTGTCCATAGATTTCTCAAATGTACCATTTCCTCATGGTTATAAGCAAAATGGATACTTTTGATATGTTTTCAGAAATATTAAATTTTATTAATTTAATTATTATATTAATAGTCTTATAAAATAGATCAAGTCAAGTGTTCAAAATTTCATTAATTTTAAAACTAAATGATACTATATCATGTTACTTTCATTTACACCAACAAGTCGTTGGTTTCGATTGAAATTGGCTCGATCATCTTAAGTAAAGTCTCGGGTTCGAACTTTATAGATAGAAAAAATGTAGTTGGGAATGGAGACCCTACTAAAGGTGGCTAGACATGTTTCTTGACGAAGAATAGTCATCAACTTTAGCTAGATTCTTCATCGACCTGGTCAAGACACTAGGTTAATGGGTGGCTAGTTGAAAAAGTTGGACAGTAATTGAACCGCATAAACCGGTGTGCATATCATAAAATATAAGTATGTATATTATTTGTGTCATAAGTTTATTAATTAATCATGGTGGTCTAGTGGTAAGTTGATCAACTAAATAATTTTCAAGTCTTGGGTTTGATTATTGGGCGTGTCATTTTTGTTGTATTTTCATTAAAACTTACATTTAAAAAAAAAATTGGTTCAACCAGTTCAATTAGACCGGTTCACTAGTTCAACCAGACCAATTTACTAATTTAACTATAAAACTAGTCAGGTCAAACTAGGTCAATGGCACATCCGATCCAATGAGCGACTCGGACTAGTTATACCATTGGTTCCTGGTTGGACCGGCCGGTTCGAGTCAGTTTTTACAACTATGCTCCGCACTAATATCATAGTAACAAAAAAAATATTACTTTATTTTACCATAAAATGTTTTTAAAATATAAACAAATTAATTTCTATTATTAAATTACATATCTACGGGTGTTGACAACAAAAAAATATCCACGGGTGTTTAAATGATGTAAGAGTTGATATATATATATATATATATATATATATATATATATATATATATATATATATATATATATATATATATATACACTAGAGTTTTGATCCGTGCTATGCACGAGAAGAATTAATTAGATGTGTAATTTAATTTATGCTTTACATTTTAGTTAAAGTCATCATTATCTAATTTAAGAAATCTTTGAATATAAAATAAAATTTAATATACGAAGACAATATAAAGTTTTGTTGATTTTATAATTGTTTAATTGTAAAAATGTACATTATTAATTGTAAGAAAAATAAAAATAAATAAATAATCAATTATAATTACTTCCATTTTAAATTGATTTTTCCAAAAAAAAAACTTTTTACTGTTAATTCTGAGTTTAATGGTGATGCACTGACAGTATAAAATAGTTTTACACTGTCATCCAATCACAAATCAGTGTTTGCATGACTTTTAAGATAATTTTTAAAAAGTCAACAAACTTACCATAAACGGTGATTTTTGATTGGATAACGGTGTAAAACTATTTTACACTGTCAGTGTATCACCATTTTTCTCGTTAATTATTTCCGAAAATAACTCTCCCATTTTAAATTTAAATTGATTTTTATACACAATCGTCATTTTTTAATTTTTATTTAATTGTCTATATTAAATTAATAATCATTTAAATTATAGACTAATGGCAATTAATAATTTAAATTATTTTAATTTCATATTTAATTGAACTATGATTATTTTTATTTTAAATTAAAATATTTCTAAAAATATTTTTCATATTTTATATTTAATTATTTATGAAAATAAATGTCATGTTAAAGTACTATTGTAAACAATCGTATAATTTAAATTATTCAAACATTTTAAATGAATAGTGTACTACTTGGTCTCGGTACTCCACCGATAGTCGAGTTAGCCGAGTAGAAGCTCTCACTCGGACTCGGATAATAATAACGGAAAGAATAGTTTTTACTATACGATAAGATAGAGAAAGATCAGGTCATAAGATAAGGATAGAAAATAGAGTTATCTCTATCTTCATCACGAGATTTGAGGAGATTTGATAGGAAAATAACCGTATCAAATCTATCTCTTTACACTCTACAAAAACAGAGCAACCCATTCCAATCAAGGTACGAAATTCTAATCCCAATAGTGATACATGTCTCCTACCTCTGCGCCTCTAACTTGAGCGTCGGAGTGTCTTTGCAGGTACACCCCCACCAGTCACGGAGGAGATCCCGACGGAGTCACCGCATCGGAAGACTTACCAAAATTTGGTAAGAACATTTGGCGCCCACCGTGGGGCTTGGTGAAACTATTCCCAGCCACACCAATCAAGACGATATTATTCCAATGGCGGCAACCCAGAGCAAAACAACGAACCACGAAAAGCTACCACGGGGGGGAAACCCAAATCTTAGGTGTACTACCTCCAGGGGATACCCACGAAGGTAACCCCAACAACGTGGCGCCCCTCCCGCGTCAGGCGCTTGAGAATCACCCGTTGATCCAAGCCCTGCAAAGGGAAGTCAACATGCTGAAGCAGAACAACGCTAAGGAGATAGAAGACCTCCGCAAGGAGAACGATACCCTTCGAGAGCAGTATCAAAAATTGCAAGAGGACCGCAACGGACTCTCGGCAGCCCACGCTGCTACCAACGGACTATCGGCGGCCCACGCAACCGCCAATAGACATCCTGACCGAACAGCGCAGGAAGATACCACTTGGAGTGAGCCAGGCCGAACAACAACCCATCTAGAGTCCAGACTCGCCTTAGGATCGCGGGCACCCTCAAGACGAAGCGTAATACCCGAGACAACGAGGCGACACCCGTTCGTAGATGGAATCATGGAGACCCCACTACCGACCGGGTGGAAGCCCTTGTCTATGGACCGGTACGACGGGCTGACCGACCCTGATGAGCACATCGACGCATTCGTCACGCAGGTGAACCTGTACACAAACGATGACGCCATCATGTGTCGGGTGTTCCCAACAACCTTGAAGAGAGTAGCGTTGAACTGGTACACACTACTCCCCCCACTCGATTGACTCTTTTGCCACGTTAGTCGCTCGCTTCGGCGCTCAATACGCTACGAGTCGACCCCACCACCTGACGGCAGTAGCACTAGCCAACATCCGGCAGGAGGACAACGAGTCTCTCAGGCAATTCATGGAGAGATTCGCAGAGATCTCCGTCAAGATCCGAGACTTGAATCCATAGGTAGCACTGACCGCCATGCTTATGGCGCTAAAGTCCGGACCTTTTTCGAACAGCCTCTGCAAGAATCCACCACATGACATGGACGAGCTCAGAGCTAGAGCGACAGGATACATTCAGATGGAAGAAATGACTAAGTTCAAGGAGCGAGTTAGGGGCGAGTCCTATAAAAAAATAGGTAGAACGAGAGAAACTAGGAAGAAGCCGAGAGCAGAATAGCAAATCTAGAAGTGACAGACCACCCCGTGCAAGGTTTACCCATTATACCCCTCTAACAGATAGCAGAGCACAGGTTCTGGAAGAAGCCTGCAGCGCCGAGCTGATAAGCCTGCCTACTCAGAATCGCTCCCCAGAGAAAGCAGATAGGTCTAAGTTCTGCAGATACCATCGAGTGCACAGACACGCCACAGAGGATTGCACCACCCTGAAAGACAAGATTGAAAAACTTATCCAACAGGGCAAATTACGACGCTTCGTCCGAGACGACAGTCGAAAGTCCGAGCGAGAACGAACCCGAGACAGGGAAGACGATCGCGATAGAAAAACCAGACGCAAGGAAGAGCCCCGCCGAGAGCAACAGACTAAACCTCCCGAAGCTCGACTCTGAGGTGTTATCAACACAATAGCAGGAGGATTCGCAGGAGGAGGAAGCTCGAGCTCGGCAAGAAAGAGGCACCTACGCAGCCTCCGGTCAATCAACTCGACTTCAACAAGCCCTAGAATACACAGGAAAATGCCCCTATAACTTTCACAGACGCAGATTTCGAAGGCATAGAACCCAATCATGATGACCCGGTGGTGGTCAAAGTTGAGGTCGCAAACTAGTTGGTGTGCAAAGTCTTAGTCGACCAAGGCAGCTCGGTGGATATCCTGTACTGGTCCACTTTCCAACAGCTAGACATCCCCGAAAGTAGGATACAACCGTTCACCGAGCAGTTAGTCGGTTTTGCAGGCGAAAAGGTCGATACCAGAGGCTACATTGACCTCCTCACTACTTTTGGAGACAAGACGGGATCCAAGACTATCACAGTCAGGTACCTCTTAGTTAACGCCCTCACCTCATACAACATTCTCATAGGTAGGCCGACACTCAACAAACTAGGGGCAATAATCTCAACTCCACATCTGGCAATGAAATTCCCAAATTTAGAAGGGAAGATAGTGACAGTCAAAGCTGATCAAGAGGCAGCCCGCGAGTGCTACTTAGAAAGTCTAAAGATAGCTAGCGGCAAAAAGGTCCCAGAACCGGCAGTAAAACACGTAGCATGCGCCTCACTCGCAACACCAATAGAGGAGGCCGATCTCGACCCCAGGGAGGTTGAACCAAGAGCAGAGCCTAAAGAAGAGGTAAAATCCTTCCAAATATGAAGAGAACGAAGGCAATGCACAAAACTCGGGACTCAACTAGCAAACGAGATCGAAAAAGCAATTGCCAGAGTCCTGTTAGACAACGCCGACTTGTTTGCATGGTCAGCCGTCGACATGCCCGGAATCGACCCGAGCTTTCATTGCCACAAGCTTGCCATATATCCAAAGGCCAAGCCAATCTCCCAAAAGAAGAGAAAACTTGGGGCCGAAAGAGGGAAATTTGTCAAAGAGGAAACTGAAAAGCTACTTAGCGCCAGCTTCATACGGGAAGTACAATACACCACATGGCTTGCAAACGTGGTGATGGTAAAGAAGGCAAACGGAAAATGGAGGATGTGTACTGACTACACAAACCTTAACAAAGCATGTCCAAAAGACTCATACCCGCTGCCAAGCATAGACAAGTTAGTAGACGGAGCAGCCGGCTATCCTATCCTAACTTTTTTGGATGCATACACCGGGTACAACCAGATACCAATGTACCCGCCGGATGAGGAAAAGACGGCGTTCATAACTGACACGGCCAATTACTGTTACACGGTAATGCCTTTCGGGCTGAAGAATGCAGAAGCAACACACCAGCGTCTGATGGACAAGATTTTCACAGACCAACTCGGCCGAAACCTGGAAGTCTACGTCGACGACATGGTGGTTAAAAGCAGAGAACCAAAATCACACTCAGGAGACTTGGCCGAAATTTTTGGCGAGATCAGAAAACATAATATGAGGCTAAATCCTGAGAAATGTGTTTTCGGAGTGCATGGCGGAAAATTCTTAGGATTCATGCTCACCCACAGGGGCATAGAAGCCAATCCGGAGAAATGTGCAGCTATCATAGGCATGAGAAGTCCGAGTAACATAAAGGAAGTACAACGGCTAACTGGAAGACTGGCATCCCTGTCCCGTTTCTTGCCAAAAGCAGCAGAAGTAGCCAGACCCTTTTTTCAACTGCTCAAGAAACAACGGGTTTTCATATGGGATGAAGAGTGTGAAGCAAACTTTCTAAAGATAAAAACACTACTCTCATCACCACCAATTCTAACGCAACCTGAACCCGGCAAAGACTTAGTACTATACCTAGCCGTCTCGGGAGAAGCAATCAGTTCGGTCATTATTCAAGAAGAAAATCAGACGCAAAAAGCCAGTCTACTACATAAGCCGAGTGTTGAAAGATGCAGAAACCAGATATCAGATGATAGAAAAGCTAGCACTAGCCCTGGTCACCTCAGCACGACGCCTAAGACCATACTTTCAAAGCCACCAAATAGTGGTACGAACAGACCACCAAATACGACAAATACTACAGAAACTAGAACTAGCCGGAAGAATGATAGCATGGACGGTTGAATTATCCGAGTTCGACATCAAGTATGAACCGAGAGGACCCACCAAAGCACAATGCCTAGCCGACTTCATTGCTGAGCTAGTACCAGTAGAAGAGGTACCTTTCCCCTGGTGGACCCTTTACGTGGACGACTCCTCGAACGAAAAAGGCAGCGGAGCAGGAGTCATAATTGAAAGCCTTGAACGGATTATCCTAGAACAATCACTCATATTCGACTTCGACGCATCCAACAACCAAGCCGAGTATGAAGCCCTACTAGCAGGACTGAAACTCGCTAAGGAAGTGGGGGCGAAACACCTTAGATGCTGGAGCGATTCAAAATTAGTCACTGGGCAAATGAATGGATCCTATCAAACAAAGGACCCCCAGATGAGAAGATATTACCACCTGGCCTCCCAGTTGAAGAACGAGTTCGTTAACTTCGAACTCAACCACATTTTGAGAGAACATAATGAAAGGGCCGACCTGCTATCAAAATTGGCAAGTACAAAGAAGAAAGGCCAACACCGAACGTCATACAGGAAACAATATCCGCTCCGAGTATTGACAAAATTGTCTTTAGTGTTAACCCGACAGACAGAGAATGGATGACCGAGATATGGAACTTTCTGAAGAAAGGAACCTTCCCAGAAAATCGAGAAGAAGCTAGAAAAATCAGAAGAAGGGCCAGTTACTATGTCATAGAGGGAGAAGACCTTTATAGGAGAGGCTTCACTGCACCACTGCTGAAATGTGTCACGAAGATTCAAGCCGAGTACGTAGTAAACGAGATGCATAAAGGAATATGTGGAATGCACTCAGGAGGAAAGGCCATGGCTACCCCGAGTCCTAAGAGCCAGATACTACTGGCCAACGATGCGCCGCGACTGCGCCGAATATGTTAAAAAATGCGAAGAGTGCCAAAAATATGGCAACATATCCCACCAACTGCCCCTCTTTATTGACATCTTTATCAACATCAAAAAGAGAAATGTCGGCATCCTTGAAGAAATAGCGAACTTGACGAAGTGCCTTGCTGAACCCGGCCTCATGGGTCGAAACAATTTCATCTAAGACCTCGCCTAAATCGGCTTTAAGCTTAGCTTCAGACCTGGCAGCCTCAGTCTTCGCCTGAGCAAGCTCGAGAGTAAGCTTATCCACCTCAGCTTGCAACTCCCGGTCGAATTCTCAGACGCAACTAAGGAAAGCTTTAAAGCTTCCTCACGGCCCTCAACTTCCCTTAACTTAGCCTCCACCTCCTCCTGGACCTTCGAGACACTTCAGCAGATTGAAGAAGAGTCTCGTTGGCCCGGGTACTCTCCACCAGGGCCTGCTCGGCTTTAGCGGCAACCTCTTTCACCATGGCTAGCTCCCGGTGGCCGCGGTCGAACTCCTCGGTCCAATACTGAGTAATGGCCCATGAACGAGCCTGGAAGCGACAGACAGCCTCCATAGAGAGTAGCGGCCCAGCATCCCTCAACATATCCCAGTCAGCTTGACCGAGATTGTCAGCACAGATGAGAGCCCCAGGGTTGAAGTCCTTCCCACAAAGCGAAGTCCGCCCATCTTTCATAGAAAAAATAGCCGGATGTCTCTTAATAGAAGAACCCGCAGCTTGAGCACCAGGCGGACTCGGCTTCGATTTCTTGGAAGGGCCATCCCCCCCAGAACCACCTCTCGTTGATCCCTCTTTGGAGAAGGAAGAGGAGGAGGAGGAGGAGGAGGAGAAGGAATGGATAGAGCAACTCGGGTAGCCTCAGCAGCAGGCTCCTTGCTCTTCAACTTCTCTAGCCTCTGCTTCTTTGCCGTCTTATAATCGAATTTCCCCATCACAGCTGCAAAAGAAGCAAACATCAGTGAAAAACAAAGTAAAAGAAGGAAGGCCGAATAAAAAGAAGATACTCACCGTCCCAGTCCTCTCTCGGAGTCCGAGAAGTAAGGATCCCCACAACCGCCTTACAAGATAGAGAACGCGGCAGCTTGCACAGTGTAACCATGTCATCCTGATCTTCAGGAGACATGTCCACAACCTGCCAAGACAACCGTTTGTTTGGGGAACGGGTCCAATAGAGAGGGAACCTCGGCCTCCCACGACTATCAAAAAACTCGACCTCCCTTTCCGGACCCAGTCGGACACGAAAGAAACCACTCTTGAAATTTTTCCAAGAGGAAGTATAGGGACTAAGAATGGACTGACCAGGAATCCCGGTTAGGGAGACCCAGCCACCCTTCTGACTCTCTTTAACTTTGTAATGAGACAAGAATTTGGGAGCAGTAGGAGTAATAAAAAATTTACT
Organism: Pueraria montana var. lobata; assembly: GCA_026413185.1. Classification (NCBI taxonomy): domain Eukaryota; kingdom Viridiplantae; phylum Streptophyta; class Magnoliopsida; order Fabales; family Fabaceae; genus Pueraria; species Pueraria montana. The sequence continues at coordinate 19,081,231 of CM048656.1, forward strand.
ACAGAGCACCCGGAAAGCCTGTAGCGAAGCCCAGGAATTTGGATGCAACTGCGTAGGAGCGACATTCAACGCCCGAAGAACGTCAGCTTCGAAGTGATCAAACGGCACTGTGATACCGAGAACCGAGAATAAAGCCTCGTACACAAAAGTAAAATGAGGTTGGTGGGGGACAACAGACATGAAGACTCGATCATCAGGCCCACAGGACTCGGCATGGACCATACCCGGCCTTTCCGAATGACACAAATCAATAGTGTCAAGAAGGGTAGACAAAGCCTCCTCGGTCTGATACCGAGAGGCATACGCACCCACCTCCCCAGATACCCAAGAATAACCGGAAGCAGTAACAGGAGGATAAGCCTTTTTGTTACCCCTAGGCTCTACAGGCTGGGGGTGAGGGGGAGGAAAAGGAAGTTGACCACGCCGAGTCTGAAGAGGACGATCCTCAGTAACCTCGGAATCATCTAGAACCACCACCCCTCTTGCAGGAGCGACCAAAGGCACCTGTACAGGGTCGACGGATAGACGAACCACCCCGACACCCGCGACAGCTACATTTGCCGCTGACGCACCATCACTAATCCCACCAGAACTAGAGCGGTGCAAAGGAGAACCGCCATCGGAACCCTCTCCGATGAGGTGTACCTCCGGCGCGAGCATACGACCCCCGCCGGAACGCCCCAAATCCCCGGAAAAAGAAGACATTCCAAGAATAACAGAGAAATGGAAAGGAGAAGGGCGTACCTGAACAAGGAAAAAGGAAAACCTACAAGAAGGAGGACAAAAGGGCAGAAGGAAAAGAAATCTCGCCAGAAAAACAAAACGCGTAGAAGAAAGTGAACACCGGTGTAAACAGTTCCCTTTATATAGGGCCCCAAACGTCTTGAATATGAAGAGGCGAAACGGTCCGAACCGTTGGATCAAGACCTTTCACCAGGCCAATCAACGGCTAGGAAGGCTTGAGACCTTTGGGAATCCCTAGATAGTTTCAAAATTCAAAAACAATCATTGTCGCCGCCCTTGGGAACCGTTACGACTTCAATAAGTATGAAACGACACAATCACCAAATGACGTGACGCTTCGAGAACCAAACTCAGACCCATCTAAAAGGAACAAGTAAACTCGTCTCGGCCAAGTAGAGTCCGAAATGGGCGCAGCCATACTTAAGCTCCTACATTACTTCAGAGCTTGGGGGGCATGTGTACTACTCGGACTCAGCAGTCCACCGGATAGTCGAGTTAGCCGAGTAGAAGCTCTCACTCGGACTCGGATAATAATAACGGAAAGATCAGGTCATAAGATAATGATAGAAAATAGAGTTATCTCTATCTTCATCACGAGATTTGAGGAGATTTGATAGGAAAATAACCCTATCAAATCTATCTCTTTACACTCTATAAAAACAGAGCAACCTATTCCAATCAAGGTACGAAATTCTAATCTCAATAGTGATATCTGTCTCCTACCTCTGCGCCTCTAACTTGAGCGTCGGAGTGTCTTTGCAGGTACACCCCCCACCAGTCACGAAGGAGATCCCGATGGAGTTACCGCATCGGAAGACTTACCAAAATTTGGTAAGAACAAATAGTCTATTAAATTTTGGAATGATATTTGTAATTCTTAAATTTATTATTATAGATTATAGATAGATGATGATTATTTCTTAAAATATATTCCATATTAAAATATTTCTGAAAATCATTATATTCTTAAATTATTTTTGTACATAATCATCTTTTTTTTGTCTTGTGTAATTAAAAATAGATAAAAATTTCCTCTAAAATTTATGTGTTTATAATAATTAATTTAATTATACAGAATTTCAAATCATAATATATATACTTATCATAATTACCTTAGTTACTATATTTATATAAATTTATGAATTAAAAAATTGATAAAAATTTTCTCTAAAAATTTCCCGCTCAAATATATAAGAATTCTCTCCAAGACTTCTTTACTTTTATTAATATAAAGATATATATATATATATATATATATATATATATATATATAATATATATATATATATAGAGAGAGAGAGAGAGAGTAAATTACACGGACACCCCTTGAGATTTTCCTTTATTACACCCGGCACCCCTCCATTTTTTAATCCTACAGAAAATCCCCTAATTTTTGGACTTTCGTTACACCGACCCCCCCTCATAGGCATAAATCATTATACTGACCCCCCTCTCAGGTTTAAAAAATATTACACTTACCCCTCCTTAGGGGTGCTCAAAGTAATGTAAAAAAATATAGAGGTGCTAGGTGTAATAAGAGCAAACCTTAGAGAAGATTTGTGTAATTTACTCATATATATATATATATATATATATATATATATATATATATATATATATATATATATATGATTAGTTCTAAAAATCTAATCAAAACTTAGTTCTAAAAAAAAGTATTGATATCAATTTATAATAAAAAATAACATTAATTTAATTGATCCTTTAATCACAGAAATTAATTTGACATTAAATTAGTCTTTTCAACAATTGAAAAAGATATCAATTTAATTTCTCAATTTTGTGCTTTGTACATATATAGAAGGATATTTTGTCTGTCACTTTTCATGATTAAGGGACTAAATAAATGTTATCTATCTCTCTCAACAATCAAAATGATATAATTTAAATTTTTTAATAATAATAAACATTACTCTATTTATTAGTCCAATCACTACTGTAATCCAAATTAGTATAGTAAAATTGTTGAAAAATAATGTTTAACTCCTTCACACCACAGGTTAGCATAGTAAAACAAATCAATTTCATTTGAGAGGGTCAATGGTGTGCGTTTTATGGCATTAGAATGTCTAATTATAGTTTACGACAAGACATCACATAAAATGACATTCTTGATATATAACAGCATTCATAAGTGTTTTTTTTTTTTTTTTAACCCGGTATTCCTCAGCCGACGATCAAGAACTAAGCTCTTGAAGTATTGAAATCCATTTAAGGGGTTGACTTCTCAGATATTTTTCATACGTACCGACTAGATATCAAACCTCTGACTACATGTTTAAAGGATAAGGTTATCTATCAACTATGCCATACCATATTGATAGCATTCATAAATAAGTAAATAGTGTGCTATGTTAATACAATGGATTAATTCAATGCTCGTGGCACATTTTTCTACTCCTTTTCTATACCTAACATAAGTATACTTAGTTCTTCTTAAGAGGGGAGAAAATACACGCTTTGCCTTTCAAAGAGGTCAAAAGATTGGGGAGACGAAAAAGGGTCGCAGTTAACAAACGAATGTGGACAATTTGAGTCAAAGACGCTTTCAGAGACAACAATACAGAGGGCAAACAAATATCGATAATATTATAAAATTTTCATATACGAAGATAGATATTTTTCATTTTGAAATGTACACAAACATATGTACAGTGACTATAGTGAGAGTATTTGGAAATTGGAATTAGATGTGATGAGGAGGACACCGTCCAAAAAGGAAATGTCAACCCCATGAATCCTGAAAACCCGGCTATCTTTTGACAAAAAGACCAAGAAACTATGGATGGTGCGTCGCTCTCATTGAACCCAAAATATTCCCTGTGACATGGATCCCAATAACGCATAACATTATGAAATTAATAATTTAGCAAATTAAAGTAATCATTACTTAACTAGAATATACCCGATTGAAAGAGTTGAGATTGGCATAGATGCCTTCTTATGGTATATAATCCATGGTCAAGAATTTCTCACCTTGCTTGACAAGCTCTTGTTTCTTGTAATCATCTATATAAGTTGCCACTTACTAAAAGTGCAAGTTTCTTGCGCAACTAGTGCTAAGTGGCTTAGTACAAAGTTATATACATATTATGCATTATACTATTATCTAATGAAGCATAACTCGTTAATTATAAAATTAACGTGGGGTTAGGTGTGTTTTTCTGACATTTTGGAAGGAGAAAATGAACAAATTTAATTACATAAGGAAAACAAAAGGCTAGCTAGCAATTTAATAAATGTCACATTTAAGCAATTTCTAATGTGCTAATCGATCCCTATGACTTTTCAGCCATCTTTAACCTAAGTTTGTCATGCTAACTGCCTACATTTTCGTCTTTGGTATTCTCTTCCCTATTCTTCCGTCTTGTTCGTTACCTCTTCACTAAAATTTTGCTGCACTTTCCATGAGAACGTAGCACAAATTCGAAAACCGTTTCTGTGGAAACTGTTATCTCACAACAAAAAAAACGTGGACGATAATATTGAAAGAAAGAAAAATCAAAACTAGACTTAATTACTTACATTAATGCTCATGAACCTGTAATGGGTGGTGACCGGTTTTGGTGCGGCTTGACGTCCACCGTAGATGTTCTAATTTTCTAATTCCTCGCAAAGGGATCGTATCTGGTGGGCGCAGCAAAGCACGTGTCAAATGTTAATTAGATAACTATGATCCAAAACTTAATAATCTGTTTGTTTCTTTAATTTGTTCAGCTTTGGTGTTCTAGTTTCCTTGTGGGGAGTAGGAAAATGATACTACCAGAGTATCTTTAAAGCTGTGTGTCTCTTTAGCAGGAAACCCCTTTTCACACTGTCCCTAAACAAGTGCACAATTATTTAGATGACTTTATTTGCACACTACTTAATAAGCAAACACTTCATATTTATATTTTTTAAGTAAGTATCACATTGGTGTAAATTATTCATCGATTTTGTCAATGATTAATCTCCGTTAGGAACCCTGACTGGTCACTTTTAATTCGGTCTCTCTTCCTAATCACATTTTTTTTCTATCACAAAACTGAAATTCAATACCTTTACTTAAAGAAATCAAGTCCAATACACTAAGATCTACGACTTTTGGCTTTTGAATATTAATATTTTTTTTTTTGGTGAATTTTTGAATATTAATATAATGCTTCATAATAGCATCTCATCTTCTAGTTAATTCACAAGGATGCCTCATTTTAACTGGGATCAAGATTCACGTTGCAGAGCTATAATAAAAAAGTGTGATCGATGTTGGAAGACAGTTGTCAGTGCTAAATTAACAAGGATAAACCGTTGTAACATTCTTAAAACAGACAAATTGAGCGAGGCCACGTGCTAACTTATGATAATAACTTAACAACTTATAATAATACAAAAAAAAAATGAATTCACACCCTTTGAGATCTGTACATGGCTTATGAGAAAAGAGAGAAATAAGAAGAAAAAAAGGTGATAAATGTTATAAATAATATAATATAATAAAATAAAATAAGAAGTAAGGTAAGTATTCTTTCTATACCTAAATATAAGAAAAAATAACTAATTTTATATTAATTAAGAAAGGCAGTTAACATCATTTAATTTTACTAATTTGATTTTTTTTTCTAAATGTTTTTCATTAGAATTTGATATCATGAATAAAAAGAGTCATTGAAATTAGAATCGCAATTAAATGAAGGATGTCTTAAGAATGATATCATTAAATATGGTTATATTAGTTAGATTCATATATATTTAAGTCCACCACCATACAAGGCATTTTTTTTCTTATATTTAAGTCTAAAGTAATATATAAATTGGGGTGTGAATTTTTGTTTGGTATAAACCACAGGTAATTCCACTAAACGAGTCAAGTTAGACTAAGTTCTTCCTTCAAGTATTTAACACAACGATGTACTTAAGATTCAAACTTGAGACCAATATTAAGCTAAAACAACCCGGAGTTGGATCTTATTACCAAGTTTTAGATAATTGTGGTTTACTGGACTTACTCACAAATTGAGGATGTTTTAGTATAAAATAATTTTTAATTAAACATATTTTTCACAAATAAGTGTAAGTTATGTGACAATTTTACAAATATATAAGAAATAAAAATGTACACATGATTATTATAATAAATTTATAAATAAAAAATATACATATTTATAATTCGGTTTGGATTAGGTTAGATTGACTTTTAGAATCAAATATGAAATTCAATCAATCCAATAAAAAAATTGTTTTTTTGTTTATTTAGTTTTCGGCTTTTCTAGATAATTTTTTTTTAAAATTTGTATTAGATTGGATTAGTTTATGAACACTGTTAGATTTTGAGATGCTAAGAATTCAGATTTATGAAACAAAATATGTTTCATTTTTAAAATTACCTACTACATATTATGTGTTAATTGGTTTTATAATTATTAGGTCCACACTAATAATAAAATGAATCGTTTGAATCAAAATACTCTAAATAATGAGATATTTGTGATGAGTTATTTAAGATTCAATAAGAAGAGGAAAGTTAAGTAAAGAACTACACCATAGAAGTTTTTTCTTCTAATGATGATTGGATTGTGGAGGATAATGATCAAAATTTAGATTTGGATTCTTTGGAATTGGATGAAAACATCTTGCTTGAAGTTAAACAAGATGTTGGTGATAGTGGTGGTGGTGATAGTGCACTTGTAGATGATTTGGATGTTCTTCCTATTGATGATGAAGAAGAAGTTAGAGTTGGAGATGCCATTAATGAGCATGAAGATAATATAGAGGATGACCATCCTAAAAAGGAATTAAATTATCTCCTAAATGGCTAGCATTGAAATTATTTGAATTTCATTATGAATTTATGTTTTGTAAATGTATTATGAACTTATGTGTTATGACTTGTGAACTTTCAGTTTTGAGTTGCCTGTTTTGTTATGTATATTGTATACTATTTAGAACATGTGATTTCTTAAAATTAAGAATTTTCAATTTAAGATAGTTTAAAATTGTAATTTATAGGTTATATACGTGTGTGTGATGAGTTTTCACTTCCTCCTAATCCTAAGTAAATATCGAGTTTAACAAGATTACTTAGAAGAAAATGATCTTAAAATCAAATGATAGAACGAAACTTATAGGGTATTAAATAGCTTTAACTTTATTTTTAATGATACTATTTTTAAATTTAACTTTAAAAAGGTTTTTTAAATTTATCATCGAACGTGTGGATAAACTAGTGTGGGGTTGTTCTAGCTTAGTTAGAGGTCTCAAGTTTGAGTCTTGGAAATGCAACTACGTTAAATACTTGGAGGAAGAACTTAATTTGTTGTCCATAGTAGTCCTACAAGGCTCGAACAAGATTGTCTCTTGTAGAGAACACTTGTAGTCTATAAAAAAATATTTTTTTTAAAATCTAAATAAGTCAAGAGACACATACTACTAAAATGAGTGAGAACTGCATAAGGTTGGTAGATGATAACAAAATAAGTTAGTAAATACTCTCTTCGGTCCTTTGTATGAAAAGATAAATGAGCATTTTTTGTCTTAATTGTAAGAAACATTGACCCACTTTCAGATGTATTAATTGTTAATTCTCTTTGATACCCTTAATTTATTGTGAACTCTATTAATGATATGTCCATTCAATCTTTGGATGCATTTTTTTTTACTGCATCTTTGGATGCATTTATTGGCCTATAAACAATAAGTTAAAATACACTTTCAATCATTTATTTTTTTATTATATTCAATTTGATCCTTTATCTTTTAAAAAGTTTAATTTAGTCCTTTATATTTTTAAAGTGAGTCAAAATGGTCATTCCAAAATAGTGATCGTTTTCGAACTAGGACACAATTTTGAACCCTTTTTTGACTGCTTCAAGACGTGAAACCTGTCTCATTAGATTTACTTACATGAAAACTATATAATCTAATTGACGTTCAAACCAAAAAAAGTCATAAACATGGTGAAAATCGCATGAAAAATAAGTCTCATGAGCAATCGGAAAAGAGTTTGATTAGATTTTTTAATTTTTTTATTGCTTGTTGGATTCACTTTTCATGCGATTCTCACAATGTTTATGATTTTTTTTTGCTCGAACATCAGTTAAATTTTATAATTTTCATGTAAGTGAATCTAATGAGGCAAAAAAAAAAGGTTTAAAATCGTTTCTCACAAAAAAAAAAAAAACCATTATTTTAGAAGGACTATTTTGATTCACTTTAAAATTGTAATATCTTTTATTTAAAAGATATTACTTTTTGGTTTATTCTCCGAAGAGTTCGTTCTTATAAATAAGTCTTGGAAAGGTTAGATTTGTTGACAGATTTCATAAAATGATGCTCGTTAACATGTCAACAGTTTTGTAAATCTATTTGTGTAAATAAAAAAAATTTCAATAACCAAAACAACATTTTTTTTGGAAGAATAACCAAAACAACATAAGTAACATTTTCACGTACTAAATTATATTTACTCTAAAATAAGTACATAGAAGTGGTAAACTAGTAATATCAAAATATCATTGTTGGCTAAATTAGTTTAAACTGTTGAAGCTTACACAAAAGGGATGACAAATAACTTATTCCTTTTTACAAGTCTCATTCTACCATCATTCAGAACAATACAATAAGATGAATTAACTCTTTTAAATTTTTGTTTGATAATATACAACAACTGACTATTATCATCTGATACAGAGTATAGTAATATGCTCAGAACTTTGTGATGAAGGCAAAATCATTGCCCTTACTACTGTAACTGGTAAAGTAATATATATGCAGCAGACAAAGTCTCAACCACTAAGCAGTTTTGAGCTACTTTGAATGATAATGGGGCAGTTTCTGGTGTGTTTGGATAGCTACCAGAATTTGATTTAATTGGACTCTTAAAATTATGATGAAAAATTTAAAAAAGTAAAAATAATTATTTATTACTTTTTGATTGAGAAAATTAATTTAATCTAAACACACTATTCATCTGTTACTGAGGTTTGTGGCAATTTTATCCTTCAGAATCCATTATGGAATGGTCCTGGGCATCATTAATGGGAATTATTTATCTATCCATGGATATATGTATATATATATAATTATGCAGCCAAAATCAACACATCATCAAGCTTCTAATATTCTACTATATATAATATCGAAAATAATCCAGCTAAAGGGGTTTCTAGAAATTCAACATTATTAGATTGGAGGACGGGGGTGCAAATCTACGGAAATTTAGAACATTCTAAAACCAAAATTGTTGAATATGTAGCAGGGAATAGTTGTGGCAGAATAGGAACCAATAAACCATCAATTTTATGGAATCCCATTTTCCTTTTGAGAGCAACTAAAGGGACTTTAAAGAAAAGCCCCTACCTACCTAGCTAGCTAGCTAGCTAACACGTCCTTTTTAATGCACAGGGAAGTAAGCATTATTTAACCAAAGTAGATCGTAGCTTGAATCTTCTCAATATCTAGATTAAAATATGTTGTGCTTTATTTTATACCGTATGGATTCATGTTTGTTTTTTCTTCTCCTTAACATAAAACATGAACTTTTGCGAACAAACATTGTAAAATATCAAATAAAAATTCATTATAGCCATATGTTTGGAACAATAGCTGAAATTTACTAAATTTTTTTTTTAAAAAAAGGAAGTTATTTTAATGCATCAAAAAATTTGAAGTTTATGATTATTTCTCAACAATTTTTCACTCTACGAAACGTTTTTTCCAAATTCCTCCAAAATTTTCCAATAGCTTTTTTCCATTTCAATTTCGTATATAACTTTTTTTTTGTGGTAATTTACTATGTAAAAAAATTATTTTTTTTTGTATTCAAATGAAATTAAATATCTTAAAAACATTTTTCAACTCATTTATCCAAACAAAAAGTTGATTTTGACTATATATAATTGATTGTAATAATAATCAATTATACATATATAATCTATTATTGAAATAATCTAATTTTCGCAGTTGTTTCAAACACACTAGCAATAGATTTATAAGGCCAAATTATGCATATTCTAAAATACTCCCTTCATTAATCCCATAATAAGTATTGTCTTAGGTTTTTTTAATATAGACCAAGAAAAGTTAGTAATTAGATGAAAAAGTGTAATAATTTCACAAAATTAATCCTATCATCATTAGTTATTATTAGGGGTATAAATAGAAAAAGGTAATTAATATTACATTGAAAAGATAAAATGATACTTGTTTGAAATATATTTTTACTTTTTACACGACACTTATTATGGAATGAAGATAGTAGACCATATCACAACATGCCAAAAAAGATGACGAAATAATCACAATTTTTTCCTTCTAAAGCAGAAAGCTAAATTCAATATAATGAGCGAAAACAAGTCTAAAAAAAAATCATGCATAAATTTTATTACAAATCTAATTTATCACTGAGTAAGATAGAAACAAGTGATGAGTATCTTTCTCATAAAAACACAATACACAAGATATCACATGTACTTAAGATAATACTCATCTTTTAAACAATACTTTATGATTTACCTTATTCAAGTCCATATAAATTCTTAAATAATTCTTAAACAATACTTTAAAAATATGTTAATTAGCACATAAATGAATTTGTGTAAGAGATTATATTAATTTAACCGTTTGTCTTAAATTTGAGTCTTAATAATATAACTGTTAAAATTTGGTAAAAAAAAGTTTTGCTACCCTTAATTATGTTAACCCCATTCAGCTCAATTTACAAAAGGAGAGACATGGAGTTTTTGTTTTTGCTAAATTCTGTCAGGGACCGTGAACGTACATCAAGGTGGGTATTTCTCTCTCAACATGATTTATTTCATACCTAAAATGGCATCACCAAGATTCGAACCCTGGACCACTTGATTAAGGGACACAAGTCATTACCACTTATGCTAACCAATGTTGGTTGACATGGGCATCTTTGAATATGCAAGTATGAACCCTCCCCATTGTCAAAATTGTGAGTGTTGTGTATAAAATAGAGATAGTGTTTTACTATCACACTCTCATTTCTCATAATTATTAAAAAGATAAAATAGTTATTATAATAGGTAAATAATTTACATTATATTAGTGATTAAATAATAAAACAGAAATTACACATTTTATTATAATTATAATTATAATTTAATTCTTAAGTTTTTTTATTTTTAAAATTCTTGTTCCCTATTAATTTTTACAAATAATTTGAATTAGAATGTATTTGATTAATAATTTATTATGTAAAAATACATAAATAAATTAAATTTAAAAAAAAAGCATGGAATGGATTTCCCTAACTCGTACGGAGATGAAGTTATGTTTAAATTTTTCATTCACTCCTTGTCGAAATCCAACTTTACATCCAATGTATCTATATCGAGGATAGAGAGGACAAAATCCACCCCAACCTATCTCATTACCATGTGTAGAGGTTTTTGTTTAAAAAATAACTGTGCTTTCATTAAATTTATTGCATTGAGTGTACATGATAAATTTATTTTTTAAGAATTAAATTTAATTATTTCTAATGAATGGATTTATAAACTTCTTGTACTTTCTTTTATAATCGTAGCCTCGTACGTAGGGAATCCGAATTCCCCTACCACACGATAATAGAGACTTGAAAAATGAAATGACAAAGTAAAATATATCAAGCCTGAGAGACAAAAGTATCGCATATCGTATATAAAAATAACCAATTAACAAAGTAGCAGAACTCCTGTGGACACTATCCAACATATATGTTTAAATTTTACATCTGATGCCACGTGATTGTCGTGTAATAAAATTAGTATATTTCCTGTTTCTTGTCCATACGTATCATCATAATCACCAATGGTATTATACAAATATATTAATATAGAAAAATGAGTATATTTTTATTTTTTATTATAATAATTAATAACAATGAAACGACATGCATATAGATTCCACGCACCCAGCAATACAGCTTGTCTTTCAGACTATGCAATCTTATCCAAAGAAAATGGTTTCTCCAATCTAATTTGATAAAATGGTCGAATCAAGGGAATAATACATCATTCTTTTCCCCCAGTCACATTAAAAATTCCACATTGCAAACAGATAATCATATGGTGGTCCATATCGAAACTAAATATATAATATAAAGCATAATTTGAGCTTGTGGCATTATTTTAAAGAGATATGTCACCGTTCCCCAATATGTAATACATGTCGACATTCAATGGAATTCCAGATTAATTTCTTCCCCACCCAGTTTGTATTGTATTGGGTTATAATAAGATGAAGGGACAAATAACCATAACCATAGCTTAAATTAAAGAATTAACAATTTCTTTCAATTTGATTTAAACTTATAAAGCAGCCCGTAGCCCTAGCAGCCTCAATAGACGTATAGCACACTGGTCGGTACTTATACATGATTTTCATATGAACCGTAAGGGCTTATGTAATTCCAATTTTTTTTTCCCCTCGAGTTGTGTGGAGATAGTGCCATTATTGGCACGTTTCAGCTTGTTTTTTAATGGGAAAGAGAGAGGAAAATAACATTTTTCTTTTGTTTCTTGCTATTTTCTAATATTATAGTAGTATACTGTGAAAGCTGTATGTAATTAAATTTAATTAGCCTTTTATCATTTGGGACCAAACTATAAAATGTAAAGTGGAGTTACTTTATGATCTATATGCTGGTGGTCCAATCCAATTGACTGCTACCAATGTACTGGCCTGGGTGGCATATAGTTAATTGAAATCAGTGGCATTTTTACTAATTGAAAAAATTAACAATCCAATTAATTCAGTCTATACTCCGGCACGGCATACTTTATTTGGAAAGGAATGAAATCTTGGAACCATTTTTTTCCAGAAAGCAATGCAGGATCCAATAATGGAGTGTATAACTATAATTACAATAGTTACTTGGACTTAACCCCTGGTTATGTAAATAACTAAAAGATTATTATTTATGTACCAAAAAATATTAAAATTTGATTATGAAAAAATTAAAACTTCAATCTCTCTGTTAAAAGAAAAATATAATTTATGAAGTGATTATGCATGTAGGGAGATATCATAAACGTAATTCTCAAATGAGAAGGGAAAAATAAAATAAAATCACTTTAAAATGGAATTTAGTAGACGGTGATCCCTCACAGCCTCATCATCAAAATTCAAAGGATTAAATGGAAAATTTATTGTAGCCGTCCTAGTTGGTAGCACATAAAGAAGAAACCTTGGCCTTTGAATTATGACAATGATGTTAGATTTTAATTCCCTTTTCGTTATAAAAATGAAATCAGGACCATAGACCGCAGTGTGTTGTTGCACATGCAATGCCTGAGATTTGTGCCTGAGCTGCTTGGTAACATTGTCTAGCTAGTACCCCAAAATTTATTATAGGAGAATTAATCTTGCAAACGAAGGATGTCTACTGATCAATTCAAACACCCAATAAGACTTAGCAGTTACATATTAAAAGATAGAAGATTTTTTTGTTACGAAAAAAAAAAAAAAGACAGGAGATAGTTTTATACTTCTAATTTATATATTTTTCTAATTAATAAAATAATTTATTAACATTTATATTATAATATTTTTCACTCATGAACCCAATCAAGTTAATCTTTTATTTTTCTTAAAATACATGACTTTCCGTTATATAATACATTTTATATTTTCAAATTATTAATTATGTTCAAATATTTCTTTTATATTAAGATTCCTTTTCATATTAAAACTTTCTTTTTACGTTAAGATTTTAAATTCTAAAATTCTAACTTTAATTAATTTAATATTTTTGTTTTACGTTAAACTATTTTTCTCTCACATCGTAATTTTGTATATTCTAAACTTATTTTTTTAATTATTTTAATCAATTATGTTTGGGCTTTTATTTTAATACTTGTCTTTGTGAAAGTCATGAATTTGATCTGTCATTTTAGTCCTTATCATGTGGAAGTTACCATGGCACTTATCATGTCATGTAAGCTTCTTTAACCCCACTAATTAACCACAGTTAAGAAAATGACTAATTTGATTGACAGTTTATAATTCAGAGATTATTTCGATGTTTTAATAATTTTAGAGACCAAATTGATATTACACTACAATTTTAAGAACTAGAATGGTAATTCACTTTTTTTTTTGCTTAAATTTAAATTAATTATATTTTTCTTAAATTAAGATACTCATCTAATTTATGAGATATTGACTAATTTTGTACATTTTAAATCGTTCTTGTATTTTTTTCTAAACAGACCATTTTTCATGGGAGGTAATAGGACCATTATTGGAATAAATTTAAATTATTGGTCCCACTATTAAATTAAAATTTGCCCCACTATTAAATTATAATAAAATTTCAAAATTAAAGCAGCACTTAATTACAATATTGAACTTTTTCAGGTTATTTAATTGTGATAAAGGAGAGGAATAAGCATATATAATCCTAGGGGGTAAAAAGTCATTCGGGAATATCTGGAAACATAAATTTATAGAGAGAGAGAGAGAGACAGAGACAGAGAGAGAGAGGATCTCTCAACAACCCCAATATTCACTGGAACTTGAAGTATAAAATGAAAATTCTCTCTTAAATATTTTTTATGAATATAATTTAATTTTTTTTGAAGGAGGAATATAATTTAATTAAAATCAAGAATCTTAATTTATTTACTCAAATTATAACGTTTTTTTTTAAAATACATTCTATATTTTTATTCACTAATTTGATTTTTACTACTTATTTCTTTTACTTTGTCACTATTTTCGTGCATATTTTATTTCAGATAACAAATAATCTTTCAATTTTTCTTTTGTTCTGGGTCAGAGATTATAGTGTCCCGCTCGTCATGCGTGACTGCAGCTAGTCCAAGGAAATTTTACGCACAGTGAGAATCGAACACGAATTCTCTCGCTAAATAAATCGTTCTTGATCACATGTGATCTTTCAAATTATTACGTGTCAAATTTAAAGTAGAAAATGTTTTCTAAAATAAATTAACACCAAACGATTATTAATTTTTTGCTTATAAAGTTTTTTTTTTTGTTCTGGGTCAGATAACATGGATGTCCCCCAACCTACTGGGTCAGAGACTAATCCCGCTCGTAGTGCGTGGCTGCTGCTGGCCCAAGAGAATTTTGCACACAGAGGGAATCGAACACGGGTTCTCCTGCTAAATGGATCGTTCCCCCTTATGTGGACGTAGCGGGGGCTTACACCACTGCATCAACCCTTTGGGTTTTTTTGCTTGTAAAGTTTAACTAAATATACAGTTTATACAAACTAAAAATTATAAAATTCAATTTTGAATCATTGTAATTGACACAAAAACAATAAACCAACAGGAGTTTTCAATCTACAAGAGAAACAATTTCCGCTAAACTATTTAAATAAATAGATAATAAATATAAATGCTACTAATAAAGTAAACTTCAATGTTTTTAGTCCCTATAAAATGAGCGTATTTTGATTTTGGTTGCTATAAAAAAATTCTTTGTTTTTAATCTCTCTAAAGTTAAAATTATTATTTTTAGACTCTATAAAATGAACAAATTTTGGTTTTAGTCACTGTAAAATATTTTTCTTTGATTTTCATCTCTCCAAAATTTATAATCACTATTTTTGGTCCATAAAGTTCATTCTAAGATTGATAGATAACATCTATTTTAGGGGTCTAAATTTGTTTTTGGAGATATCACATGTTAACATTGTACCACAAACATTAGTGAGTGTTATCTGGGGTGATTAATTGACATTCCATTAAATATATAATTAAGCAATGAGCGAATATCAGGGATTAAAAACAAGATTTCAACTTTTTAAGAGATGAAAATTAAAGAATTTTTTTTATAAGAGCTAAATTCAAAATTTTCTAATTTTAGAAGGACTAAAAATATATTCAAGCTTAATAAAATATTATTCAGAAAAATACAAATGAGCTTGAAAATTTTCCGTATTAATTTTAAGGATTAAATATGTTTTTGGTTCCTAAACTTTTTGCAAAATTCACTTTTAGTCTTGAAGCAAAGTTTTTAGCATTTTTAGTCTTATACTTTTCCTCTGTTAACAATTTTAGTCCTTATTGGTAGTCATATAACTTGTCACGTCATCAACTATTCTAACGTGACAGTCAATATAAATTTTTTGGTAAACTATATTTTTACTTTCTCATCAACTAGTTTGATATCATCAATAGTTTAAAAAAAAGGAATAATTAAAAACATAGTTTACTAAAAAAATTTACACATGACTATCATGTCGTAACTTGCTTATACTTGATAATAAAGACTAAAAATTTTAATGGCAAAAAAATATAAAGATAAAAAATAGGCTTAAATACCTTTTTAATCCTTGCAATTTAAGATTTTTTTGCTTTTTGTCCTTGCAAAATATATTTTTTGGTTTTGATCCTTGCAAATTATGTTTGTTTTGTTTTTCGTCCTTAAAGTGGTTTAGATAGCGCTTTTCTTACTGTTCAAAGCGCTATCTAAACTGCTTTAAGGACGAAAAATAAAACAAACATAATTTGCAAGGACTAAAATCAAAAAAAATTTTTTGCAAGGATGAAAAGTAAAAAAACACTAAATTATAAGGACTAAAAACATATTTAAACCTAAAAAATACCAAAAAATTTGCAAAATATTTAAGGGAAAAAAATGTTTAACCCTATACTGCTAAATATGTTAACCCAAATTGTTAGAACAGGATACTATTCAGTCCCTACGTCTCATTTTTAATTATAAAGATATCGATTTTATTATTCATTACTATAAGGACAATAATATAAGAAAATAATTTTTTTATTAAAATGATAAAATATATTTATAATATTCAATATTATACTTATTTTAGTTCAAATCCTGAATATACGTAGCTGCGTTAAATACTTGAATAAAATTTTTTATCACCTATAATAATTTTATCCTATTCGAATAAAATTATATCCCGTGAAAAATATCTGTGATATATATAAAAAAATTATATTTTAGTAACTTTTTATTTTTTAATTCTTTAATCACTGTGTTAAGTAAAAATGTAAAATGGCCTGCAAAATATTGTTACGAGCACGTAACAACTGATAGAGTCATCGAGCGCACGCGCACACAACAAAAGCCGGAAAAGTCAAACTATAGCGTCAAACTTCGTAGCCTTTTCTTACTTACAAGCCACAATAATAATTATTTTCCTCCTAATTCTCATTTAAGCATTCGTTAATTAAATCATTATTTTTTTACTACTTCGGTTTAGTTTTCTACTTTCTCTCTCTCATCATCTCATCCCAACTCTATCGTTTTCTGCTTTTTATTTTCTCGCCAATTTTCAAAGCTCCATCCCTTGAATATCTATATAAAGCCCCCACCCTTCTTTATCCTCTTCGTAATAAGCCAAAACCCTCTTTCTCTCTCTCTCTCTCTCAATTTGTTTACCTCTTCAACTCAACCACACTTCTTAGATCAAAAGCTATCTTTGTTGCTTTGAGTTTGAACTTTGAATCAATCAATCAATCAAAGTGGGTGACTCATGGAAGTGAAAGGAAGGGTAAGCAACTCCACCACCACCACAATCCAAAGTGAGGATGAGATGGACCTTCGAAGAGGTCCTTGGACCGTCGATGAGGACCTTGCTCTCATCAATTACATTGCCAATCATGGGGAAGGTCGATGGAACTCCCTTGCCCGTTCAGCTGGTAATAATATAAAAATTTATTTTTCTTTCTTAGTTAATTTGATCCCAATTTAGTACTATATCATAGGCTACAAGTGATATATTTCATGATTGCAATTGTTGACACAAAAATTAGTTCCACTATTTTCTTCTACATCTCTATGATTGTGGTGTGAAAAGGCCTTCACTTCTTCTCGTCCCGTTTCATCACCAATCAATTTTCTTTGGGGTAGAAAAGCCAAAGTTTGCGGTTTTCTAATATATATGAAGAGCATCATGATATGGTAGTGGATTATGTTAGCCAGGACTTTATAATGGCATATACTTGTTCGTGGTGGGGGCATAAAAATGAAATATGTAATTATAGGTTGTCGATAGTTGCTTGGCCGCATCCCCATTTAAGAAAATGGAAAAAGGAATTATGAATTGAAGCCACAACTAAAAAAATAATATAATTTGTACAGAAAAAAAATAAAAGTACCATAAAGGAAAAAGAAAATGCTCTTTCTTTATTTCCTTCATTATAGTAGTGTTTTTCCCCCTCAGAACTTTACCAATACAAGCAATTTCTTTTGTTTACAGGACTCAAACGAACTGGCAAGAGCTGCAGATTGAGATGGTTGAATTATTTGCGTCCTGATGTTCGACGTGGCAACATCACACTTGAAGAACAGCTTCTTATTCTCGAGCTCCACGGTCGCTGGGGAAACCGGTAAGCAAAAAATTCAAGATTTATTATCGTATCTCTTCTATCTTATTTCTACACCATTTTTTTTTTATTTCTTTTTACATTTTTCATCACGCCATTTATTAAATATATAAAATTTTCTTTGTTTCTTTATTATTTTTCTCTTCATCTCTCTCTTTCTTTCGCCTATACACTAAAAATAGGTTTAATAATATTTTCCAAAATTAAATATGCATGCAACCAAACATTATGCCATTTTTTTAATTAAATAAATTATTTAAATTCCCAGATTCTGATTTAGTTTATTGATTGGATCAGATGGTCTAAAATTGCTCAATATTTGCCGGGAAGAACCGATAATGAGATAAAGAATTATTGGAGAACCCGTGTCCAAAAGCATGCCAAGCAACTCAAATGTGACGTGAATAGCAAGCAATTCAAGGATGCCATGCGCTACCTTTGGATGCCAAGGCTGGTGGAGCGCATTCAAGCCGCCGCAGCCGCCACCGCCGCCGCTGCTGCTGCCACCGTCGGTTCTCCAACAGCATCTGCCAGTGCTACCACAACCATCACCACCACCAACAATAACACCAGATACAACAACATTTATGACAACAACCTTAACAACAACAGTTTTGAGGTGCACAGTGGGAACATGATGTTGAGTCCAGCAATCATGAACAACAACAACAACTTTGGTGGTTCACAAAGTTACACTCCAGAGAATAGTAGCACAGGTGCATCATCGGACTCGTTTGGGACTCAGGTTTCGCCTGTCTCCGACTTGAATCAGGATTATTACAATAATGTCACAGTTGGGAATAACAACAATAACCCTAATCCTGAGTATTATCAACAAGCACATGATCAACTCAACTTTTTAGACTGCATCACAAGCCCATCAGGGATGTTCCCTCAGGAGCTGGATTTCCAATCCATGGAACCAAACACTTCTTGGATTAATCAGAGTAATGGGGACACATCCAACGGTTTCTGGAATGTTGAAAACATGTTGCTCTTTCAACAACTCACTGACAACATGTGAAACATTCTTAGGAGAATTAATGGTGAGGGAAGGGAAAAAAAAAAAAAAAAGAACTGTGAAGGGGGAATATTGTGAAATTTACAGATGATAAAGTTATATAATTAAGTAGAAAAATGAGCGAATAGAATAAATTCATATGTAGGACACACACGTAGGATCCACGATGGACATAGATTTTAAACTAAGGATATTATAAGAGCAAAGAGAAGGAAAATGTGAATTACTTTTTAAGTTTAATTTGTACGGACTTTTTTTTTGTTCTTTAATTTTCCTTAATTTAGAGGGGGTGTGGGAAATATTTGTAATTTGAGCTTTCTTTATATAAGATTTCATTCTTTAAAATTAAATTATTAATCTCTGTTCTGTTGTTTTGCTTTGATTCTGGTCTTAATTCCCTAGCTAGCTAGCTAGAGATCACTAGTTGTAGTGAGTGCATTATGGATGCATGATCGTACAAAATTAATTAAATTTATATTATAACCTAAAGACGTGTGCATAATTGATTCCACACAACACACCCGAACCCTTTTTTCATTTGTCAATTCCCTATTACAAGTGTTATATATAAGTAATAATAAGTAATCCCACTTTTGAAACCTTGTCCACGGGACCTGAACCAAACCCCGCAAAGTGTTTTTTTTTCTAGATCGTTAAAAAAGAGGTGGAAAGCAATTGTAATATTTTTAGAGTTGGTCTTGTATTATTGGTATGTTCAGTTTGGCCCTTAGCGACAAAACTTTCAAAAGTTTAAACATAAGCCTCCATTATTACAAATCCTTAATGATCATAATAAAGCTTAATTTGCCACCCAAGTACGATTCCAAGGACCCTACCCCAAATTTCTCTCACGCTTTGTTGGATTTCGTACGAACACAGCTCCACTATGATCCAAAATTACTAACTTTCAGTCCAATCCATACGAGGCAAGATGCCCTCAGGGGTAATTTCGTAAATTCGTGCGCTGCACGTGCAGGGTTCATGAGTTGCAAAACGTGAAGGAATAGTAGAGAGAGGGAGAAGATGGTCGTGGCGGCGGGGAATCTTTGTAGGCCGCGTGCCTATACGAGAAGCCATCCATGTGGTCCCGAAGAGAGAGGTGTTTAGAAGTTGCCACGCGTTTTATTATATATTATATTCCAAATATAATAAATCATACAGTAGTTTTTTTTTAAAAAAAAGAAAAAGATTGAAAGTAGCCGAAATATTAAATTACCTTAATTAGGGTTCCTGGATCGACAGGACTGTGGCACTTGCAGCCGCAAATTGACACATTGTAGTATTCATATTGCTCTTCCCTCTCTTTCTCTGTATATACTGGTTTTAATTACTCGTATAGTACAACCCACCGACTTTCTTATAACAAAAATGTAACTTTTTTTTACAATTTTGTGGGAAATTTAGTTGTTTTTTTTTTTTTTCCTGGATCAGAAATCACGGGTGTCCCCCAATCCACCGGATCAGAGATTGATCCCGCTCGCGGTGCGTGGCTACCGCTGGTCCAAAAGAATTTTGCACACGGAAGGAATTGAGTTCTCCCACTAAATAGATTGTTCCACCTCGTGTGAACGCAGCGGGATCTTATACCACTGCGTCAACCCTTCGGGTTAGTTATTTTTTTTATTTAGTTGTTTTCTTTATTGAACTAGTTAATATATATAAAATGACATTTATATAACTTATTTTATGTTGTAGACAACTATTTAAGTATCACATATATATATATATATATATATATATATATATATATATATATATATATATATATAATGACATAAAAAGTAATTATATTTAGTTAATTTTAAACTCTAGATCTTATCATTTTGTTTAAATATCAAACATTAGGGGTGCAATATCCAAAACAAACTACTGTATGATTTAAATATTTCGGCTACTTTCAATCTTTTTCTTTTTTAAATATCAATTGTTTACTGGAGAGTTAGGGGTGCAATATCCAAAACAAACCACGTGCTTGTAAAGAAAATAAGAATGTATTTAATAAGGATAAACTGTAATGTTTATATATATTTTTTTACTTAAACTACTAAAATAATTCCATATGAAAAGGATAAATATTTTTTAACCAATATTCTTATAACAAGTGTTCACACACACAAAAGGAAATGATCGAGTTTAGTCAATTGGAACGTGACAATTAAGTAATCTTTCACCCAAGACATTATAGTCCATTATAATTAACTGAATAACTGGTCAGTCAAGGTAAGTAACCGTCGGCTCATTATATTAATCAAGATTAACGAGTCATTAAGGTAATATACACTTGGCTTAAATTATTCAAATACTACAATATGTGTTTTATTTAATTGTTTATTTTGCAAATATATATGTTTCACTTGAGTAGGTGTAATTGATTGATGGATGTTAACTATATGTTTTTTAGTGTGTATTCATTTACACTAATTAAACCTATGAGTCACCCTGATAAAGATACGTATGAGAAACGTATTCGAATGTGCAAGTTGAGTACAAAAAAGAATTTGCAGGTACATTACTGGACTCCACAACCACAACGGGAACGGTGCGAAGACTTTTTATCCTTGAGCCACGTTTGAGTTGTTGCAATGTTCGTCCACGATTCTAACCCGGAGATTACTTCGTAGTCAAGGAGTGGGGCCCACGATGAACCCACGTGGGCATGGAACAACCAAAGCCCACAGCAACTTGTGGAACTAAACTTCGATTGCACCATTAAGGTATCTGAAATATGTGTGATGATGTTATGGCCGCACTCCATCTCAACACTGTTCGAAAGCCACTCCTCAAGCGTTCCTTACAATGAACCTGTGCCCTTTATACTTATCATGTCACCTCACTCACGTGTCACCTTTTTTGGATTACAACAAAAACACATAATAACACCGTTTTGTACTTAAGAACAAATATTTATTTCAATTTTAAAAACTATGGAATATCACATTAAGTCTTAATTTATGGAACATATTAAATTGACTCTCCAATAATAATAACATAGTAATGTGATTATTCCAAGAATTATTATCTTTTACATAGATTACGCCTAAGTATTTTTTATGAAAAACATTTCAATTATAAACATAATAATAGTAGTATATACAATACAATTTATATTAGCAGCTTACCCACTCTCTCCTCTTGAGTGGGCCTCTTTCCTTCCACCCGTTGCCGTGAGGAAATGGTCCATTCCAGTTTTCTATAAATTTATATAAACACACGCACATATACATATTTATAATTATATACATAATAATAATAGTATATATTAATATATATAATGTACATACACACATATATAAATTTATAATTATTTAACATACTATAATAGAATTAAAAAGAGTTGAGTCTACTGTAATTATTTTTAAAAACACTATTATTGTATATATTTTTATAATTTATATAAATTAAATACAAACAATTATATGCATAGTTTTATATTAGCAGATGTATCACTCTCTCCTCTCGTAGTGGGCCTCTTTCCTTTCACCCGCTGCCATGAGGAAAGGGTCCATTATTCCACTTTTCTATAATAAACACACACATACACATTTCTATAATATTTATATATACTAAATACTTATAATTATATACACAATAACATTATATAATATTATAGTAATATATATAATGTACACACACAAATTAAATAATGTATGGGTATAATGCTTGCGTACACTCACATTTATATATTATTTGTAGTATTTATATAAATTAATACATACAATTATATATAAAAATAGTATATAATAATATATTATTTTTTAAATTTATCATTATTTTAGTTATATATAATTCAATCACTCTCTCTATATATCATACTTTGTTTGTGATAAAGATAAAGATATATCATAATTTATTTATAGTGAGTTAAACTTACGGCAAATTACTGAGAGTTTAGTCCAATGTAATTACCAACAGTTTGTTCGTGTGTAATGTATCCATACATTATAAAATTTGCCTAACAAAAAATCCACTGTAGCACCCTCTGTATTACTAACGGAAATTAAAATTGTTTGTAATTATTCTGTATAGCAAAAAGTTAATTAAAATTTTGTAATTGACATTTATCAATGTAAAAGCTTAATGTAATTTACAGATTAAAAACCTATACAATGCCTTTATATTTATGACGGAAAAGTTATTTGTAATTTAATTACTCACGAAAAAATTCAATTTAATCCATTTGTATTTCATAAGGCCTACTGTAATTGGCCCATTGTAATAACGAAAAATTCTTGTAGTAAAAATATGTATATAGAAATAATCCGGTTCCATCTTATCTCAATCCAAGTAGAAGATACCTATATTCTAGACCAAAACAATCTTATCTCAACCCAAACCGTTAAAGTGGCATTTGAATATCTTGAATAGTATATTTGGTTTAAAAAAAAAATAAAGGTTTAATTATAATTTTTACTCCAATTTTTTACTTTTTGATAAATTTTATCTCAATAAATTAATTTGGCACATTTTATTCCTAACTTTTTAAAAAACTTGCAAAATTTTCCTTCTACTGTTGTGCTGATGTGACATGCTGACATAAGCATAAAAAATGGGAATAAAATTCACCAAAAAATAAAAATTGGGAATAAAATTTAATCAAAAAGTGAAAAATTAGATGTAAAATTTGCCAAAAAATAAAAAATTTGGGATAAAAACTAAATTTATTTTAACATGTCACGTCAACAAAACGGTGAAATGTAAAATTTGTAAGTTTTTTAAAAAGTTAGAAATAAAATGTGTGCCAAATTAATTTATTGAGAATAAAATTCGTTAAAAAATAAAAAATTGAAGATAAAAATTATAATTAAACAAAAAATCAACGATAATGGTGGCATAAAAAACGTGGAAGGACACTATGTATTGTAGGCATAGTCAACTAAACCGTGAGGGATGGGAAATTCTCAAAGCTTCAAAGCAAAATGGTTACGAAGGATCTCTGAGCAGGGCCTCTGGTTGGGTGCACTTTATCACTTTCTCTTTCCTATCCGTTTTTTAGTAGTACATCCACGTTACATCATTTTCATTCTCGCTCATCACTTGCGTGAAGTTTTGTGATGAAAGAATAAATAAATAAATAAATAAAATAACAAGCATGGTTTCAAGTTAAAGGGCCTTTAATCAATAAGTTATTGGTCTGAGTCGAATTAGATTCAGTCACCTTAAACAAAGTTTCATATTAAAATCTTGTGATGAAAAAAAAAAAAGTGATTGAAAATGGAGACATTACTAGAGGTGGTCATAAGATTTTCTGGTAGAGATTAATTACTAACAAAATTGATGAATATTCTGTACTAATATCATGATAATCTAAAAAAGTTAATAGAGTTTCAAAAGCCTCCTCGCAACCCCTCACAGCCACAAGTTGAAGGTGTGCCAACAGCAGTTAATGGTGATCACCTCTTGGCTCTTGTCAACTTTCATAGGTCATTGCCTCAAAATGTAGTGAAGTTCTTTCCTACCCGTAACAAAGAAAGTGAATGCTTTTGTTGGCTTTTCCACTAAAAGGAAAAACATGTTTTGCATTTAGTCTTTACTCTTTAGTTATGATCATACTCTAGCTACTAATAATTAAATCAAAGCCACATATATATGTAGCTATGCTTGTAGATGGATCGAATCAATCTTAGCTTAAAGATTAAGAAGAAAGGTGTGGTTTATATTGCAATTGGTTAGAGAAAACTATTGTCTTATGTTGGATTTAGGAAATTCTAATTATGTAGTTATCCCATAATCAAACCTTGTTTATCCAAAATAGAGGTGGTGGGTTTCTATTAGACACAAATACTTGTCATATAATGAATCCAAAAAATTGGGGGATCGAGAAATTAAGATAATTGCAACATATATCGGTGCACTACTATAACCTAGAATGGAAGTGTTCTGTCGAATCTCTCTTTCTTTCATTTTCCAATAGTTATTTTTTCTCTTAATTATAGTGTCATGCATGTTTAATTGAATTTTCACAACCTACCTGCAAGAAACATTTTTCTTTGCTAAGTCTATATTTTGGATTTGATTTTTTTAAAGTGAATGCACTGTAAATGATAAAGTGTAACAATATCTGTTAATTAAAAAATTAACAGCTGATATTATAATTAACTTCAATTTTGTTTACACACACACACACACACACACACACACACACACACACACACATATATATATATATATATATATATATATATATATATATATATATATATATATATATATATATATATAGTTAATTACTTAAGTAACAAGATTTCCATACTCACTCGGGAGTACTTTCTGCAGCATAAAAAGGAGAAAAGGACATCAATCGTATGTGCAAAAATAAGGAGACTGCATAATTCCATGATTCGTATTAAATTAAATTCCATATAACATTGTCACATGAAAATTTTATATTTTTCCTCTTTTTTTCCATAAACGTGAATTGAATAGGTATGATCCTATCAAAAATTTTGAATGTTTTTGAAGAAAAATATAAATACAAATTTAACATGAAAATATCTATTTCCATTTTGTAATCCATCTCCATTAGTGCTTTACAGCTTTTTCATAGTGAAAATTCTGATAAGCAACTATTTTTTTTTTTTGAAAAGATAAAGCCACTAAATTATATATTGCTTGTTTAAGACAAAATGATTAGTAGGTGAAAAAACGAAGGGAATGAAAATAAAAGGAAATGAAAATTGACAGAAACAAAATGCAGGTCTACTATACAGATTCTATCTTGTGCTTAGTCAAAAGGGTAGCTTGATGAAGTAAAAAGAGAATCCTTCTTCCTTCATATTTAACGTAAAATATAATGACAGGCAATTAAATTAACCATGTTCTTAATTATGTGTGATTAGCTGGGCATATATATGGCCTCATGGGACACATTTTTAATCTCCATAAGGTTTTAGATAAGGCCGAAGAAGAACTTTTATAGTCTTATTGCGTGATGGAACAACTAGCTACTCGTTGTTCAATTACGTCAATACATTATACATCGTTATCGAATTCTAGTGGCTCGTGAGTTTCCTTAATCTTAATTAGGACGATAACTGAACCATTTTAATTAAGCTTGGCTATAGATTAATCGATGCTCATGTTGAATTGTTGATAAGAAATTTATTTTTGTAAAATAAGCAACTCACTTTTCAAGATAAAATAAATAGTCAATATTAATTACATATACATATATAATAACTATTAAAAAATTGTTTCATGTTTTATTTGAAAAAAGATCATTGGACAACACAAATAAAATGAAGATGGACAGGAAAAAAAATACACAGTTTTTTATTACTCGGTAGATCATGGGATACCTTTTTGTCCCAAGAACAAAACACTCAAATGACAAAAATACCTATTTTTATTTTTCACTTAATAATTATATTTTCTCTATCTTGTCTCTCACCCATCACCATTGTTGTTGCCACTACTACCACACCACCCACCACCAGCATTGTTGTCGTTACTACTACTACCATCGTCGTCATCATTGTCGTCATCGCTATTACCACTACCATCATCTTTCTTGCCACAACTACAACCACCATCGGCACTTCACCACCACCACCACCACCTCATCACCATTGTTGCTGCCAACCCATCACCATCAATATCATCACTACTATCATTATCATCGTATTGAGATAATTAATTTAAATTGTATTAAGATAATATTAAAAAGGTATTGCAATAAACTTCTCAATATTTTGCATAAGTTATCCATTGTCAATCAAACAATGTATATAATAAAAAGTTGTTTTGTAGCTTAAGAATTTATCATATGTTGTTCTTCTTATACTATACCTTATATTGTGTATCAAATGTGCACACTTTTTTTTTGTTACCATGATATTGATGTGACGTATTCACTGACTTTCTCAATAACTAATCTTCGTTAGGAAACTTGGCTAACATCTTTAGTGGAACCTTTCCTTCCAACCACGTTTTTTTTCATCTAAAATACTCGAACTCGAAACTTTGCTTGAGAGATCCAAACTCAATGCTACTCGAATCAATTACATTTTGGTAAATGCGCATCCTTTGTTTCTACATGTGAGGCAATATATATATATATATATATATATATATATATATATATATATATATATATATATATATATATATATATTTTATGGGTCTCAAAATGAAATATTTGTTATGATAATATGTTCTTGGACATAATATAATATGTAAGGATTTGACGGTAAAAATTGAATCATCTTATCCAATCTAAATTGTATTTTATCGAATCAAATTGAATCAAATTTTCTTAAGAAAATAATTCAAATCAAATTGATATAGATTATTTTGGGGTCTATTTGGATAAAAATTTTAATAAGCACTTTTATGAGAAAAAATAAGAAGAAGAAAATGAAATAAATTTTTCTATAAGCTAAAATTTTAATAGAAGCTAATATTAGTTTATGTATAAGTTAAAAAGAATGAAGAAGTTAATAGGGTCAAGTTAATATGAAACAACTTTTACATATTACATTAGCTTTTTTTTTTAATTTTTTTAATTTATGTATAAACTAATTTTAATTTATAGATAAATATATATTTTTTATTTTCTTTTCCTACAAATACTTGCAGAAAAGTTTATCCAATAAGACATCTTGCGTGCGTGACCAGAAATCAGAATGCATTTCTATATTCATCTAAAAAATTGACTTTTTGACAAAAATAGGAAAGAAAAAAAAACTATATACGAAAAAGGGGTACTTTTAAAAGTATTTACATGGCATGGGTTGTTTTTGCCACGTCGGAATAACGGAAGGCGCAAGATGGTGTGCCTCCACATGCACAAGGAAAAATTTGACAAAGGAGGTGTCACCCAGTGTGGCGCCTTGTGTTGCTTTTCCCAGCAACGGGTGGTGCCAGACAGTCCGTCTTCACCAAAAGGCGTCACATGCTTCTCCTTCTCCTGTTGCTGACACAGAGCAGCACTCGCAGTGCAGGAGGAAAATAAAAATGGGAGAAGGCATACAATGTGGCGCCTCCTGTTCAGAATAAAATAATAGGAGGAGACTGACAGTGTGGCGCCTCCTGTTATAGTCTGGTCCTCACTTTACAAGAGGAAAATAAAAAAACAGAGGAGATAAACAGTGTGTCGCCTCCCCGTTATACTTCAATCCACATTGTGCTTATAAATAGGTATTGCCAAGTGTGTCTCATTTACCAAATTCAACATGATTCAATTCCCCGCTTTAAGTTTACAATAACATGAAATAGACAACAAATACATACAATGACAATAATAAATTATCTACAATTTATGACTAATCTTCCTCGTCACTAAAGACCTCGTTCAAGTTAATTCCCTGACCTTGCGATGGACCAACTCCACCAAAGAATTGGGAGGAACTACCAGCAGGAAACAATCTGGTAGGAGAAAACATCGGTGAATAAAAAAAGCTACCATCAATCGTTCCTGGTGCTGGAGGAGTTACCATAAAAGGCATATAAGGCGGCGGAGTGTAATCCACGTATGGATTAGCATCCGTGGCTGGCTGGGGAACATAATATTCATTATTTGGAACATCAACCGATTCGTGTGCAACCTCAGGAGATGGCTGATGTTGGGCTTCATAGGTGTACTGAGCGTACTGACCAATATTTTGGCTGGGATTCACAAAGAATGTGCCATCAATGGGTTCAGGAGGAGGCGATGGCAGATCATGTGGCCGGTGTTGAACACGGGTCCTACGCCGATGAAGTCCACGCCCTTCCCTACGACCCGCGCCAATATCAATGTTTTCCGGAGGGTGGGGAAACTGTTGGTTGGGCGGAGGGGCGTCTTGTGAAGGCATTGTTATTCTTTGTTGGTCATCCCAAGCCTGGAAGCAGCTGGAAACATCAGTTCTTACTTCTTCACGTGAAGAATTCTGTTGCCAATGTTGCTGTGTGGTTGAGTGATATATACGCTCCATGGTATCAACCTGCAAAATACACAACAATGTCAAGTTCAACAACTTACGACATTCATCATTAATACCAAAGAAATTAACAACAAACACAAATTCATGTTTGAGGTTAAACAAACTTACCGCAAAACCTTGCATTGCTGCTTTTGTAGTAAGCCATCTTCGGGTGTGTAATCGGTACCATAACATGTACCCCGAAGAAGCAAACAAATGCGGGTTCTGCGTGAACTCACTTATGCACACCCGTTGAGCTCTGTCATTCCATATATCTGTGTACACATGATGAATTTGAGCCCAATTTTTGAGGTCTTTCCCTTTTGAGGTTAGATCATGGAGTCTGTCTTCCTGTAGTGGCATGTCCGGAATGTGTTGAGTCATATTAAATTGCCGAAGAACACGATTCGGCTGGTACCACTCAATAATGTGAAAATTAATATGAGGAACAACAGATCTCCAAACATGGTTTCCTTGGAAACACAGAGCAGGGAGCAAATTATAGTGCTTCGTGTAAGGATCCCACAGAATCTGTAAAAAAAAATGTTAGATCACTCGTAAACATAATATTTGTTTATAAATATAAAAACTTACATCACGAGTCATGTTCTCCAACTTCTCTCGATAAATCTTTAGATCCCATCTACGGCCGGTAAAATTAGGGTTCCCTAAACCCTTGTACCTATTCATTGAAATTTATAGAAAGTTAAGCGGATCATTAGTGAACAATACAATAAAATAAAATTATATTAAACATACTAACCGTGCACCGATGGGAAGACCTTCAAGTCGTGGTTCACGACCAGTTGGTGCAATGTAGGGAAACCTTTCCCATGCCCACAACTGTAACAATATACAAGGTCCTCCTATTTCTTTGGCTTCATAGTTGGTCGCCTTACATAATTCACGATATAAATAACATAGGACTGCAGAACCCCAACTATACATGCCACATTGTCGGAGGTTTCCAAGCAAGGGAAGATATTTAAGCGGAGCATAAATGCCAGAATGGTATGCAAACAACAAACCTCCAAACAACCGTATAATGAATGCTCGGGTATATCGTTCCCTTTGCAAATGACTATGTCGGTGCAGAGAGAAATCACCAAAATGTTGATCCAACCATTTTAGCTTCACCCTACTCCCTTTTAAATCGGAAGAAGCTGGTCGTACTCCCAATAATTGCTGGCATAAATCCTTCCAATTATGATCACCACTGCCAGTCACAGGTTCACCATCAACAGGTAACCCCAACAATATACTGACATCTTGGAGTGTGATCGTGCACTCTCCAACTGGCATATGGAACGTATGCGTTTTAGGCCTCCAACACTCAACAAATGCATAAATCAAGTTATTATCATAACTAAAGAATGGTATGCGTGCAACATAAAGAAATCCAGCTGCCATTAACAATGGTGTAATTTCTTTTGGAACTTTTGTTTGAGCAAGGTGTGTCCGTTGGGACCGCCGTGTTCGCAAAAGACGATCTGGATCACCTTTCCAAACATTTTCTGATACATGCACTTCTTGCAATCGTAGCAAGGATGGGTCACATGGACCAGCATGAATACTTTGGCTACCCTCCATAATAGATATTTTTCCAACCTGAAATTTGATCAGCATCCTCACATAGTCAATAATTAAATATTAAATACATAATATTAACAATTAAAATACTACTATTATTTTTAATTCTATCAAAATTACATTAACATAAAACTATTAACCACCAACTAACGTATCTTATAAACAATTAAATAATACTATTATTTTTAATTGTAACAAAATGTATATAAATGGTAAAAAAATTTAAATTACATCAATAAAAAGAACTTCTTTTAACTCAATATAATTACAAAACCAAAAAAAAAACGTATCCTAAAAAAATAAGTACAACAAATTTACATTTAAAACTCAATATACAAATTAATAAATATATAAATATTTAATATTCAAATATGTATGAATTTTAAATGGTAGAATATATAATATTTAATAATACCAAAATAATTTGTAAGCACTAATTAATGCATTTATTATGTATTCAAAATATAAAAAAAAATATTCACTCATGTAGGGAAAAAGTTTCCAACAAAATTTCCAACAAATATTTTCTACTATATTTTTTCCTACTACATCAATACATCAATATTAAAATTACAACAAAAAAATTTAAATTTAAATATATCTTTTCCTACTACATAAACATTCAGAACAACACTACTATTTTTTTTTCATTCATCACTGAAAGTTCTATATTAAAAACCAATAAACAACTTGCTATCCTATGAAAAATAATACATCAATATTAAAATTACAACATTATTAAAACACCAAAACAAAACAAAATGACAACAATTATTTTGTACTATATTTTTTCCTACTACATCAATATTCAAATTACAACAATATTTAAACAAAAAAAATTATATATATCTTTTCCTACTACATAAACATTCAGAACAACACTAACATTTCCTATAAGGTCATTGTATGTTAACATATTTATACTAATACAGAATGACTAACAATAATATCAAAAATAAATTAAAATCACAAAATACTAAGACAAAAAATTACGAACAACTCACACACTTCAGCAAGAGCCTATTAGCTTTAAACTACTAGCAATAGCACCAACCAAAGCACCAAATACTTCTCCGGCAGCTTCAGCTATCTTAGCTTCCCTTCCTTCTTCCTTCAACTTCAACTTCAACTTCTCCTTCCTTCACAGCCTCAAACACACGCAGCTTCTCCTCCTCCTCCGCTCGTTTTAAAACGCAAATCTGAGGCCTTCTGTAGCTCACGTTGCGTCACCATGCAAGGGTCATGTCACCTGCGGTTCACGCGTTCCCGAGGCAGCAAGGTGAAGACGCATTGACTAGCGCCACCTTCACCTTGCTTTGCCATCACGTGAAGACGCCTGGTCTGGCGCCACCTGCAGCGCGTGTCAGGCTTGGTGAAGACGGATTATCTGGCACCACCTGTTGCTGAGAAAAGCAACACAAGGCGCCACACTGGGTGGCACCTCCTCTGTCAAATTTTTTCTTATGCATGTGGAGACAAACCATCTAGCGCCTTTCGTTATTCCGACGTGGTAAAAACAACCCATGCCATCTAAATACTTTTAAAAGTACCCCTTTTTTGTATATAGTTTTTTTTTCTTCCTATTTTTGTCAAAAAGTCTAAAATATCAGTCTAGATATTTGTTGTGGATGTTAAGAATAGACTAAAATTATCCACACCACTGTAATTCTTTCGCCTTTCATGTAAATATATAGTATTGTACCGGTGGGGCATTCGGCTACGCATATAGTCGAATGCCCTCCAACACAACTTGGCACACTCTCGTAAACAGATAAGTGTTCGGCGTCTATCGTATAGCCGAACACCCTCCGACACAGCCCGGTACGCTTGACAAACAGAAGTATTCGGCATTTATATAGCCGAACACTCTCGACCCCTTACACCTCAGAAGGCATAAGAGTAGTATCCGGCACCACCAGAGCCGAATACCAGTAACAGTATAAACGCCATTAGGCGACTCGTGGCAAGATAAACTTAAGGTTAGAAAGTAATTAAGCAACCTTAATCACCACGGACCTATGATTAGGAAGAGGTCAGGGCCCATGAGGGTCCAGGCCCAATAAGATAAGTATAAAAAGGGATATGCCCCTCAAGGTAGAGGACTTTTGACCCTAATTTATTACGTACATTAAATGTTCTGAGCCGAAAATTGACTTGAGTGTTGGAGTGTCTTTTGCAAGTACCCCCACCTTTCGGACAGATATAAAAGATCTTGAACATAGAACATCAGCTGAAGACTCCAGTACCCTCAGACAAGAACATTTTGGCGCCCACCGTGGTGCCCGGTAAAACTTTTCCCGCAGCCCCGCAAGGAATGGTTACTACTCGAAGTCACACACACATGGAAGAACAACGCCTCGTCGACGAAAACAGAGCGCATGTAGAAGATCAAACAAATCTGTCTTCAGAACTACGACAGTTACGGGCTGACATATCAGCAATAAGGAGACAGCACGCTCAGGAGTTATCGGTCCTCCGCCAAGAGAATGACGAGTTGAGAAACTTGAACCGATCCTGGAAACTAGAGAGTTAGGCACCAGACAAGCAACATGAAGACGAGTCGGCAGCCAAGCTTAGCATGCAAGGTGCGACAAATCAGCCCCCCTTTTTTACCATCAACACTCAGTCACACCCCTGTAGGCACCCTTTTATTTCTGGGATCATGGAAACTCCCCTTCCTCCAAATTGGAAGAGCCTCAGTCTAGACCGATACGATGGTAGCACGGATCCAGATGAACACGTAGATGTCTACGTAACCCAAATCAGCCTATACACCGCAGAAGATGCCGTCTTATGCAGGGTTTTCCCCACGTCCCTCAAGGGACACGCCCTCAATTGGTTTATTCGCCTACCGCCCAACTCCATTGATAGCTTCGGGATGTTGGTGACTAAATTCGGCAATCAGTTTGCAACTAGTAGACCTCACCATTTGACCTCGGTGGCACTAGTGAATATTCGGCAGGAAAAAGGGGAATCCCTAAGAACGTTCATGGAAAGGTTCGGAAGAATCGCCTTAAACATCCGAAACCTAGACCCAGCGGTGGCCATGCATCATTTAATGACTGCCCTTAGGCCAGGAGCCTTTGTTAATAGTCTCTGCAAGAAGCCGGCACTCGACATGGATGACCTCCGGCGATGAGCAGCAAAGTACATGCAGATGGAAGATTTATCCGAATACAGGAACCAAGTCCAAGCAGAAACTAACCCAAGAAAGAAAGAACAAGAAAAGGATCATCAAGGAAAGGGGAAAGAAAAGTTCAACAAGGAAAAGGAGTACCGTGGCTCCCGGTACGCGACTTACACACCGCTCAATGCTAGCCGCTCCCGAATACTCGAACAAGCCCTGGCGACAGAAATATTGGCCATGCCAAAGAGAGCCAATACTCCTCTTAGGGCCGACTACAGCAAGCAATGCCGATACCACCGCAATAAAGGTCATTTCACTGAAGAATGCGCCGCACTTAAAGACAAGATTGAGGACCTCATCAAAATGGGGCATTTCAAAGACTTCGTCCATAATCCAAGGGCCGAATGGTCTCAATTTTCAAAATATAAAGACAATGACAGAACTTATAGAACAGACTTTAACCACGGCAGGAGGGCCGAAAGACAAAGAAGCAGGTCCCGGGAGCGGCAAGACATAAAACCCTCTAATCCTCGGAAAGTCACCAACACGATTGTCGGAGGATTTGCAGGAGGAGGAAGTACCTCATCGGCCAGAAAGAAGCATCTCCAGTTAGTCCGATCAGTTAACATGACGTCAGCCATGAACAAGCTCAAAATGCCACCCATCACATTCACCGACGCAGACTTTTAGGGGTCCGACCCAATGCAAGATGATCCAATGGTCATTAGTATAGATGTAGCCGATTGCATAGTCCGGAATACGCTGATAGATCAAGGAAGCTCAGTCGACATCCTATACTGGAACACCTTCAAACAATTGGACATACCGGAGGGGAAGCTCATGCCGTATGACGAACCCTTGGTTGGATTCTCGGGTGAGAAGGTTAACACCAGGGGATGTATAGAGTTGGACATGACCTTCGGATATGAGGGAAAGAAGATAAGAATAAGGTACATTGTAGTGCACGCCAACACCTCGTCTAACATACTACTCGGACGTCCCTCGTTGAATACTCTCGAGGCCATAGTCTCCACTCCACATCTGGCCATGAAATTTCCATCAAACCGAGGCACGATCATTACGATTCATGCGGACCAAAAAGTGACCAGAGAATGCTACTTGGCCAGCCTTAAGGTTACTCAGCGAAAGGAAGATGAGTGCAAGTCGGTATACATGGTCTCGGCAGTAGAGCCTTCGAACCAAACTTTGGATCTTGACCCCAGAGTCGAAGAGGATAAGTGGGTAAAACCAAATGAGGAAATCCATGCATTTCAAATTGGTGAAGAAAAAGTTCAAACGACATACCTCGGGAGCAACCTATCCGAAAAGAACAGGCTTCGGATTCAAAGGGTGGTAAAACAAAATGCCGACCTCTTTTCCTGGAAGGCCGCAGACATGCCTGGCATCAACCCAAGATTCCATTGTCACAAATTGGCAATATGCCGAGAGGCAAGACAGATTTCTCAAAAGAAAAGGAAGATGGGGGATGAGAGGAGGAGAGCCGTAGAAGAAGAAGTGTCCAAGTTGCTAGCCGCCAACTTTGTCCGGGAGGTCAAATATTCCACTTGGTTAGCCAATGTGGTCATGGTAAAGAAGGCAAATGGAAAATGGAGGATGTGTACAGACTACACGGACTTGAACAAGGCCTACCCAAAGGATGCCTACCCGCTACCAAACATCGACAGATTGGTTGATGGGGCTGCCGGACACCCTTGTCTTAGTTTTCTGGATGCTTATTTAGGATACAATCAAATTCGAATGTACCCTCCCGATGAAGACAAGACCGCTTTTATAACCGAATCAGCCAATTTTTGCTACCAAGTTATGCCCTTCGGCCTAAAAAACGCAGGAGTCACCTATCAAAGGTTGATGGATAAAGTTTTCCAAAAGCAGCTAGGATGAAACCTTGAGGTGTATGATGATGATATGGTTGTTAAATCCTCCAAGCCTGACGAGCACGCAAGGGACCTCGAAGAGATCTTCGTCGAACTCAGGAAGCACAACATGCGCCTAAACCCTGAAAAATGTGTCTTCGGTGTCCAAGGAGGAAAATTCTTGGGCTTCATGTTAATGTGCCTAGGTGTAGAAGCCAATCCTGACAAATGCGAAGCCGTTATTCGTATGAAAAGCCCGAAAACCCCAAAGGAGGTCCAGAGACTCACAGGGAGAATTGCTTCTCTATCACGATTCCTGCCAAGGATCACAGAAAAGGCAAAACCCATTATGCGTTTGTTAAAAACAACCAAGAACTTCTCATGGAACCAACAATGTGAATAGGCCTTCCAAGAACTAAAAAAGACCCTTTCAGCCCCGCCCATACTTAAGAAACCAGAGCCTATGAAAGATCTAATGCTTTACATTTCGGTCTCTCAAGCAGCCATAAGCGTGGTGTTAGTACAAGAACATGAAGAAGGTCAAGCACCCGTATACTTTACCAGCCGAGTACTACAAGAGACCGAGACCAGGTACCAAACAATTGAGAAGGCGGCTTTAGTACTAGTTAATGCTGCAAGACGCCTGAGACAATACTTCCAAGGACACCGAGTGGTTGTAAAAACCGATTGCCCAATTGCAAAGGTATTAAGGAAACCAGAACTGGCCGGAAGGATGATGGCATGGTCAGTAGAAGTCTCCGAGTTTGACTTAAAATATGAGTCGAGGGGTCCCGTCAAAGCACAGTGTCTAGCAGATTTTGTCAATGAGCTACACCCTGCTAAGAGTTTCGAAGAATAGTGGTGGGTAGTACATGTCGATGGCTCTTCAAACCAAAGGGGAAGCGGAGCAGGTATCATACTGGAAGGACCCAACCAGGTACGGTTAGAGCAGTCCTTACGGTTCGGGTTCAAAGCATCCAACAATCAGGCCAAGTATGAGGCCTTATTAGCTGGGCTCAGGTTGGCAAGAGAGATGGGAGCCCAGAAAGTGCAATGTTGGAGTGATTCACAAGTGGCTGCCGAACAGATCAATGGTGGTTTCCAGGTCTAAGACCCACAGTTGCTGAAGTATTATTACACTTTCATGCAACTAAAACAAGAATTCGAGGAAGTCCGAGTAAATCATTTAGCCTGAGAACACAATGACATGGCAGATCGACTCGCTAAGTTAGCTACTACTCAGAAACCCGGACAGTTGAGAACATTCATCCAGGAGATGTTGCCGGAGCCGAGTGTAACTGTCGAGGAATGCATGCAACTTTCGGCCACCAGAAATACTTGGATAACCGAAATACAACAATATTTGACATAGGGAACCCTTCCGAAGGATAAGGAAAAAGCCAAAAGGTTGCAAATCAATGCTGCAAGGTACATCTTGATCGCCGGAGAGTTATACAGAAGGGGGTTTTCCACACCCCTATTAAAGTGTCTAGAGAAAGATCAGGCAGAATACGTCACGAAAGAGCTGCACGAAGGAATCTGTGGCATGCACTCGGGTGCTCGAACGATGGCAACTCGGGTTTTGAGAGCAGGATATTACTGGCCGACCCTCAAAACTGACTGTGCAGAATACGTCAAAAGATGTAGCCGGTGCCAAAAGCATGCCAACCTTATCCACCAACCAGCAGATGAACTGCACTCCATCTCGTCACCTTGGCCTTTCACTGTTTGGGGAACCGACATCTTGGGCCCTTTTCCTATAGCCAAAGGGCAGTGCAAGTTCTTAATAGTAGTTGTCGACTACTTCACAAAATGGATAGAGGTCGAGCCCTTGGTGATCATTTCGGCTCAAAATGTACAGAATTTTTTGTGGAAAAACGTCATCACTTGATTCGGCATTCCATATGTAATTGTCACCGACAACGGTCTACAATTCACGGATAAAAAATTGAACACTTTTCTCGAAGGATTGGGAATAAAGCACAAAGTGACCTCGGTCGAACACCCCCAAACGAACGGACAGGCAAAGTCCGCAAACAAAGTCATCTTGGGAGAGCTGAAGAAAAGGTTAGGAGCAGCCAAAGGGACATAGGCCGAAGAGATACCAGAAATTTTGTGGGCATACAGATGTACCCCACAATCAACCATCAGAGAAACACCCTTCAGAATGGTTTATGGGGCAGAAGCAATGATCCCGGTGGAGGTAGGAGAACCTTCTTTCCGAAGACAAAACTTCGAGGCTCCCGAAAATGAAAACTCCATGAGATGTGAACTCGACTTGATCGAAGAGCTATGCGACCGAGCACGCCTCAATGCCGAAGCATGCAGACAAAGGATGACCAAGAGATTCAACTCAAAGCTGAAGCTGCGAGACTTTAAAGAAGGAGATCTGGTCCTAAGGATGCAAGGTGACGCCCGAAGAGACACCAAGGAAGGAAAACTAGCAGCCAATTGGGACGGCCCATTCAGAATTCGACAAAATCTCAACAATGGGACTTACAGGTTGGAAGAACTGTCAGGAAGGGCAATACCGAGAACCTGGAATTCCACTCACCTCAAATATTACTTCAGTTAATGTATCAATTCGCTATGTATTCGGGTGTTGTACTCTTTTCCCTTATTCGGTTTTTTATCCCTACAAGAACGTGAAAGGGTTTTTTCCGATAAGGTTTTAATGAGGCACACCTCAAATGAATTTTAATGGAACACCCTGTTCCTTGCTATCATTGTTTAAATGCAGCATAATATCTCCCTACAAAAATGGTTTCCCTCCCGAGTACTCCTACTCGGCTAAGGATGCACCATCTGAATTTTCTCCATGGTTTCCCTCCCGAGTACTCCTACTCGGCTAAGGATGCGCCATCTGGCCATCTGAATTTTCTTCAAAATGGTTTCCCTCCCGAGTACTTCTACTCGGCTAAGGATGCACCATTCAGATTTTCTCGCAAATGGTTTCCCTCCCGAGTACTCCTACTCGGCTAAGAATGCACCATCTGAATTTTCTCCATGGTTTCCCTCCCGAGTACTCCTAATCGGCTAAGGATGCGCCATCTAGATTTTCTCGCAAATGGTTTCCCTCCCGAGTACTCCTACTCGGCTAAGGATGCGCCATATGAATTTTCTTCAAAATGGTTTCCCTCCCGATTACTCCTACTCGGCTAAGGATGCACCATTCGGATTTTCTTCAAAATGGTTTCCCTCCCGATTACTCATACTCAGCTAAGGATGCACCATTCAGATTTTCTCGCAAATGATTTCCTTCCCGAGTACTCCTACTCGGCTAAGGATGTACCATCTGAAGTTTCTCCATGGTTTCCCTCCCGAGTACTCCTACTCGGCTAAGGATGCGCCATCTGGATTTTCTCCATGGTTTCCCTCCCGAGTACTCCTACTCGGCTAAGGATGCGCCATCTGAATTTTCTTCAAAATGGTTTCCCTCCCGAGTACTCCTACTCGGCTAAGGATGCACCATTCGGATTTTCTCGCAAATGGTTTCCCTTTCGAGTAGGATTATTCGGCTAAGGAAGCACCATTCGGATCCTCGCACCTTTTGAATGTTACGAACAAGAATTTCGATTCTTTCCAAAGATGCCAAGGATAACAAAGGACGACGCATCACTCGAAGGTACTCTCAAGAAGAACACATGCAACCATACCTTGCTCAAACTAAAAGTGCAATTATCACAAGGTAATCGGATACGAGTAAGATCGCAAAATTAATCCAAGTAGAGAAGTAAATACCGAAAGATAAACATATATTTCATTAATCACCAAAAAAGGGTGGAATCATTTACAAGCGTTCTTTAAAACAAAAACAAACAAAAAAAGGCTCTAATGACCTAAGCCTACAAATATTTCATTCTACCGGATCCTCCCGAACCTCAGCATCAACAACATCATCCTCCCCCCCATCTTCATTGGTCCCAAGGTCCACACTGCCTTCAACGGCCGAAGCATGAAGAGGATTCTCCATAACAGCATCCTCCGGAATGTCTTCAATAGGCACCAGCTGCCCTTGATAAACATCCTTCTCCATGTCGAAAATACTGCGGTCATGGACATTATAATAATGCATTATTTGCCGCGTGCCGTGGGGAAAACCAGCCTCGTGTTCGGCTAAAATTTTATCTTCTGCCAAAGCAAGAATCTTCTCCTTGACAGCACGCTCTGCGTCCCGCTCTTCTCGAACCTCAGCCAACAACACCCTTAGCCGCTCGATCTCATCGGATTGAAGCTTGGAATCCTTTTCGGCCATTATGACTTTAGTATTTAAATCATTTACATTGGCCGAAAGGTGCTTAACTTCCTCCTTCAGCCGCCCGTTATTGTCGGCTAAAACCATATTTTCCTCTAACACCTATTTGTTGGACACTTGGGCCTCCTCCAAACTCTTTTTCAGCTTCTCGGCCTCCCTAAGAGGATTTGCGAACATGTGATAAGCAATGGCCGAAGCCTTTGCTTGAAACTCGCAATAAGCCGACCAGTTGGCAGCAGCGTCGACTTTGTTTAAGATGGCCTTCCCTGTATCTGAGATGTCACTGGCACTCACCATCTTCTTCAGTCGAAAATCTTTGGCAAAAAATCGCTCGGCGGTCAAGGCAATAATTGAAGATAAAGACCCTGAAGCCGGAAAATCCAAAGTCTGTTGTTTCAGCTTCTTGGCCCTTTCTTCTTTCGAAGCCTCACGGCTTCAGTGTTTTTTCTTATGATCTTTGTCTTTATTTCTCTTTTCTCCCGCCGGGGGGGTATATTATCCATCGGGGTCGGTCGGGGGGTCGGTTGCTTGGGAACAGGGGGCACTGACGCAATACCAGACTTGTTCCCAACAGCCTGAGCCCGGTTCTTCCGAGCATTCTGGAATGAAAGGACATTTCCACCAGCACCAACCATAATACCTACACAAAACACTCAGTCATTGACAAAGATCTAAACATAGAAACACCAGAAAAGAAAGAATCAAAGCCTTACCACACATGTCGGCTAAAACAGTGGAAGAATTTAACAAAGTCACAAGCTGCTTAGCTGGGAGCTTTCGGGGGTAGAGACTCAAGAAAGAGGAGATCCTCGCGTTCCGTTTCGATCATCAGGGATTTCGGAAACTTGTCATAACGCCGAGGGTTTTGCTCCCAATAGAACGGAAACAGGGACTTCCCACTCATGTCGAAAAGATGGTTAGTCCCTATGTTCGGCCTAACAACTACCTTAAAGAAGCCGGTTTTGAAATTTTTGTAAAAGGTAGTAAAGGACTGGAATAGAGGCCTCTTCGGCTTCCTTATTAAGGAAACCCACAAACCATCCTTGGGCCGAGTACAAAAATAATACAAAAACACACTCACCGAAGGCTCTATGAAGTTAAAAATACAAAGAGCTCGGAAGACTTGGATAGCAGCCCACCCATTCGGGTGCAACTGCGAGGGTGCCACGTTTAAAACCCGAAGCACCCCCATCGTGAAGTCATCAAAGGGAACCTTTACATGTAGATCATGAAATACACAATCATACATCTAAAAGAAGTCCCTTTTCGACTCACATTTTCCCATAAAAACAAATTCAGGATTCGGCTCTCGCCGACAACATTGTAACGCTATAGGACAAAACTCATTTTCAGGAATAGAAGACATGTCTACATAATTTAAAAAATTTGACACACTACGTTTATCGTCATACCGAGACCAATAGGCCCCGACCTCCCCATCAACCCAGGTATACCCTTCCAAGGTAATCAGCGGAAATTCCCTTTTCCTTTGGATAACCAGGGATTTACGCTTCGATTTTGTACCAAATGCCTTCCCAGCAGAAGAGGCCGAAGGTGCCGAAGGGCCCATGACACTCTCACCCACCCCCTCTCGGACAGGGGACGAAGAGGGGGACGCCGAAGGGGAAGAAGAAAAAGACGAGGAAGTCGAGGACCCCTCACTAGAATCCCCATTAGCCGAGGAAGTGGACGGAATGTCACCTACCTCGGTTTTCCCAGAAAGCTCACGGCCAGCTGAACTCATGATAATGGAAAGAAAAAGAAATAGCCGAACTCTCGTACCTTGGTTAAGACGAGAAGAGTGAAGCTAGAAGTAACTATTCAGCGGAGAGCAAAATAAGAAGATATTGGTAAATTGTAAATAAGAGGTGCGAAGACGACATCCTTCACCCTATTTATTGGGCCCAGTCCCATAACGGTCCAGAAGTATCTGAACATTGTCAACCGTTAGATTGATTCAAATCTAACGGTCTACAAAATGCAACACTTCGATCTCCTCAAACCCAACGGCTTTTTTCTGCCATAATGGCAGTAAGTTCAAACGGCACAGCAACGAGGCGCCAATCCCAATACAAAGCCTCTTCGTCACCCCTTCTCACTCGAGGCTGGGGGGCATGTGTACCGGTGGGGCATTCGGCAATGCGTATAGCCGAATGCCCTCCAACACAACTTGGCACACTCTCGTAAACAGATAAGTGTTCGGCTTCTATCGTATAGCCGAACACCCTCTGACACAGCCCGGTATGCTTGACAAACAGAAGTATTCGACATTTATATAGCCGAACACTCTCGACCCCTTACACCTCAGAAGGCATAAGAGTAGTATCCGACATCACCAGGGCCGAATACCAGTAACAGTATAAACGCCATTAGGCGACTCATGTCAA
Organism: Pueraria montana var. lobata; assembly: GCA_026413185.1. NCBI lineage: Eukaryota > Viridiplantae > Streptophyta > Magnoliopsida > Fabales > Fabaceae > Pueraria > Pueraria montana. Next base: position 19,123,455 of record CM048656.1, read on the forward strand.
GATAAACTTAAGGTTAGAAAGTAATTAAGCAACCTTAATCACCAGGGACCTATGATTAGGAAGAGGTCAGGGCCCATGAGGGTCCAGGTCCAATAAGATAAGTATAAAAAGGGATATGTCCCTCAAGGTAGAGGACTTTTGACCCTCATTTATTACGTGCATTAAATGCTCTGAGCCGAAAACTGACTTGAGCTTTGGAGTGTCTTTTGCAGGTATCCCCCACCTTTCGGACAGATATAAAAGATCTTGAACATAGAACATCAACTGAAGATTTCAGTACCTTCATACAAGAACAAGTATAATAAATAAGGTATTATGCTGGGGCCACATAGCATCGATCATTATTCTGAAGAATAAAACAGCACAAGCTTCTTCAGAAACACTAAAAAAATTGTTAGTTACTTGAGATAGTTTGGTTGGGCAAGAGTGAATCAACGTTAAAATTAAAAAAAGAAAAAAAATCTTGTGATTAAAAAGTGGGTTGTTTAGGAATCTAATCATTATGGATGAGATTAACATTAGTGCTCTTTGCCTAGAAAACGAAACAAGGGAAGGAAAAAACCATAGTTAAGACTTCAGTTTACACCTAGAACGCGGGTCAGGCAGCAGATATATTTGTTAATATATTTTTTGAGATGTGAAGTTGAATCATTGCTTACATCATAAAACACACTAATCAAGCAGAGGGATTCATTCTTAATATTCACGTGGTTTGAATTATGTACCCCAACCTACACCAAATTCCTCTTTTGCCGAATAACACAAAATAGTCCTTCTTTTGTTATAATTAAATTATAATTTTATTTATTAGTGGTAAGTTATTTAAATTATGTATACATACACACACAGTAATTACTTAAATTATGCAGAAATATAAATCCTGAAATTATCACTTAAAAAATTATCTAACCATTATTTTCTATCTAAAATTGCACAAACAATTAAATCGTAGCAACACCAAGGGGGTCTAACTCAGTTGGTTGAGTAGGATCCGTGAGTTATTATAAACCTCTTAGTACTGTCTTTGATTCCTATGGATAAAAAAATAAAATAAAATCGTAGCAACTTGATATTACTTAAAAAACTAGAAAGAAGACAACAATGGGCCAGCACCATGGTCCCAGTCCCAGCCCAGGCCTATGTGGAGTTCGTTTGTTGGGTACAAGTATAATAGTGGGCCACAAGAGTTTGTTTTAGTTGGGGACTTGAAAGAATCATTCAACTCCCGATCGCAGGTTTGGACTTCTCTCACACGTTATTATTATTTTTATTATTACTAGGAGAAAGGAGGTAGTATGTGTCTTTTTATATTTTAAAAAATAAAAATAAAACAAAATAAAGAGATAATGAAGATTAAATAGTAGTTTGTGGTTTGCATAGTACAATTGAAAGTTATGAGTGGTTTGGAGAGTATAATGTAACTAATGGAGAAGTAGAGAAAGAGAGAACAATAATTAAATAAAAATAAGACAATATGAGAGGCAAATAGTTGTTTATGGAAGGTAGTTATAGGAGTAAAATAAGATTAAAAAAAATATATGTACACTAAAAACTCATCTCTTTTATATATAGTTATAAATTACTAGTGGAAAGACAAATATATTGTTATGTATGTTATTCTATATTTTTTTTATTAGAAAAAATATATAAAATAAAAGAAGAAGAGAAAGAGAGAAGATTGAATAAAAAATAAGAAAAGGTACAGTTATATTAATAGTGGTTAAAGAGCAAAATAGATAAAATACATATATAATCCAAAGATGGGTCTTGAAGCCATTTGAGAAATTCTTCTCTGGTCTTGAATTCAAATCAAAGTATTGTATTGGGTAGAAGGTAGAATCCCTTAATTTCTCTCTCTCTCTCTCTCTAAATGAGAATAAGTTGAGAGGAGACACTAATATAGATTTCTCCTTTCACGGTCATTTTTTTTAGCCACTTCTAGACCGTTGGATTCTTTTACAAGGAGTGTGGCTTTGGACAATATGTATGCACATGCCTCATTGGTACACATTTATGCAATATCTCTCTTATAAAATAGTATAGATAGAATATTATCATTATCTTTATTTATTATAGTGTAATATTTTCAAAAATTATTCCGTGATTTTTTTTTCTATTGCACCAAATTTGATATGTTATAAATTTATCTTATTACGACATGTATTAAATTAAAATTAATATTCAAGTTAAAGCATAATAATAGATAATCAAACTTTAGCCCAATATTTTTATCTCGAGAATTCTCTTTCTTTAATTTTACCACATCCTTAATAAATAATTAACATTTTATTGTTGACTTTCAAATAAAACAATTAACTTGCGTAGAGCAATTACAAAACAACATCTGTGTGTCCACATTTCTATTATGCTCTTTGATTTTATCCCCAATAATTTTTTGTTCAGAAATTTAATGTTTTCTTAACTTCTTTTTAAGACTTTTTTTTTTTCCTTCTTTGCATCACTAAAATACTAAATTTTTAAAACTTTTTGAAAGACTTTGTTGCAATGAAAGACTTCAATTCCATGCCTATCTATTAACTTAGTTTTTTTTTTATCCATAGGATCTATTAACTTAGTTTAATTAGCTATGATTTTAAGTTTTTTTTACTTATAATTAAAACTATACACATAATAATGTTTACTCTTAACACAAACTTCAATAAAGTTTATTAACATTAAAAATAAATAATTTGAAAAATAATAAAATTTAGAAAATGAAATCTAATTTATATTTTTTTTATTAAAATTTAACTCGAATTCATATTCCTTTTATTGTTTACAAAAATTTCTCAATTTCGTGATTTGAAGGGTTTTTGTTTGGTTGAAATTGCATTTTGTTCTGCATAGTTTTTGTGGTTATTTTTTTTACTGCGGTTTTTGTGCTTAATAAAACATAAAAAATGGATATTGAAAAGATACATTTATATAAAAAAAAAAGATATAACTAATTGAATATAAATCATATTTAAAATGCATAATTAATTTTTTTTTAAAGTTTGAATTTAAAAGTTAATAATAAAAAATCAATAAATCTCATTCTATTATTAAGAGTAAATCAAGGATATTATTATACTCTGTACTCAACTTGCACATTGGACACTAAGCTGAGTGACTTATAATTATATGGTTGATTTTGTATCTATCATTTTAGAATTCTAACTAATACGTCAATGGTGTCTTAACATTCTAGAAGTAACCATCCTTTTCTTCCCACGAGAAAAAGACGGAACTAATCTAGAACTTGCATAAGTCAATAAAAGACAGTTTTAAGTACCCGACATAAGACAATTCAAAGAAGTCAATAGAGTAATAACAACATAATTAATTACATTACATTATTATGGGCCAATCCCCTTTGATTGTAACAATGATTTGCCGCAAACTTGTACCAAGTATTGGCGCATTACCCATTTATTAACGCTTTTAGAATAACGGTTACTTTGGATAGATTAGATTCAGTGATTTCAGTATAAAAAATAGTTACGATGGGTATAAAAAATATTCATCATGGCGAGAGATTTTTACCTCTTAGATAAGTTTGGATTGAAATGTGGATTTTTTTTTTTTATAGTTATTTAAAAATTGAATCAAATAAAGCACGTACTCCATTATTTATTTTATGTTATTTCCATTGACAATTAAGTTCCAACACCTTGACCCCTTTCAAAGCAGTGTGAGTTGAAGTACCCAAAATTCAATGCGTCAATTATCAAAGATATCATCTAAGCTGCTGGGTTGACTCTTGGAATGTTGCTTTAGTTCGTCCCCAACTTCAGCTCAATTATCGCATGAAGTTTTGCTACTCAACTTGCAACAGTGTTCCCTATTCAACATAAAATAGTAGTACGAACATCTTTTGTTCTTCGTTTTCTCTTCCCAGCACTAGCACCAGCATCATTATTTTTACAGATAAAAAAAGTCCAAAATCTGGAGACAGGATCTGGCCTAAGTTTAAGTCTTTAAGATGTTTACTTTTATTGTCAGAATGTTATAATTAATACTAACGTTTGGAAGAAGCCAAAGCAAAAAATATAGCTCATCATTGATCATTAGAAAGTTTTGTGTGTGGCTTTCCAAATTTTAGAATTCACTTAGTGGAATAATATTTTAAAACGTGAATCAGATTACTAAGTACAGAAAAGCGGCACTTCTAATCTATTATTCATTTTCTTGCTCACACACAAAAAAATAAAAAATAAAAATCATTTTCTAATATTTTGAGACATGTTTTAAACATACCTATCATATTTAGTAGGCTTAAATGCAATTTTGATTTTCCTATTTTGCACAATCCGTAATTTTAGTCCCCCTATTTTAAAATAAAGACATTTAGTTCCTCTATTTTGCACAATCTGCAATTTTGGTCCCTCTATTTTAAAATAGAGACATTTAGTCCCCCAAATTTGTAAACAATTTTGGTCACTCTATTTTAAAATAGAGACATTTAGTCCTTCAATTTTGTAAAATCCGTAATTTTGGTCATTCCATCAAATTGAAAGCATTGACCATTAAAAGATTAACGTCAACCTTGACGTGACTCAAATATAGTGATGTGATACAAATTTATTTGTTTAGTTTTTAATTATTCTAAATACTGAGTAGAATAATTGATGAAAAATATATTTTAAAAAAAGGTAAAACCATTTATTTTAATGGCTGAGAGTAGTCGTAAGTCCTAATATGAAAATCACAAGTCTTAATAATTTATTTTAAACAAATTCCACGTCACTAAAACACATACCACATCGTAGTCAACGTTAATCTCTTAATGATCAACGCTTTTAATTTGACGAAAGGTGAAAAATAACGGATTTTACAAAATTGAGGGATTAAATGTCTTTATTTTAAAATATGGGGAGTAAAATTGCGAATTGTGCAAAATGGAGGGACTAAATATCTATATTTTAAAATAGGAGGACTAAAATTGTGGATTGTGCAAAATAGAGGGACTAAATGTCTCTATTTTAAAATAGATGGACTAAAATTGCGAATTGTATAAAATAGAGGGACCAAAATTGCATTTAAGCCTATATAATATGTTTACTTTTGAATCATTAGTATTTTATTACGAGAGTACATAGCAAAGGGTAGAGTGGGGAACGCGTTTCGTCCACCTCGTCCCGAATCACCCTACCTCCGTCCCCAAGCTCTCAAACCTGTTCATATGAAAAAAGGGTTGGTACATGCTTTCGCTCAAGCTCCATTCTGTGAAAGTATGTAAACATGAGAAATAATAATCTTAAAAAGAAAAGAAATTTAATATCTAAATCATATAAACAGTACAAACCTGTCTTCTTCTGTTTTTTTTTTTTTTTTTTTTTAAAGTACAAACCGTCAATTTAATTTTATAATTTAACTATTATAGATAAGGGTATTCCCGAATTAGATTAGATTGATTTTAAAGAGAAAAAAATCATGATTCAATCACTTCAATTTTCTTAATTTAACACCAAATTAATTTGATATTCAATCTAATCCAATTTAAAACGGTTTTGATTCGATCAATTTTTTATTTTAGTCTTATTTTATTTCTTTGAAGAAAGTATTAAATAAAATTGTAAAATATATATTAAACATAATTAAAGAATAGTTTACCAACATGTCGTTGATTTGAGTGTAATTGGGTTTGATTCTTTTAGGCTTAATTGCAGATTTTACCACCCAACTTTTATAATTTTGCGAATTTTACCATCCAATTTTTTTTTTTGCGAATTTTACCATCCAACTTTCATCATTTTACGAATTTTATCACCTAAGTTGTTAATTTTTGCGCATTTTACCACCCTAATGTTTCACAAAAAAAAAATTGAATTCTTTAATTTTTTTTTGTGAAATATCAGAGTGGTAAAATGCGCAAAAATTGAAAACTTAGGTGGTAAAATTCGCAAAAAAAAAACTTGGGTGTTAAAATTCGCAAAATTAAGAAAGTTGGATGGTAAAATTTGCAATTAAGTCATTCTTTTAAGAAATGTCTCGGTTCAAGTTTTGTGGATGAAAAAAAACATGGTTGGAAGAAGAGATCCCACTAAAGGTGGCTAGTTAGATTCTCCGACGGATATTAATCATCAGCAAAGCTGATGGATACTCCGCAGCAATGTCACGACGACAAAAAAAACTAGTTTAAAATTTTAAATATCTCATTTATAAGTTATCGTATAGCTAATAGTAGTATAACTATTTAAATATATAATATTAAAAGTAAATTACACAACTTGATGATTATATTTATGTATTTTTACTTAAATAGTTACAAAATATCTTCAGTTAAATATATTTTTCATAAATAAGTATAAGTTATGTGATAAATTTACAAACATATAAGAAATAAAAGTATAAATGAGTGATATCATAAATTTATAAAAGAAAATTATATGCGTGTGTGTATAAATTCAATTTGGATTAGGTTGGATCAATTTTTAGAATCAAATTTGAAATCCAATTAATCTAATAAAAAAATTGATTTTTTGGATCGATTTTTTTCATTTTAATAGGCTTGGATCAATTTATAAACACCCCTAATAATAAAATAGGTTTAAGTTTAGTTTAGATTTTCATATTTATATTTGGACCTTTCGGTTAGTTAGGCCGACCATAAAGTGCTCACGCCTTTCAAGCAAACACTTATCGATGAATTGAGGATTGACCAACCGAGTAAGTATACACAAATTTCAACTCAACATTTAAAGAGTTATGTACCATCTTGGATGGTTGGGCCCTCTGAATTTTAAGTCCAATTACACTCAATAAATATATGTGACTTCTTGATCATTTGTTATGTGGAAAAAACTTATTAAAATTTACTGAAGACTTCCTAATATTCTTGGACGTAAACAATATTCTTAAATCTGCCACTCGTATCATTTACAAACATCCCATACCCGCAAATCCAATTTTTTGGCTAGAAAACCTTGCATTGAGTTTTATTAATGTATGCTGAAACATACACATTTATTTAACGTTTTTTTTTCTTTTTGCCTAATCATTAGATGATATTTGGGTTTAAGGTATGTTTAGATAAATTTCTTCATAAGTATTTATAGGAAAAGAAAATGAAAAAAAGCTTTTTCTATAAATTAAAATTAACTTATATATAAATTAAAAATCAAATGTTAAAAAAACTAATATAAAAAAACTTCTATAAATTAATTTATGCATAAACTAATTTTAATTTAAAAAAGAAGCTTATTTGAATTTTTTTTATTCTTTTCTCTTATAAATGTTTATAATTTTTTTTATCTAAACAGTACCTTATGTATCTATAGGTAAATTGAATTAAACGGAGTAAAAGTACCTAGGTATTAGGGTATAAAAAGGAAGCATATATGGCTCGATGAAAGTATAGATTATCATAGCCGAAAAAATCATTTTCCTGCTGATTTGTATACTATATTTTAGTGGTAGGGTACCTGTTGTGCTTTTTATCACTCCACCAGCAATAAAATTAGTTTTGCTTTTTCTAAAAAAAATCATACCCATAAAATCAATATTAGATCCCGCAGGAAACTATGACCAGCGACGAAAATTGTGTATAAACGGGCCTTTATCCCTTCTGACTATTTCCGAGTTCTAACTACAAGATTTTAGTCTGGTATAAGGCCCAACCAAAGAGACTTGTAGAAAAAATAATTGTGGGCTATGCTATTCCCACCTCTCTTTCCACTCTTCCAACCCCATTATTTTGTTTGGTTTTTATGATTTTCAAAAATACTCCTGACGACGAAAATGGGATTCCTTTGATCAAAATACACAACAAAATTAGCGGGGATGAAAACAAGATACACAACGGAAACTCGATTCTGTTGTCTATTTTAATAAACTAAATCACATTTTTATTGTGTATTGGATTTGTACCTCCTAACACAATGGAAATGTGTTTCCCATGATCAAAGTACATGATAGAATCACATTTCTATTGTACATATATCAAAAATACATAATAAAAATGCGTTTTTGTTGTGTATTTTTTAATTATACAAAAAGAAAACGAGATTCAGTTGTGTGTTTTTTAATTACTTGTTTGTTTTTAAAAATTGAAATTACTTTTATTGACAGGAGTTTTTAATGATTAATTGACACTTCAGTCAAGAACGTAATGCTTCACTGATGCATGAACAATGCATGAGTATGAATCGATGCCATCTAGATCATTGATTTAGTTAGTGTAATTTTGACCGTTTCTTTTTGTAACGCATAGGAAAAATATTTTAATGATGCAGTAACACGTGAACAATACCCGCATTTAAATCAGTGCAATCTAACTTGTTGTCTAAGGCTAAAGATGGTAAGAATAAGATGTAAAGAAATTGATTTCCACCTTGTTCTTGGATCACACAATAATTCGATTTTATGAGAGAAAATGGAAATAAAGAAAAATCTTTTTGATTGAAGGCTATTAATCCATACATTTAAGTATAGTGAGAAGTAGCATAAAGGGAAATGAAATTTTTATCTTGTTTGCATAGAAAAATTTTAAAATAAAAATATACATGCATGTGTTGAATGATATAACAAAAAAGAAGAAAAAATGAAATAAAAAAAAAAGTAAATATAATAAATTTATAATAACCCTTCCATAAAATAAAATAGTATTCTCACACATGATATTATTGTTGAGAATATTTTTATCATAACTTAGAACCAAACTCCCCTTAATCAGAACAACAACCTGGATACAAAGAAACTCAAACAACACAGATTTCTTTGACAAAAGCAATACCGGTAAATGGCATCCAAATGATGCACGCCATCAACAATTACTTTTTTTTTTTTTTTTTCCTTATAAAGTTAATTTGCAGAGTTTCACGCAATCCAAAATTTGTTGGCTAATTTTGGCAAAGCATATATCAATAGCCCCTCACAACAAGGACACCACCCCCAAAACGCAAAAGGGGAATTAGAAAAACCTTTACACTCTGGTATTGCTAGCAAGTCTACTTTTTTGACAGTTGATGAAACCCTATTACTCTAGTTGCCTGAAAAGGTCCATGCGGCGTTCTCCAAGCCTGAGAGAGTAGGTGACTTTCTTGTACTCAGCCCAAGTGAATGGCTTGAAGAGAAGGGAGGGCCTCTGGGCTGTAACCATAACTGGGGGAGCAACAATGCATGCATCAAGTGGTGGGCCCCCAAAATATGCCACCGACATTCTAGACTTGTGTGAGTTGGTCACGGCCCTGTGTCTCACGCTCACAAATCTCCCATTTGTCATCACCTTTAGAGAACAACAACACACAACATTAAAAAAATCAATCACTTCCATTTTTGCACACATAAATTGAAAGCTAATAATTCGTCACCAAGCCTTAATTATCCCATATCCTCCGCTATCAATTTTCATTCCATCCAATTCTTAATATGTTTGTACATAACATGTTGCTGTTGTCCTGTGTAACATGTCATATGTTTATATATTTATGCAAAACCTATGTAATGTATTTCAGTTGGTTCTCAAAAGCATATATACCTACCACAACCCCAGTACAATATTTATCTGGTGGCTCTGGATGGATCTTAAGATAAATCTTAAAGATTATATTCAATCCAAAAATTTCAGTCACCTTGTAGTAGTGATTGGTATTCCCATGTCATTTCACTTTTCTTATCATCAACTTGAACATTAAGCTTTTCTTTCAAGCTTTATGTGAGGTGTAAGACCCAACCCAAGCAAAAATTAACCCAGTCCCCCAGGCCCCCCCCCCTCCTTACCCTGACTCACTGTTGTGTTGTGCTCAGGAAAATGAAACCAGGTTGTGGGGCTGGAAAAAAAAAAAATTGATGCGTAGGATAAGAACATATATACCTGTAAGAGATCACCCACATTAACACAGAAAGCTGAGGGGTCAGGAGCAACTGGGTTCCACACCCCATCTTGAAGAGAGATTTGGAGGCCACCCACGTCGTTGGATCTGAGGATGGTAAGAATCTGAGGGTCAGAATGCTCCCCAAAGCCAACCTTAGTGTGGTTGTGGGAATGCGACTTGTCCTTATCCTTGTAGTCTTTGTTAAGTATAGGTGGGTAGTGATTAAACCTCAGGACTGAGTCACTATCAACCTCCCTGATCAACCTGCTGAAAAACCATGTATCTGGGACCCCCAGACCCTCTGCCATTAGCTCCAAAATCTCACATGCCAGCTCCCTCACTCCATCCGTGTATGCACTCACACTAGAGCTGTCATGTACAATTGCACAGTCACACACCTCTCTGCCTATAACAGCTATGTGTTTTTCCTATTTTTGCATATATCACCTGCTTTTAATAAATGCTCCCACCACAACACAATTCACATATCATAGTTTATGTGCAAATATTATTAGCTATTATATTAAAGAAGTTGGTTAGCACCAAATAGATTTTTTTTTATTTGTTGAAATCGAATACGAGTATCAGAAGATTTATAATAATTCACATATCTTGTTCAAACAACTAAATTAGACTCTTTTGATAACACCAAAAAGATTTAGTTCAGTTGACTAAATAGTGTGAATAAATTATTGTAAATTTGCTGGTTGAGTTGGCTCTTTTCTTTGAATAAGAAAAAAGAAGTTAGTTATCATTAATTAACTAGTGCGGAATTGATTAAGTTTAACAAGTAATTTTAAGTTTGAATTTTAAGTATGTTATGTTAAATTTTCAGAGAAAAAAGTAACGATCTTATCTTACTTGAACATAATTAATTCTAATAAAAATTATATGTGATTTATAAAAAGAAAAAATAAGGACTACTTCATCAATCCACAGCTAGGTAACAGTGAAGTGAAGATGCCAATGGTAGAAGTAGCAGAGTAGGTTTTGATCTGCATTCTGCCCCATGGCGGTCCGCATGGGTCTGGTTGACCGGACACAACACTGACACCATATGGCTTTATATATATTTCATTTTTCTTAGATAGGTTGTTTTGGAAAGAAAAATTAATTAATAACGAACTTGTTCATAAAAATTTGGGAATTTCATTAAAGTTCACCTTTTGGTTTTGATTTGATTGGACGTTGTAGATTTATTTGAGATACATATGTGTCAATCTGAAACCCAATCTTTTATTTTATCCAACAGAACTTTTTCTGACCTTTCCTATTTGATTTCTCCCTTTTTTCCCAAATTAATCATAACCATGAGTAAATAAATCACAACCACGCACCACTGATCAGTGTTGACATGACAAAGACAGGAATGTCATTAAACTTTGAAGAGTAGAAAGAGGTAAAGTGAGTATCTGACATACAATCCCACCTCCTAGGAATACCTACTCCTTTTCCATAGTCCCATGTGCAACATGAATGACTCAAATCTCACGTGCATCCGGTATGTTTTTAAGAAAAAGGAAAAGGAAAAACTATAAAATAAAATAATGATATAATAAATTATAAAAAAATGTTATAGAAATTGTGAAAAAAAATAATATAAACCTTTTTCAATATATACCTTCCTATTAATATTTTTAACAAAACTAATAAACTAACATTTATATATCAAAAAATATATATACCTTCGCTTTTCTCCTGTGCCTAGAAAGTGAGAGAAAAGAGGATAAATAAAAAAAATTAAATGAGTTTTAGATTGTTTAAATTGATAAAAAAAAAAGTTAATTTTTTTATTATTTAATTAGATAAAAAATTAAAATATTTTTTTAATATAAAGGCATTTTCCTAATCCATAATTATTTTTATGTGAAAATTAAAGTGAACATTAAACAAAATTTTGAACTTCCAGAAAGAAAAAATCTCACTTTCTTTTATGTGATTTTATTTTCGATAATTCACATTTTTTTTCTGTTTTCTTTTCCTTTTCTTTTTCTAATATAAATCACTAGTTTCTTTCTTCTTCTTTTTTCTCCACTTTTATCAAACCAATCATAACATTCTTGAACCAATGGTCTTGTTTAAGAGCATGTTTGGATTTTCGATAGGAGGATCCAAAAGTACGTTTGGGAGCAAAATCATTTTAAAATTAAGTTTGGTTACTCTTCAAAAATATGTTTGAGAATAAATTTTTGCCTTAAAACTGAATTTGAGAGAAGTAACACTTGGTATTCCTTTACAATTTACAATAAGTTTTTTTTTTCTTTTCAGGAAACTCATTATTCTAATAATTAAAGAGTTTTCGTGTGTCTATAGACACATTATAGACAACTCCTTTAAAATATATAGATATATTCTCTATCATTTAACGTAATGTACATATCTTTAAAAAAATATTAATTGCAGAAAAAAAATATTAATTAGATAGATTAATTATTATGATAAAATGGATTAAATGAGTCTAGCTTAGTTGATTGAACAATAAGTTGTTGTAAATTTTCTTGTATGTTTAATTTTTACAAATAAAAGAAAATTATGATAAAATAGATTTCTTTAATTAAATTATACTTATTAAATGAATTAGAGAATATTTCATACGTTTCTTTTTTACTTATCACTTTTAAAGAAACAATTTGATTCTATTTATTTTATTATTTAAAAATTTTAAGTAGACATTAATTGCTATATTTAATTATACTTTTATCAAAAAAGAGAAAAATAAAAATATGTGAAATGTCAAAGTAATAAATAAAAATAAAAGACATATCAAGAATCTACAAAAATATTTTAATTAAAATGAAGAAATTAATTTTTTTTAATATATGTTCAATAGAAACAAAAATAGTTATAAATTAAGATTTAGGTGAAATAATAATAGGTCATGTTATCGTTGAAAAATACCAATTAACATCTTTTTTTATTTTTATTGAAAGGCAATTTTTGGTTTACGAGAACAATATATTGAAATGTTTGGTTTACCTTTCTTTCAGAAAAAACAATACTTTTAAAGATTTAAAATAAATTACTTCAAACATGCATTAATACTCTTTGTCTTTTTTTTTGTTAATTTTTTAATTCAAAGGATATTAACTAACTTAATCCTATCTTAATTTCAAAAAAAAATTGTGTACAACTTTAAAATATTTAATAACATTACTAACACTCGACTGTATGATATTATTTTTTTTAAAACATAAAATAAAAAGTATAGGAAGATTTTTTTTTTTTTTTGCTTTCTTAATCACATATGAACAAGGAAAATTAACTATTAATTGCAACATGCGGTAGTTTTAGACCATATAATAATTTCCTATTATTTCCCCTCTTTATTTGGATTGAAATAAAGTGGAAAATGAAAAAAAAAGAAACAAATTTCTACTATTTCTTTGAGAAAAAAATAGGAAAAAGAAAAATTATTTTAGTGGGACCAATCAAAAAACATTTTGCCCCTTGTTGGCATTAAATGGAGGGAGAATGATTTCTCTTCATTTTTTCCTGTTTTATTTTCTTAAAAAAAGTAAATAATATTTTTATAATATAGAAAATTAAAAAAACTAAAAATAATCGTGTCAAGAGAAAAACAATGAAATAATTTTTTTAATTAATATAAAGATACTTTTATATAATTTTTTATTTTTATTTTCTCACTTATATCCAAAAAAGTAGAGAGAAATTTCTCTACTTCTTTCTTTCTTAGTTCTATATATTCATCCAAATAAAACATTTTTTACTATCCTTTCTATTTTTCTTCTTCTTCATCCAAACAATAACTTTTATATATCCATTAAAACAATTTTTATTAACCTATGGTCTCACTTCACCCCACGTCATTTGTTATTTGAAAAAATCAGATTCACACCTATTTTTTGGTAACTATATTATATGTGTAAAGTATCTACTGATTTCGACGATTAATCTTTAATTGAACCTGACTGACTTCTTTTAGTGAATCTTAATTACATTTTTTATTTTTTCATTCACAATGTTCGAATAGGAAACCTTACTTAAAGAGATTGGATCCCAGTTTCTCTAGAAACCAATAACTTGTTTGTCACACCCATTTAATTAAAGTTTTAATGAAATTGTATTCAATGTTTTTTATTTTACCTAAACTTTTTCAATTTATAATTTAACACAATGTCGTATATCTTTCTTTTCAACATAGATTTCTTTAAATTTCTTTATGCAGTTATATAAATTGAAAAAGTTAGAATAATGTAAAAAATATTTTATCCTTACTATTTTGCAGTTATTAGAGTTCCAAATAGAGGGAGAGACAAGCTGAAATTGTATGATTTCTCTTGTAGCATTTCTCTAGTAGCATAATGCAGATGCAAGGACCACTAGCAACGTGCTGGTCTATAAAGAATGGTTGGCACAGTGCCATCACTCACAGAGGGAATAACGTTGAAACCACATTCTCTCTCCGTTCTTTGTTGGTCAGATACAACTCATAGGGAGGTACGTTATTTCAAACCAGCAAAATAATCAAATCGTACACTCCATTTTGCATGGAAAGAATAAAGATATAAGAAAATAAAATGAAAGAAAAATACTAATAAATATAGTTATAAAAAAAAAAAACAAATGGGATAAGTAGTGTAATAAAAAAAAATTATAATAAGTCTTTTTTTATCTCAGGCGTTATAAGTACTGAGGTGGTCACCACTTAAGCTGGCAAGAACTTACTAGCTAGCCTGGTCCATATATCAACAACAAATATCCTACGAATAAGAATTTATCTGGTCACTCTGGTGCTTCCCTTGCAAGTTTTTTATTTTTTTTATTTCTTTTGTGATATTAATATATATTCTTGTCTTAATTATATTTTTGATGTCGTTATAATTAAGGCGATATACATATTTCAGAATACCTTTTTATTTTTTTACTTCATAAAGCATCTTGCATGTTTTTACATAAATAATGATAAATATTATATGCAAAAACTATTTATAAAAATAATCTAGAATGTAATAATTTGCTTATAAATATAATTAATAATATTAAAATATTATATCGTTGTTTAATACATGAAATGAACCACACTTGTAAAAAATTATTTATATTATTGTTGTTGTTATTATTGAATAATGTTAATTACACATAAATCTCCCTTGGCAAATAATTCCAATAAAAAAATTGGGGGACAGAAAAATTTAGTGCGTGTAATCTAAAGTAACCTAGGCAAAATTATAGCCCCACATGTTATTTTATTGAGAGGATTATGTAAAGAGAGACGTGTGTATCCATCGTTAATTATTCGTATTCATGAGTCACGACCTTGTCATCCCCCAACTGTTACTTTTTCAGATTTTCTTATACAGCAGTTCTTGTCCATCGTTTGGCCACCCCATCACAAAAAGTGCCATGTAGCCAAAATAAAATAAATAAAACAAAAACCCAACACCACAATATCTACTCCCTCTTTATCACAATTCTTTTAAGATTAAGAATTCGTCTCTTGAATTGAACTAGAACACAAAATTAAAGGAGAGATAGAGAGAGGTGATGATATAGCAAACCAAACATGCAACAAAATCTATTTGAACAAACTTTTCCATGAATATTTATATGAAAAGAAAATTAATTAATTTTTTTTATAAATTAAAATTAAATCATAACTTAACTTTTATCATCTCTAAAAACTAATTAAGATGCATAGGTTCATTTTTAATTTATGAAAAAAAATGCTTTATTTTTTATTTTTTATTTTATTACTTATATAAAATGTAAAAGTATTGGACAATGACATGAACGTACGTAGAAAATGAGTGCACGTACCTGAAGTTTGATGGCACATTGGAGATGTTTTTGAAGTGAGCAATGGAGGGAGGAGTGGCACCGAGGAGAAGGTACTCGACCTCACCCATGTCTCCATTGAAGCCAATGTTCTTGCAGCCATAAAGAGCAACTTGTTTCTTTTGGGCAAGTGGTTTGGCAAAGAAATCAAAAGCTGCTTCTTCCATTTTGGCTATGGTGTCACGAGGGACGCCATGGTTAATCACGTTGAAGAAACCATACTCCTCACAAGCCTTCACAATGAGTTTTGTCACCATTGATCTTTCCGCGGCGAGGTCCACCACGGGAAGGTCAATGGGTAAAATCTTTTCAGTTCTTATTGAAATTGGGGAAGCCACCACCATATCTGCTTCTATAGGGAAATACAACAAGGATTTGAAAGAAGAAAATTAAGGTGGTTATTGAGTTGGTAAATGGTGGGTTATTGTATGAGAAAAGAAGATTAGAGAGCTAGGGAGATAGAGAGAATGAGAAAGATGATGAAGGGAAGGAAGGTAGGGAATTCTAACAACTATATGGGGTATTTATAAGGAGGAAAAGTATCATGTGAAAGTTAACCGTGTGAGAGAAGTGCATTTTAATTGTATAAATTATATGAATAGTTAAAATTAAAATTAATTTTGTTTATCTATATAATTATATAGTTAAAATTAACTCTTCTCAACTTCATGCTTTTATTAGATATGTACCCTTACAAAGAAACAGTAGAGTTATATTTTTTTTATGAACAGTTGAACACTTTTTTATAATCTTATTTTATAATTTATATTCTTACCTTGCCTTTTATTACGTTTCTTATTTTATTTTACATTTTTCTTATCTCTTTTTTATTTTTTTATTTGTAGAAAAAAGGTGTAGGAGTAATTTTTTTTTCAAAACAACATGAGAGAGAATCTACATGAAAGAAGAGATTAGAATTAAAATATAAAATACAACTTCATAAAATTATCAATAATATAATATTTTTAAGAGTGAATTCATTTTTCATTTATTTTGGTGTTACAACATTTGTTTACTAAAAAATGTTACATTAAATGTGTATTTGAAAGAAATAGTCTTTTTTTTTTCTTTCAATTTTCTAAAGAAGTTTTCTAAACAGATTAGTAATTACAAGTTTACAACAATTTAAATATTTAAGAATAAAATAATTAAAAATTAATGTGACAATGTACTTTTTTTTTTTTTGAAGAATTAATTTAAGGATATAATATATGGTTTATTCTATTTTTAAATAATTTTAAAAATATATTTATTTTGGTTATTTCCCATAGACTGCGTCACATGAAGGGATGCAATTAATTTACCCGGCCTATGGTGACTATGTCTTTGTCATAGGTTGTGACCAGCTCTCAGAGATCAAGGGCGAGTCTTCGCCAGTTTGGATTCCCCATTTCCGTTTCTTTTTCTCTCACGCGATATCTGCATGCTTTTCATGCCATTATCTACAACCTCCCAAAATCTCTATTTTATTTTAGTCATTTAAGATTGTTTCCAATCAAACCCAACCGTTTCGAATGACTTTGTATTTTTATAGGACCACATATATTATTTACATGAAGTACTTTTTATAGAATCAAATTCATTTTTTTTTCCAAAATCTAATGGTTAAGATTAGTTATTGATTACAATCATTAGATTTTAAGAAAATAAATTATAATGACGAGGAGTAACTTGATTCCTCATCTCTCTATATATATGTGTGTGAAAATTGTCCTTATAATTTTTTTTTGTAATTTTAGTACCTATAAGTCTAGGTTTTCCCATTTCTAGTCTTTGTCGTCAATCGCCATTACAATAAACCTAACAATGATGTCATCGTGCGCCACATCAGCAAATAATGAACACACACACATATGAAGATGGTCCTTGTAAGTTTTTTTTACAAAAAAGTTAACAATGATGTCATTGTGGACCACATCAACAAAAAATGGTGTTATGACAACATCATCACATGCCATGTCAGCAATAATGTCACGTCATCAGTGACATTAGAGGGACTAAAAATGGAAAACAAATTATAAGGACTAAAAATTAAAAAAAAACAACTTACATGGACTAAAAAATAATTGAAGAGGACAAAAAATGAAAAAAAAATACATGGACTAAAAGAAAAAAACAATGACATATTTGTATAAACAAACAAATATTTAAGCTTTAAATATCATGAATAAATTTACTTTAAAATTAATAATAAAAAAAGAATACGAAGGAATCAATTAAAAGATTTACATATGACAAAATATGCTTAAAGTTGTGCATGTTCTCCATAGTTTAATCATTGTTCTCAAGTTTGAGTATTGAGTATGTAGTAGTGTTAAATATTCACATAGAGAACTTTGTCACTCATAATGATCTTACTATCTTCGAATATGATTACTTCAAGTGAAAAATATTTGTAGTCTATATAAAAAATTAAAGTGTTTTTCCTGTTTAGTCTTCTCGTTTTTTTTTTGGGTGAATGTGAAAATTTATTATAACCTAGAAACGTCTAGAAAAATTAGTACATCTATCATTAAAGCATTAGAAATGAAACCAGAAACTACATTTTTTTTATAGAAAACCAGAAACTACACATAAAAAAAAAAAAATCTTTTTGAGCATTGAAGCTCCATTCCATATTTAGCAAAAGTGTCATGTCGTCGGCAACTTAATTAGCTTCATACCAGATATGTGTTCACCTAATCTTACCTCTCTACCGATGAATATCATAAATGAATCTAACCAAATGCACTTGTAGTCCTCTACTACCGTCATTTTGCAAATTTGATTTTCCCGTTGTTTTTCACGAATTTGATCTTCTACTAATTTAATTGTACAATTTTGATTCAATTGATAACTTAACATTTAATATTTAATTTAATATTTAATAGAGATGATAGCTTGATACTTTATTGCATTGTCACGTTCACATTCATAAGTTGACATTCTAATGCACTGCCACCTCAATATTTCGGTTAAATATTAGATGTTAAGTTAATAGATAAACTAAAATTGCACAATTAAAATAGTAAGAGAATCAAATTCGAAAAAAAAATATATAGAGACCAAATTTACAAAATGAAGTGTATTTAACTATGAAATAACATATTTTTAAAATGTGAATATATTTCTTCTAGACCGTCCGACTCACATTTCATTTTTTTTTTGTGCCTTCAAAGTATAAGGCTACTTTAGCCCTCCACCACTTAATTAAATAGGTGACTTGCCGTTCCCACAAATTGGACATTTGAGGTCCAAGCTTTGCTGGTTATGGTCACCAATATATACCAAGGCCAGCAGGGACGGAGCCAGGTTCTAACCTTAGGGGGGGTCAACTATTTTCAAAATATGTATCAAATTTCTTATGAAATATTTATATGTTTTAAAATATTAATTATATTAATTAGTAATTTATCAAAATATTAAGAGAAGATATATTTAAACAAAAAACAAAGTAAACATTTTTTTAAAGACTTAAGATTACAAAATTCAATAATCAATTTCACATTTTTTTAAGAAAATGTCCTATTAATTATTTTCTAAAAATCTATAATTTAGAATAGATTATATTAATCATCAAACAATGAGACAAGAATCATTAAAAAAGAATTTGTCTCATATTGTTAAAAAGTAGATAAAAAAGAATGTTATGTGATCACAATATAGTCATTGTCATAGAATTTTGACATATATCTTCTTTTTTTTTTATATAATTTTTACATATATTTAGTACAACTCGAATTCAATTTTTTTCCAAGATTTATTTAGCGACATGTTTGGATTCATACACTCAAGACTATAAACATGTTAGAATCTCACAAACAATGTCCAATAAACAAAAACAAGAGCAGAAAAAGGAAAAAAAATATACAAAGAAGTGATTGGAAAGAGAAAATATTAAGCTTACTCCATTTGTAATTAGTTAGTGTGTTACAATCTTCAATTTGTCAATATCTTATATAGTGTTTGTAATTAAGCTTATTCCATTGCAAATGTTAATAAGTAACTTTTAATTCTCATATCATTTATAATAAAATCAAATAAAGAGAATGCTAATAAAAACACTATTGAAAAGAAAAAATAAAAAAATAGATTGAAAAGGAAAAATAAAAAAAATAGATGATAAAAGAAAAACACTATTGAAAAGGAAAAATAAATGATAGTCGAATATTTTTGTCTAAAAGGAGAAAAAACAAACAATTATTTCCAAATTAAATACTATAAAAGAGAAATAAAATATTTATCTAAAAAGATTAAATATTTTATCTTCACAATAAATACTATAAAAAATAAATTAAATGTCATTATCTTAACAATACAAATTATAAAAAGAGAATAATATATTTTATCAAAAATTAATAAAAAAAAGGAAATAACACTAAATGTTATTATCTCATCCCAAAATAAAAATTAATACTCTAATATTAAATTATATATCTTATATATTAAAAATTGCAAATAAAAAAAAAATCAGGGGGGGCCAAGGCCCCCCCCACTTACCAACGTCCCTCCGTCCCTGAAGGCCAGTATTACAATCCCACACGTCCCTCTCAAACTCAAGTGTCACTGAGTAGTGAGTACTCTCATCTCTTTAAAGTATCATTTCAAATTGAAATCCACACCTCCCCCAGCTGAAAACCATTCAAGTGTTGGTTATACTTTCATTTTCTTCATTATCCATTTTGTGCCCAAATCTACCAAAGCATCTGCATCTTTTTGCAGATGCTATCTCAGCATTCCTGCATGCATAAATAATGCAATTGTTCTTGCTTCCCCTTTGAATATATATATTTATTGATCTCATGCAATTGCCATGTGAGTGTAGTGTAAGTACTAGGTGATAGTGATTAGTGAATCATGCATGTTGTATAGGCCCCGTTCCGAAACAGTGTTACACACTATTGATGAATTGTCATTCCAGCAAAGCTCTTTATTTTGTTCAGGCATTAGCCTTTTGATTGATGTCAATGTATCGACATTCTTTATGATTAGTAGGTAGTTATTTATTCATTTGTATTTTTTGAATTTTTATTTTTATAAACAAAAAGTTTATTAAGAAATTAATATAGTACACACGACTGTTGAAGTTTTGCAAGGTCATATTAATTAGAGCAAATTACAGTGATACCCTCGCAGTTTTAGACCAATTACACATGCACTTCCTTCTTTTTTTGATCCTACGGAAGCACCCCCTAACTTTTTCAATTACATTACAGTAGCACCTCCTCTCGCATAAACCTCGTTAAGCACCCCCTAACTTTTTTTGTTTCTCATGTTTTTGGATTTGGATGTTGAAGAATGTTTCGTGTGACAGTTGGTTCGAAGTTTGATGTTTGAGAAACAACTGTTAGGGGTTCTGGACGTTGCAACAACTCAAATATCATAGGGGTATCATGTGTACTGTTTGCAAAACATAGGGGTGCTCGTGTAATATTTGTAAAAGACAGGGGCTACGTGTGTAATATGTATAAATCACAGGGAGTGCACGTGTAATGTGTATAAATCACAGGGGGTGCTCGTCTGCTAAACACCGTTAAAATAGGGGGTGCTTCCGTAGGATCAAAAAAAGGAGGGGGTGCATGTGTACCTGGTCTAAAACTGAGGGGGTGTCACTGTAATTTGCTCTATTAATTAATAGAAAAAATTTAGACAAGTTACAGGATAAATACACCTATCATAAAAAGAGTATTGAACTCTACTTGTTTTGGTTTTAAATTATGTTCATGATCTAACTTTAATAAAGTCCAAACACTATTGATCGGTTGAAGTCAATAGGAACATCCTAAAACACAATTTTGTTACGTATAATGCAAGTATAGACGATACCACAATATGCCAAACAGGGCCGGTCCTGAGATTTTTTGTGTCTTGGGCGAACAAAAAAAGTTCAAGGCTCTTATCTACGTAATTACATTAATGCTGATAGAAGTGGAAGAAAATAATATATCACACTATCCTGTTTACATTTACCATTGTGCATAAATTGTCGGTTTATTTTTCTAAAATTATGGATAGATTTTTATTGAGAAATAGACACATCACCCATTAGTTGACTAATTACTACCAATTGTTTCCCTAAAAAAATATTGGTAATCATCTCATTTTCTATACTAAATTTTTATATAATTTAAAAATTATATAAAATTTCATTTATATAAACTAAATAGAAAAAAATTGGTGTCCCTCTAAAAATAGGACCCTGGGCAGTTGTCCCTCTCGACCGTGCTCAGGGCTACCACTGAATTGCCAAAATAGATAATGAACATATATAATTCAAATTTTTTGTTATTAAAAGAGAACTATATTGGATGTAATGAGGAGAAACATCATTAGGTAAGACCAAAAAAAAAAAAAAAACTATTCAAAAATTGCATTCCAGATTTGGCTTGTCACTGGACTAGATAAATAAAGGTGAAGAGTATCTTTCTCAAAGGAGAAACAAAATAAACAAGCTATGCCCTCTTTCTAAAACACTTGATACAAATTAACTCTAGTTGGCAACCTATTCAAAATAACCCACCAAGTTATAGTTTACTAAAAATTTTCTTCTAAAACACAAGTAGGTGTGTGTATATATATATATAATAAAAAATAACCAACTTATTTTTTAGTTGGTGTATGTTAGCAAACTATATCATCGATGTACTTTAAAATAATCTTTAGTTATAATTTGCTAATGTATTTCAACTAAAAAATAAGTATGCGTATATTAGCAAACTCTACAAGCATATGCTAACATATGCGCACTTGTGTTTTTAGTAAGTGTATATTAGCAAATTACACCGTCCGTATAGTCCGTATATTTTAAGATATTATTTAGTTATAACTTATTAACATACTTCAATTAAAAAACAAGTAAGAATATATTACAAAATCCATATATATTAGAAGTACCTCCTAATTATGATAATGTTTGATTAATCTTCAAGATAAGAATAATATAAGTTAAATACCTTTATCAAAGGAACAAAAAATTAAATGTACTACTGGGTTTATTGGGGACACAAAAATGATTGAATATATGATTGATTGATTGAATAATTCTAAGATTTATAAAATGGAACTACAAAGCTTATTATATTTAAAATTCAGGAACTACAAAGTAGAAAAAATGCATTATAACATATTTTTTAGAACATAACATTTAGTTTTAATTAATGGTTATGTGTACTCAATAATTTAATGCTAGAGATCTCCACCGTAAAGACCCTTTATTATTTATTGTTATTTCTAACTGCAATAAAAAATTGAATGAAATAAATAATTTGTAATGATTTAAATTTAAATTTATATGGTCATGATAAATAAAATATTCAAAAAATATTATATTACTAACACAAAATGTCTTATTATATATTTTTTAAGAGTTTATGTTGGAGTACATATGTGAATGTGAAGTCCCACATTGGATAGAAATTGACAAGTTGAACAACATATAAGTGGAAAGACCCACAAACATAATGCCTTAAGGTTTAGGGTTGAAGGTGATGTCAAGTTATGACTTTTAATGTAGCTATTATAAAACTCAATAAATTTATCTTATATGACAATTTATAATCGAATGATATTTTAAAAACTCTTTACACTACTATTAGTATGTGCATAAACTATTAAAATATATGCTTTTGAATAATATATAAAACACATGTTATTGAAGTTATTAAATTTTAATATTTTGAGCTGTCAATTTATTTTTGAATCTTTTAAGATTAATTTCTTAATTTTTATTTAATCATTAATTATTTATGAACATAAAATAGTATGAATTATTTTAAATTTAACTACGTATTTATAAATGGAAAAAATTTAGATGTAGTATCATAGTTGTTGGTACTATTTTCTAATTATATTTAGAGTTTCATCTCGGTAACCTGTGTAATAAAGAATTTCCTTAAATGTCATCATATATTACCAAGGAAAAACTCTAAATCTAATTAGAGAATAGTTGCAACAACACCTGTGATACTGTATTTAAGTATTATCCTTTATAAAATCATTTCTTTCAATTATTATATATTGTTTGTGAAATATATTTTAAAGTAACTAACTTAAAAAATAAATAAATTTTAATATAATTATTAATGCAATATTTAATGTTTTTATTATAAGAGAAAAAAGACTTTGCACTGATAGTGTATAAAAGTTTTACACTGTTATCCAATTAGAACCTCCATGTATGGTAAGTTTGTTGACTTTTACAAAATTAATTTAAAAATCTTACCAATGATGATTTTTGATTGGGTAATAGTGTAAAACTATTTTACACTGTTAGTGCATCAATATTAAACTCTTATTATAATATTTCTAAAGAAGTACTCCCTCCTTATCTAAATATAAGAAAAAAAACTATTTCACGCTAATTAAGAAAGTTGGTTAACAACATTTAATTGCACCAATATCAATTAAAAAATAAGTTATTTTTCTAAATTGTCCTTCATTGAAATTTGATATCAAGAATAAGAAGAAGACATTGGAATTAAAATCCTATTAAATGAAAGGTGTTTTGAAGATTGTCTCAATAAATGAACTAAAATTAGTTAATATTTGCTTATAATATTTAAATTCAAGACCTAAGTCATTTTTTTTACTTATATTCGAAGCCGAAAGGAGTATTGAGTAACCATATAACTCAAAAGAGTAAAGGAAAATTAAATAAACATGCAAGAAGGCTTACTTTGAGTTCACACCACTGAATATCATAATGTTAGGCAAATTGACCTCTTATTTATATTTACAGCCTACATTTTCCCTTCATCCATCACAATGCGAGACTTTTTTTTTTTTTTTAAATCAGTTTTTTTTATTAACTGGAAGCACATGATATATAGCTTTACCAATATATACTAGACAAACTTTGCATGGGAGTATTTAATCTTATTGGTATTCATCAACAAAAAAAAAACAAAAAAAAAAACTTACTGGCTATGCATTTGCCTATGCAGCAGAAAATCCTATGCCTAAGTGCCAAATGTTTTTCTTCACCAAAGAAAATTAGACAAAAAGGGTATAAGCTTTGCAGTTGAACATTAATTGGTGAGAAAGTTCTTCCATATCGATATATCGTCCTCCATACGAAGATCAGCTTTCATTATTTGGTGGTCTAACTTGGAACCATATGTACCATTTATCTTGGTTTATTTTAAGATGTTAGTGTCACATTACTCTTTCAAGGCTCTATGGTTCTTTTTAGTTTGAAAGTTTTTCTTTTGGTCTGCATATTGAGTTAAGTCTCTTCCATATTACAAGTACACTGATCAGCTGCTCCATGCTGGGTCCTCCAGCTCCTGAGTGATGGATTGGTTACTGGTTGTGGAGAACCCGCTGCTGCCAAACAATTATTTTATCATGCAATAATTGACAATCAAAAGCTACAGTACCTTTATATATTATAAAGTTTAATTATTATATCATTCAAACAAATTAATTAAAACATAAACATTTGTGTGTAAAGCCTATGTGCGTGTTTGATTTTCTGTTGGGAGACCTCCAAACCACAGTTAAATCAAACACACCTTATTTCACTAAAATCTGTCGTTTACCATCAAGTCATTATTTAATTAAGGGAAAAATACGTTTTTAGTTTCTGTACTTTATAATTTCTTTTATTTTAGTCCATGTACTTTATCATCAAATATTTTGGTCCCTTAACTTTTAAAAATCAGTATTTTTGGTCTCTCATGATAGATGTCAGTATCTATCCTAAGGGACTAAAAACACTTATTTTTAAAAATTCAGGAACTAAAAATACTTATTTTTAAAAGTTCAAAGACCAAAATGTCTGAGGGTGAAATAGAGGGACTAAAACTAAGAATTTACAAAGTATAGGGACCTAAAACATATTTTTCCGTTCAACTAATTAAGACACGTACACTACTAAAAAAGATGGCACATATAGAGTTGAAATAAGGCGGCATCTATGGTGGACCACTTTTGTAAGTGGTCCATTGTGCACAATGATTAATGACCGTTAGATTACCTATACCACACAATCTTATCATGCACTCCCTCCATCAGAACTTTCTCTTTAAGTCTCTTTGTGAAACACGATCTCCACCTGTGGCGGCAACGATGGCAGAGAAAAGGGTAGTGCGATGAAAGACAACGATTCTGAGACATCCGCTTAACAACTTCAGAGAGGGGTGGAGGTGCGGCTGTGCAAAAAAAAAATGGCGAGCCAAAAATGGGACCATGGCGGCATCCCTCGCTCTACACCGCAACCCTTGAGATCTAGAACTTCGCAAACACGCACGGTGGCAAGGCTTCTGTGTGTGCATGCTAGTGTGGCGGAGAAGGTTTTGGAAAGCAATTCCAGATTTGCGTTCGCGACGTGAATTTGGATCTAGATCTCATTCATTTCGTGCTTCTTGATTTTGTTTTCTTCTATACTTCAAATTTTGATTTTCGATTTGAGTTTTTATTTGTCGTTGAAGCAAATCACAATGAGTCTAAATCTGAAATCGAACCTTTCGAAGGAACCATTCGTGTTTGCGTGCATTCGCGGCAAAAGATTCTTCGATTTTTCGTTTTGATTTGTGTTATGATTTTGCGTGTTAATTGTCATTGACGTTTGGTGAGGAATGAGATCTGTGGCTGTCGGAGACGTTAGGGAAGAACCCAGAGGGGAGTGGTTCCATGTTTTGTGGATGGACCCTCCGCATGACATGTCATCGTCGTTGTCTCCTTTTACACTTTCTCAAGTCTAAAACAGCGTTGGAGAGGAAGAGGAGAGGTTGGTTGGAGGTGGCGAGAAAAAAAAAAGTCGCCAGAAATCGCCTCCAACGGCGAGGAAAGGTGGTTGGAGAAATTGCGGGGAAGGGAAGGGGAAATTTGGTGTGAAATGACCTAGAATAACAAAATGCATGCTATGGTCATTAATAGTGGTGCATCATAAACCACATGAGCTAGTGGTGCACGCTAGACACTGCCTTGAAATAATTACTTTTTGTCTAATAAAAATTAAGGTCCTGTTAACTAGTGCCGTTAAAACACAAGTTAAGAAATCAAAATATAGAAAAAAAAAATTATTTTTTAAGTGTTGTATTAGAAATTATGAGAGTGCACTATCACACTTTTTCATAAAAGTTTTCTATTTTTAATTTCTTCCTTAACTGGTGTTTGATTAGCATTTTCCTAAAAAGTAAATGAATGTTCAACAGTATAATATATAGACAATAATGTTAATATAAAACATTGATGTATCAAATATTATATTATTAGTGCAGACTTGTAATGTTTATACTAACCATTTAATTTCTATTAGACAAAAGATATATATTAATCAAAACAACATTAATGTCTGACAGTCTTTTTTTAGTGGGACGAAAAAAAAAAAACCAAGATTACATGGGAAGAAAAATTGTTCCCCTAACACCAACAACTAGAGCACTGTCTAATCCTTGAGGAAGAGTTTCAAAAAGCTTGAAGTTGTCTTCATGTGATGATCCCATTATAGCTAAGTAATCGATACAATGATTACCTTTTCTTAGAAATGCATCATGCTTAATCAATTGAACTAGATCTCTCGATAACTCAAGTCTATGCATATATAGGAATGAGCTAACAGTTTCGAACCCTTTTAATTCTCTTCAACATCAATGACCTCAGGAGAAGAACTCATTATTTCTAGATCCGTCACTGCTAGTATGAATGCGAAGAACTAAATAATGGCTACAATCCATTAACAATTCACACGAGAAATCAAGGGAATCAACTCAAAGGCAACTCCCTCACATCATCACACACCCTAGGAGCCTTAAGTGTGAACACACACTCTAATTCAATGCACTTTATCACCAGAAAACATACATGAGCATTGAAATTCTGGCAAAAACTATAACCTGAGTTTAACTTGCAGAAGAGACGGCCAAAAATTTTAATATTCATTTCAGATCGATATACCTCGTCTTGAACTGGTTCCAAACAATACTTTTGTCTATGAATTATTTTACACAAAATTTGACGAACTAATTCAAAAGGGGTTTAATCAAATTTCTGCATAACTAATCGACAAACATAAATTGATCTATCAGCTCGCGGCTTTTGACACTTTCGTCACTTTTCATAGAAGACTTTTCGTGTTAAATAAAATTTCTTATTAACTAATTATCTATAATGCAGCTAATTTACCATATTTTTTCTTCTTCCTCTCGTTTTCTATCAAAAATCATCATCGGTTCTGAAGTTAACATACACCATTAAAACGCAAGATAGAGTATCAAGAAAGTCTATGAATAATGTAACCTTGATCATTAAAAATAAGTTACATTAAAATCAGTATGACATAACTAACATAAAGTATATAAAAATTGTGCATATAAATGTAAGTTTTGTGCACATCAATCTTCATAAACCTATTGTTTAAATGTAGGTAACATGTTGATCAAATTCAAAGGTGAAGTAATATAAGTATACAAAACTGATCCATGCACTATGTATCTAATAACAATAAATAATTTCTTAAGATTCATGGGTAAATAATGTTACTGTCACTATCAATTGAATTAATTAAAGAAGGTATACTCTTTCACAAAACTCGTCTATTTTTTTAGTCTGATGAACAACGTATACAAAATACGCACAGGTAATCTAATGAATGACCTTCACATACAGTATGGTTAGGTGAGCCAACTTTTTGCTGGTGAACGACCCGAGAATCTAAGAGTCAAATAAATTAAATAAATATATTAATTTAATTATTCAATGTCAGTCGAAAAGTTTTATTTTTCCCTTCATAGAAACCATGTATTGTCATGAAATTCGCATTGACAAAAGGTGAAAACGATGGCAATATATTGTTTCAGTATTAAAATTTGACATTGAGAGGGATGGCACACTAGCTGTTCATATAAAGCTACGTTTTTATGCCTTTCAAAAAATAAAAAAATAAAGCTATGTTTTTATGTTGGCCCTTCTAAATTTCTAATGTATGACGAAAATTACACATCCAAATAAACCCCACATGCATGTATGCTGTATTTGATGCTGATTTTGATGAGAAAACATTAGTAGAAATTAAGGAATCAAACTCTGTCCTATATATTAATTCTTTTTCAAATTTCAAGTATAAATACAACAAGCATAAAAGGACCCATTAATAATTTTGACTTTAGCCGACCCTTCCCCTTTTATGCCCGTAACACAACTTTTCTTTTAATTAAAATTAAAATATCAACTGCGTGGTTGACAGTTGGGGACCCTTTTCTGGTAAGAATATTTGTACAAATCTAATTTGCAAAAGCCTTTTATTTACATGCTTTGGACCCATATCTAGATTCAAGCTTGACTTATAAGAATTTGAACCGCAAATTTAATGGATTGGCGAGAATTCAAAATTGCGATGATAAATAAAGATCAAATAGGATTTTTTTTTTAAGACAAATAGGAATTAATATCTAGGTAAAACTTAGATAAAAATTTTCAAGTATTTTTCATATTATTTTTTAATTGAAATTAAATGTTTGCCTCAATATGTTAATTTTCTATGTGAATTTTTATTATATAAATTATTGAAATGAAATTCTAATTTTGATAGAAGAAAGAGCCACATTTATATTTTGTCCATAGTATGCTAAACTATGCACAACCTAAATAAAAAAAATTAAATCATTAATTATATGATAATTGTTAAAGAGTTCAAAAATAAAAAAAAATCATTAAAATATATAGTAATTTAATATTATCGATAGATATTTATACAGAATATCAATAAAAAAATTATTTATAAAGTCATTAACTATTATCCTTATACCAATAATTAATAAAATTACATGTTAATATTTTTATATAAAGTCATTAACATGTTAATATTTTTTCATCAATCGAGTTAGTCATAATTTTATATAATAGGAATAAAATATATTTGTGCTCATTTTATTTGATTTTTTATTCTATGCATGACATATAATGGAAGTTAGCTTAAATGATTTCAAATTTTATTTAGAAAAAAACTTAAATAAAGATAAATTTTAAGAAAATAGGATAAAGATAAAAGTGTTAAGTGTAAATAAACATTAATTCTGAATTGATATTTTAAGAAAATATGGAATTTCTTTTTTTTTTTTTTAAAAATCATTTTTGTACAATACAGATTGCCTTATAATTCTGAATTAGCAGTTCTGCTGCTTTTGATCATGAGATCTAAATCCATCTCATTTGGTCTCACAGGGAAGCCCACATCTCTGTCCACAAATACTACCTCAGCTAAATGATATTGATGAAGATGACAAAAAAAATGATATTGATGACAAATAAGAGTTAACTGGATTGTAGTTAGCACAAAATATTGGGGGAAATAATCGCTAACTTCAGGGGAAAAAAAAATTGCATGGCTTCTATATTTTTGGACTAGTATGTATTTAGAATAACTTATTTGGTTTTCCACGGTACCATATTATGAGGAACTAGCCCCTTCCACTAAACACGAACCCTGTTTTGAACTTAACAATTTATACTCAAAAGCTTATGGAAGAAATTCGGAAAAAACATATTTCCCAAATAATGCAAAACCAGGCATGCACCTATTCATCAAGTTGAGCAATGTGGCAACGAGACTTGCACATGATCTTTAAATATGGATCGCCAACACTTTTTAGGACTTGGCGCTTAGAGAACTGTAAATTGCCTGACAGAAGACTATGGACTATGGAGTATGGACCGACCAATGGGAAGGTCATGCCTTGGTTATGCAATCGATCTTTAGTGACAGAACTAACTAAACGATTAATGAGGAGTTATAAGATTGACTTAATGGTAAAGGAAGAAGGAAGAAGGAAGAAGGGAGGGATAGATCATGGATTCAAATCTTTCCACTAACAAAAACTAACATATTAACAAATAACTAACATTTGACCGATAAAAAAAAAAAAAAAAAAAACTAATGGTATAACGGTATAACGTTTATGAGCCATGAGGAATTCACGAGCCTCAGGTTTTGGGAGGCCGGTATAACGGTTTTTAGATCCTTCTTGCGAATCTAACTAAGGTGCTATAGGCACAACCGGTATAAAGGCAAGAACAATTAAAGAGGACACACTTAATAAACAAGCGTGACCAACCCTGGTCACACATTCCAGAATTCACTAGATTCTTGAATTCAAACATTAGGAATTTCCAAAGTGTATTCTCTAGATCAACAAAATATATGCAAAAACTGCAATGATTTCATTTAACCTGTTATTCTCAAATGGTGAAACTTCAGCAACCGAAGAATGATATTGAATGTATACCAAAAAAAGAAAACGAAAAATGATATTGAATGTACTTTTTGTCCTAAAGAAGGAAACCATAATTTATATGAAAAGGTACATAGAAAAATTATGCTTCTGGATTTGATTTCATGTTATGCCTAAAGACACCTCGGAAGAAATCAGTGTCCAACAAGCAAGTGGAGGCTTTCTCCAACCCATTCTTGGCAGCTTCCATCTTCTCGATGGTTTTCTTGTAAAGTCGTACCCATTTGTATATTGCTCGCTTCAATCGAACACTCTGGCCTCTACCAGACACAAACTTGATGCAGTCCCTAGCTAGCTTTATAAGTTCTAAGCCATTGATGACAAAAATATACTGGAAAAGAAAAAATGTGATGTTATTAAATGAGATGTGGCACATGCATCCTATCAACCTTGTTAATAAAAAAAATTGTCTAAGAAGGTAATCAAATATCACCACGAATTTTGCATATGAATATGAATATATTCAAGCTCAACCACCTCATGCATTATAAAATACTTCAGAAAGTAGTTCCTGGTACCAGTTGCTTATTCCAAAGCAATTTATATTTACAGTCACCTTCTACCATTGTTAGCTTAGCAACATTCCTTCATTTTTCACAGTCAATAAGAAATCTCAAGACTAATGAGTAAGTGGACGGGGAAGGACTTGTGCATACACACAATTCATGTAAAGAGAGAGAGAGAGTTTACCATTAATATAAAGCAAACTGTTGCTAAACCAACTTGAAGAGTTTCATTTGAAATCCCATCTGATCCACCAGAGCTTCCGCCACTGCTGCTGCCGCCGCCGCTACCGCCACCACCACCACCTCGTCCTCCGGGAGGCTTGCCCCCACTTCCTCCCTTTTCTATTTGCTGTCGCAATATATCCTCTATTGACTGTCCCTTCAATTGTCCCATAGCTTCCTGAAGAGATTTGTTCTGGAAATCCTAATTATGTTTCTAGTATTTAGTAACTGAAGAACAATTAAAATCCAAAATACGAAACCACAAATATATATCAAGAGCATCTAAGCAACTCTAATTCCTTTACTCACATCCCTTATAACATGCCTAGTAAAGGTTCACAGTAGGAAAAAAAAACTTGAGAGTTATTTAAAGAAAAGGGTTTTGGTCAAAAATTGTCCTCATAAAAATAAACTAACCCCCACTTCTCTACCTAATGGTCTCAATGCTTCTCAACATAATATTCGTAGTGACAATAACAATCAAAATATTCTCACATGAAGCAAAACATATTTGATAGTTGATAACCTAAGTAAAGAAATATCAAGAAGGGTTTAAGTACTCATTTGATCCCTATATCTGCACAATCTTAACATTTTAGTCCTTACACCTAAAAACTACTCCTTTTAGTCTCTACACATACACTTCTTAATTTGTTTTAGTCCCTGTGGTAAAAAAAAATTGCAGGGATTAAAATGGAATAAAAGTGTATATGTAAGGACTAAATCGAATTAAAAAGTGTATGTATGAGTAGGGACTAAAACAAGTAGTTTTTCTAGGTCCAGGGACTAAAACAAGTAGTTTCTAGGTGCAAGGGGCAGGCAGGTATAGAGACAAAGTGAGTAATTAAAGATATGATAATGTTTTCTCAATGAGCATCTAAAGGAACAATGAAGCACTTATAAGTTAACCTATGTCTCTGATAAAAGTAAAATGTTAAGGCGCAACACAAACAAAGGTGTATGGATTAACCCCGTTATTTTCCATCATTCCTTGTCCACCGGCAAAACAAACATGAAGAGGTTGCCGAAATTGAAGGAGAGGCTGGCATTGCAAGCGAGGTGAAGGTTCAGCTCTTAGGCTAAGGGAAGTCACAGAGAGAGGGTCAAAAGCCGCCATCGGTAATGAACGTGGTCTGGAGCGGCGCAACTGAGATGTGTATGGGGCATAAACCCCAGGAAGACATGGAGCAACTTTGATGACGCTCATTTTCACCAAACAGAACCAACATGCCTGCACTTCACACAAAAAAAAAAAACATGTTTTATGTTAGATTAATGGAAATTAACAAGCCGAGAAATATGTTCCTATTAAGAATTGATCTCAGTCGCACGAGAATAATAATATTAGAGGGAAAAATAAAAGGAAATAACGATATGAGGCAAATCACTCACCAGTTGAAGGGTTATCTGTTATGACGGTGCAATCAAAGAGGGATTTGAACTTTTGAAGTGTGTCTCCGAACAATGCTATTCTCCCCTCCAAGTGCTGGATTGTTGTGCAATTGAATTGAATTTAGCTAGGGCTATGTTAGATTAGAGGGAGAGAGAAAATGGATGTTATATTTGAGACTCTGAGAGGGTTCTAGAGTTTATATTCTTCGGATCCGAAGGTAGGGGGGAATCCCTTTTTCTGATCGAACATCAGCCATTGGATCAAATACTAGTGAGGGGATCTGTCTGCAAGGAACAATTTTGTACAGAGGGTATCGGAGAATTTCCCGAAACTTGAATGGGGCACCGAAGCAATTAGTGAAAGTGAAAGATATAATAGAAAATTTAAAGAAAAAATTAAAAATTAAAAGAAAAACTTGCAGTCCAAGAAAGGGCAAATTGAGAAGAAAACGAAAATTTTGAATGAAAAGGATTGATGTAATGTTGATTTGGTCCAACATTTACGATTTATGACTAGGATTAAACCTTTAATAAAGGAAATATTATAATTAAATCATTTTAAAGTATATTATAATTTTTAAAATTTCCAACTACTCTGAATATAAACAATCATTTTACATAAAAATAAAACTAAATTATCAAATAATACTAATTTATTCACTGTATAAAAGAATTATTGTCAAAACTAAAATTATTTCATATTACAAAATTGATATTTATTATTTCACTTTCTTATAGAAAAATGTATTCTTAAATTATTATCTTAAAATTTATTAAAAGAATAATATTAAAAGAAGTTGTTATAATGTAAA
Source organism: Pueraria montana var. lobata (assembly GCA_026413185.1). Taxonomy (NCBI): domain Eukaryota; kingdom Viridiplantae; phylum Streptophyta; class Magnoliopsida; order Fabales; family Fabaceae; genus Pueraria; species Pueraria montana. Next base: position 19,157,189 of record CM048656.1, read on the forward strand.
GAGTATATTATATTTCCTTCCTTTAAAAGATGTCAGTGTTATATTGTAAACTACACTCTCTATTTGTAGACGAATTTATTTGATAACTTGGCTATATTGGTTTAGAAATTAGACCGAATCGATTGATTCAACTAGTTCAATCATAATGATCTAGTGACTGGTTCATTAACTTCAAAATTTTAAAACATTTCAAAACTAGTGAAAATCAATAAAGAATTTATCTCAATAATCGTGCTTTTCATTGATTATAAGCTTAGTCAACTGCATTTTTTTTCCTCTCGTGAATATTTATTTATGCTAAGCAAAGTCTTTTTTTTTTTTTTTTTACCAAAGCAAAGTCTATTTTGAAGTTGAAAACTCTTAGTCACCAAGAATGGGGATTGCTATTCACACCATCCTAATTGCTATTCACACCCCCTACTTTTTCAAAAGGCTAAATTACTTTTTTGGTCATCTAATCTATTTTCGATGTTTGATTTGGTCTTCTAATTATTAAATGGTTCAATTTGTTCCTGCCGTCTAAATTGAGTTAACGACATTAAGGAATGCTCACGTTAACGTACTTTGTAGCGGTTTAAAATCGTCACTAAATGATTTGCACATAGTTGTGATTTTGAACCGCCACTATAATAATTTAAATGCATTGAGTGGCGGTTTTAAACCACCACAAAATGCGATGACGTGAGCATGACACATGCATTCACTAACAACGTTTGTTCAATTTAATAGCAGGACCAAATTGAATCATTTTAAAGAATTAGAGGACTAAATTGAACCATTTAATTATTAGATGACCAAATTAAACATCAAAAATAAATTAGAGAACAAAAACAGTAATTTAGCCTTTTCAAAATTATATGGAACGACATTATTGTCCTTATTACCATTTCCTCCCACCCCTCCCCTCCCTTCCTCTCTCCTTCCGCTGCTTTCTTTCTCTCTCTCTCCTTTTCTATTTTTTATTCACACCCCCACAAAATATTTTATGTTTTTCTTTTTTTTAACTTTAAATTTTATTAAAACTTTGTATAGATATATTTCAACTTAAATTGTTTTAAAATTATGTGATATATGTATATATTATATGTATTCATTATCTAAGTTGTTTAGATTTTTATGTTATATATATTTTATGTTATGTATATTTTATGTTATAAAATTAATAAATACAATTTTTGTCTCTTTATTTTTTAAAATCCGTAATTTTGGTATTTCTATTTTAAAATAAAGACATTTAGTCCCCATATTTTTTAAAATCCGTAATTTTGGTTTCCCTATTTTAAAATAGAGACATTTAGTCCCCAATTTTATAAATTAGGATTATAAAAAATAAAAGGACTGAAGTTGCATTTAAGCCATTTATATGTTTTGTTAATTTAAATTTTTAATATTTTATATATATGGATTTTTAAGTTTTAACATGGTTGTTGAAATTTAATTTTTTTTAATATTAATATTTATTAAAAATAAATTTTAAAAACATAAAAATAAAAATGACAAATAAAGAAAAAGGAACTTCAAATAACAAAATTATAAAATAAAACTCCTCCCTTCAATGGAATTACATTTCCGTTTCAATTGAATATAATATAACGGAAATGTAATTACGTTGGACACCATTTCATTTAATGTAACAAAATTGTAATTCCGTTTCTGTGCAACCAGGTGAAAAAAAAAGGTAACGGAATCATGATTCCGTTAAATTAATTTTTTTTCCTGCGTATATTGCAATGAAAACACGATTCCGTTGTATAAATGTATAACAAAATCATGTTTCCATTGTGTATTTTTTTTTTGACACCCTATTCATTGCAACGGAAATACGATTCCGTTATACAAGTGTACAACGAAATCGTGATTCCGTTGTGCACTACACAACGGAATCGTGATTTCGTGTGGAGGTGAAAAAAATATGTGCAATAGAATCACGATTCCATTGTATACGTTGTACGACGGAATCGTGATTCTGTGGGAAGGGTAATTTCGGAATAACACAAAAGCCACCTACGTGAGTGGTGAGAATAGCAAAAGTTGGGGGTGAGAATAGAAACTCCCCAAGAATAAGTGGATTGGGTGCCTGATTTGATCCAAAGCAATTTATTTCATGGTGAAGTTAAGTTTGATCCAGACATGACTTTGGATCAGGCTTTCCAAAATCTGTTAATATTTTGGGTCTTCATGTATCATCAGACATTTTCTTCCGATCCTGATTGCTCCTTTGATCACCCTTTATTTCGGAAATGTTTTCTGTACGAGAATATACTCCTTAAAGATTACTGAAAAATCATATCGAAAAAAAAAATAGTACTGAAAAAAATTCCACAAGAGTGATGCTTGTAATAATGTACTTTTATTATTAAATAAAATTTAAGTAGTGACTGAATATTTTACAAGACCAAACAGAGTAAGATCTATTTCATTTAGTGAATCTCACATAAATAAATTTTTCATAATAAAAAAATAGAAGTTGAATTGAATCAAAGAAATATTTTTGTAAGTTCTGAACTCTATCTTTCTATCTTATATTTAAATTATTTTGCATTATAGTATTTTCGTCTTTATTACCTACTATTGTCCCTGAATTTACACATTTAAAATGTATGCAACGACCCTCGAATCTGGTATCAGAGCCTTAGGATGCTGGTAGTAGATTGGAGTTATTATCCTGTCTTGTTTAAATACTATATCTTTCTGTCCTTTCGAATTCCATTCAAAGTCATTAGGTTTATTAATTAGACATTACCCTTTAGTTACTCTATCATCTGGTGCGTTGGTCAGCCGGTAAGGGTGGTCCCGGTAGTAAGTCCTAGTGAGAGGCAGTTAATCTGTTGGTTTAGCCTGGTGGTCCCAAATTGGGGGTAGAGAACACTAGAGATAAATAAATGGTCATTAACCAAATTAGAAATTAATAAAAATGATGTCTATGAAAGGAAAAGAAAAGATTGAAGATATAGAATTAGAACAAGAAGAGATAAATAATACCATAATTCACCATGAACTTAGAATTCCTGAAATAGAATCCCAATTAAATAAATGGTCATTAACCAAATTAGAAATATCCACTATGTATAAAACTAGTTTAAAAGACTGGTTTAAAGGAGAATACGTAATTAAAACAGTAGAAAAAGAAATAAATCTAAAAAATTCTCATGAAACTATCCCTTTAATTTCTAGACAATTAATTGCTGAACATATTAAGAATTATAAATACCTACATATAGGATCAATCCAGATTGCCATTAAACCCCTGTTCAGGCAAGGTATGGATATACCCCTATTTGCATCTCTTAGAGACAATAGGCTTAAATCATTAGAAAATCAAATATTAGCTTTATTTGAAACTAATTTGCATAATGGACCAGTTTATATAAACAATTACCCGAATTACTCAATTGCCCTGTCTAGCTTTCATAACACTCCACATAACATTATGTTGGATGTTAAACTGTTAGATGATTGGAACCTAAATTCAATTTCAATCTCCATAATTTATAGAATATATTATAAAGTAATGAAAACCCAATTAGCTCCAGGAGCTCTGTTGATGTCTCCTGCAGATGAAATGTAACCCCCTTCTAATAAAACATTTAATTTAACTATTTAATTTACATTATACATAAAAGTTCTATTACATTCTAATAATTAATAAAATCTAAAATATATTCAATATTTTCATTAGTAAAATTTATATAAAACACTGCTACAAAATAATTCTAAGTACTACAAGTATTGTCTACCCAAATTATTTTCCCATCCTACAGCTCTGGTCATATCTGCATCTGTTTCTTCTAACTATTTCTTCATTCACCTGCAATTTCATTTCCCTAGAATCTATGGACAAAATTTACTGGATCAGGCATTTAATTTCTCATACAAAGAAAAACTATATCAATCAGATAAAATTCATATATATCACATAATTAAAATAAATGCAATATGATTTATGCAAATGCAGTTTTGACTAAAAATCATTTTGACCCTGCTCCATGGAGACTTCTCCTTTGAGTGTTTAGTAAGTAACTGGCCTACCATTACGCACTGCAATTCAACTATCAGCCCCTACTAAACGTGAATAAACTAGACAGAATTAGGAGATTAGGATACCCAGGAAGGCCACCATGACCGCATCTCGGTCCAGATTCCAACCACATGTGGGATTGCCAATATCCTTCACCTCACAGACTATACAGTCCTGTCTAACTTACTCTGCTCACCCAATTTTTATTACTCATGACTACCGCAGTCCCGGTGTCAACAATATCTTTTTAAAATTCATGACTATCGCAGTTCCGGTGTCAACATTTATCATTTCACGTGACTACCGTAGACCCAGTGTCAACAATATTTATCTTTTAAAAATTCATGGCTACCGCAGTCCCGGTTAGCCAACATCAATCATTTCTTATTTTATATCTCAAAATCATTTCTCATTTGAAATCTTTGTATTTTCCCCAAAATACTCATGCATGCTCATGCCATGTGATAATGATCATAATTAAATATTAACATTAAACAATTACATAAAGAAATATACAATTCAACAATTAACATTATAACATTAATATTTTACTAAAATACCAACTAGGTCCTTCCTATATAAAATTACTAAACTACCCTTAATCTTTTCCTAAATTTCCAATTATGTCCTCAAATGTGAAATTACCAAATTACCCTTATTCTTTTTTATAAAATTCCAAATTGGTCCCTAATATTTCTAGAACATATGAAATTACCATTTTACCCTTATACTTTTCTATTATTTCTGAAATTGCCCTTGATCTTTTTATTAAATTCCCAATGTGTCCCTACATGTGAAATAACTATTTTGCCCTTGGTTATTTTAAAATTTCCACATGGTATCCCTAACACCTAGCCATGGCCGTGAGTTGCTTTTCTCAAAATTTACAACATCTTCTCAAAATCAACCAAGCAATTTCAATCAAAACAAACCAAATCAAGTTTCAATCAATCATAACACATCATAAAATCAATAAATCATGGATTCCAACACATAATTCAAACTTCAAACATCAATTATATAAAAGTCCTAAATCAATTTCATCTTTTCATGGTTCATGATCAAATCTTGGATTTAAACCTAAGGACATGTTTCTCCTACTTTCAATTGGTTTAAATTGAAATTAAATGCCAAGATCCTTACCTTGAATCCTTAATTTGATGAAGAACCCTTGAATTTCTTTTTCTCCCTTTCTCCCTTTCTCTTTTGTCTTATTGAAATTTTTGGGTTATTCTCCCAATTTCTTCTCTTTTGGCCAAAGCTATATTGAAATTTGGGAGGTTTTGGTTGGTTTCTCTCTTGTAATTGGAAGAAAGGATGAAGTGAAATGGAGAGGGCTGCTGTGGGGGAAGCTCACGGGTTTGAGATTTTGGTTGCTAGCTTTGTAGGTTTTTATTTTGGCTTGATTTCTTATGCTTTAAAAAAAAACTTCTCCACCCCATTTAATTTTTCCTACACGTCCAGATCTGGTCCATGGGCAGTCAATTTAGCCAAGTTTCTCCAGCCACTTGGACAGCCAATAAAGCTTGCTTGGGTGACTTGCTCATTAAGTGGTTAAAAGTAAAAAATTGTATGAAATTATGGATTTTTCTAGAATATTGTAGAGCTTTTTAATTATTTTACAAACTAATTAGAATTTGAAAAAACTAACACCACCATTAGATTCCTCACTATCAAAAACCTTGGGATAGTGTCTTAATTATCTCTTAATCAAAGTCTAATTAGCTTAATTTAATCACATTAGAAACATTGAGTGGTCACATTTTGATTGGCTAATACTTTAAATTTTATTTTTCTTAGTTAAACAATATTAATAATTATTCTAAGTATATTACAATTATTAGATAATTTCATAGATGTCATACAAATTTTATCTTAATTTTCTACCATAGAATTTTATCGTAATAATTTCACAGAGTTCTAACTTTCAGAAAATCCTAACAATTCGAAATTAGCATTTTAATTTCCCAACTGCATATATTTTTAATCTAAATTCAATTACCCATTTATTAAATTACAGTTTATTCCAAAATGCTACACTGGAAAATTTATCCTGGACAGCTGTTTGACACAACTGTCCAGTCAACAAGCAATTCAAACAAAAACAAAAATATCAAAAGGCTTATGAAATTGTTCTGAATAGAACTGTATCAATTTTATTATAAAAATATGTACAGAGAGTTTCTATAAAATACAGTACATAATTTCTCATAATATTTATAGAAAAATATTTACAAACAGTAAAATAAAAATGATAGTGTTACATGAAACAACTTTATTATTAGTAAATCCCGAAAAGGTGAATGCTACTGTACCTAAAACCTTAAAACATGAAGAAATAACTAGTGGTCTGAAATGGAAATTAGAAGACCTTCTTCCTCCAGAAAAGCTTGTATCTGTTGTGTTAGATGACATAATAGAGTACAAATAAGGAACAGTGGAAGTAGCTTTTACTCCACTTAGAAGAAGTAATTCTTTAAGAATTCCCCAAAACGCCTCACCCATTCCAACTAGAAGATCAGTTTCTAATTACACCATTCAAAAAGGGTTATATTTTAAAAGGAATTAGAAGTGACCCAGTAATACCTATCCTGAATATGAAGCTGAAGCATCTGTAGCATCTTCGCTGCATTATGAATCAGCTCAACAACAGAATTCACCTACCCAATCTGATATGAATAAGTTAAATGTTATTAAAGGTTTTGAAATAAACAAAGAATTACTCAGAGAAGAATTCTTAAGAGAAGAAAACAAAGAAAAAAGAAAATGATTTTTTGAAACCTTTAGCCAAGATGAGTTAAAAAATTATAGAGAAAAATATTATAATCATTTAAATGAAATACAAGAAAATATTCCTTATTTTTATTGGTTTGAAATCAACTGTTTACCTAAATTACAAATAAATATGTTAAAATCTGCAGAAAAAATATGGAAAACAGCTAGAAGATAAACCATAGGAACTATTCCTCCTTTAGAAGAAATTAAATTTCCTAACATTCAAAATAAAGAAGTAGTAGCCTCCCCATTCAAAATGTTAACTGAAAATAAAGAATTATTAGAAAAACAACCCGCTAATAGAAATGATATACAAAAAATTCATAATCAACTAAATTATACAAATCAATTATTACATCAAGTAGCAATAGAAATACATAGTCCAAATAAAACCCCTAATATAAAATACGAAGGAAGTTCTAAATTGGAAAAACCTTTGATATAACCTTTTAAATTCTCAGACTTAGAATTAAAAACTCTAAAAATTGGAAAAGATGAAGCCTTAGATGAAATAAATAAAAAACTAGATGAATTAAATATTAACAAAATAAATGCTATTACAAATATTCCAATTGAAGAACTCGGAGATGAATTTAGCGAAGAACAATTTGATTATTCTCTATTGAAAATACAAAGAAAAGGATTTAACAATAGAAGTAACCTTACTCCTATGCCAACCACAAGAAATTTTTACAATAGGCCAACACTCCCTGACATTCAATTTGAAGAATGGGAGCTAGAAAGCCCGTCCTCCTTTGATGGAGTAGGAATTACATAATGGAATATAGATGGAATGACTGAACATCAAATCTTAAGAAAAACAAATGAAATGACTATGGCAGCCTCTGCCTATAGAGTCAAAAATACTGAAGAACAAACATCAAAATTAATTATTGTCGGTTTTACTGGTATGCTTAAAGGATGGTGGGATAATTGCTTAACCATTGAAAACAAAAACTATATTGCCTCAAGTATTAAACTAGAAAAGGGAAACAATATTCCAATAATGGTAGAAACATTAATTATAGCAATAATTCATAATTTTATAGGAGATACAAATCTATTCAACAAAAGAACTTCGGAATTACTACATAATCTAAAATGTCCTACTTTGGGAGATTTTAGATGGTATACTGATAATTTTATAACCATGGTCTTAAGTCGAGAAGATTGCCGAGAAGCATTTTGGAAAGAAAAATTTATAGCAGGATTACCAATAGTTTTTGGAATTAAAGCTAGGGAACATCTACAACAAGAATACCCTAACACTCCCATACATGAATTAACTTATGGAAGAATAATTTCTATTGTAAAGAATACTGGATTAGAATTATGTAACAATATGAAATTAGAAAACAGAATCAAGAAAAAACAATCTAAAGGAATAAAAGAATTAGGAAACTTTTGTGCTCAGTATGAGTACGAAAGACTTTCTCCCCCTTCAGCAAGAACTAAGAAGATTATTAAAAGGAATAAGCCTGTACAAGTAAATAAAAGACCTCCTTTTAGAAAACAAAAAAAAAATCCTCCTAAACCCTCATCTAAAAATATAGAAAATAATAATAATAAAAGAAAATCTAATATTGTTTGCTATAATTGTGGCCAATTTGGTCATATGAAAAAAGATTATAGAGTAAGGGAAAAGATTAATGAATTAAAAATGAGTGAAGAATTAAAAGAACAAATAGCCAAAATAATGTTAAATGATTCACAAAGCTCTGAAGAAGAAGACAATGAAATACTAATGGCACAAGAAAACACCACTTCTGAAAGTGAAGATGAATTAGATAACTGTGATTTAGATAATTGTGAATGTCTTATCAAATTAATATGATTAGACCAGAAACCAAACTAGCCTTAGAAATGGTTGATAAAATATCTAATGAAGAAGAAAGATATGAATATTTAACAAAAATTAAGAAAATGTTATTAGAACAAAAGGAAGAAGAAGAAATACCTAAACCTGGAAAATTTGAAGGTTATGATTTTGCGAGTATACTAAAGAAAGTCGAAATACAAAAGAGAAAAGTCACTATAAGTGATTTGCAGAAAGAAATAAATGATTTAAAATCTGAAATACAAATCATAAAAATAGAATTAAATAAATTAAAAGAAAATGATTTGGTACAAGACATCACCCTATTACAATTAATAGATCCCTTAAAAGAAGAAGTAGAAACAAAACCTGAATTAGAAGTTGAAACAATAAATCGAATTAAAACTTTACAACAAAAATGGCAAGCAAAAGTAACCTTAAAAATAGGAAAATCATTTCATAAATCATTTATAGCCTTAATAGATTCAGGAGCTGACCTTAATTGTATCCAAGAAGGATTAGTTCCTACCCAATATTATGAAAAAAACAATTCAAAAATTAACTGCAGCAAATAATGCAAATTTTAAAGTACAATATAAGTTATCTAATGCAAGTATATGTAATAAAGGAAAATGTTTTAAAAATACTTTTATATTAACCAAAGATATTACTGAAGATATGATTTTAGGAACTCCTTTCTTAACCCAAATATATCCTTTTGAAGTATCCGAACAAGGAATTAAAACCAAAATACTGGATCAAGAAGTTATTTTTGAATTTTTAAAACCAATAAGACAGAAAGAATTACATAATGTAAAAGAAGTTGAAGAAAATACCTTTATAAATAAAATAAGTAATAAAAATAATCAAATAGTCTTATTACAAAAAGAAATAACTTATAATCGTATAGAAGAACAACTAAAAACTAGAATAATAAAAGAAAAGGTTAAAGAAATCAAAAACTCTTTTATAAAAGAAGTCTGTGCTGAAATACCCAATGCTTTTTGGAATAGAAAAACTTTTATTGTAAGTCTACCTTACAAAAAAGATTTTCATGAAAGTAAAATTCCTAGTAAAGCAAGACCTATTCAAATGAATAAAGAAACCCTATAATATTGCAAAAAAGAAATACAAGGATTTTTAAATAAAGGATTAATTAGACCTAGTAAATCTCCTTGGAGTTGTGCTGCTTTCTATGAGCAGAATGCCTCCGAAATTGAAAGAGGAGAACCTAGGATGGTTATTAATTATAAACCCCCTAAATAATGCATTAAAATGGATAAGATATCCATTACCAAATAAAAAGGATTTAATTGAGCGATTATGTGATGCCACAATATTTTCGAAATTTGATATGAAATCAGGATATTATCAAATAAAAATAGAAGAAAAGGATAAATACAAAACAACTTTTGTTGTACCTTTTGGGCATTATGAATGGAATGTAATGCCCATGGGACTGAAAAATGCCCCCTCTGAATTTCAAAATATTATGAACTCAATAATAACCCCTTACAATCAATTTGCTTTAGTTTATTTAGATGATGTGTTAATCTACTATAACTTGGTGGATCTACATCTTAAACATCTAAAAATCTTTAAAAATATAATTAAACAAAATGGAATTGTTATATCACAAAAGAAAATGAAACTAGCTCAAACCAAAATTAGATTCTTAGGTCATGAAATATATCAAGGAAAATTCACTCCTATAACCAAAAGTATAGAATTTGCTTCTAAATTTCCTGATGAAATTAAAGATAAAAATCAATTACAAAGATTTTTCGGATGTTTGAATTATGTGTCTGATTTTATTCCCAATATCAGAATTATCTGTAAACCTCTGTTTAATAGGCTTCGAAAAAATCCTAAGCCTTGGTCTCCTGAATTAACCCAAGTAGTAATTAAGGTGAAATCCCTAGTCAAATGTAACCCCCCTTTTTTTATAAAACATAATTTAACTATTTAATTCATTTTATATATTTATTTCAAAGTTCTGATACGATCTCTTACAATCCAAAATATGTTCTGTAATTTACATCATTAAAATTTATATAAACACTGCTACAAAATAATTCTAACTACTACAAATTATTGTCTACCCAAAATAGTCCCATCCTATATGCTCTGGAATTTCTGCATCTTCATCATTTAACTATATCTTCAAGCACCTGCAATTCACACTCCCCTAGAATCTGGGGACAGCATTACAGGATCAGGCATTTAATTTCTCATAGAATAAAACAATTTCAAACAATTACACATCATAACAATTTAATTAATTACACACATAATTAAATGCAGTATGATTTATGCAAATGCAATTTTTGACTCAAATTCAGTTTTGACCCTGCTCCATGGAGACTTCCCCTTTGAGTGTTTAGTAAGAAACTGGCCTACCATTACGATCTGTAATTCAGCTATCAGCCCCTACTAAACGCGAATAAACTAAACAGAATTAGGAGGTCAGGATACCCGGAAGGCCACCACGGCAGCATCTCTGTCCAAATTACAGCCACATGTGGAATTGCCAATATCCCTCACCCCACAGACTATATAATCACAGACTATACAGTCCTGTCTAACTTACTCTGCTCACCCATTTCTCAGGACTATCATATTCTCTGTTCATAATCTCAATCATCTTTTCAAATACATGACTACCGCAGTCCGGTCAGTCAACACAGTTCTCTGTTCATAATCTCAATCATATTTTCAAATACATGACTACCGCAGTCCGGTCAGTCAACACAGTTCTCTGTTCATAATCTCAATCAAATTTTCAAATACATGACTACCGCAGTCCGGTCAGTCAACACAGTCCTGGAAATCAATTCCCCCATAAATACTCATTTCTCATTTGAAATCTTTGTATTTTCTAAGAACTCAAGCTTATGCAATATGACAATGATGCTAATAAACAAATAATTAATATTAAGCAATCACATAAAAATTATAAAAATTCACTATTAGGTAAAGTTACTAAAATACCCTTAATCTTTTCTAGAATTCCATCTATGTCCTAAATTTTGAAATGACCAAATTACCCTTGCTCTTTTTCAAAAATTCCCATTTTGTCCCTACATGTAAAATGACCATTTTGTCCTTGATTTTACAAAAATTTCCACATAATATCCCTTGCATTTAGGGCTGGCCGAATGGTCTCACTACCATTCTCAACATATTTTCCAAAGTAACAAACTCCAATTCCAACCAAAATTCAATCAAATCACAAATTCAATCAAAATTCAACAAACCAAATTTCAACCATTACAACACCTTAAAAATTCAATCAAACATCATTCCAATCCATGAATTTCAATCACAAGCATCAAAAACACAAAACCCCTAAATCAATTTCAAGTTTTCATGATTTTAGGTCAAAAATTGAATTTAACCCTACAACATGTTTTCTTCTAATTCCAAGGGTTCTAATTGAAATTAAATGCCTAGATCCTTACCTTAGACTCTTTAATTGAAGAAAAAGCCTTGAATTCCTTTCTCCCTCACTCCTTGGTCTTGTAGGAATTTTTGAGATTTCCTCCAATTTCTTTTCCTTTTTGCCGATTAGCTTAGGGTTTAGGAAGTTTGGATGGTTTGGTTTCTTAATTTGAGATGAGATGATGAATTTAAGATGAAATTGAATGAAAAACTGCAGCTGCTGAGTTTGGAGACTCATGGTTCTGTTTTTGAGTTTTTGGTGATTTTTTTCTCCTTTTACTTAAGTTAAATGCTTCTAAAAAATTTTATTAACCAAATTGGACTTTGCCTTCAAGTCCAGCTGCTGCCCTGCACGTCCAGCAGCTCAATTGGACCAAGGGAAGTCCACTTGCCAAGCCTTTCCAGCCCACTTGGACAGCCAAGGAGTTCCAAGTCACTTGCCTACCCCAAAAGTCAACATTTCAAGCACTTTGTAGAAATTTCTAGAAGGTAATTAGGGCTGCTAATTATTTTACAATGTGATTAGAATTTGAAGAAAATAACATCACCAATGGATTCCTCACTATCAAAAACCTTGGGGTAGTGTCTTACTTATCTCTTAATCCAAGCCTATTTAGCTTAATTTAGTGATCTTAGAAAAGCCTAAGTTGTCACTTTTTGATTGGTTAAGGTTCTAATTTAAATTTTTCTTGGTTAAACATTTTTAATAATTATTCTAAGTATATTACAATTATTAGATAATTCTATAGATATCCTATGAATTTTCTCTAAATTTTCTGTCTTAGAATTTTACCGTAATAATTCCTCAAAGTTCTAACTTTCAGAAAATCCTAACAATTCTGAATAAGCATTTTAATTCTTTATCTGTATATATTTTTAATCTATATTCTATTACCTTTCTTTTAAGTTATAAATGAGTTCAAAATTCTATACTTGAAAATTTACCCTGGACAGCTGTCTGACATAGCAGTCCAGTCAACTATCAATTTCGGCAAAAATAAAGACATTTGGAAATTCAGAAAATTCTTCTGAGTAGAACTGTATTAATTTCATTAAGAGAATATGTACATAAGGTTTCTATAAAATATAGTGCATAAATGTTAATAATATACATATATAAATGCGTACAATTAATAAAATGAGGATGTTACATCAAACGCCTTCCCTGTCTAGGTATCCCTCATCCAGATGCCTTTATGATAGTGAAAACTAATGCCTCTGAAGTTGGATTTGGAGGAATTCTGAAACAGAAATTCTCAGAAAATCCAAAAGAACAAATTGTCAGATATCATTCCGGTGCTTGGATGGAAGCCTAATTGAAATATAGTACACTATTAAAAAATAATTTTTTATCTATAGTACTTAGGGATGGCAACGGGTCGGGTCGGGCACGGATAGTGGTTACCCGCTACCCGACCCGCCGGAGAAAACCCGCCCCGTTACCCGCCGGATATCCGTTTGATAAAAATCCGAGGGTTTTTCTTATATCCGCGGGTATCCGTGGATACCCATGGATATTTCATATTAAAAAAAAACATTTTTTTTATAAAAAAAATGGTAATTTTTTTAGAAGAAATACTAAGAAACATATTATTTATGTGCAATAAAATTTGGAAATAAAATCATATTATTTACTACAAGAAGAATCAAGAATCAAATGTGTAATTAAGTGAATTTTTATGTGAAAATTACATGTCTTTAATTAAAAAAATCAAAGAAATAAGAATCTTATATTGTGATTTTGAATCTCTAGACATAATTTTTACTAGTATCAAGAGCAAAAATTAACAATTTTAAATTATATATATAAGGGTAGTTTAGTAGTTTTATGGGTAGCGGGTATCCGCGGGCACGGATAGTATGATACCCGCACCCGTCCGTTAATAAGCGGGTAAATAAAAAACCCGTACCCGTTACCCGCGGGTATCCGTTATACTATCCATCTTCTATCCATGACGGATTTTATCCGCGGATATCCGCGGGCGTGGATTTTTTTGCCATCCCTAATAGTACTTTGTATTATGAAATTTCAAAGTGATTTAGTAAATAAGAAATTTTTATTAAGAATTGATTGTCAGTCGGTAAAAAATGTTTTAGAAAAAGATGTTAAAAATATTGTTTCAAAGCAAATTTTTGCCAGATGGCAAAGTCTTTTGTCCTATTTTGATTTTGAAATAGAATTTATAAAAGGAAAAAATAATTCTATACCTGATTTCTTAACCCGTGAATTTTTACAGGGAAATAAGCCATCAAAATGAGGCCCATTGCCCCATCTAATTCAAAGGCATTATCACTGGATGATTTTGCCCCATCCTATTCCCAACAAGTTGAAAAGACTCCTCAGAATTCTCGAATTCTCCCTAATTCAATTACCTCTACTTCAAACAGATTTACCCTTTTAATTCCTAAAACCTCCTCTTTGAAATCCTCTGAAATAGTCACATCCTCTTCCCAAACTATTTCTGAGCCTCTTGATCACTATATCAAGGACTCTTGTAGAAGAATTATTTCCCTAGAACATGAATTTGATGAATTATCTACTTTTGAAATAATCAACAGGTTCTCACCACCAGGGTGGGGATGGATTCCAAAAGACCAAAATCTGAAAAAAAATCTAGGAAATTTTATCAGTCTATCCTGATAGACACTAAATCAGTTGAAATAGTTCACAATAAAAATCAAAATGATCCTTCTATTAACAGCTTCTCTAGTTTGAAAATATTGAGAGTTTTGAATTTTTCTGAATGGTCTCAGAATCCCTTAACAGCAAAGAAATTTTCTAAACCATTTGATCCCCCTTCCTATAATTATTTTGATTATCAAGAAGCCTGGAATAAAGTTCTACTTGAACCAAATCCCAATCATTCTTGGTATATCAGTTTTAAGAATTCCCTTCCCAATGAATTACCCACTTGGTTCCAAGACTGGTTCCAATTTGTAGGCCTCGTAAAAGCCATATTTCCCAAAGAAATAGTAAAATACTACAATAATTATAAAGAATTAACCCCCAGAATTCCCAGTCATATGAAATTATTAACCTTTTGCTATAATATGGGAGTAAGTTGGTTACTTAATAATAAGTATGAATTCCATCAGCACCTTCCAGATCCTTATCCGAAGGTCCTTTGTCTCAGAACTAAAGTTTTTTGGTGGAAAAAATATAACATTGAATTTTTGGCCACCAAGTTTCGCTCTTGGAAGAATGGAAAAGTGGTTATGCCACCCACCCCCGAGAAGAAAGCATCAAGCACAGAAAAGGTTCCTTTTGAATTACAGCTTGCTGCTTTGTCAAAAGAAGAAAAGAAAAGTCTGTGGGCTGCCTTGTCATCAATAGCTTCAGACGAAGAAAAAGAAGAATTAGAAGACAGTAATCCTTATCTACAAAATGAGGATGACTGTTTTGGAATCCAGCTGGCTCCTGGTCTGGATGATTTATGAAGGTTCGTCGACAGAGTCATCAGAAAAGACTCATTGATTGGCCCCTGCATAATTACTGAGAGAATAAAGATAAAAGCTCTGAATTATTGGCCGACATAATATTTTGAAATACTCAGAAGAATTAAAGCAAAAGACTTTTGACTGTTAACACAGACAAACACAGTGAAAAGTAATTATTGGTGAAGTTTGGGATCCGGGTTTGAAATCCGTTGACAATTTGAAGTCCGAACTTGGCGTCCGTCGACACTTTGAAGTCCGTGTTACTTTGGAATTCTATAAATACTTGTAATCTGAAAGAGAGGGATATCATTATGAATGGAATGTAATGCCACAAGGATTAAAAAATGCTCCAAGTGAATTTCAAAATATAATGAATGATATATTTTACTCATACATGGAATTTGCAATAGTATACTTAGATGATGTCTTAATTTTTTCAAAAAATATTAATCAACATATAGAACATTTAAATAAATTTATAGAAATTATTAAAGAAAATGGATTGGTAGTGTCAAAATAAAAACCCAAAAAGAAAACCTAAATATAAAAAACTTCCTAAAAAAGATAATGCTTGCTGGAAATGTGGTAGAATAGGACATTATGCTAGTACCTGTAAAGTACAACAAAAAATAAATGAATTAGTAATAGATGAAAAATTAAAACAACCGCTTGCATAGCCTTCTCTCTAACTCTCTCTTGCCTTCTCTTTACATTCTAAATTATCTTTGTAATTCAAGAGTGTTCTCTGAAAATTCTTGCTGAGTTTGTAATCTTGAAGTTGAATTGAATCAAAGAAATATTTTTGTAAGTTCTGAAATCTATCTTTCTATCTTATATTTAAATTATTTTGCATTATAGTATTTTCGTCTTTATTACCTACTAATGTCCCTGAATTTACATATTTAATATATATATATATATATATATATATATATATATATATATATATATACTAGTGTTTTAGCCCATGTATTGTATGAGCTTATTAAAATTTTCACTATCTTATTTATATAGTCAATAGAAAAAATTTGAAAAAAAAAGAGAATTATATAGGTCATTGAAAGAAATTTTAAAAAAGAGATAATAAAAGAAATTAGAAACTATAAAATTAAAAGAAAAAAGATAAGGAAAGATGTAACAATGTAACTTTATTTTTTTAATATTAACTTTGAAAATTGAAAAGTAAATTGAATTAAGGATTTAGAATTTTTTACTAAAGAGAGAAATCTTTGGAATTAAAAAATAAAGTTAGAAAATCTGATAAAAGAAATATTAAAAAAAATAATAGATTAGAAAGTATAAAATTTGAAGAAAAAAAATATACAGTACATCGAAAGAAATTTTGAAAAAGAGATAATTATAAAAGAAATTAGAAACTATAATTTTTTTAAAAGAAAAAAAATTAAGGAAAGATGTAATGATGTAACTTTATTTTTTAATATTAAATTTGAAAATGGAAAAGTAAATTGAATCAAGGATTTAGAATTATTGATGAAAGAGAGAAATCTTCGGAATTAAAAAATAGAGTTAGAAAATCAGATAAAAGAAATATTAAAAAAAGTCCAAAAAATTAAAGAGTATAAAATTTGAAAAAAAAAAGAATTATATAGCACATCGAAAGAAATTTTGAAAAAGAGATAATTATAAAAGAAATTAGAAACTATAATTTTTTTTAAAGAAAAAAAAGATGAGGGAAGATATAATGATGTAACTTTAATTTTTTAAAATAACTTTGAAAATTGAAAAGTAAATTAAATTAAGGATTTAAAATTATTTATGAAAGAGAAAAATCTTCAGAATTAAAAAATAGAGTTAAAAAACTGATAATTTTTTTTTTTAAATATAGCATAAGATAAAGAAATGAATAAAGGTAGTTATAGAAATATTGTGAATATGGGATAGTTACAAAAATTAATAAGAGAAATTTTAGGAAAAGTAGAAGAACCATATGCATGTTAGAAGAATTACTACACCACTCAATGAGATGAGAGTATTCAAATAAGAGTGAATGTGAGAGAAAATGTGGAAGAATAAAATAAGGAGATGATAGAATCTCTTAGTCATTTATATATATATATATATATATATATATATATATATATATATATATATATATAAGTAGATATACTATTAGCATTCTTGCAAGTACAATCAGATTGGTGAAACTTTTTGTCGGAAGGCTGCTCATGGTAGAAATTGAGCAGCAATAGCAGTAACGAAGATGAAATGTTAAGGGTGGATTTTTTGTCATATACGGTTTTATCACATTTGGTTAAGATAAGATTAAGGTCCGTTTGTTCCAATCTTTTAGAGGAAAAATGCTTTTTAAGTAATAAATACATTCAAAGAAATATATTGAAGAAACTACATAATACTAGGATAAGATGCATTATTTTCATTTGCGAATTGGAATGTTGAGCCCAAAATTTCTTAATTCTAGTAGATATTGCGTTTAATTTTTATTGAAGAGACTACATAATGGTAGGATAAGATGCATTTTTCTTTGTACAATTTGTCCATTACATGTTACTGTCGTTGCTCCTAAGTCACTCATAAATTAAGAGAAGGCCCATTTGTATGCTTACCGGGGCTTCTTTTCTGCAAACCCCTTTTTTCTAAACCCTCCATCATTTTCTTTTCTAAATTTCTTTCCTTTTTACCCTTCCCTCTACCTGTGTATATTCAGCCCTTGAGAAATGTTAGCAACACTTCTATGACATTCTCTTTCTAACATTCTTTATATGATTAGCTGAAATTTATTAAAAAAATTATCAATTTTGATAGGTCACACTTCTAATTTAATTCTTAAAAATTAAACACAATATCTACTATTAAGATATACACTTTCCCTAGACTTTGATCTTAAAAGTATAGAAACTCGTGTTTAAAGGACTAACCTAAACTGAGATGAGGCTTTGATATATATAAGACTTAATTGCATATTTTACCATCAAATTTTCATTATTTTGCGAATTTTGTCACCCAAGTTTTATTTTCGCAAATTGTACCATCCAACTTTCATCATTTTGCGAATTTTACCATTTAAGTTTTTTTTATGTGAATTTTACCACCAAACTTTCATCATTTTGCGAATTTTACTATCCAAAATTTCAATTTTTGCACATTTTATCATCACATTGGTAACAAAACAATGTTGTTTTATTTTTTCTTTAACTTTTTTTTGTGTGACACATTAGCAGTGGCAAAATGTTCAAAAATTAAAAATTTTGGTGATAAAATCTGCAAAAATAAAACTTGGATGGTAAAATTTACAAAATGATAAAAGTTAGGTGGTAAAATTTGTAATTAAGCCTATATATAATACTACGATAAGGTCCCTATATGTTAAACACACTAATAAAAAATCCCTTTAAAGTGTCATTTAATTATTTAGAAAAAAGTAAAATTCTATGGCCTCCTTGCCGTGCTACAAATGTAATAATTGGTTTTGTAGCCCTACTAATTGTACAACTAACAATTCTTTATATATGTTAAATTTGGTATACTCCCTCTGATACCCTCTCACTTCCTGGAAAAGCAGCATTGAATTTTATTTATTTTATTTATTTTTTTTCTGTTTTTCCATTGAGGCATTATTGAGATGTCATTCCCTTACTTTCCAAAGGTCTTGAATGGAATGATATTGATCAAAAAGTAAAACCTAATGAAGGAGCCATGTTCGCATGTAACCTAAAGGTGGAAAAAGGCTTGACCAAGATGGGGCCAATGCTGGTAGTACCTAATACCAAATGACCTCAAAAGGAATAGGTGAAGTATATATATCGTGACTGTAACTTAATTCAAGCTCAGCCTTTATGTTGTCACTCTCTCATTGCCACAAACTACAAACAGAAAAAAGAAAAGTGGCCCCATAAGTGGGGTGGGGGTAAATAGTTACTAACTCATACCCTAGGGAAAGGCATTTAACTTTTCAATGTCCATTCATAGACATCATCATTTTGTGCAAGAAGTCACCTACCTTTGATCCCTTTTGGGCACATAAAAAATGTATACAAGCTCCTTTTCTTATACCTTTAGTGGCTTGTTTACCTTCATCTTATAAATTACCTTTGACAGTTCCATATAATCGGAGTCAAACTTTTCATTCATTCTATTCTATGTGCTACATATTACGGATTGAATCAAGATTTTACATTCATTTTGCTGAATATCCAGAAATTGGGCAAGCACGATGATTGTAAAGGTTTTCATATGGTCAACTAATAAAAAAATCATCTCAGATTTTATAAAAATGAATAAATTTATTATACATAATTGAATAATAGTATAAAATATATTTAAAGTATCAATACATTCTAATTAAATTTGTAATCCTTATATGGGAAGCGGCAATGTAAACGGTTTCTATGTTAGAATAAGTATTCAACTTCGTAAAGCATGTTATGTCAAAATTAATAGTTGACAAATGTCATCTATTATTGCATACTATTTGTCCACTTTACGTCTAGTCGTCTAAACCTACAAACAAACCTGTACTGAGAAAAATCCAAGTTATGCTTTTTTTTTAGGGAGAAAATCCAAGTTATGCTAAACCAATCCAAATTACAATTAGGTCTACTTAAACCCTAAGTAAGCAACGTGATTTTCAGTCATGATTATGATCACAGCTATATATTTTTTTGTCTAAACTATATGTATTTTCTATGGAGACAATCCTATTTGAGTTGGGTAGGTGATCAGGACTATATTGTAATTAGTAAAATTGTAAAAAAATTATGGATAAATGTAGTTGTGATACAACTGTAACAACCTTAAAAAGTAAAAACCGCGATATATTACGATCGAATGTGAATTGCAATTTAAAGTCAAGGTACGCAATTTATTTAATTAAATTTCTAGCAAAAAAAAAAAAAGCTTTTCCGTAGTTGATGTGTGACAACTTTCTTTCTTTCTTTCCCCAGACTTGCATAACCACCACACAATGCGTGTCCATACACTAAATTTTATGCATCCATTTTGGAATATACTGCATACAGTATGTATACAGAGAAAAATCTTTGTCTACGCTAGTCGTTTTAATAGGTTGGGCTACCACGTGCCGATGATTGATGGAAACAATATGTTAGGGGCAGCTGAATTGATATATGGTTAAAAACACATCAATTCCAATTTCCACCCCACCCCCTTATTTTTTTTAAAAAAAACTTTGATGCCGACATATTTGATATTTTCCTATGTACAAAATGAATTGGAAGGAGAAAGTAGTAATTTCCAACCTATTTTATTCTTCACTATTTGAGGCTGGTAGGTGTCTGTCGCAGCCCCATAAAAAACATTGGGGGTGTAATATTCCTTATGGGCTCAGGTTGTATTCTATCCCAAATTGCTTGTCCTTGCCCTGCTATGTGAAAGGAATGGCTGAACTGAAGCACCCTTCCAAATAAAGAGAGGGATAGGGAAATAGAGTTTTTTGAACATCAAAATTGCAGCCACCTCACTTGGTTCGAAAGTTATCACACATTCACAATTTCACATTTTGTTATATGCAGTAGATATAATTGAACATTTGCAATTCAACTTACAGTAAAAAATAAAAATGAAAGAAAGAAAGGACCAGTACTAATGAGCAAGAGAATGGTCTCATATTTCTACTTAATACTATTATTCAATTGGACAGAGTGACTTTAATGCCTTTGAGTCCTATGCATTGGATGGAGAGATGGGGCTCTAGCAGCCTAGGACACATGTAGTGCCAAATTGAGATTGCTCATGACATTTATCTTACTTGTCTTGCATAAAAGAAGAAAACAAATCAACAAGATAGGGAAAGATCAGGGAATTATCTCTCTCTCTTTCTCTCTCTACTTCATTCTGGGTTTTTGTTTGCTTCTTTGAGCATTTACTAATTCAATTCTCCTTTTGGGTGAAGCTCTATGATTATGTTGGGGGAGGTAAAAAAAACAGCAACCAGCTTTATTGTTGTTTAATTTAATATGTATGAGGCTGGCTGAGCTTGGATATTATTTTCAGCTTTTTTTTTTTTTTAAATAAAGAAAAGAAAAGAAAAAAGAAATGGGCACAAAGCTTCTGAATTTTTCTCACAGAGAGAGAGAGAGATAACTCCAATAATACAGTGGATATTTGTACATTGGAGCAGTCACGAGGGAGACTCTTGCTTAGATCTAAAAGAATATGTATGCAGTTGCACACTTTCTCAGCCAAACAACATATAAAACAACGAAACAGATGTCTGCAACAGCATAAATATTCTGCACACAATGATACAAGCGAAATTGATTGCCTTAACAGAATATGATACAGATGGCATTTGAATTCCTCTGAATACAAGCAACATTGATTTATTAACTATGGCCACTCTCTTTACAACTTACCATACATACCTTAAGGACCACGACCAACCATGCTGCTATGCACAAACTACATTCATTTCTCACAGAGAAAAAAAACCAACAACAAAATAAAATAAAATAATATACCCCAATTGTTGTACTCTTGGAAGCCATGGTCTCCAAATAGCTGCTAGCACATTTGAGAGAGGTTCTAAGTTCTAAGGTCAAGGTAAGGTCCTTAATTAATTTCTTTGAAGCCATGCCATACCATAGCATGGCATAATATACATTAATTAATTGTTGCATCATGGTTGGCCAAAATTGGAACAGCTCAGGAGGGATAGACAAGGAAGGAGAGGATGAGTTGGGTGGTAACGGGGAAAGAAGGAGATCAAACTCTATATCAGTAGATAGTGATATAGGGTCTTCCACAAAAGCAAAAACAAAGAAAAGAGATAGGGTGTGAGGTCTTACAAGGTCAAGAAAAGGTCTTACAAGGTCAAGAAGACTCCAAGGAAAAACAAAGAAGTGTGGTAGAAATTAGATGAAGCAGGGTAGTAGTAAAAAGCTCAGATAGGATAGCACCAGATTAGAATGAACCTCCTGCTGCTCCAGGAGAATTGTCAGCTCCAATTTCAGAGCCACTAATGGCTTCTTTTTGGTCACACCTCCCAATTCTCAAAGGGTTGACCATGGTCACCTTGCTGCTAGTCACATGCATGAGAAACCCCTTATAGGGACCTGCATCATGTATCATGCTCTTAATTAGTGCAGAGAATAATGAAGAAGAATGGCAGCAGGGGCAGAAGCAGGAGCCAGCTTTAGATTAGATAAAAAAGTAGGGAGGAGAGATAAAAGTGAACAAAAAAACAATTATAAAGAATACAAGAGAATATCTTCTATTTACCATAAAGTAAATAGTTCAGTCAGTCACTGAATAATTATCTTATGGCATGAGCTAGTACAAACATATATGATATACACCTTTAACATGAATTACACATATTAAAAGGTTCAAGATTACTGTGCAAGCTATGACTCTATATGATGCAAATTTTATTTTACAAGTTCAACTCACACACTAATACTAGTATAGTACCTTCAACAACAAACCCGTCTTTTGGTTTCATCTTTGAGACCCTTTTTTTCTCCCCTACTCTATTTCAAGAGGGTGAAAGGAAAGAGAAAGAGAAGCACAGAAAAAGTGAGTGAGAGTGAGTGAGTGAGTGAGTGAGAGAGAGAGAGAGGGAACTTTTTGTTATGGTAAGATAGGAGGGAATGGAGGAAATGCAGAGGTTTATATTGAGGAAAAAAGGAAAGATGAGTGCATGAGGAGGCCAGTGGGCTTTCCCAATGGACCTGATCGCGACAGGTCCAAGGCCCAGAAAGATCTAAATGGACCTGATGATGTCATCAGGGCCCAGGTGAGAGAAAAGTATAAAGAAAAAAAATGTTAAATGTTGGAAATGTAGTTTTTCTATGACCGACCTAGCAAAGGAAAAGGAAAAAATAAAATTTTGTTGCGTTTTGCAAATTTTTCTTTGCTTTTCAACAATTTTTGTTTCTCTCTTCAACGTTATTAAGCAATTATGATGCTTTTGTTAAAAATATTTTTATAACCATAAAACATTGCTAAAGTATAAAAGTGGAGAACATTGAGCCGGTGAATCAGAGCATAATTACAGTAAATAAATAATATAAATATTAACCCGTAAAGGTTTTACTCATAATAATCTTAGAGTTATTTAATTGGGTGCAGTGCTCCAGTTGATGTCCGTACTCATGGAGGACAAAAGGGTCTTCAGCCTTTGTGTACGCCATGTGGCTGGCTGTTGTGTCCCAGTGTTGCTCGTGTGCTTTCCCAAAACTCTCATTTTTCTGAGTGCAAGTTCAAACTCACCATAGCAGATTACTACTTCTAAAACTTTTGAACCATTTGCTATTAGTTTTAAATCACAATTCTCAATGTATCTTCATATATATTGAACTAAAATTTGCTTTTTAACATTGTTATTTTTTAATATATCCCCTTTTAAAATATAACACATCATAATCATTTTTTAATACAAATTCATTTTGAAATGCTTTTAAATTAATTATAAATATTATAATTTTAATTATTTTTCCTTTTCATCCCATATTTTTTAAATTTTATTTTGATTGATTGTATACTTTTTGTGTATAATTATAAACATTTTATTCTTAATAACTTTAATTTATATATTTTTCTATATTTAAAAAAAAAAACATTTGTTGTAATCTTTAATATCTTATGTAGGACTATTAAAGACAACAAAGTTCTATCTACCAAATTTTAATATAGTTGCACCTCCAAGAGCATAAATCTATGAAGTATTGATACTCTAATTTGCTTCATGTATCTCTATCCCATATGTGTCCAATATTGATATTATTGGATATTTTATTAACATGATTGTCCTGTCAAAGTGTGGCAAGTCAATGGGTTGACAACGTTGCTTTACGTCACTAGATTATTACTTGATGACAGAGATTAAAAGTAAAAAAAAATTACATGGAATAAAATCAAAACAAAAATTTTCAAAGACTAAAAAAACCTTATTTTATCGGAAATAAAAGGTTATTTAAACCTAAATTAATATATTTTTACCATATTGTCATATCAAATACGTATAGTATTGGATACACTTATCATAGGTGAGTTATTTTAATTTAACTAATGGTCTTAAATTTAAATTTTAAGTATGCATCTGTGTTAGAAAATTTTAATTTTTACAGTGATTCTATTAGCCTCGAGAAAGATTGTTTCCGGCAAAGAATGCATGTGGTTTCTAAAAAAAAAAAATTAATACAGCTGCATTTATAACACCTTAACTCCAGAGGTAAAATTCATTATATTGATCTAATCAAATCTAATAACGAAGACACATCCTAGAAGATGAAGGGTGGTGATGTACACATTAATCCTGTAGTCACAGTACAAGCTTACACATGGTTGAGTTTAAAACAGGAAATTGTTTTGACAGAACCGTTAGAATTGAAACAAAATCCTGTATGTATGCAAATTAAACAATATTATTATTATTATTAAACACTAATCATCCAAGTGAGCACGAAGATCAAGTTTGTAATGATAATAATAATAGCGAAGGAACAAAATGGTTGGTTTTGAATACGACCCATGTGGATGGCATTGAACGCGGTCGAGTTGTAAGGTGGGTAGAATGTAATATTCAGTGAGACAGGGACATGAGAATCCATTAATGATTTCTCAAATCGGGGTTTAAGATCCTGTGTTTTCTTTGTAGTTTTTGTTGGAATGGCACTGCTTGGTGGTATACGTAAACATGGGTTGGTTTTACTTGGGAACTCGCCTAGAAGAAACTCAAGTTACTTACTACTACACCAATGAGTTTAGTTAGCCCGAAAAGAGGGAACACAAAAACGTGTATTTTGCGCAAAATGATGGGTGATGGGAACAAGGAATCTTAGGTAACCGAAAGAAAATATGCTAAACTATAGGTGAGACTTCTAAATACTCGAGGAAAATGGTATGATGGCAGTTGGAAATCTTACTAGCAACACAGTCTCCAAAGTTACATGGTCAAACAAGTTACAAAGTCACACCCTCCCCAATTCCTTGGCTTCCTAACTTGATAATTAAATAAAAAGACTACTTTGTAGTATTGGCTACAGTACTTTTTGGAGAGTAAATTAATTAATGTGAAGGATTTTATTTTTATATAGGTACACTACTTATGGATTGACCAAAAGTCTTTGTACCCTATGCTTGGGGTCAAGTGTCCCCACGTCCCTTTTGCTCTCTGCTAAGGTCCAATACTCACTACTGCCCTGGCCATCTGACCCAGTGAATAACATGGCAGCAAGGGTCCAGTGCAGTGACCCTTTTTCCTGTTCTACCCCATGCACCGTGTAATTAAGCACTAGTCCACTTCTGAAATGCTACTCTTTTATTCCATTCCGTGACCATGCCAAATAGTTTGTTATCCCACTGTGGATTTCATTTGCATTGATTGATTAATATATGTATATATATGTGCCTTGGTACCCCAAACTTTCTTGTCAGTGAATGTATCCCTGTAAGTTGGGATTAAAGGTCAAATAGAGCATGATAATAATCCTGCAACTACAAGACAGCATCGGAAATGTCAGTCACGCACACACATGAATGTAGATGTGTGACAAACATAAGTTAAAAAAGCTATAGCAAACTTGAGAACAAAGTTTTGGTACTTTTAGCTGCTTGTGTGCTGTGAGATATAATGTGTGTATAGAAGATATGGACTTTTTTCTTTTTGGGTTTGTGAAGGGAGGGGGAGATTTTTGTTGGTAGAGAAAATCAATGCAATATATGGCCCTCAAAATTAAATAATGAATTTCTCTGGTTTTGGACCCTCCCAAGTTGCAATTATGGAACCTAATCAACATGACCCATTTAAAACTATTTGCTCGAAGAAGAGCCAACTATAACTCAATCAATGATGTGCACTGTACATAGTGACAAAATGTTGCTAATAAGGTTTGGCTCTATATTTGGTTTTAGGACCACTACTTGTCCTTTTATTCTCTTCTCACCTTGGACATCCCAGAAACTTTAGCCAGCTAAAGATTGCAAAAGCCAAATTTCAGTACCCTACATATGTTACATGTTTTCGTTGATGATATAAACTTGATCTCGATCTTTCCTTTTCTCCGCTCCACGTCCTAGTCCATAATATAAGTAGACACTTTCACTTGCAGTCAAATGCATCATGTCAAGAAAACTTCCCCCCCGACGCCCATTTTGACAGCACTTTCTTGATGAAATAGATAAGCGTGGTGCATTTGAGTAGCTTACACACTTTTTATCATGGACGAAGATATAATTCAACTAATATGGTGTGACATGATTGACAGATAACCTTATCCTTTAAGCATGTGATCAGAGGTTCGATTCCTGGTTAAAAAAAAAAAAAAAGATATAATTCAAAGTGTGTAGTGTAGACCCTAGTTATGGTTTGGTATGGTATGGTATGGTATGGTATGGCATTCATTCACTTTCACGTTCAAAATGAAAGCGTGGAGCCCTTGAACTTTCTAAAAAGACTTTGAATATGTGCCACTTGCAGTAGGAAATAGCTGTGTGGGGGTGATGTGACCCATGAGGAACATGCAAAATGATGGAGCTCTCATATTTGGACAAGGAATCGCTTGAAAACTATGAGACACGCAATGGTAGGGATGTGAAATGGAAGGTGGGCAAATATAACACATAAACATGTTACGTAGCTGAGTGAAAAGAAAGGGTTGGGGGGCAGGGTACCCCTTTCGAATTATTCCAAGAAGTGACTCTGGGATGATAAACTGTGCACAACCAAATCAGGAAACCAATAATGCAACAATATGAGGATAAAGGGGTAGCTTGAAAGGTGTATACCAACCCGTACATGTCCCTGAGCCAATTAGCATGTGGCCAAAGTGGAGCTGTTCCGGCATTAATTCTGTGTACCCATTTGGGACGAGAATGGAACAAAAAAATAAAAATGAAAAACCTGCAAAGATTCTCTCTCACTGAAAGGAAAAAAAAAAAAAAGAGTGAGTTAATTTTTTTGAATTTTTTGGCTTCCATTGTGGTCCACCTGGTCACCATCAATTTCCGGGTAAAAGAGTGGCACCCACTTACAGAACATTTTCATGCTACCAAATTCTCAACTATATTCTTTGCAGTCTTCAGAATAAACAGCAATGCCAAAATTCCTCTATGTGCCATCCATGTGCAATTGTGCACTCAGTGCCATGTGCTTTGATATGTGTATAATAGTAAATAGTAAATGCTTAGCAGCTTCTCTCATGGCCTTTTATGACTCCAAATGAATAATCAGTTATCTTATTTATTGGGACACATTAATTTGAAGCCCAGAACATTATTAATGAAAGGGACTAAACAATGAAGCAAGGGCTTTGCTATTCTCACCCCCAATTTGCTATTTTCACCACCCACGTGGGTGGGTTTTTGTTGATTTTCCAAAATATCCTTGTACAACGGAATCACGATTCCGCTGTACACTATACAACGGAATCACGATTCCGCTGTACACTATACAACGGAACCGTGATTCCTTTGATAAGTGTATAGCGGAATCGTGATTCCGTTGTGCAAGAGGTGGAAAATAAGTGTACAACGGAATCACGATTCCGTTGTACAAATTTGTTTCACCCCCTTACAAAACGGAATTGCGATTCCATTGTACACTTATCAACGGAATCACGATTCCGTTGTACAATGTACAGCGGAATCGTGATTCCGTTGTACAAGGGTACAACATTGTACAATGGAATCACGATTCCGTTGCACAATTTTTTTAATTTATTCTAATTTTTTTTTAAATTTTTTATATTGAGTAATATTTTTTGAAATGTATAAATTTAGGTTTTAAAGACTTGGCCAAAATAAATATATCAAATTAATGCACATTGGTTGATGTATCTTATAGGATTCATATAGATAGTTGATTTTAAATAGTTGGCAAAAATCCTATATTTTGTTAGTGTTATGATGTTGCACATTGTTGTTGTTGTTGTTGTTGTTGTTGTTGTTGTTGTTGTTGTTGTTGTTGTTGTTTGTTCTATAAATTTTAATAGAGAAATCATTCGTTCTTTCATTATATTAACAGGCGCGCGCGTGTTGTTTATAGAGTTTACAAAGAAAAATGTAATAAACTGAAAAATAAACATCATTTATATAATAAAATGTATATACAAAATAAAAATTTATACAAATATAAAAAAATACATAAAAAATCAACCACCTCTGCAGCCACCGCCCTCGGTCCTCCTCCTCTGTCTGCGTCCTTGGCTGTTGCACCCAGCACCTAAGCCACCTTGTGCAATGCGCAATAGTCGCTGCACCAACTCATGGTCATGTGTGCCCTTAGGAATGACTCTGGTATGTAACAACCTTTCTGCAATCGCAGACATTATCCGGTACCAATCCTACATAAACAAAAATTAAAAATAATAATTTCAAATCGAAATAAATGTAAACAATTATGGAAAAAGTGTTTGCATTACATTATCTCACACAAGTAATCTACACCATCCAAAAACTTTGGCAGAGGGTCACCAGGCTGAGGAATGAGGTCGGACATACGTACTGGGCTCCGTGCTGCCTCTCCTTCCTCTGGCGGAATCACATATGGATGTGAATGCTCATAATACCACGCCAGGTAGTCGGAGGTGTAGGCCCATGTAGCATCCTCTGACACATGCTCGCCCAGCTACACTGTATGCTGCTCTCACTCGGCCTATGTCTGAATGGATGTCTCAAATGGAGGACGAGGAGGTGGTGGTGGAGGGATCCCCTGTACGTACCCGAACTGCCTCAAAACCCTCTCTGGCAGATAGGGTCGCATGTCTGTGCCACACCTTATGTGGCCAGAATAATATGTCTGCTCCAAGAAGGGTCTCTAAGCGGCAGCCCTGTATGCATCATCATATGGGGACCAGACGACATCCTCCATCTGCAACATATCCAGCAAACGCCTGGTCCCCCAAGCCTTGCCGGTACCCCTGGTCGCCTTCCATCTGGCAGCAAAGGGAAGCGAAGGGTCACAAGTGACAGGCTCCCATCCGCCAACTGATGGCAGATGTGCAAACGCCCATGCCTGTAAAATAAATAAAACAATTTATGTTAACATTTGTATTAAAAATTACACAAACAAATATGTTAACAACAAATAAATAATTTCTTACCATCAATAATGTCATACAACCCCCACACTGCTTGCTCTCCCGCAAGCTCGCATAGGAGAGATGGTCATACAGATACTCCCCAAGATTGCTGCGAGCAGGTGTACAGATCGTTAAGGTAGCAGAGGTAGAAAATGTTCACATGTGTGGAGCTCTTGTCGGCGAAGATGGTACAACCGAGCAAGTGCAACAAGTACGCCCGTGCGGCCCACACATATGAACCAGACTCCACATACCTCTCATATAGCTCTCTTAGCCATATGAGACGGACCCTAGCTCCTGTCGTGGTAGCAACATCAGCCTCCTCATCAGACAGCATGCCTAGCTCGATCCTCAGCAGCATCCTAATCTCAGCCTTCGAAAAGGCGGTCGCCTGGCCGGCAATCTGCAAGCCTGTAATAGGCAACTGCAGCAAACATGACACATCATCCAAAGTGATGGTCATCTCTCCAACGGGCAGGTGGAAGGTGCATGTCTCTTGATGCCACCTCTCAATAAAGGCATTGACGAAGCCTTTATTCGCGATATATCGCGCATGATAAAGGCTCGTCAAGCCAGACTGATCCACGTATGCCCGGACCTGTGGCTGGGTAGGATAGGGAATCAACTTCCCAGTGTGGCTGACCACCTTCAGCTCCTCCTGAGGCTGATGAATCCAAATATGTCCAGCAACGTGATCCTTGTAGGACCCCAGTAGTGTATCAACTGCAGGACCACCAGGAAATGACGGTCCAATGATCCGGCCAGCAAACGGGATCATCGCGGTTGCTGCCTGTGGCACGTCTGCCTCTGGCTGTGGCGGCACGTCTGCCTCTGGCTGTGGCTCATCGTGTTGTACTGCTCCAACAGCATGAGTATCCTCTGCTCGACGACGGCGAGCAGATGCTGTCACACAGCGCTGGTCTGCGCTGGATGGCTGGGCAGGCTGACCAGCATTTGCAACAACATCTTCCTCCAAAGTGGAGGGATCCTCTCGTCGATCGTACGAAACATATTCATACGAGCCATAGTAAATCTTCAAAAAATATAGTAAATTCCTTAAAACTCGATAAACAATAAATAAAGTCAAATACTATATAACTAAATAAACAAATAAATAAACAAACTTACAATGTAAATATAACACATTTAAAAATATAAATTTATCATTTAAAAAAATTTATTCAAAAAAAATTTATTCAATTAAATAAATATTTTAATATAAAAATTAAATATTAAAATAATACTGTAAATATTTAATACAAATATAATTAAATATTTTTGTTTTAAAAAAATTTACTTTACAAAATCAAAATTCAAAATTTAAAAATTCAAAATTAAAAAAAAATTCAAACAACACAACGGAATCATGATTCCGTTGTACTGCGATAAATTCAAAAAAATAAGCAACCACCAACCTGTTGCGAGGGAGAGACCGAGGAAAATGGGGACAATGAGAGGGAGAGATGGATGACAATGAGAGGAAGAGAATGAGGTGACTGAGGGAGAGCGATGAGGGAGAGGCAATGAGACGGAGAGAGTGGGGAAAATGGTGAGAAGAAGGTGGGTATGGGGGCGGGAAAGGTGAGGGGGTGGGGGGAAGAGGGTGAGGTGGGGTGGAAGGAGGACCGAGGGGTAAGGGGTCTTTTCCTGTATGTAGGGAGTGGGAATAGCAATTCAGGGGGTGAGAATAGCAAGGGCTATGAAGCAAATACACCCAAAGCAGGCCCAGAACAACAACAGTACATGTAAATGCAAAAGAAAGCACCGTTTGACTGTTTATATACTATCAAAACTTGGATTGTTCAAGGGCCCAACTATTTGACACCATCTTGTATTCTCTTCACCCATGGC
Source organism: Pueraria montana var. lobata (assembly GCA_026413185.1). NCBI lineage: Eukaryota > Viridiplantae > Streptophyta > Magnoliopsida > Fabales > Fabaceae > Pueraria > Pueraria montana. The sequence goes on from CM048656.1 coordinate 19,188,549, forward strand.
ACCCATTCCCTTCTCACCTTTCTCTCTCCGAATTTCACACTCCCAAACCCTTTGGTGCTCCTCTTCTTCCTCATCCCCCACTTTAGGTTTCTGTCTCATCTCCCTTCTCTCCAATAGAGCTCCTAAACCTCACCCCTTGTCTTCCTCTTCATGTCATTTTACTTTGGTAAGTTCTCTTGGGACGAAGCTCCAAAATCAGCTAAATTAAATAATGAGGAGTGCTAGCAAAACTCTCTTTCTTACTCACACCTTCCTATTGGTAAATTTATTAAAAACTACAAAATCAGGAGAGAGACTCATTATATGAGAAGTGAAACGCATCAAAATTTGTGATTTTTAATAAATTTCAATAAAAAAAATGTGTTAGAGAATGTGTTGCTAACATTTCTCTTAAATACATTCATATGGATATTTATTTAACGAGCTATGCATCTTATAAAAGTTATTAAATTATTAAATAAAAAATAAAAGTTAAACACACATAAAAATAAATTAACTACAAAATAGAAACTAACTTATGTTTCGTATTTTAACTAAAATACACAACAAAAATTAATTTCTATTGTGTAGTTAATTGACACATGGAGATGTCATCTTACAATATACAATTGAAACTAACAGAAACTAGTTTCTATTGTGTAATTACACAACGAAAATTAGTTTCTATCAAAGGTATTTTATAAAAAAAAAATACAAAAAAAGGTGGGCGGTGCGAGAAAGAAAAAAGAAAGTGTAAATAGCATCAAAAGAAATTTTATGGGCTCGTAGAAACCAAGCCCATCTATATGTAGCCAAAAATCTAAAAGAAAAAAAATAATCAAACTAACCCTTCTATCACCCCAAAAAACATAAAGGAAAAGAAGAAGTTCACCATAAGAGTTTGCTAGTCAGAGAGTATGCTATTGATGCATATTTTCCTTTCCTTTTTCAATAATATATATATATCTTTGGATTTGGACCATTTTGATACAGGAACATCTGATTTGTTTGCCCATCATGAAGGCACTTTAGTCAGGCTTATAACCTAGAACCATAAAAAAATGTAAATTGCTTCGCATAATCAGCATCACATTTTGCAATGACAAATAAATAGAATAGTTTATGCTAGATAACATTCCACCATGACAGCCAAAGCTATTCACAACATTAAACACATCTTACAATATATACAGATCTTCCGTTTAACACATTCTGCACTTTATAATATGGAACAAAACTATTCACAGCATTGGACACATTCTCCCCTTTATAATATGGACTAAAATTGTTGTTCAATTAAATAAACCAATTGTCCCGCTAGTTAAATCTTTTCACGTAGTGCAAGACACAAGATCTTCTTCAAGTCCATATGTATATATAGCATTCTTAGTCCTTTTAGATAATAATATAGAGACATGAAATTTCTCCTTGTTAAGACCATTATGATTTACGTAAAGGGAATGACACTTGTCTTGTTAGCTCAACCATTTATTTCCTGGAGTTTTGGGCGTCAGCAAGCTCCTTCATCCAGCTAACAAACTCATTGTCTTTAATGTTTGAAACACTCTTGAGACTTATGATATGTTTGGTTTGGGGAAGAATATTCAAAAGAAAAAAAGAAAAGAAAAAAGAAAGGTTTTATAAGTTGTTTAATAAAAAAGAACAAAAGACAAAAAAAAATACTTATACATAATGAAATAAATATCTTTAATAAAAAACAAGTTAAAATAATGATATTTTAGTCTTTTTATTGTATGGAATAACCTTTCCTTCTCTTTTCTTTCGGATTTTGATGGAATGCAAGAGATGTGGATTTGACTTCTTTTTTTTTTCATTGGGTAAATACTTATTTTGGTCCCTGAAAGTGTGAGGCGTTGATAAATTGGTCCCTTGAAAGATGGAAAATTCGAATTTAGTCCCCAAATGTACAAAAAGTACGACAGATTAGTCCTACCGTTAATTCTCCTCCGTTATCTCAAACGTTCGTGCATATGTGGCACCTTTGGTGATGACATAGTAGCTGACGGTTGCCACGTGTCATCTACATGGCTACCACGTGTCCAAAAGTTGACTTTTCAATTTAGTCCCTGAACTTAACCATTTGCTGACATTTTGGTCTTTGAACTTAACCACGTACTGTCATTTTGGTCCCTAAAAGTACTTTTGAATTTTTAATTAAGTCTCATGCTACATGAAATTATTAGTATAGTCATCACCATATCTCCTTACTTCCATTTCACATCCCTCATATTTTTAGCTTCCTCTTCCGTACTTTGTAGTTTATCTTGACTTTCACATTCACCATTTGCATGCAAAGTTTGTCATTTATTCAACCAAAACATCAATTCTAATAGGAAAATAACACAAAAACATCTTAAAAAAACTATTTGATTTTTTTTCTTAATAAACATTGTCTAGCTTCTTTAAGAAGTTACATTTTATTCAATTGAAAGTTTTCAAATAGCTTATTCAACACTCTCAAGTAACCATTACATTTAAAATTCTTTGATGTCTATATATACCTTGTGATAGTAGTTCATTAAAACAACTTTTGTGAACAACGATGTGAAAACTTCAAAGAATAAAAAAAATAGGGCAAGATGTACTACACTAGCCCCATTGAAAAGGTATGTAAGGAAATTGTCATAACACTTTTTTTTCTCCCTTTTGTGATTTTCAAGTTTTTTTTTACATGTCTTTCCATGATTAATGTTATTCCATAAAATAGATTAATTAATTAATTAATTAATTAATATAACATTCTACACATATTAATAGCATATAAGATAATAACTTGATTTGGATAAAAAATTTGGTTTGGAACCTTATAGAATATTGTTAACAATGTCCTGGATTTAGTCACTAACTACTACTTTATAATCGCTCATAAATTAGTTTCATATTTATAGTATAATTTAAATGGTAGAATTGGTAAGAGAAAGGTGAAAAATATGAGGGGTAAAGAATATAAGCGAGGGAATATGATAATGTCTATGCTAATAATTTACATGTAACATAAGACTTAATTGAAAATTTGAAAGTGCTTTCAGGGACCAAAATGCCATTACGTGGTTAAGTTCATGGACCAAAATGTCAGTAAGTGGTTAAGTTCAGGGATTAAATTGAAAAGTTAACTTTTGAATATGTGGTAACCACGTGGATGACATGTGGCAACCGTCAGCTGCTACATCATCACTAGAGGTGTCACGTATGCACGGACGTTAGAGATAACAAATGAAAGTTAACGGCAGGACCAATCTGTTGCACTTTTTGCACATTTGGGGACTAAATTTGAATTTTTCATCTTTCAGGGACCAATCTATCGGGGCTTCACACTTTTAGGGACCAAAATAGATGTTTACCCTTTTTCATTCTTGCTATCAAACAATTGAAGGATAATGAATTTTTCTTTTTTTTCCCTCCATTTACCTTCCTTCCTTCCTTCCTTGTTCACTTGTTCCAAATGAAGCTTTGGTGTCTGTACCAAAAAAAAAAGTTATTGTACCAAAAAAATGAAGCTTTGGTGTGTGTTTGAAAAATCATTCTTACTAATGTAATGAACAGTGTACTCGATGATAGGCAAGATATGCTTCTACATCTCCTTCTTCAAAAAATATGAACGTTCATTTTGGATGCTCAAAACGGTAATCAAAACACAATATTAAACATTCTATTGTCAACTTGAAGTGTGTCTAATAAAACTAAAAAATACCTAGCTTAAAGTTTAAAAAGAAATTAAAAACTAAAAACTCGTATGTTAGGGGTGTATTCAATAAGGATTTTAACAGACTTTTTTTGCATAAAAAAATCATGTGGATTTTAAACGATTTTGTAGGAATGTAATGACTTTTAAGATTTTTTTTAAAAACTTTTATAATTAGAATTTTGTAGTTTGGATTTTAATGGATTTATAAAATATGAATCCATAGGATTTGAAAGGACTTTATGGATTTACAAAATTTTAAAGGATTCCATGAATTTTTAAGAAAACATTCAAAATTACTAGAGTCGATGAAAAAGATAACAAATAAATGATAAGATTTAGATAAAAAAAATAAATTCAATATAATTTTTTTCAATCTTTCTCTATCTTTTTCTCTTTTTTTAAAATTGAAAGCAATAGTCTCAAGAGTAAATTACACAGACCCCCCCTGAGTTTTACATATATTACATCGACACCCCTGCCTTTTTAAACCATACAAAAAAACTTCCTATTTGTTGGTTCTAAATTACACGGACCCCCTGAGTTTTATTTATATTACACGGATCCCCCTTGAGTTTTACTTATATTACACCGACACCCCTGCTTTTTTGAACTATAGGGGGTCAAAAGTAATGTTTAAAAAGGCAGGGGTGTCGGTGTAATATATGTAAAACTCAGGGGGGTCCGTGTAATTTACTCTAGTCTCAATGTTAGTAGAAAATGTCTTCTAATACTTTGACTTGATTGTTGGTCATGATGAGCTATAACTCCCTCCATGCTGAGATCTACTCCTCTTATGACAACTTAATTTTTTAGCGGAAACCTTCGAACCTAAGGGAATGAGATGGTGGACTTGGTTAGATGATGTAGGTTGGTAGGATGGTTCGTAATGATTTGGCGGTATTAACGTATCATTGTTACAATCATATGAAGAGCGTATGTAGGATTAGAAGAAAGAGATGACCAATTGCTCTAGCAATATTACCACCATTAGAGAGAAAAGTATGCGTGATGATGAGAAAAAGAAAAAGTATAGGATTTTGATGTGTGTGGTATTTATACATATAACTAAAAAGTAGAAAAATCCCAAGAGTTTACAAAAATCCCAAGGGTTTAGGCAGGATTGTTTGATTTGTGTGGTATTTATACATATAACTAAAAAGTTACACAAAATCCATCAAAGTCCAATTTACAAAACAATCCATCGAAATTTGCTTGATTTTGAATACCAGATGACTTTTTTTAAGTTGTAAAAAATCTTGATTGAATATCACCGAATTTTGTTGTCATAAAAAAAAATCTTAAAAGTCTTGATTGAATACCATAAAACTTTTTTATCTTCTTTAAAAATTCTGATTGAATATCACAAGACTTTTTTATAAAAAAAAATCTTTTAAAATCCTTCTAAATCTTAATTGAATCTTAATTGTTTAGTTTATTAAATTAAAATATTTGATAAATTTAAGGTTAAATTATTCCACATATCTTTAAACTATTTGTCAATTTAATTTCACCTCACAACAATAACAAATGGGAGTTGCCCATTGATCCCTTTGTTAAATTAAATGTTGATGGTAGTTTTATCTCATCCACTGGATGTATTGGAGTGGAACGTGTCGTCAGAAATGCAGTTGGTAGATGGAAATTTGGATTCTCAAAAATGACGGGTGCAGGAGACTCTTTACTTGCTGAATTACTAGCTCTTAAGACAGGACTGCAAGCTAGTTGGAATAAAGGATTCCGCTGGATTGTTTGTGAGACAGATTGTTTAGAAATCTTCAACATTTTCCACCACTGGAAACTAGAAGAGTTTCATTTTCATAAATATAGTAACATTCTTTGGGAGATTCATGAACAAATGCTTCAATGTTGGCAATGCTCTTTGGAACATATCTCGCGGGACCAAAATGTAGTTGCAGACATGCTAGCTGGTTGGGCTACTCATAAAATTTCCTGGACTCGTGAATGGGATGATCCGCCTGATGATATCCTACCTCTTCTAGGCTTTGACTTAGCTCATGCTTCTTAGTTTTTTGTTTTTAATTCCTTTCGTACAAAAAAAAAACTATTTGTCAATTTGTGTTAAATACTAGGAGGAAGAACTTTGTCGCTCATAGTGATTTTATTTGGCTCGAACATGATTACCTCATATGAAAGATACATGTGATCTAAAAAAAAAAACTATTTGTCAATTTTTAATTAGTTTCTTAAACTATTTTTTAATTGGGTTCATATTTCTTAAACTTAGTTATTTTTATCTGGTTCTTTCATGTCTAAATGTTGCCATAGAAACTACTTGTTTAAGTCAGTTGTGTGAGTTTGCTTGTTGTAGAGTAAAGCCTAAAGAAACTTGCGAAAACACCAATGTTCTCAAAACCGGACCGGACCGGCCGGTTGGACTTGTTCGACCGGGAACCGGTCTGGTGACCGGTCCGGATATTCTATAAAATCGGAGGACCTCGGAACCGGTGAAAACCGGTCAAGAACCGGTCAAACCGGACCAAAACCGGCCAAAACCGATCAAGAACCGGTACCCAAAATCGGTTTGAACCGGTATTTTTTATTTTTTTTTAATTTTTATTTTTTTTCATTTAAAATTTTAAATTTAATATAAAATATTTTTAAGATAAATAAAAACACATATTTAATAAATATCTCAAATAGTTATAAATTATTTTATCAATTATTATTATTATTTTCTTGTAAAACACATAATTTGCTCATTTATATTAATTTTTAATTTTTTTATATCTTGATTTTTGATAATTTTATATTATATTAATTTGTCATTTTCTTTCTTTATTCTAAATGCAAATTGGTTATTGTTAATGGACATTATTTTATTTTATTAAAATTTGAACTTAAGTATTATGATATATTTAATTAAACTTTTATATATTTTTTGAATGTTAAAATCTTGTAAAGTGATGTTTTAAGTTTTATTATAGTTTTTAATGTTATAAAGTTATGTGATATTATATTTATTTAATATTATTTTATAAATTATTTTATTATTACTATTTTATTAATACCGGTTCAACCACGGTTGAACCATTGAACCTTGAACTAGTGTCTTGACCAGTTCAATGACCGGTCCGGTTTTAAAAACATTTCATAAATATAGTAACATTCTTTGGGAGATTCATGAACAAATGCTTCAATGTTGGCAATGCTCTTTGGAACCTATCTCGCGGGACCAAAATGTAGTTGCAGACATGCTAGCTGGTTGGGCTTCTCATAAAATTTCCTGGACTCATGAATGGGATGATCCGCCTGATGATATCCTACCTCTTCTAGGCTTTGACTTAGCTCATGCTTCTTAGTTTTTTGTTTTTATTTCCTTTTGTACAAAAAAAAAAAAACTATTTGTCAATTTGTGTTAAATACTGTGAGGAAGAGCTTTGTCGTTCATAGTAATTTTATCTGGCTCGAACATGATTACCTCATATGAAAGATACATGTGATCTAAAAAAAAAACTATTTGTCAATTTTTAATTAGTTTCTTAAACTACTTTTTAATTGGGTTCATATTTCTTAAACTTAGTTATTTTTATCTGGTTCTTTCATGTGTAAATGTTGCCATAGAAACTACTTGTTTAAGTCAGTTGTCTGAGTTTGCTTGTTGTAGAGTAGAGCCTAAAGAAACTTACGAAAACAATACTTGAGTTGAGTAAAGCCTAAAGAATTTAAAAGTATTTTTTATTTGAAAATAATAGTATTTTTTTTTTTCTATTTCATTTAATTTAATTTTGTTAGTGTTGGAATTTGCAAAATACTTCCCAAATTTTAATCCAATCATAACCTGACTGGTGGAACAAGCAAGCAAGCAAGCAACACACCCAACCCACAACACACACACACAGTGGTGCCCTCCTATCACTGTTGTCCCTGAGAGGGCAAGTGAGGTTGGAGCACACACACACACACACAGCAATTGCAACCAAGAAAAAAAAAAACAACCACATTCACTTGACTCCACTTTGACTTGCCACTCCCCACACCACAATGTCCCATTTCGTTTTCAACAAGGGTGATCCCGTTGAGGTCACCAAAAACAACAACAATTTCTACTACCCTGCTTCAGTAATCCGTCCCCCTTCCAAGAACAAGAACCTCGTCTTCCTCGAATACCTCACTCTCTTCTCCCCTTCCCCCCCTAAACGCCTCCGTGAATACGTTAACGTCGCTAACGTCAGGCCCAAGCTTCCTCTCCAGCTCAACCCCTGGTTCAAAAAAGGTGACGCCGTTGATGCCTTCCGTCAAAGTCAAAACGCCTGGTGCCCCGCCACCGTCGCCGACATTCTCGAAAACTCCAGCTACCTCGTCGACTTTCACGGCGGCGATTCCGCCGTCGTCCACCACTCCGCCCTCCGCCTCCACCGCAATTGGGTGCGTGGGAACTCGGTCCCACCTCTCCCCGCACAGGTTCGCTTTTGCAAATTGCAGTTCCCACACGTGATCACTCCCCTTTTACTTTTCTACTAATAAGTAATAATAATTTCCCCTTTTATTTTCCTAAATAAAATAATTAATTGGTTTGACAAAGATGATGCACTGTAACACTGTTCATTCATGCTAATAAATTACTACTAGTACTTGTTAGTGAATAATTTATGGGTCACATTAGTCCCCACATCTGGGATCTTGGAGTTGGTGAATAATAATTTATTGATTAGTAGGATACAAAATTTACAAAAATGATTGGTGGACCAAGACACTATTTGACACCAGAGAGAAATTAAAAAGAAATGATGAGTATTTACATAGTGCCAAGAGTGAACATCACTACTTGACTATTTATTTAATTTTTTTATTACTAATCTTTCAAGTTTATATTCAGCTTAGCTACGGCAAAATTGAATTATACGTTGTGGTCTTATTGTTTGAATTACTTATTAGTTACATCATTACATGTTACTACAACCAATAAAGTGAAATAAACGATTGGGTGTGTTTGATTTGAGTACCGTCAATCTTTGTCATCACTTTGCTGCATTGTTAGTGCAAGGAAGTATACTAATGAAGTTGTGTGTCTTTGCATGAAACCTTTACACGTGCCTTTATTAAACTGCATAGGAACACTTTGTGGTAACAAACATATTAAACTGCATTATTTACTGTTTTCATGTTTTTGTAAAGAGCAGCATTTTTTCAATGGCAATTACAAGTTCAAATTGAACACACGCAGTTGTATTGGATGCTTGCTAATTTGCAGAAACTTGAGTTGCAGTTGCACGAGCAGCTCCCTGAGAAGGAGATAAAGCCTGAAAATTTAAGGTTTAAGGTCAAATACAGCAGGAGACCACTAAAGGGATCAAAGTTTAAAAAAGGGATAATAGTGGAAGTCAGCAGGGATGACAAAGGTTATAAGGGTGCTTGGTTTCTTGCTACTATTGTTGATATAATAGGAAAAGACGGGTTTCAAGTAGAATATAGGGACCTGAAAACCAATGATGGCACCCAGCTCTTGAAAGAAGAAATTGATACAAGGTTTATTAGGCCCTGCCCACCTGAAGTTTCATTTGCTGGCTCTCTTAAACAGTTCCAAGAAGTTGATGCATGGTATAATGATGGGTGGTGGGAAGCTGTGGTTCTTGAAGTACTAAATAACAGAGAATGTTTGGTTTCTTTCATTCACAAAGATGTATTGAAAATTGAAACTTCTAAACTAAGGCCTCATCAAGACTGGTTGGATGGAAATTGGGTGGTGTCTTCCAAGGTAAATCACTCTGAAGCTTCTCCTTTTTATAATCAAAATTTTTATTCTGAAATTGCAATTGATATTGACTCTTCCCAAAATTGATTTAGGGGATAATAAAACTTCAAACACAAAATTGTCAAAATCTTAGATTTTTATTAGATTATCCTGTATCTTGTTATTTTAGATTATAAATCAGTTTCTGCAGAAGAGTTCTACCATCAATTGAAACTTGAGATTTCAATTGAAAGATCCCAAGTTAAACTTTGTAACAATTTCCAGCTAAAGGAACTTACAAAAACAAATCATCGGTGGCATCATGATCATGCTTAACTTGTTATCTGTTTGTGGTTGTCACTTGAATTAATGTTGTCTGTTTAGTTGCAATAAAATCGTATTCAAGTTCAATTCTACAGCAATATTTCCAGAATATAGTAACAGTTATAAATAACATAATATTATGTGCAAAAGTGTCATTTGGTTTCTAAATTCTCTTACATTTTTTTATTCTGTTTTTTGGTGGAAATGGATTTTAAAATATCAGAAATCAAGTGAGCTGGTAAAGAAGTTTGGAGATCTGATGCCTAAAACCAAGAATGTTACTGGAATTAAATTAGTCTTGAAACGTCAAAAGCCTAATGAGAGTTCAAAGAAGCCTAGAGATGTAACAGCAAGGACCACTAACACCGAAAGCAAATTTGTGGCACATTTATGTAAAGGTGCAAAGGTAGAAGTCAGAAGTGATGAAGAAGGCTACCAAGGTGCCTGGTATACTGCCACTGTTGTTGACTCTTTGCAGAATGGCAAGTACTTGGTGGAGTATTTGACCCTGAAAACTGATGACTGGACTGAACAACTGAAAGAAGTAGCAGATGCTTCAGATATCAGGCCATATCCACCAGATGTCATACATGTTCACCGCTTTGCAGTGCGTGAAATGGTTGATGCTTGGTATAATGAAGGATGGTGGGTAGGTCAGGTATCTAGTGTTCTTATTGGCTTCAAGTATAAGGTTTACTTTTGGCATTCAAAGGAGGAGCTGGAATTGGAGCATTGTCATCTGAGGCCTCATCAAGAATGGATTGATGGAAAATGGGTGCTTTCTTCTTTGGTATGACTTAACAACACATCCTTTGATTTATTAATTTAGCAAAGTAGTCTTTTATTCATTTAATATGATATGCTTGGTATAATTTATTGATCTTCATTGCCTTTATATTTACTTACTTAGTGAGTCCCCAGGCAATGCCCCTTTAATCCTGTTGCTGTGTGTGGAGTCCTTCTACTTGTTTCCCATATTTTAAATGTTATTTTTTAACTGTTGATCTCTTATTATTACTTTATTAGGCTCTATGAAGCACAAACACTCATCTTGCTTGGGGTATCTGAGTGTTGGACACATTTTTTGAAACCGACACAGTGCCACTTCCTCAACACCTGTACGGTAGTATGAAATGTTTTGGAACACTACTCACTTGGCATCTGATTAAAAAATTATTTTGTGTTGGCTCAAAGACATTATAAAAGAATATTCAATTTTTTTAACATTCAAAAAACGTCAGCTTAAAGTATTATATAAAATATTGAAACTATAATCCCTCTTAGTATTTTCTTTTTGTGAGACTTATTATCATAGGAAAAATGTAAAAAGCTTAGTAAGCTGTTTTGAGAAGGGAAAAATACCTTTCTCGAAAGATATAATTCATCTTCTTGTTTTGAGAATTTGTTTAAAGAAACAAAGTACTTAATGCCTCAGTATTTTTTTTGTGCGAGGCACATTATCATAGAGAAAAGGTAAATATGCAAACCTTGATCATCAATTTAGATATTGTTATGCTGTTTAAATTTAATTGTTTTTTAGTATATATATGTGTGTTTGTATGAATGTATGCATACATGTCCAAGTGTCTGTCCATGTCGATGTTGAAATCCATGCTTCTTAGTTAGGCTGCGATATAGTGGTTCCATCAGCATTTCTAGAGCAATGTCTTCATTTAAAGGTAACAAATAACTTCTCTTTCTTTTTTCAATTCTCTCTCTTGACTATGAGGTTTTTCTCCAATATAAGTGGTTTGCCTTTTCCTTTGGCTTTGTATTCGGAGAATTCATGCCTATCACTTTTTTTGGGCTGGGGGCACAAGCTTTACTTTTCTGGTCGTTGATTTTTTTTTTTTTAACATGAATCTTGATGAAAGAGTATTGTAAGTTGCGTAATTTCTACCAAATTAACAGATTCATGTGAATAATTCTGACAGTTACAGTTTGTGTTTAGAAATTTGTGGCATTATAATATTAAGCAGTGCTTGAACGAATTCTGAGTCAAAATATTGTACAATTGTAGTCTTAGCATGTTTAATTATTCATACTTCTCATCCACTGGTAAATTAATGAAACTTGTATCATTTATTGTTCCATTCACATATATTTGAGCTTTATTATCTGTTGTTGGCTAAACTTATTTCATTATGACTTAAGTGATTAATTTCATTACTCATTTCTTTTACCATGAGTTCAAAACTGAATGTTTTGGTTTTATTTGTTCATTATGGTTTCTTTTAGGGCTGAAGACCTGATCATTAGTGAACTACTTGAGGCTCTTCCTGTCACCTTGCTAATTCACTGGAAATGCTTTCTACTACCGTCACTCACTCACACCTCCTATGTGTGTATTTGAATTACAGTTAGAAAGTTAAGTTCAACTGAACTTAAATTTGTAAATCTAAGTTTAGTTAGAAGTAAGTTTAATATAACTTGATTTATGTTTGAATACTTTTATTCTAAAAGTACTTTTATCGAAATGAAACTTGTTTGGATATATTAATCAAAGTACTTTCAAATGTACAATTACTCAAATGGGTATAGATTTTATAATGTGATATTAATGTTATTTATTTTATTGTTTTTAAGTATATTAATATATTATTACTTTTTTAAAAAAATTGTTGCTAATATTATAAATTAAAAATATTTAGTTTACAAAAAGAATGTTAAAATATATACATAAAAATATAATTTTTAGGCTTGCTTTAACAGCTCAAAATAATCAAAACAACACCGATTGACTTAAAAAAAAGGTTTAAATATGTTTTTAGTCCTTGCAATTTAGTGTTTTTTTGCTTTTCGTCCTTGCAAATTTTTTTTTTTTGGTTTTAGTCATTGCAAATTATGTTTGTTTTGTTTTTCGTCCTTAAAGCAGTTTAGATAGCGCTTTGAACAGTAAAAAAAGCACTATCTAAACCACTTTAAGACGAAAAACAAAACAAACATAATTTGCAATGACTAAAACCAAAAAAAAAAAATTTTGCAAGGACGAAAAGCAAAAAAATCTTAAATTGCAAGGACTAAAAAGGTATTTAAGCCTAAAAAAAAATAGAACAACTGAATTAACAGTAAAAAAAAGAAAGAAGAAGAAACTAAAGAAGAGAGTAGTGGGCTGGTCCGCACTTATTAAAAATAGGTAACCTAGTTGCTAAAAGACAAGGCTGCAGCTCACGTTTTCTTGTGGTGTTGATGTCGCAAGCCTCCATGAGCATGGCGAGATTAGTGAGTTTTGTTGCTGGAACCAAGGCATTAGCAGGGGAGGTTCCAAGCCAAGCCTCCAATTTGTTTATTTCACGCAGGGGCAATGTTGTTTGATAAACTTCGTTGAAATTTAAAAAGCTTCCAGCCACATCCCGTTCAATGGAAAAGCAAGGATTTGTAGCTTTTGATTCAACCCACGTTCGCATGGTAATTACATTCAACTGAATGGTAAATGAATTTTCCAAACATGTAGGCATCACGTTCGATAAGGGGTGAACGGCCGTTTGAGCCTCCAAACGTGGAAACAAACACACCCTATATAATCCCAAATTCTTTCTACTGAATGCGTTTCCACTTAGCACTTTGTGGAGTTGAAATGTAATATGTAAATATGTGGAATATGTTGATATTGCTGATGTTCACCCAGGTGATAATTGCAAACCTCAACTTTCTAATTTTAGTCAGAATCCCAGTGACATTACTCTCGTACATGTATGTATGATGTTAATGTTAATACATTTAAGACCCAAAATCAAGAAAGTTCATGTTTAGGAACATAATGAATTGAGTATTTCTTTTTTTTTTTTTTTGGATTCATTTTTTTAATTCATAATCAATTGAGTATTTGTTTTCATTACTAATTACTTGACATTATTCTTCACTCTTCAGTCAATTACTGCTCCAAAAAAATCACATGTCAGAAAATATATATAATTTAAAATTGACTAATAATTTTTCATATTTTTACATTGTATACTTTCTAGCATGCTTACTTTTAAGTCTTTGGATCACACTTTTGGTTCTTTTCTGAATGGTTTAGGAAATTTAGTTTGTACACATACTTTAGCATGTTTATGAAATGATAGATTCGTTAGAGGAACAAGTTAGAGGAAAATTTAATGGTGTGGAGGCGTTCAAGTCTTCCAAGAACGAAAATCAAACAATGATAATGAAGGTGGTTAACGGTTATGCACTATTCATTGTTACTAACTCCCTTCTGAAAGAGATAAGAAAGTGCACTTGAGGGTAAAAAAAGATATACATTGTAAGAATTGCACGGTTGCACCTAATAGGTGGTTGAATGAATTGCAAGTTTGACGGATTTAAATCTTTTTGTCTCGTATCTCCTTTTTTATGTTTTTCTCGATTCCCTCACTCGTTCCATGCAAATACAGGTTACACATTACACATTTCTCTTTATTGCGTGAATTAGTTGGAACGAGACAATAAACACTTGTAAACATATTCTTAATGAAACAAACATAGATTAGCATATTGTTTTATGGATGCGTCATCTTTTTTTACAATATGTTTGGTTTAGGAGAGAAAGTTAAAGGTAAGAAAATGAAAAGAAGGAAAAGAAAAAAAAAAAAAAGGAGTTAAAAGTAGAATGATTTTTTACATGCTTTGATGAAAAAGCCAATTATGATTGTTCCATGGATGAGGAGTTCTTGATTTTGAGTAACCCTCGGCTTTTGTGAGCCAGTTGCTCTTAGCAAATAATTTAGAAGTTTTAACTTCCCGTATCATTGTTTTGTAGTTCTCTTTTGAGCTTTTGACCCTTTGAATACAAAAAAAAAAAAAAAAAAAGGAAAAGAAAGATAAATTTTTTCTTTCCTAAGATTGTACTCTGTTCGGATTTTTGAAATAATCGAATTAAACTTTGAATTTTTGAAAAATTGAATCAAATCGATTCATTTTATAAAAATGGTTTGATTAATTGAAGTTTTTTTTTATAAAGTGAAACGGTTCTTTTATAGTAACCATTAATAGAGATTGTAACCAACATTGGTTGGCACATGTGATAGCGACTTGTGTTCTTTAATCAAATAGTACATGGTTTGAAACCAAGTATTTATAAAGATTTGACACATGTTATCCGAACTTAGATTCACTATTTTATTTATAATGATAGTTTATAATAATAATGATGATTTATAATTCACAAATTTATTTATAATTTATAATGATGATACATATATAAAATATATGTGAATATAAAATTATTTAAATATATATTAATATCCATAATTTTATATATATATATATATACATATATAATATTGATATACATATCAACTAATAGATATTTCTGTAAAATTAAAAATATATTAAGAAATTATAATAATATAACAATTATAAATTTATCACCCGTGTAGACACGAATTATTAAATTAGTACATAACTAATAAAATTTAAAATAATAGATATATTACTGATTAGAGAGATTAAAATAATTAATGCCAATCATAATGTAAAAAATGCACTCTCTCAAATTTTTTTTTTATTAAGAATCAAAATTTTATTTATTTTTTTACCAAATCAAAATTCAAAGTGTAACAATGCGCTCTCATAATTCTCATAATTTTCAATGCAACTCAACTTAATCTTTAATAAAAATTATTTATTAATTCCTTAACAAATAGCCTAAGACATTGCATGTCCCTAAAAATATTTGTAAAAAATAATAAGAGTAATAAAAGTAATTTTATTAATTTTAGGTATAATTTAAAAAAATATATACATAATTAAAATAAATTTAATATTATTAATTAAATTAATTAATTTTCTTAATTATTGTAAATTAAACTAAATTGTCTACCAATCATCTTTTGGTCCGGGGTCAGAGACCACAGGTGTCCCCCAACCCACTAGATTATAGACTAATTCCGCTCGTGATACGTAACTGTCATTTGCCTAAAAAAATTTTGTACATAAAAAAAATTGAATACGAATTCTTCCGCTAAATGGATCTTCCTACCAACCATTTCACATTATGTTAGTTATATCATAATTAAATAATAATAATAATAATTTAAAAAAAAAAACAAAAAACAAAAAACCTCTCTCGGTCAGCATTCTGCATTTATCATATCATGTGCCCCCGAAGTTTACTCATTTCTGTCTACTTCTCATTCATCATATGGATCATGTTCCTTAGATCCCCTTCTCTATTTTCCTTTATCCCATTGTCCGAATTCTCATTCCTTCATATCTGAATCCTTAAGCTATAATCTGGATCCACCCCACCCACATACCTAGTCTTCCCTTTTTTGGGGTAAACGCTATGCTATGCTATATTACTTCAACATAAATATTCATTCTTGCGTGTGCGTGTGTATGTGGCGATAATAATGACGACTGAAATTCGACAATCCCCTATTATTTTTTCAAATGTAAACGGAAAATGAAAACCCATTTTTCCCCTTTCCATTCTTCAACCATCACAAACCCACCACCGCCCCAAAGTTGAATCCTTTCTGTCCCCACCCCATCAAGTCCAGCTTCATCGGATACCCCGAATTTTGTTCCGGTAAGCAAAAATCGAATCTTTGCCTTGTTCTTTTGGGTGCCCAGATTCTTATTTTCCTATAAAATCTGCTATTCATGATCTGATCGCGTATTTGAGGTTTTTCCGTTATGGATATTCGAGGAGATGGGATTTTCCCGGATGAGGTGGTTATTCAGATTCTTGCTAGGTTGCCTGTGAAGTCCGTTTTCAGGTTCAAAACCGTGTGCAAACTGTGGTATAGGTTGTCTTTGGATAAGTATTTCATTCAACTCTACAATGAGGTGTCTAGGAAGAACCCCATCATTCTGGTGGAGATTTCGGATTCGCCTGAATCCAAATATAGCTTAATCTGTGTTGATAATTTAAGGGGTGTGTCTGAATTTTCACTGAATTTCTTGAATGATAGAGTTAAGGTTCGAGCATCTTGTAATGGCTTGCTGTGTTGCTCTAGTATTCCTAACAAGGGTGTCTTCTATGTCTGCAATCCGGTCACTCGCGAGTACAGGTTGCTTCCCAAGAGTAGGGAAAGGCACGTGACTCGGTTTTATCCGGATGGCGAGGCTACATTGGTTGGCTTAGCCTGTGATTCGGCATATCAGAAGTTCAATGTTGTTCTAGCAGGCTACCATCGCACGTTTGGTCATAGGCCAGATGGAAGTTTCATATGTTTGGTGTTTGATTCGGAGTTGAACAAGTGGAGGAAGTTCGTTTCATTGCAAGATGACCATTTTACTCACATGAATAAGAACCAGGTTGTTTTTGTTAATAATGCTCTGCACTGGTTGACTGCTAGCTCTACTTATATACTTGTGCTTGATTTAAGTTGTGACGTTTGGAGGAAGATGCAATTACCGTATGACTTGATTTATGGAACGGGTAATAGGATTTATCTCTTAGACTTTGATGGCTGCCTGTCTGTTATTAAAATTTCAGAAGCATGGATGAATATATGGGTGCTAAAAGATTACTGGAAAGATGAATGGTGTATGGTGGATAAGGTGAGTCTGAGGTGTATCAGAGGAATGGTTCCAGGCATTTTCCCAATCAGTCAGACAGGTGAATGTGTTTTTTTGGCAACTCATAAGCAGATCTTGGTGTATCATCGCAAGACTCAAGTTTGGAAAGAAATGTACTCTGTGAAGTATAGCTCAACACTCCCATTATGGTTTTCTGCTCATGCATATCGCAGCACAATGTTCTCATGTAACTGAGTCATGGTGACTGCATCAAATAACTATTGTACATATATTTCTAGTTGCAAGTGTTTTATATTCATTTAAGCCATTGTTATTTGCTCAAGATATCATTTGTTTCTGGTAGTCATGTTAAAACTGTGATATTGGCTTTGCCATGGAAGTCCCATTATATTGCTTCACCGCTGTCTCTTGTAAATGAGGTGTGGCTTCAATAAATGGCCTTTGTACATACATTTCTAGTTGCAACTTGCAAGTGTTTGATACTCATTTGGTCGTTGTTATTTGCTGAAGATATTACATTTTTCTGATACAGTATCTTTATTGTAAAACTATTTCATTGACTTTGCCATGGAGGTCCTATCTCAAATATTTAACATCATCTAATTGATTTATCTGTTCTCTCACATAAAGTACAAAAAAGGTGAGATTCCTCTATCAAGTAAATACTGCAGATGTGGTAATTGTTAGGTATATTCCATGTATTTAATGTGGATACCTTTGCGGAGAAGCAATACCACAGGAGGAAGGCACCAGATAATTCCACTGATTAGGATTACTATATCTTTTTATTTAAATCTTGAATTATTTTAGTTTATTTTGTTTCTTTATATTTCCTTATCTTGATAAGATCTGCATATTAGAATCCCTGATTTCAGATCTTTAGCATTACTATTTTTTATTGGAATAATTGTTAGTTATTATCCTATTAATTAGGGAATTTTTTATTTTTTATTTTATTAATTAGGATAGTTGTTAGATACGATCCTATTAGGGATCTCTTTATTTTTTTTATCAATTAAATGGTTAGTTATGATTGGAATATTATCAAGAAATTATTTTCAAAAAAACCTGTGTTAGTCCAGGAGGAAGTGAGGAACTCTTTGAAGGACAAGCTCTTCTTGCTTTCACCATAGGTCTAAGAAGGAATCTTCTGTGTCTTGGACCGTGACTCTATCCTATGTGAATATTCATAAACAGTTGTATAGAAATATGATATATACCATGTTCACAGTATTGGCCAGTTACTTATTTATTCTACTTTGTGTTATCTAATTATCGTTTCAAGCTGAAACAGCACAATTTTAATATTCTGCCTTCACTTTTCACATGCAACTTTCCTCTTTGATATTCAAAACCTATAATTTTTCTTTTCTCCTGGTATGAAACTGCATGAGTACTGCTTCTTTCATATTAGACGACTTCTAGCCAGGGATGAGTTGAATTTATTGTTGGTACTAGGTAGCTATCCACACCCTCCTATTTTACATAGGCTAATTTAGCATTCTTTCTATATAAAAGCTTGTGTGCTTGTGAATAAAACACACAACACTGTGATTAGTAACTCCGCGCTCAGCAGCGGTTTATCATCACCGTTTAAGCATGCCTCCCATGCAATTTTATGCTCATAGGTAAACCACTTGCAGCTTGTTGCATGAAATAACATGACATTATACATATCTAGTATCTAACTTGTAGAGTCCAGACTATCAGCATTCTCTGTGACAAGCATGAAGCACTTTTAAAGGGCATTCTGATTGCACAGTTTTTTAATCTGATAATGCTGATCCAGCGATGAACATCAGCACTAGTTGACTAGGACTTGCAGATTGCACTTAGTTTGTTCTCCCTTGGATAATGGAGATGGTTGTTTGATCTTTTCACATATGATAACTCTTTCACATAAGTCGGATTCACATGTGATGATGTGACCTAAAGAAAAAAAAAATATTGATTTGTGCTTTTCCATAAATATTGTAGCCCATAGAGAAAAGCAGGAGTTTTGGTATGTATTCGAATACACGTTTTTTCTGTTCTTGTTTCATTTTTCATAAGAATAAGAATCTGCCCTATTTAGGATGTTGATGCTATGAATTTCTAACTCTAATTTCCTTTAAACTAGTCTAGGCCATGTTTTGCCGAATATGCAGAAATTTTATTGTTATGCTCTTTTTTGGGTTTTATTTCTCCTCCATTAGTCTTTAACCTCTTTTCGGGAGAAGGCTTAATTATACTATTACTGAATGCCATTTTGGTTTCACAAGTTTTTAGTTTCTCTACTTTTAAAGTAAGCAAATTCGGCCAGATGCTTAATTAGTCCATATCGTTTTTGGGTATCGTATAACATTTTGGACCTATCTGATTCGGCCCGAATCACAGTTAAGCCCATTTTCTTAGCACCAAAAGAAAGTAATGACTAATGAGACATTTTGTTCACAAAAAAGATGATGGTTATAGCATGGCATTTTGTTCAAAAGCATTGACTAGTTAGCATCTGACCATTATTAAGGTATATTGCAGTCAATTTCATTTTGCGTGATGTTTTGGTGTTTTTCTTGGAATAATGTAATACTCTCCCAGACTGAAATATAAGTAAAAAAAATTACATGTGTGTTGGACTAAAATATAAGTAAATTTTAACTAACTCTTTCCTATTTAATGAAACAATTTTCAAAATATCCTTCATTTAATTAAAATTTTATTTTCAACCATCTTATTTTTTTTTGTCTTATACAATTAAATGTAAGAGGTATTTTAAGAAATGAGTTAATCTTTTTATTGAGACTATCAAAATTAAATGATTCTAATTAACTTTCTTAAAGAGTATGATTCAGTTTTTTTTTTTTTTTTGCTTATATTTCAGAAGGAAGTAATGTATACTTCATACTCACTCTCTTGGCTCTGGACACTGACTTGGAAACTAATAATGGTCGTGGCCCCCTTCTTTCTTTAAAGGCAGAGGATTTGGTCAAAACTCAAAAGCTCACTCTATACCAACAAAACTCAATATTCACGGGTGGTTGTGTGCAATGGATGCACGGAACGTCCAAATTTGGACACAAGCTACTCTTCACGAACAAAATACACATACAGTTATTTTTTGACCGGTGAAGTGAGACAAACCAAACCATCATATTTCACTTTGCTACCAAGTTGTTGTGGAAAGGACACAACATGATTGATCAACAAGCATTCTCAATGTTGGTGTTCTAACTTTATATTAGTGTAGCAAGACCAATAAAGTCTAAAACAATAGATAGATAATTGAGTCTCTTTGAGCATAATGATAAGAGTTTGATTTTTGGTTATGTATAAACTATAAAGAAAAAAAAAATTATTGAGAGAAGCAAACAAAATTTACTCAGTCTTGTTTAAGTCTTGAAAGAATGAATCTCTGACTAGCTTGGTGGTTATCCTTCAAGTACATGCAAAAAGGTATTAGTATAACAAGTATACAATATGTGGATAAAATATATTTTATACAACTTATTGTATAAAAATTAAGAAAGATATAAATGGAAAAATGAAAAATTAAAAATAATGAAACAATAAAATTGTAAAAAAAATTAAAAAAAAGTTCAAACAGTAGCATATAACAATCAAGGTGAAATTTTTATATTTATATTATTATATAGAGGAGAGATCAAATTATACCTGTGTAACTATTACACCATTCAATTAAAGTGATGATGTTTTCTTAAAATCCACTGTTGGATTGAAAGTTCCTTTCACATATATCTTATATACAAAATTTCATATTAATCCAAAATTATTTGCTACCTTATTCGTATAGATTAAAATTGACGTAATATAAACTTTTCAAAATGTACTAAAATATGAATAATTTGATTACCTTCTTATTGTTGTTCAATTTTGATAAAGTTTGACACAGACAATCTTGGTAATATATATATATATATATATATATATATATATATATATATATATATATATATATATAATTTAACGGTTAGATCGATAAAAATCACATTCTATGTCAAGTTATTAAATGGTATAATAGTTGTTTAAGTTATACCGATGTAATTTGATCCCTCCTTTAGTATATATTATATTTAAAAACAATAATAACAAATTGATGCACTTTTATATTATAACAATTATGATTTATTAGATAATAATGATGAAAGAATAAAATGTAAAAGGTTAGAAAAGATATAAATGAGAGTATTACAATTAGAATCACGATGAGACAATGAATCGAAGAAACTTTATATAATGAAAAAATGGGTTACTCTAAAGTTTATTTTGGAAAAATATTGGAAAACTCCTTTAAAAAAGTCTTGAAAGATATTATCTGTTTCATTTTGTGTTAAATTTAATTAGGAAACTTATTTATTTTCTTATATTTTAATGTTTTTATTTTATTTAATAAAAAAGAGAAATTGAAACTTTAATGAATCAGGGAACAAAAAGAACATTCTAATTTTTTAATAAAAATAAAATGTTGGACACGCTTTCATCATTAATTTACCTTTTTGTTACTCCTTCCGTTCCTTATTATAAACAAGAAAAAATTGATTTCACACTTATTAAAAAAATTAGTTAACTTTATTAAATTATGTCAATTCCAATGCAAAATCAAATCTTTTTCTTAAATTATCCTTCATTAGGACTTGATATAAAGCATAAACTTACTATTAAATGAAGAATATTTTGAAGATAGTCTCATTAAATAAGGCAAAAGTAGTTAAAATTTGTTTATATTTGAGAACAAAAAAATAATGATTTTTTTTTTGCTTATAATAGGGAATGAAGGGAGTATACTTTAGTGTGTAATTGTATACGCGTCTCCTTTGACATAATGGAAAAGTAACAACCTTGTTGTTTCAGCGTTTTTGCATTGGAACATGTAATTTTTGCGTTCAATGTAGGTGGAATGAGTATCCAAACACAACTTTATACTTTTAATTACCTAGCATTTTAATTCATGCGTTACACAAGTCAAATTTAGTACTATGTTAAATAATTTCAATAAAATTTAATAATTTTTGTTTGTAAGAGAACATTAAATATATTTAAATTATTATAATAATATAATAAGAAAAAAAGTGTATGTATTTACAGTGTAATTTTTTTTTTTACACTTTTATCCAATTAAAAATCAGCATACATAACAAATTTATTGACTTTTACGAAATCTATTTAAAAGTCATACATACACAATTTGTGGTTGATTGACCATGTAAACTTTACATTATCAATACATGACCATTAAACTTATATAATAATTGTTAACATAACAAACTCATATGTGGAAATTATATTCAAAGTATATTTGAATAACTTTGTTATACTATTTACCCTTTTAATTAAAAAATTCGAACTTCTACTTCATTTTGAAGTAAATTAAAGTGGAGAAAAGAGAGATGAAAAATAATAAATAAAATAAATAACGTAATAGAAAATAAAATAAAAATATATAAATATAATGGTCATGTTTGTTTTAATGTATTTTAAAAAAGTATTCTTTTTAATAAAATAAGTATTTTTTTTATATATTTATCTATATTATGTTTTTAAAAAAGAAGTTTCCTGCTTTTTTTTAAGAAATAACTCTTATTTGCTTCTTAAAAAAACATTTTTTTTCACTAAAAAATGATTTTTTTTCCTAAAAAATGTTTTTTTTCCTAAAAAAATGATTTTTTTTATCTAAAAAAAAATATTTTTTTTAAAATTACTGTTTTTTTAGAATAATATTTTTAAGTTTAAACAAATGGTCGAATAAACCTTTAATTAAGGAGAAAACTTAAATATAGTACTTTAGGTATTGTTTTTGCTGTTATCCAATCACAATTGGAGTTTTACCTTGATAGTATGTATATTAATGTCTGTATTAAAAGATTTTGTAGATTACCAAGGTAAAACTTTAATTGTGATTGGAAAACAGCAAAAATAGTACCTAAAGTATTGCACTCTCTCTGTTTCTAAACTATTGATGTTTTATCTTCTTATTTTTATTCCTAAACTCATGATATTTTACACATTTCAATGCTCATTAATTATTATTTTCTACATATACCCTATTCAACATAATATAAATTTTCACAACTTCTTTCATTATAGATATTAAATGATGATATTTTAGACTAAATGTATTATTTATAAGTAATATTAAATATTTCTTAAATTATGTATATTAATCTTAAACATCAAGAGTTTATGAACACATAAGTATATAAGTTTTCTCCTTTAATTAATTAGGAATAATGGACCAAAAGTTTAAAATTAATTAGCATGAGAAGGTGGGGACACGTGAATTAAGCAGTGTTTGGTTCGTTACATGGTATTTCCGTTTGCAATAAAGTGGTTGTGTTGAAAATGTGAGTAGTGGATGACACATTAGCCAGTCTTCGGTCAAGAAACAAACTCTGCACAAACACAAATTGTTATTGCACACACCTTCGTATCTCTCTCCCTCTCTCTTTCTCTCTATTCTCTTCTCAAATTCCGATTCTCTCTTTCTCTGTCACACACTCACAACTCACCCAAACACGATCCTTCACCTCTAGGGTTTTCGATGCTCTTCTTCTCGATTCTCTCTCATCGTCGCGCACCATAGCTCAAGGTATATATATATATATATATGTGTGTGTGTGTGTGTGTTCTTCGCCATGATCTCGTGCTTTTTTCCATTTCTGTTTCTCCTATGTGATCACTCGATTATTCCCTAATTATCCCCTATTTTTAATTCTGTTCACGTGGTGCACAAAAGTTATTTGTTTATTCCCACTGGAATCTGTGATTTTAGGGTTTATTGCTTTGTTTTCGGTATTGATGTCTGCTTGATTACGGCACGGTAATTTTGGGCTTAATCCTTCGTTTTCCTCTACTAATCAGGTGTTGGTACTAATGGAGTTTGAAATGGTGTGAGTTGGAACCCGCCTTTGGAGTAATTCCTTAAGGTGTTAATAGCTACATGGCTCGGAAGGGTAATCAGCAGAAGAATGGAGTGGACCGTCATGGATTGAATCACAAAAAAGGGGTTTCTGGTGGTGTGCTTCCGGGAATGAAAGGGCATGCTAAAGGAGGGCCCGTGAAGGTTTTCCCGGGAGAGGAACTCGCAGACGGCGATAGGCCTAGTGGTGTTTCGCAGCCTGCATGTGTTGCTAGTTCTTCAGGTGATGACTATAACAATGAGCAGAGGTCTGAAAAGACTTCTAGGAAAGAGAAGCAAGGGATGGCTGCAAAGCATGACCTGGAGGAGTCCTTGTCCTTTGAGAGTAATTCGGGGTATGCCAGTCTGAATTCTGAAGCTTCAACACAAGAAGAAGAAAATGGGACTTTACCTAGGAGTAATCAAGGTCAACAGAGTATGAAGAGTAGATTGAGCTGTATACTGGATAGTTTGCACCTGAAAAGTGTGGTGGAAAAAGTAGAGCTTGCCGATAATGTGATAATTAGGAGATTAAGGTTGTCAATGTTATCCATCTTTACAGCAGTTTTAGAGTGGCTAACCAGGCAGATTCCATTGTTTGTATCTCTTAGAACCATCATGTTTAAAGCCTGTCATACTGTCAGAACAAAGTTTGTGCAGGCATATCCTGTTGTTCTGAAGTGGCTCATGCATTTTGGAAACATAATGCTCCTATTATCAGTGTTTTGGTTGGACTGTGCCCTTCGGGGTGTTGATTCATTTGTGCGTATGGGTACAACGTCCTTCTTCTCTGTTATATGGTGTAGCATATTCTCGGTGATTAGTATGATAGGGATGATCAAGTTTCTTGCTATCCTGGTAAGCTCAGGTCACACTTGTCATTGCTTTTTATTATCTTCGAGTTAATCTGATGAAAAAAATCGTAATAATTGGAGTTTTTATAGTTACTATAATTAATTCAATTTTATCTTTTAGTTCTTTCTAACACACACACACTCCTTGTGTAGATGCACAATCTGCATTGTAGTATTCTGTGTTGATGAATCTCGTATATTTGCATTTAATCACCCTAGGAAAGAAAAGTTCAATGAAAAAATGTTCATTGAGCTGTTAGATTTAAAATCTATCCCTGTTGATGTACGTTTTATTGCTTTATGATTGCATTTCTTTTGATTTTTATTTTACTATCTTAAGATTTGCCATATTGGAAGAAGTTTCCAACTTTCCAGTACACTTGTTCTGATTGTTGCAATTTTAGGTTAAGATATGGTAGTGATAATTCAGCAAGAGGAAAGAAATTCGCATGGCAATGCTTCGTTTTGTCCAAATTAATAAACATTCGTGTGGGCTGGGAGTGTACATAACAAATTATAAAACCTAGTGTATAAATTGTTTCAGTTTATGCTGTTATACATAAGTTGAATCAGCTTGAGTTGCATTGTCTTGTAACTATTTGACATCTGAACCCCACATGTAACACACATGATAATTTGGATGAATTTAGCGAACATGATACTCTTAGTTCTAGGTATATCTCCTCACTCTTGTATTTGGGATGTTTTGTGCATTTGTTCATTCTATTCCCTTCCTGATGGGTCTTGCAATTTTTTTCTCTTCCTATGCTAACTAGCTTTTGTAATTGATCAGGGCTTGGCCGCCTTGATTGGATTTTTTCTTGGGCTCATGCTTGCAATTTTGGTAGTTGCAATCATTGGAGTTATTATCTTGTGGTTTTATGGTAGCTTTTGGACAACGGCATTTTTCATCATCCTTGGAGGTGATTTTGTTTGCCCTTCTGTTTACCTTTGAACATATTCTGTCAGTTTTTTATGTGTCCTTTTTCTATGGTAGTTGGGTATACATGTTACATGAATGTATGTATGTACATAAAATATATATTTATGTTGCTTGATGTATTTTCTTGCCAAACTTACCGAATCTTTGATTTTATTTGAAATTCAGGACTGGCATTTATGTTAAGTCATGAACGGGTGGCACTACTTATCACCACAGTGTATTCTGTCTATTGTGCATGGATGTATGTTGGGTGGCTTGGTTTGCTATTGGCTTTTAATTTAGCTTTTTTCTCTAGTGATGTTCTGATATACTTCCTGAAGAAAAACATAGATCAACAGAGTAGATCCAATCCTTTTGAGCAAAGAGCTGGAATGCATGGTCAACCAGGATTTAGTGATGAACCAACACATGCTTCTTCCTCTGAAAATGGACAGGGACCATCAGCAGATCGCAATGCTGGCATTCCTTCAACTAGTGGGGTTGATTCTGATGTAACTTCTGAAGATGAAGTTGTCCGTTTGTTGAACTGCTCTGATCATTATGCAGCACTGGGATTCACGCGGTATCAAAATATAGACGTTTCAATACTAAAGCGGGAATATAGGAAAAAGGTTGTTGTCATTCTCTAATGTCAATACTTGCACAGCCATGCTTTATTTTTTAGGTGTCTTTCTAAGATTTTGTATTGTTGGGAGTTATTAGTGGTTGGATATTGAGTTACTTGTAGGATGGAAATTTATTTTTCTTCTATTACTTAAATACAATCATTTTTGTTGCTTGATAATTCTCCTCATTGCTAACAACCTCTGTTTTCATTGATTATCAGGCAATGTTGGTACATCCTGATAAAAATATGGGTAATGAAAAGGCCGCAGAAGCCTTTAAGAAACTTCAAAATGCATATGAGGTGAGTTTTAAATTTTCATTCCCCCTGAAATTCAAGAGATAATTCTTCCCTAATACTTTATGGTTGTAATGATTTCCCAGATTCTAATGGATTCCTTGAAGCGAAAAGCTTATGATGATGAGCTAAGGAGAGAGGAGATTTTGAGTGTATTTCGTAGATTTCATGATGCTTCTCGTAAGGTATGATTTATGCATTTTTTTTCCAACTGTTAGTATCGTGGGAAGTAGAAAGGGCACTACTGATTTTGGGTCAGGAATCATAAGAATATTGACACATTGTGGTCAGGAATAATATTCATCAGTATTGGGGATAATAACCATGAAAAGGTAGAAGACTAAGTAAGGATGAGCATTCATTGTTCATGAATCATAATAGATTAGTGAAGTGTTTCTACTCTGGTCATATATATATAAAACAATGGAAATATGGAATTGTAATGACCAATGTTTTAATGGTGATTTTAGAAGATTTGTACATAATTACTCTGATGTGTAGTCATGCATGTATTTTTCTTTATCTGGAAGGGGCAGTTTGCTGTCTCTTGCCTGTGCTCTGTAGACTCTGCAGACTATTTAGAGAACCTTGTAATCTATTTTTTGATATAATGTATTATTCTCTTTTCTAATTTTGGCTGTGAATGCAACTGATTTGCCAGAATGGTAGGCATGGACTCTTTCCTTCAGGATTTGCACGGTCTGATGCAGATAGCGAGGACCCATTTGGTGATTCAAGGCGAATAGCCTGCAAAAGGTGTGGTGGCTTTCATGTCTGGATACACACCAAGAAACAAAAGTCTCGGGCAAGATGGTGCCAGGTTTCTTCTTAATCTTTTTTGTTCTCAATGAAGCCTAGGTTGCATGCTTAACTGACAGTTGGCTAAGTATATTTATAATTGTAAAATATTTGCCTGTATTCTGTCTCTTAGCATGTAAAGAGAGTATTTTTCATATGTATCATGGCACTAATGTTTTTACGTTGGGGTTTTTTGTTTTAAAGGATTGCCAAGATTTTCATCTAGCTAAGGATGGTGATGGATGGGTTGAACAATCTTCCCAACCATTTCTTTTTGGCTTATTGCAGAAGGTGTGAATCAATGTACCATTCTGAAAGTCTTATTGGAGAATACCTTATAACCTGTAGTTCAAATTTTATGAGCCAATTCCTGGTTCTGAGATACACAATCAGAATACAATTTTGCTTAATAAGTTGAATTGTTTTTACTTTAGGTCGATGCTCCTTCAGCATATGTGTGTGCTGGTAGCAGGATATATGATGCCACTGAATGGTATATCTGTCAGGTAATTTAGTTTTTTTATCTTCATATTTTGATCTTATTTCATTTAAGAACTCAGTTGTTGTTAGGTGTGTGTTTGACATGCTGGAAAGAATTTGTTTCAGCTCACATAAGATACCTGGCAGGATTGTCTGTTTGAAAGAAAAAAATTATTCTTTAATATTGCAGCATAGTTTTGTTCTGATTTTACTAACTAAAGTTTTTAAGTGCATTAGAGGATTTATGTGATTGGCTTGCGGTGTCTTTGATTATTAAATAGACCACTGACTTTGCAATGTGGTGTTTGAACAAGGAATTGAGAAAGAACTGTTTTCTCTAGGGATGCTATGTGAAATATTGATATAACATTTCTCTAGAGTCTAGATACGTAATCTCTATTTTAGATTGTCTGGTTGTTCACATGGTTCACGCTACAAGGCATTAATGATGAACACATTTATTGCAGGGCATGAGATGTCCAGCGAATACTCATAAGCCAAGTTTTCATGTGAACACAAATTTAATGTCCAAGCATAATTCTGGCAAAGGAACTAGTTCTGGTCAAAAAGGTGGGCGTATGCCAACACCTAATATCGAAGAAACCATGACTGAGGAAGAATTCTTTGAGTGGTTACAGAATGCAGTACAGGCAGGTGTGTTTGACAATTTTAGTGGCACTGCAACAGAGAGCCCATCTACCAAATCTGGAAATGGGATGAAAAGTCCTGGCAGTAGTGGTGGTGGTGGTGCCGGTGCCAGTGCCAGTGCCGGTGCCAGTAGCAGCAAGAGAAAGAAAAAGGGAAAAAAAGCAATGGTGATGATGATAACCAGATCATGTTATATCTCATTATGGCAGTATTGCCTTGAGCACTTCCAAGGCTTGAAAAACATGTAAGTTTCAAAGCCGCTATCTGTTAATGAAGCCCCAAAAATTGAGTTGGAGCCACATTGTACAGCGTTATTTTTCTCAAAGTGTAGATTTTGTTGTCCAATAAATTTTTTGGTATCCCTTTAGCCTTTTTAATACAGCCTTGTGCCAATGATCCTTCTGCGCATGATTTTGCTGCTCAAGATGCAATCTTGAGCAGCAAGGATCAAGCTGGGTGAATCATGGACCTATCTTGGCCAAAGGAACACTTTAATGGTAGACCTAAGACAACAAATTGTATCAAGCAGCAATTTTCAACAGCTATAGCATATAGATACCATCCTAGTACCTCCTCAAGTGACACCGATGCCCCCTGACATTTACCGGGTTTTGGTTAAATTCATAATTGTGACTTTCTGGCGGTTAATTTAAACCTTTAGTTAATTCAAATAATACATATAATGAAGTAATAAATTATTGTGGTTTGCATGGTATTGAGTTTTGCTAAATATATGAATGCTCATGCAAAAAAATGTATTATTATCACCATAAATCCTTATGCTTTTGTGGTGCGGTCAAATATGAGTTAACAGACAAGGATACTCTGGTAAAAAAAAAATGGATCATTATTTTGCTTTAATTTTTTAAAAGAAAAAACATTTAAATTAAATATAACTGATTTTTAAGAAAAAGCAAAAACTAAAAAAATAATTTTAATGCTTTTACTATAAAAACTTTTTGAAAAGAAAAGAAAAGGCCATAATTTGATTCTTGCTTAGAAGAAAAAAAAAAAAGCCATAATTTTTTTTTATGCATCAGAAAAAAAAAAAAAAGAAGCCATAATTTGATTCTTGCTTAGATGAATGTAGATTTGTCCTAATAGGTTAGGTTTTTATTTTGGTGAATGATCTTATAAAATTTTCATTGATCTTTTTCGTGAATGATTTTATGGTATTTTATTTAAATAATTGATCGAGACGATTTAACCTAAATCAAGTCTTAATAATTGAGTTCTGATAAAAAAATATTTATAATTTATTTTATTAATTTAATATTACTTTATTTTGGTTGTTTCTCAAGTTATTTTTACATTAGATAAATATATAATTTAATTCAGAAAAGACATTGCTTGTGTTGTTTTATTCTTTTAAAGATTTAATTATTTATATTATTTTCTAAAATTATCAATTTGTTAACAAGTTCATCTGGAGATTAATTTGTACAGACGAAAATTTGGAAGTGCTGTATCATCTGGACGTGAAGTTATTTCTATATTTATTTAAGATTAATTTCATTCAAATAAAAAGCAATCAACTATAGATTCAAACCTTTCTCTTCTGAAAAAATGTATGTTACTTGTGGATTTATTAGTATTATTTTTCAAAATAATAACGAAAAAACGGGAGAAATGATAATTAATTTTTTATTAAATGATATTTGAAAATTATATTAATTTTCGACTATTTCAAATTAAGTTGAATATATTTATTTAAAAATAAAACTGTTTTAATATATATAATTTTAAATTTAAATTTAAAACCTTAAATTAAATTTCGTAAAACATAATCAATATTTGTTTAAGTCTCGTACTTTTTAATAAAAAAAATACACAGTTTAGTCAAAATTTATATTTAAAGCTAATTTTGACACACATTTTAATTGTATTAAAAGATTAAAATTAATTTTACTCAATTTAAAAATAAATATACACCCTACCCACCATTGATAAATTCCGTTTTACAGTGATTATTAAATCCATAATTATACAGATATAGATACAGATTATGTGTCCAAACAAACAAAACGAACCTCATTGGGTTAAACGATAAATTTTGAAGTGCTCCAGCTTCTCTTGATGGAGACACAGTCACTACTCCAGCTTCAGGGTTCATTTCCTTCACCCTCTTATCTCTTCCCTAAGCTTTCAAAAACCACGATGATGACAGCCAACTGCGTTAGATTCAATTTCAACTACAACCCATCCCTCATATTCGCAAATGGCTACCCTTCTTCTTCTCTTCAGAATAAGCCCAGAAAATCAGCATCGGTGATTGTGAGTGCCCGCAAGAGAGACAAGAAAGAAGATACCCATAGCTCTGTACCCAAACCCGACGAGGTCACGGGTTTCTTCCCCGAAGCTGTGCTCCTTAAAAAGGTCACTTTTTTACACACACCCTCGTTTTGTTTTTCTTTTCCCCTCTCAGTTACTGCAATTTTTCATGGGTTTGGTTTTGAGGGCATGATATCCTTTTGAAGATTCGTTCAGCTCAAACATAGGTATTAGTTAGAAGGGAATGACACTAGTTATTGCGGAATTTAGTTAACTGTGTTTATTCTTTATGAGATGGGTTTTCTCTTCGATATTGAATTGAGTGGCTTTTTGAAATTTCAATTTTCAGAGAACAGTTGAGGAAGAAGGGAAGCTTCTCCCGGAGTTTGAAGATGCTGAAGAAAGTGAGTGGTCGTAATTCAGTTGTTCAATCTGTTTCCAAAGGCTAAACAGTTATGGATTACTGTGCTGACATTATTGGTTATTCCTTTTAATAGTTTTTAATTTTGATTTACAGGACAACTCTTTGAATCGCTGATGCTTGAGCTGGAAAGTGATACGAATGTTGAAATACGTACGTAGATTCTTTCTCCTTTCTGTTAGAGAAGATATTTTACTATTGCATTAATGTGATTTTGTAGAAGTAGGAACTTTGTTACATCTCTTTTGTAATTATTTTATTTGTTTGTGAGTTGTCAAGTCTTGTGTGTATATGGTTGTTCAAATGGCAATACTGTGATGAATCATCACCCTTACGTGCAATTGCGCACATGTTTTCCCTAAACAATTTAAGATGTCATATGGCTTCTTATTGTAGCTACCTATCTTCTGCCAGTACATAGTAAAATAAAAGATCTTGGTGCTAATCTTTATCTATATCTCAACTGCTCTATCTCACAATACTCTGCTTCTTTATCTATGCAGTGCGCCACTATGAGGTTATGTACTTAATTCATGAGAAGCATGAAGAAGAGGTTGCAGCTGTCAATGAGAAAATTCAAGGTAATCTTTCATGGTTTACTTTATATCATTTTTTAACTGCTCATATTCCCCTGATGCCATGTAGAATGAGTTCTATAGCTTACCATTTCTATCTGCAAGTCACGTCCTACTGTAGCCATCCCTAAAATGGCTAGATGGTGAACAGGCGGAGGCATGTGGTCTATGACAAATGGAAAATATTTATAATTGGCTAGGTGTTTTCTTACAGCCCTTATCTACTCTAATGCTATTTTTTTATTCACCTGCCTTTGCCAAAAGTTAACATGTCATAGCTGGTAAATATATTCTCCAATGCCCTATCTGGAATTTCCATGAGGGATTTCAATTCTGTTGTTCTTATTCATTCAGTAGGAAAAGAAAAGAAGGCTGTGCAAAACTTTTGCACTAGATGTACTTTATCCTCTGTGGCAATATTAGGTAGTCTCTATGCTCCATAGAACTGATGGTGGTAAAATGTATAAGTTGTGATTACAAAGAACAAACAATCACTATCTGCTAATTGGATGGATATATGTTTTGGGAATCAAACAAAAAAACTGCTGTTTAAATTCTTTAATAATTGCCTGGACAGTAGATACAACGATTCCTAAAAAGTTGCTGTGATCTACAGATGAGCAGAAATGATATTCTGATTATTCTGGTTATATTTCTAAATTTTTTGCAAACATTTGCAGACTTTTTGAGGGAGAAGAAAGGCCAGGTTTGGAGACTGAATGATTGGGGTATGAGAAGGCTATCTTACAAAATAAAGAAAGCTAACAATGCCCACTACATGTTGATAAACTTTGAGTTGGATGCCAAATATATCAACGATTTCAAGACTCTGTTGGACCAAGATGAAAGAGTTATTCGGCATCTTGTGATAAAGAGGGATGAGGCAATCACTGAAGATTGCCCTCCTCCTCCAGAGTTTCATACTCTGCGTGCAAATGCGGATGATAATGATGATGATGAAGAATTTGACGAAGAATTAGATGAAGATTATGACGATGAATGGGATGGTGAAGATGAGGAGGATGGCAATGACGGCGATGATGGCGAGGATGATATTATTTTTGTAGATGGCGATGATGTTGATATAGATTCTGGAAATGAGACATCAGCAAATGTTAGAGAACCAGATATAAGAAAATTGAGGGCTGAGAACGTAGGTAGGTAAGTGGGTGTTATCTTTTATCCTCGATTCTTTTGTTCCTTTGTTTCCATAGGAATGTAGAGCAGTTCTAAACTTTATGGCTCTAAATATAGGAAGATCTAAGTAACTAGAATTTCTTGTTTGCTTATATAGTCATGTTATCAAATTATAAAATGTTTGTGTGATGAATAATAGCAAGGGGTAGCTGATACCAGCAAACACAGGAAATGAAAAACAATAGATTCGCAACGTGAAATTCCGAGGAATGAGCATGAGCACTGGTTTAAAGGCTGATCGGTTCGAAAACAGTTTTTGTAAACACACCAGAGGAAAATTTTTTCTCTTAAAGATAACTTTTCTCTCAGGAAATAATTTGAGAATTATTGTCAAATTTGATCATGATAAGGTTGCATTCTCGCTTGAAAAACTGCCATCAAAGATCATCAGCTAAGAGAACTGCATGCTTGGTAGGTTAGGCGTTGAAATATAATCCAATCCGTTCTAAATCATCCAACGGATTAAAAGAAAATAAAGTTGATCAAACGGTTTAATAAACAAATTGGCTTTTGGATCTTATTTTCAAAATCAAATTGAACTAAACTTCATAGTATTTTATTATCCATTTTAGTGCATGTTTGGTTTTTCATTTGCATGGCTTCAAACGTCTGTTCATGTGTTCCAAAGCAACAAATGGATAAGCAAGTATATTGGTGACTAGGAAAAAACATGGGTTTCATTAAACTCAATGTTTTTTTTTTTTTTTTTTTTTTTCCAAATACACCTTTATTCTACCCTTATAATTAATGAAAGTAACTATAATAACCAATGTCATTGCATTATTACCCAGGTTGCTTGAAGCTTTAATTATAAAAGATCAAAATATTACCATGATGCATATAATCAATTATTTTCATATATTTAAGTGGTATACCAAAACAAACTAGTCCCTAGAAAAATTATTTTAGTACAAAAAAAGAATAATTAGTTTTTTGAGGAAAACGTATGTGCAAAACAATTAAAGAAAAAAGGGGAAAAAAAAGACACAAGTAAACTTGTGCTACTTGGAAAGCATCGTTGCGTTAATGTAGTGTCTTAAATAGCATTACTAAACTAGAAACAAGTGAATAAAATGAAGAAACCAAATAATCCAATTTAATCCAAATAACTTTTAATTGGATTGGATTTGATGTGATATTTTATTTAAACTAATTCAAATCAAACTGTAGTTTATTTTTATATTTTTATCAGATGACCTTTTTGCTTAAAAATGAATTCAAACCAAACTATGAAATACCCTTGGTTGTTGAGGAGAAACATGGACATCTTCATCATCGTGTGACAACTGAGTGCACTTGCATTTAACGTATTATCTAAGCCCCCTCATTAACATAATAAGTTTGATTCCTTACATAATTGATTAATTTTTCAACCCCTCCCACAAATTATGGTTTAAGACCAGTCATATAAGTTTCTCAAAAAAAAAAAAAAGACCAATCATATAACAATTCATTTTCTATCCATAAACACGCATCTTGAATTTTATTACGTTCATTTTCTATCAATAAACACGCATCAACACGCATCTTGAATTTTATTACGTTTACAATATACAACTCTCTCTCTCTCTCTCTACGTTCATTTTCTATCAATAAACACGCATCTTGAATTTTATTACGTTTACAATATACAACTCTCTCTCTCTCTCTCTCTCTCTCTCTCTCTCTCTCTCTCTCTCTCTCTCTCTCTCTCTCTCTCTCTCTCTCTCTCTCTCTCTCTCTCTCTCTCTCTCTCTCTCTCTCTCTCTCTCTCTCTCTCTCTATATATATATATATATATATATATATATATATATGAAAATTGCTAATACACACATATTTTTTTTTAGTATGAGTGTATTAACATTCAACATAAAAAAAATCTTGGACAGAAAATCTAATGAATTCTTTTGTTCTTTTAAATTTATTTGAGGGACAATATAGTAATTTAATCTTCAATTAAAAAAAAAACAAAATACTCGATTCTCACTCCTCTTCATTTCATTTCTCTCTTTTCTATCTCACTCAACCTGAACCGTGTTGAGGGACACACAACGTGCAGCCCGTGAAAACTGGCTAGGATTATACCGGCAACGACATCACCGAAAAGGTTCTCGACCATCAAGTCACCGAGTTTGACTCGTTTCATTCTGGACATGAGATTTCAGATTCATGGCGTTCTGCTTCATAATCACTATTCTTGCTGCGGGGAAAAATTACAGTACCCAGATTAAATGGAACCCACGGGGTCGCTTTAAAATTCCAACTTTTAGAATTCCAGAAAGGAAAACATAGCAACTGCGGACGTGAGAAGCAAGGACTGAGACGTTTTTACTAGTTTTGAGGCTAAAAGACAAAACGGGGCAAAAAAAAAAAACTAATTACGAAAAAAGTGTGAAAAAAAATAATTTATCTGCAGGGGTTGTTTTTGACACGTTGCACTGGAAGGCGCCAACTGAGTTGGCGCCTCCCTAATTTTTTTTTGTCTCGTAGCGGGAGGCGCCAACTGAGTTGGCGCCACCTGAATCTTTAACTTTTTTTTTTTTTTGAAATGTCAAAGATTGCTACACTTGAAATGGCGCCTCTCGCGCTACGGGACAAAAAAAAATTCGGGAGGCGTCAACTCAGTTGGCACCTCCCAGTACAACGTGTCAAAAATAACTCCTGCAGGTAAATTGTTTTTTTTTCTACACTTTTTTCGTAATTAGTTATTATTTTTTATCCAGTTTTGTCTTTTAGCCTAGTTTTGATTATGTAGCGTATTTTGTCAGTGAATGACTTTGGCTCTCGGAGATGAACAACGTTTCTGTCTTGCCATTTCACAAATTAAAGTACCCATCAATTCTTTGTAACCATCATATTCGATTTACTAATATAATTATTCTTTTCTAAAACGTTTGTTATATGCAAAATTTAATAATACCCTCATTGCTTCATCGTCTTCATGAATGAAAATTCAAAACTCTCTCAACATGGTTCAGGAGGCATAGTGGGAGAGAGGAGAGAGGAATTGAAGAGGAGAGAGAATTGAGTTTTGTTTTTTTTTTAAAAAATAAAGATTAAATTACTGTATTGTCCCTTAAATAAATTTAAAAGAATAAAAGAATTCATTGAATTTTTTGTCTAAGTTTTTTGGTGTTAAATGCTAATGCACTCATACTAAAAAAAGGTGTGTGCATTAGCAATTCCATATATATATATATATATATATATATATATATATGAGGGATCCACTTATTCTAAGAATAACTCTATTTCATTCTCACAATTCATTTTCTTAAAATCTAATGATTGTAATGAATAAGTAATCTTAGTGGATCCCTCCTCATATATATAACTTTCAAAAAAATTATCAAAAATACATCATATATAATATAAGGGGTTATTTAATTAACAATATAAATAAATTGTTTGGGCAAATAGCTTACTTAAACTTTCTTTTTTTACTTCACTTAAACTCTTCTTTAATAACCTTTTGTCACATAAGAATTTGTTATAATTTGAGTATAAAACTTATCCAAGTATGCAAAAAATTGATAAACTTCACTAAGAAAAAGAATGAAGAGTCATAAGCTATCTATAAAAAAAATCCACCAAAAAACATTGTATAAGCTATTTAAAATACTCACTTAATCTATATCATGTACAAATTAATACCTTAAAACACTCACATAATATAATACTGATTAGCAATGACCAAAGTTGTTGATAAACAATTTCATTCTTTTTAGAAATATATATAACCAAAGACTGATTATTGGTAAATTATTTATAAGCCAGATTATCAAGCAACATGCATTCTTATTATAATAATTTACTGTCGTAGGGTAGGCATAACAGTTTCAAGATACATATATAATCTACAACACATGCTCTAGCTTTAGGTATTGTACTATAAGTAAGATCTAGCTATGCGACCACTTGCTCCTTTAGGATAGAAGCCACCAGGAACATGTTCATCACCTCCTCCATATATTATCCTTAATATTTCCTCTGGAGTCCTAGGATATGCTAGTGAATCTTTGTCACCAGCAAGAATGTTGCCAGTGACTTTACCCTCAGCACCTTGCTGTCTAGGCACCACAAGACCCTCATCTTTCAAACCTGCATCTCCTAGCTTGTTCCTAAGCATTGAAATGCGATCTGTGAAATCTGCCACAGTCACCTTGTATGGTTGCACCAACAATTCTCGACTTTCATACAACAATGTTCGAATAACCGCATCTTGCCCAGACTCTACTCCCAGAAGCCCTGCAACAAGCTGTATGCAACATGTGCACATTGTCATTATGTGACATGGAGGAGTAAAAATGGAATTAAGAGAAATAATTCTTTAATATGATATATAAGTCTAAAAGACATGTATACTGAATATAAATGTGAAGTTTGGATTTAGCAGTAAGGGTAAAAGAAATAATTTTATTAATTGATGAGAAAATTAAATATTAATCTTGGATCATATTCATCATTTGTTATGCATGTATATACAAGTAAATAATATCAATTGTCAATTTTCTTATGTTACTATCAAAGAGATGTAGCTCAGTTGATTGAGCAAGGTATGTAAGTGTTATAAATCTTTTGGTACTGTCTTTGATTCTTATGGATAAAAAAAAACTTTTATATTACTTACTTTATTGTCTAAAGTGAGTTGTTCAGCCAGATCCGTGAAATACGTGTATGTATCTATCATGTTGTGAAACCTGATTGGTGATAAATTTTCTCTCTTTATATTAACCTAAGACTAGGAGTAATGTTGTTTTAACCAACTGTTCTCGTGACGAGAGAGATATACAAAGAAACAAGGGAGATGCGTGAAATAAAATGAGTGATATAATTAAGATCAAAGAGAGAAAAATGAAGTATAAAAAATTATTGTAATTTTTTTAGTGGGAATGAATAACCTTACTCATGACTTAAAGCACAAGCGGTGGTTGATTAGTTTTAATTTAGTTAAAATTTGTATCCGGCACGAAATAGTAATGCTGTACTTCAAAATGAGAAAGTGATTTACGTCTAGACTTTTTCTCATGATAATGACATAAGCCCAAATTTATTACACATGAATGGATTAGCTGTGTTGAGTTTGAGGGTTTACTTTTTTGGAAGTAGCATTCTGCAGCAGTGGATTAGTACCGACATAACCGGTGAGGCCAACATAAGGAATCACGTAAGATGCAAGCAGAAAATTGATGGAATTAGCATAGGGATCAAAGGGAGGAATCAGAGGTCTCCCAAATGCACTATTCATTACTTTGGCAAAAGATGTTGTGCTTAGATCCAGCAATGGCCTAGGGAACCCTTTCACTGTGCTCTTTATGGCCCTGCAAATAAGACACAACAACACCTGAAAAATCTTCTCTATGATTTTTCAAAAAAATTTTTTTGTTAAAAATCTTGCATCGACGAGTAATATAATCAAAATAGAGTATATAAGTTAGGAAAACTCTCTTTTTACTAATCAGTTTTGTAGAATTGAGTTAGATCGTAACCCAAATTCTAAGATTTTTTTGCCTAAAAGTAATTGTAATTGCAGAGAGTAGCTAGAGACAGAACAAAACCTCAAGTGTCCAACTTCCTGCAAACCAAACTGCAAGATGACATCCCTGATAAGGTTGTCAAGTTTGGCCAATTTGGCACCAATGGGAGGGGGTCCTCCTTCAGTGAGGTTTGGAGCAACCACATCCAACCCATGACCCAAAGACCCAAATAAGAAAAACTCAGCCTCCAAGTATTCTAAATTTAAGGGAAACTCTAACAGATCAACATCTGATTCTGGGGCTGCTGCACTTGCAATGAACACAGAGGAAGAATAACATTCTGGGGAAAGGAGGGGGAGGACTAGAGAGGCTAGCAAAACAACAATAGAAACTCTGACTTTGGAAATGTGAGATGCCATGTTTTATTTTAGGCTCTTTTTTCCAAGTGATGATGCATATACTGATGATCCAGGTATTTATATATATATAACATTTGGTTCATGCAGCTATACAAGGAAATGCAACGTGTCAAGAGGTGCAACTTAGCCCAATTTTTGGATTTGCTACGTGGGGAAAATCCTAGCCGCTTGGATTAATGGATCATATAGGTTTGCGTGATTAAATGTGTATATTGTCCTTTTCTCTTTCTTTTATTCTTGGAA
The DNA here is from genome assembly GCA_026413185.1 of Pueraria montana var. lobata. Classification (NCBI taxonomy): domain Eukaryota; kingdom Viridiplantae; phylum Streptophyta; class Magnoliopsida; order Fabales; family Fabaceae; genus Pueraria; species Pueraria montana. The sequence continues at coordinate 19,227,821 of CM048656.1, forward strand.
AAATCAAGCCAACTCTCTCTCTTCATTTGAATAGTGCTTCATGTTTTTTGGTACTTGGTTTGGTTTACTTTGGGTTGGGACTTTGGTAATTGGATTGGGAGTGTTTCAGTTATGAGGCACAGAAAGGATGCATTCAGGAACTAAACTAACTGCTGATAATCAATGCATGGTTGCAACTATTTTGTGTTACTTAGTACTGTATAAAATTTTATGAGCAACTAGAATTAGAGGCGAATAATTATTGTTTGTACAATTTTTTTGGAAATTTTATGTAGTATAGTATTATCCAATTATGAGGATTGTGTGAAGAAATTATTGAGAAAAATGTTAGTAACAATTTTTTAATGTAATTTTTATTGACTAAAATTATCAAAAATCACATAATTGTGTATATATCATTTTTTATTTGAGAAAATAAATATACATTTATATTCAATCACAATTCATCATATATAATAAATTTATTTATTTTTATAATAATTATTTTAAAAATTATATCAATAATTATTTATTATTAAATAATAATATAAAATTATTTTTTATTATTAATATATGAACATTAAACTCTTCTTATTTACTTCATTCCATTGTATTTACATGGTATCGAGAGCTCCAAAGCTGCACGCAACATTTGGGTTGTCAGGATCAACTATTATATCTCACTCTTCTGAGCTTATGTGAGGCCAAGGTTCAAGCAATTACGTCATCTGCCAACATTCAATTTTTTGGCAGTGAAGTCATATGTGTGTGTTTACATTTCTTCTTCTAATTATGTTACAATAAATTTCCTTACGTTCTGATATTTAAGTTACGTGTATGTGTGTGTATGTAAGAAAGGGTGCGTGAGTCTTGATGCAACACGTAAGGTTGCCGTCTTTGTTAGGAAAAAATTTCTCTACACACAATAAAATTACTCACGTGCCTAAGGAAGCTAGGTTTTTATTTCTTGGCTCTATATATAGAACTAAATTGTAATACAAAATTCAAATATTATCGGATTTGACTAAAGTGGAGTTGAAAATATATGAGGCACCGGTGAGAAAGTCTTCTTTACCTGCTGCTGCATGTTAGTTACTAGTTTTTAACTTGCTGTAACAGGTTAGCCATTAAGAAAAAAAATTATTTAAAAAATAAAATTATATAAAATTATTATAATAAAAATTTTCTTTTTTTTTTTATAAAAAAAGTAGGAACCACCGGTGGTATTTGAACAAATTACCTACTATATAAAATTATTATAATAAAAATTAGAATAAAAATGTTCTCTTTTTTTTAAAAAAGTGGGAATCATCGGTGGTACTTGAACAAATTATCTATTATAATAGATTGGTTAACCGAGAGAAAAAAAATCATTTTTTTTATTTCTCTTATGCTCCACCGGGAGAAAAAAAATAAAAAAATATTTTTTAATAATTTTTATATAATTTCATTTAATAAAAAAATGATTTTTTTCTCCCGGTTAACCAATCTATTATAGTAGGTAATTTGTTCAAGTACCACCTGTGGTTCCTACTTTTTTAAAAAAAAGAGAAAATTTTTATTCTAATTTTTATTATAATAATTTTATATAATAGGTAATTTGTTCAAGTACCACCGGTGGTTCCTACTTTTTTAAAAAAATGAGAAAATTTTTATTCTAATTTTTATTATAATAATTTTATATAGTAGGTAATTTGTTCAAATACCACCGGTGGTTCCTACTTTTTTTAAAAAAAAGAAAATTTTTATTATAATAATTTTATTTTTAAATAATTTTATTTCTTAATGGCTAACCTGCTACAGCAGGTTAAAAACTAGTAACTAACCTGCTGCAGCAGGTAAAGAAGACTTTCTCACCGGTGCCTCATGCATTTTCAACTCCACTTTAGCCAAACCCAATATTATCATCATCATAATCTTTAAAAAAAAGGAACAAATCCCTAAAATAATTCAAAACAAATTGATAAAATATTTAAATCTAGATAATATCCTAAAGATAACAAATTCCTAAAAAAACTGCTCTTCAATTTCCACCAGCTTCATTTTTTGAAATTTGAATTGTTCTCCAACAAATCCCCCCTCAATTAAAATTTCCAAATAACCACCTCATTAGGAAAAATTATCTTCTCAAAGCTTGCCCTTCCAAGTAGCAAAGATTTCTCCAATTTTTGTGCCCTCGCAACACCAAGTGTCTCCCCTTGTACACCTTGCATCCCCAATTTAAACCAACATATTTGTACCCTTGTGATGTCATCTCCCCCAATGAAATGATATTAGCAGCAGAAGAAGGTACAAATCTCATATTTTGAAAAGTTTGGATGACGTCATTGTGAAGTTTCATTCTCATAGTCCAAATTCCTTCAACCTTCATTTTCTCACCATTTCCTAACTTGAAATGACCGAATTCCCCATTAGTTTTCAAAGTGTCGAACATTGCTTGGTCTCTACAAATGTGCTTCGAAGCAGCAGAATCCATTACCCATTTTGATTTAGCAACCTCCTCAATAGTTGCCAAATACCGATATCCATCTTCGAAGTTTTGGATCACATTAGTCTGAGACTTGTCATCATCTGTCTTCATAATTCTTAATTTTTTCAGGTCCTCTCTTATTTCTGGGCACATTGTTTGCATATGACCTTTCTCTCTGCAGTAATAACACTCCACATTACTCATATATTGTTCCAGACGCCATGGTAATTTTGATCTTCCTTTTTGTCCATCTTGTCTCCATGAATGACTCCTCCCTCGCTCAGACTGTTGCACAGCTAATACATGACCTTCATTATCAGTATTTTCATCTTTCATCATTCTCTCATTTTCTCTTAGAGCTGCGTTCACCTCATCCAACTTCAATGTTGTTCTCCCTACAAGCAATGTTTGAACCAAAGGTTTGTAGGACCTTGGTAGTGAAGCCAACAATAACACTGCCTGCTCCTCATCAAATATTTTTTCATCTACATTCAACAATTAGCATATTAGTTGATTAAAATTGTTGATGTGGTCATGGAGATTACCTCCCATCTCCATTTTGAGTTGATACAACTCCATCTTCAAACATAAACGATTGGTCAACGACTTGGACGCATAAATGCTCTCGAGCTTCTCCCACATGGCTTTCGATGTTGTCTCCTTCAACACGTTGCACTTGATCTCGGGAGCAAGAGCTAACTGAATCGTGCTCACAACCTTCCTTTGGATCTGAGCCCATTCCCTTTCACCTATAACAGTCGATTTTTCATCTTCTAAAGCCAGATCAAGACCTTGTTGCACTAAAAGGTCTTGAATGGTAGACTGCCAAATCATAAAATTTGTTTTCCCATCAAACAACGGGATTTCAAATTTTGTGTATTCCCTACCATAGCTCTGATGCCATTGTTGGGAAAAAATTCCTCTACACACAACGAAATTACCCACACGCCCAAGGGATCTTAGACAGAACACGCTAGGTTTTTATTTCTTGGCTCTATATATAGAGCTAAATTGTAATACAAAATTCAAATATTATCATCATCCTAATCTTTAAAAAAGGAACAAATCCCTAAAATAATTCAAAACAAATTGATAAAATATTTAAATCTAGATAATATCCTAAAGATAACAAATTCCTAAAAAAACTGCTCTTCAATTTCCACCAGCTTCGTTTTTTGAAATTTGAATTGTTCTCCAACAGTCTTGTGAGTTGAATGCATGTCACGTGTTCTTTTTGATTATTATGGTTATTTTTCTAAAGTTTTGCAAACATTTGCAGACATATTGAGGGAGAAGAAAGATTGCGGATGATAACGATGATGATTGGGATGGTGGAGATGTGTTGCATGCCTATGATGATGATGATGGCGGGGATGAAATTATAGTGATGAATATGATATAGAATTTATAGATTCTAGAAATGAAACATCAGTTAGGCAGCCAAAAATAAGAAAACTGAGGGCTGAGAACGTAGGTAGGTTGGTGTTATCTTTTAGACGACTTTTAGGGTGAGGGACCTGGATACCCACCGTGAGAAACAAATATGGTGTGTAGGATGTGGACTTTTTTGAGATTAGTGTGAGACTATTGTAGAAATGATTACACTGGATTAAAGTAAAAAAAAAATTGTGCAAAACAATTAGACTAAAGGAAACGAGCAAAGAGTGCTTGAGTTGTTGTAAACTCTAAGGTGTCTTCGATTCCTACAGATCAAAAAAGGACTAAAGGAAAAGAAAACAAAAAAATAGAGTAAATTACACTTCATTACCTTAACATTTATTTAAATAAACATCAAATTTCAAATTATTTTTAATCATTTTGTTCCATCCCAATTATATTGACCTATAATTTTTAGACTCCTTAACGATGTGGCAAGTTAATGGACTGTGAATGTCACTGTTATGTCATCATTTAATACTATTACTTAACATCAGAGACTAAAAAAAAATTCAAAGGACTAAAATTAAAACAAAAATCGTTAAATAACTAAAATAAAAAACCTTATTTTACAGGGACCAAAAACTTATTTGAGTCTTTAAATTAAAAGGGATAAAAACAAGGGACTAAAGTGATATATTCCAATTTGGCGATTCCATTTTAAAAGTTGAAATTAAAGAGAATAGAAAAAAAAAACCTAAAAAAATTAAAATATAAATATCCTCAAGAATGGTAGGTGGAGGTATCAATGTCAATTGAGGAATGTTAGCGACACTTTTGATTAAAATTTATTAGAAATCACCAATTTTGATGGGTCTTACTTAGGGGTGCTCATGGTTTGGTTATTCAAATAACCATAACCATAACTATTAAATAGGGATGACAATGGGTAGGGTTTGGGTAGGGTCCTATAGTACCCGTCCCCATACCCGCGTTTAAAAAAAATACCCGTACCCGACCCCATACCCGCGCGGGTAGCAACTTTAATCCCCATCCTCGTATCCGCTGGGTACCTATATACCCATACCCGCACCCGCTACCCGCACTTTATTTATGTATGAAGTTAATAAATCAATAAAAAAAAATAGACTTAAATGTAATTTTGGTCCCCCTATTTTGCACAATCCGCAATTTTAGTCATCCTATTTTAAAATAGAGACATTTAGTCCTCCTATGTTGCACAATCAGTAATCTTGGTCCCTCTATAGAGACATTTAGTTCCTTAATTTTGTAAAATCCGTAATTTTGGTCCTTTCATCAAATTGAAAGCATTGACAGTTAAGAAATTAACGTTAACCTTGACGTGACCCAAATATAGTGATGTGACACGAGATTATTTATTTATTTTTTAATTATTTTAAATATTAAGAAATAATTATTTGTTTATCTACGTCACTAATGCACATATTACGTTGATTTTAATGGTTGGGGTAGTCGTGAGTCCTAAAATAGAAATCACAAGTCTTAATCATTTATTTTAAATTAGTTCTACATTGTTGAAGTACATGGCACATCGTAGTCAAATAAATGATATTACTTTTTTTTTAAATATATTTTTCATCAATTATTCTACTCAATATTTAAAATAATTAAAAACTAAATAAATAATCTCATGTCACGTCACTATATTTGGACCACGTTAATGTTAATGTTAATCTCTTAACAGTCAACTCTTTCAATTTGATGGAAGGATCAAAATTACATATTTTACAAAATTGGGAAACTAAACGTCTCTATTTTAAAATAGGGGGACCAAAATTGCGGATTGTGCAAAATAGATGAACCAAAATTGCATTTAAGCTATAAAAATATTAATTAAAAAAATTATTACAAATAAATTGAAAATTCATGCTTAAATAATTCAAACTTAACATTAAAAGCATCCACACATAATATTAAAGTATATATATAACATAATTATTTATTTAAGTTATTTTAATTATATATAAATATATATATGGTAGGTGCGGGGCGAGGCGGGGCGGGTACTATAGTACCCGTACCCGTACCCGCAAAAAATTGCGGGTAAATACCCGGCCCCGACCCCAGCCCCAGCCCCAATAAGCGGGTATTTATCCGACCCGCTTGCGGATATTTTTGCGGGTACCCGTAGGGTCCGGATACACTTTGTCATCCCTACTATTAAATAACTAAATTATAAGTGGTTATTATAACCATAACTATAACTAGTTATTATTTTTAAAAACTAGTTATATAATTGGTTATGAATATATAACCGGTTATATAAAAAACAAGTTATATAACCAGTTATGAATAAATAACCAGTTATATAAATGGTTATTTAACCAGTTTTAAAAAATAAAATTTAAAATTGATAATATTTTTAAATGAAACTTCCTTTTAACAATATATAAATACATTTGACTCAATAATATTCGAAATTTAACAATATAAATTTTCTTTTTGAATAGTATAAAAAAATTAAAAAATAATATCTATCCTTTTTTGTTTTTAATCAAGAAGAGATTGTGTTTCCTGTATATTTAAAAATAGGACAGGTACCTTTGGTTTAGTTTGTTGAAAACAAATCCAACAAATAACTATTGAAATAAATGCAAAAACAAATCAGATACAGCTGCACAGTTAGACAAATAAATATTGACTCACATTTTGTCAAAGTCAAAGCTAAATATTATCTCGAAATTTTAATGAATATATTAAAAGAGAAATGTGTCAAAGAACCACTTAACCTAAAACTTCAGGATTTATGTAGTCTAGAAATGAATGAAGAATACAAATTGAAAGAATGGATAGATAAGGAGGAAAAATACAAATTGTGTTAATAGGAAAAAACAGCTAAGGTTCTTGAGGTCTACAATTACATATTTTCTCTTTTATTAGTCAAGCCCGGCTGCAGTGCTACTAGAAAGAAAGGCATTACGTTGTGTTTGTTATAAACGATAGAATTAATTTACCGACGACGGAAATGAGGGATGATCGTTTGCTTCAATGTATCGATCAAAGAAATAAAACTAAATATGGTGGGTCCCATGTTATAACAATTGGTGGAATAAAATATTAAAATTCCTGAGTTTGTGATTTAAAGTCAGTTTTACCCTTTTAATTTGAGCTTTTTCTTTCCCACCCACTGACCTTGGAGAGGACACTGCCAGAGCTTCAATTCTCTTGCCAAATTGTGGTTGCAAACTTGCCATTCATACTCGTCCACTCATATAAAACCACGTGCTTCCAGTTAAAACCATGCATTACATTGCATCACTTCTCTCACCATCAAATGTTATAAAAAATAAAGTATTTAACGCAGAATCGATTTTTTTGTCGCATATAATTGACTAAATCAATTGAAAAAATCGATTATATTATCTTTTTAATCGATTGTATATTTACATGGCTGTTAGATTCGTTCAATAATTTGAAGGATATTAGTGTCATTTTATTCATATCAAATAACTTTATAATATTATTTTCACTCTATTTCTCACATATTTCTCTTAAACCAAACAATCTAACATTCTATTTTATTTCTACTTTATTTCTTCTTTTTAAAATTATTTTTCTTCTATTTCCATCTTCTTTATTTCTTTCTTCAAAACTAAACACAGCATTAATGAAAGTAAAAATATAGCCCTTTTCTAATGCTGTCAAATTGATGATGCAAGTGATGGCGTCATCGGGGGAGAATGTGACAGTTAGACAAATCAACCTCCCAACCGCTAAAGATCCAGAATATAACCGGTTATAAGTTATAACCAGTTAAAAAAAATCAAATAATCAAATTTTAACTTAATCAATAAAATAATTATATTTTTATAACTAATTTTAGCTAATTAGATAGTTTATAACTAGTTATATACAGTTATGCTTAACTGATTTTATAACTAGTTACTTATCATTTAATGACTCTCTTGTCTGATTTAGAAGTTAGACCTACTAAAAATTAATAATTTTTAATAAATTTCAACCAATTATAAAAAAAGTGTTAGAAAGACAATATCAAATAAAGTGTTACTAGCATTTCTCATGTGAATTTTAATCTATGAATCAACCCAACTTAACTTGATTCACATACACAACGAGTTATAAAAATGTTGACTCACTTTTTTGTGGGTTAATTTGACCCAATTCACTTAAATTTCGACACCTATTGCTCTCCCTCACCACCGGTCATTTTTTTTTGTTGCTGCAACACATGGATAAAGAACTGTGCTGACAAAAAAAAAAAGGATAAAGAACTGTAAAATGAAAACACCTATGAAAATGAAAAAACGATAATCTGTTATGAGATAGTAGCCCCAACATGATTACATGAAACATCTCCCATCCAAGCCAATGAATCATAGTATCCCTCGTTTCCTTACATCAAGCGAGATTTTTGTTGTATCTGTAAGATTATAATTGTTGCCAGCATAATTTCTGGCAACAAAAGTAACATTCACTTTTTTCCAATCTCTGCTTCGCAACCAACTGGTCCAGCTCCATCTCTGTTTCATATCACGGATGGCCAAATTTGGGCCTCCAACCTTGTTGGCCCATATGGCTTGTTCTGTTCATATATCCAAAATGCATAAAGGCTTTTGCTATATCCACTCCCTTTTTTTGCTAAGTACACTCCCATTTTTTCTATTATTTTTTTCCTTATATACCCTTTTATACACATAACATTTATACAAAATTATTATTCCGGAAAGTACTTTCTGGAATATTATTTTGTGTTCAGGAAAGTACTTTCCAGAATATTATTGTTGTGTTCTGGAAAGTACTTTCTGGAATACAATTTTATTTTTTAACATTCCAGAAAGTACTTTCCAGAATACAATTTTATTTTTTAACTTCTGAAAAGTACTTTCCAGAATATTATTTTGTGTTCTGGAAAGTACTTTCCAGAATGTTAAAAAATAAAATTGTATTTCGGAAAGTACTTTCTGGAATGTTAAGAAAAACATCTAAAAAAATTCAAACAGAACACTAGAACCATTAAAAATCTCATATAAAGAAAAATTCTACAATAATGAAGCAATTGAAGTAGAGAAAACATATAATTGATATTGGTCCTTTAATCTAAACGACTCAAAGAGGCGTGTCGTTGCAGCAACTCGAAGTTTGGAGGATGAAAAATCCTAACACTAAAGCAAGAGACTAAGCAAGGGAAGAACAAAGGGAGACCAGAGTAAGAGATAAAAGGGATGAAGGGAGGGAAAGAGATTAGAGAGTGTAATGAAAAAGAAGAGAATGTGTTGTTACTAAGAAAAAAGGGAGTGTGTTGTTGCGTTGAAAAGGGGAATATGCGGGGGAGAGAAGAAGGTTTGAAGGGGGAAGGTTATTTAAGTAATTGAATTTTAAAAAAAGGAAAGGGGAGTGTACTTAGCAATAAAGGGGAGTGGATATAGCAATAGCCATGCATAAAATAATGACCCTCACTAAATAGTTCCCCAAATCTTTAGAAGATGTAAAATAATGACTTTTTTACAAAAATAGAAATAAAAAACTAAATACTCAAAAGGAGTGCTTTCAAAATAATTTACATTGCATGGGTAGTTTTTGCCATGTAGGATTAACAGGAGACGTCACACAGGGTGTAGCCTCCTGTATTTCGATTTTTCTAACACAGGAGGCGCCACCTTGAGCAATGCCTCGTGTTGCTTTTTTGGAACCAGGTGGCGCCACCCTGTGTGTAGTCATAAGAGGGGCCCCGGTTGGTCTTTTCCAGGTTCGGTCACGGCGTAGAAGGAGTAGTGAAGGAAGCGCCAACCAGAAAGTCTTCTCCTGCATATACATAGTCATTTGAAAAGGGAACGATATACCTGAGCTTTCATTATACGGTTGTTAGGAGGGTTGTTGTTTGCTGACCATTCTGTATATATGCACCGCTAAAATATCTTCCCATGCTTGCAAACCTCTGACAATGTGGCACGTATAGTTGGGGTTCTGCCGTGCTAGGTTATTTATATCACGAATTATGTAAGGCTACCAACTATGATGCCAAAGAAATAGGAGGAGCTTGTATATTGTTGCATTTGTGGGCATGAGAAAGGTTTCCTTACATTGCACCAACTGGTCGTCAACCACTAGTTGAAGGTGTTCCCATCGGTGCACGGTAAGTATGTTTAATATAATTTTATTTTATTGTCTTGTTGACTAATGATGATAACTTTGTTTAAATTTCAATAAATAGGTACAAGAGTGCACAAAACCCTAATTTTACCAGCTGTAGATGGGATCTAGTGATTTATCGAGAGAAGTTAGAGAACATGAAGCCTCGTGATGTAAGTTTTTATAATTATAAAGAAATATTAGGTTTACGAGTTTTCTAACTTTTTGTTTTTTTCATACAGATTGTGTGGGATCCGTACACAAAGCACTATAATTTGCTTCCTGCTTTGTGTTTCCAAGGAAACCACGTTTGGAGATCTGTTGTTCCTTCCAAAATGTGTTGAGTAGGAGAAGACACTTTGGCTGGCGCCTCCTTCACTGCTCCCTCTGTGCTGCGACCGAACTTGGAGAAGACCAATTGGGTGGCGCCTCCTATGACTACACACAGGGTGGCGCCACCTGGTTCCAAAAAAGCAACACGAGACATTGCTCAGGATGACGCCTAATGTGTTAGAAAAATCGAAATACAGGAGGCTACATCCTGTGTGGCGCCTCCTGTTAATCATACGTGGCAAAAACTACCCATGCAATATAAATTGTTTTGAAAGCACTCATTTTGAGTATTTAGTTTTTTTTTTTATTTCTATTTTTGTCAAAAGTCTAAAATAATAGATAGATATTGATAATTGTTGGTTTGAATATGAAAGAACAATATTTATTATTATTATTATTAAAGGTTTGAATTCATATAAATAAATGAATTTTGAGTTGTTATGTCTCTCTTTCTATACTAAATTTTTTATATAATAATAATAATAATAACTACACATTTATTGCTCACTCTACAATTACTTTATATTCATGTGCAAGTATTTATTATTCTTACGGGCGTTTGTTTTAAGGTATGAAATTTTATTCCCAGAAATATTATGCCTGGGAATATTATTCCTATGGACATGCTTGTTTGATAATATAAATTTTAGAAAAAAATTAAAATTTATTTAATTAAAAAATAAAATTAAAAAATGTAAAAGAATGAAGTGGGAATAGGTAGTTATTTTAGAAATGACTTCTATTTCCATCGAATCCAATATAACCATCATTCTCTATGGAAATAAAAAATAAGTCACTTGTGAGTATTTTACATTCCTAAGAATCAACCATTCTTGTGAATATTTTTACAAAACTTGTACCAAGCACGAGAATGTGATATTTTCATGTCCACATTCTCAGAAATCTTACTCGATACCTTGAAACAAACACCTCCTTAAGGTAAAGTATATAATAATAATAATAATAATAATAATAATAATAATAATAATAATAATAATAATAATAATATGATATTTAATTCTATTGGGAAGTCAATTTTATTGATAATAAATTAAATATGATATTTATTAAATATAATGTATTTGTTAAATTTAAATAAAAGTAATTGTTAATATATATATATATATATATCTTAATAGACATGTATTATTAGTGTAAGATTTTTTACATTGTTAATTAATAAGAAATCATCAATGATATAATTTTTAATGTAATTATCATAAAAGCCAACAAACTTATCATTTATAATCATTTTTCATTAGATAACAATGTAAAAAGTTTTTATGTGCGCATATTACACACACATTAGCTAGCAATGTAAAAAGTCTTTTACACGGTTAATGCATATGACACATACACATCTCTTAATTTTTATACTAATAATATATGTTCATATTATTTTTAATAAATAAAATATTCAATATAATTGAACAGTCAATTTTACTTATAATACATTAGTTATAATATTTATTTAATATAATAAATTTATTAAATTTAATACATGTAACATATATGCTTTAATACATTAATTTTTTTTATTTGTTATTACTTTTTTGAGAGAATTGGTTGACCAGACATATTTAAAACATAAAACTTTAATTATATATTAATATAATGTTAATAAATTAATAAATATATAAATGTATATGATAATTTGTCTTTTAATTTTATTTTTAATAATTTGACTAAGTAATATATTTAATGTTATTAAGAAGTCAAATTTACTTATAATATATTAATTATGATAGTTATCAAATATAATATATTTATTGAATAAGGTTAATAAAATCTTGAGTAGGAATACTTTTAATAAGAAATGAGATCAACATAATTTTATAATTTTTAATAAATTGTAATTAATAATAACATTGATGTCAAAGAGTATGTCTCTTGAAAAATTCTTTACACCTCATATTTGGATACTACTATACTACACAAAATTTTCATAAGATTTTACAACAATAATTATTTGCCCCTAATTGTAGTTATTCATCATAAGATGTTGTGCGAGGTTACAAAGTAGTAGCATCCATATCACCGAGTACGTGAATCAATTAGTGCAAAGTTATTTCAGTTTAATGACTAGTGATTTCGAGTTTGAATATTGAATAAACAATTGTGTTAAATACTCAAAGGAAAATTTTGCCACCCATAACGGTCCCTCCTGTAAGACATTCTCTCTATTATTGGTTAAAATTTATTGAAAATCACAAATTTTGATGGGTCTTATTTCTAAATCAGGAGAGAGACATTAAATGAGAAGTGAGACCACCAAAATTAGTAATTTTCAATAAATTTTAACCAATTATAGAGAGAGTTAAAAAGAGTAACAAAGTATTATTAACATTCCTCTTATTTAAACGAAGAGAAAGAGTCATTTTGACTTTTCCAATAATGGAAGAAAAAAAATACACATTTAATCATGCAAGCCTAATTAATCTATAAATCTAAGAGTATATTTGGGACAACTTAAATTTATTAATCTCATTTGTTTTTGTTAAAAAAAAAAGTTGTTTAAGAATTTTTTTTCAACCTATTTAGGAATCCTAGCTGAAATTTAGAAAAAAACTTTTTTCCGAAAAAAAATAAGTTGTTTTTATAAATGTGAACATTTGTAGCTTATGATTATTTCCTAACAACTTTTTCTTTTCCTTTTAGCTGTTTTCATACTTTTATACTATGTAGAAGCTAATTTTTTATTACTCAAATGAAATTAATTATCTTCAAATTACTTTTTAGTAAACTTATTAAAACAAAAATTGATTCTGATTATAATTTATAAAATCAATTATATATATATATAATTATTGAAATAATTTAATTTTCACAGTTATTTCAAACCCACCATAAATATCCGGTATCTTTCCCCCACTTATGAAATCCAAAAATTGAACTAAGTTGCATTTCCTTGTATAGCTACATGAACCAAAAGGATTATTATATATAAATGCATACATGAGTGACATATATGCATCATATCTTCACTTGGAAAAAAAAGCCTAAAATAAAACATGGCACCTTCCATTTCCAAATCCAAAGCCTCTATTATTGTTTTGCTAGCCTCCTTAGTCCTTCCTCTGCTTCTCCCAGACTGTTATTCTTCTTTTGTGTTGATTGCAAGTGCACAAATCCCAGAATTATCAGATGCTGATCTGTTAGAATTTCCTCTAAATTTAGAATACTTGGAGGCTGAGTTTTTCTTGTTTGGGGCTCTAGGTTATGGATTGGATGTAGCTGCTCCAAACCTAACTGGGGGAGGACCCCCTCCCATTGGTGCCAAAATGGTTGAACTTGACAGCCTTGCCAAGGATGCTATCTTGCAGTTTGCTTTTCAGGAAGTTGGACACTTAAGGTTTTGTTCTGTCTCTACTCTCTTCATTTACAATTACTTTTTGGAAAATAAAAATAAAAATAGAGAAGATTAATTTCTCAATTGTTGTGTTGTGTCCTAATTTTAGGGCCATAAAGAGCACAGTGACAGGGTTCCCTAGGCCATTGTTGGATCTAACGTCAGCATCTTTTGCTAAACTAATGGACAGTGCCTTTGAGCAACCTCTGGTTCCTCCCTTTGATCCCTATGCTAATTCGCTCAACTTTATGATTGCATCTTACGTTATTCCCTATGTTGGCCTTACTGGTTATGTTGGTACCAATCCACTGCTGCAAAATGCTACATCCAGGGAGGTAACCCCCCAAAATCAACTCATTTAATCTATTCCTGTATATAAACTTGGCTCTTTCTCTTGAGATAAAAGTCTAGACGCATCACTTTCTCGTCACCAACATATTTTACTCATTTTGACGTACAGTTTCGTGCCAAAATATTTCAACTAAAAAAATTTACAATATTTTTTTTTTGGAAAAATAATATTTATCCCCGAAACTTTATTACTTTTGCAAATATACACCCGAGATATTGGTTCCATGCATGCTAATTGATTGTTAAACCTTATTCTCTTTACGAATTAGTCTTTGTACTTGTGCGATACACGGAATGTTTTATGTTGGAAGTAAATTATAATAATTATTTAAATTATAGGAGTAATTTACATTTTTTTCTGATATTTTTAAAATAACCTTTGTAATTAAATATCATTGATGAAAGTTAAATAAATATTCTTTAAATATTTTATATTTCTATAAATATGTAATTATTTAAATTCACTATTTTTAATTGGGTAATATATATATATATATATAATACCTTTTTCTTTTATAAATATTAAGTCAAAATCAATTTCAATTGATTATATAAAAAATTTATATCATATAATAAATGAATGCATAATAATCAATTAATTAATGCATAAAGTAAAATATTCATTAATGACACCATTAAAATCCATTATCCTTCCCCAAATAACTAATAATAAATGTGCATTTAAAATTCACATTATATTAAATGACTCACTAATTAATATGATTTATTAAATGAATGAAAAATACTACCTTCGTCCCTATTTATAAGATGTTGTTGACTAATTTACGCATATTAAAAAAATTGGTTAATTTAAGTATTAGTATTAAATTTGTCTGTACTTGTAATATTTTTTTAAATTTGCCCTTAACATTATTAGGAATCTATTCATCTTCTCCAATCTTCATGTAAGAAAGAAAGAGACAATTAGAGTAACATTCAATTATGGATTAAAATAAATAAGGGTGTTTTAGTAAAAAAATAATAATTAATGCACAAGATAGTTAAAATGAAGTCTTATAAAAAGGACAAGAAAATTTTAAAACTATGTCTTATAAATAGGAATGGAGGTAGTAAATGAACTAAAAAAACTTACTTTTATATTATAAAAGATAATGACTTAATAAACTTTAATTTGATCTCCATGTGACATAATGACAATGTGCATGCACATACATGAACAGCTTGTTGCAGGGCTTCTAGGAGTAGAGTCCGGGCAAGATGCGGTTATTCGGGCATGGTTGTATGAACGCAAAGCGCAATTGGTGGCACCGTACGGAGTGACCGTGGCAGAGTTCACAGATCGCATTTCAATACTTAGGAACAAGCTAGGAAACGCGGGTTTGAAGGATGAAGGTGTTGTTGTGCTTAGAGAGCTAGGTGCTGAGGGCAGAGTCAGAGGGAACATTCTTGCTGGTGACCAAGACTCACTTGCATATTCAAGGACTCCAGAGGAAATATTAAGGATTGTATATGGAGGAGGTGATGCACATGTTCCTGGTGGCTTCTTTCCTAGTGGAGCAAGTGGTCGCATTGCTCAATCTTACTTAAATGCATAATCTGTTTTGTAGATTATACTATTATATATATGTGTCTTGAATCCATCGGTGATTCCATTGTTGGTAAATATTGTCGATGGCTCACGACCTTGAAAAAACTTTTGGTAATATGCGAATAACAAAGTGAAAATTTTGAGATTTCAATGAGATTTAATTGTCGGTCATTTAGCCTCTAGCTAGTTTATCCATGGTATATAAAGGCAAAAATTGATTTTTTTTTTTGTGCCACTAGTAAAGCCAAGAAAAATATATGGTTTGTGGTAAATATTTTCTAATAACTAATTAATATAATTTCTTTAAATTATTTTAGCTTAGTTAAAATATAATTGCAAACGTAATTGTTAAAACTATTAATTAAAATAGTAGCAAGTAAAAATAAAACAAAATACTAATTTATTTGTTTTTGCAAATAGAGAAAATAGGAAAAAGAAGATGTTACATGTGGCGATGGGCGATCAACACAGATTTATTCTTTCCCTGTTTGTTATGGCTTAAAGAGGGAAGGAAAGATTGAAATATAATGCGGGACTCGCTGTGTTTTTGTTCAGTAACATTTGTCATTTGGAGAGAAAAAACGACTGAAATATATTTTTATTTTTGTATATTTTTTTATTAGAGATATTTATGTCATTTTATATATATATTTTTCTTTTTTAACTTTTTTTTTTCTCTTACGAAACAACTTAATTTTTTTTTCATTTTTTTTCTTTTTTTCTTCGTCCTTTTTCTAAATCGAACAAAGCAGCCCCCGGTGTGACTGGTTGAGATGTATTACAACTTTGTGTTTCTCCTATTTGCTGATTCAATGCTAACTTCGATACTCTTTTGAAAGATTGTAGTGCTTTGGTTTGAAAAAATGTGTGACTGATGAGTATTTTCAACCTTCTGGAGATTAACTCATGATAGAGGAGCTAGTCACAAAAGTTGAATGAAAGATTGTGAAGCTGATTGAGTCATGCTTCCCTCCATTTCTTGCAAGTTGGAGAAGTAATCACTGCAAGTAGGGGAAGCAATCACTGCAAAGTACATTGACTTTATTTTTAATTTTAATTGGTTTTTTATTTTAAATTTTAGTGAATTGTTAATATTTTAGTGGTTGTGTGCAAAGTAACGTGTTGGGTGTGTGTATACAAGATTTATTCCAGAAGTGCTAGTGAACGAGAGAGAACAAATGAAGGGAGAGACAATGAATGTGATCATTTTTTTTATAACTAGGAGGGATACGAGACTTCTATTTGACACTTATTTTCTTTCGTATCTGATTGGCCCATTTTGGGATGAAGTTATACCTCTAATCGCAACTTCATGTCTAAATCGGGATCAAATCCAAAACCTTGATTAAAAATTCCAAGTGTCGAACCATTTGTGCCAATGACTTTTACTAATGTGATAATTTTAGAAGTTTGTACTTTTTGAGAATTGAGTTACAAACTCAACAAAATTTAGATTATATTTTAAAATAAATCTAATCTGAGTGAAATTAGACTTGGACCCCTTAAACATGGTCACGGGTTCGAACTTTATAGATGAAAAAACGTGGTCAAAAAGAAAGACCTGTTAAAGATGGTTAGTCACATTCTCTAGTGAATATTAGTTATTGACAAAACTAATAGATACTTCATATTAATGTCATTGTAACAAAAAAAAATCTAAGTGGTAGATGGACATTTTATTCATTCAATTTATTTTCATTTTTTAACTTTTAATTTTTATATTTTATTTTTATTTGTCTGATAAAATTAGGTGTTCACAAAATATATTACAAATTTTATTATTTTAATTATCATTTAAAGGAATTAATTTATAAAACATATTTAAAATAGAAATTTTCATATATATATAAATATAATATTAATAAATTGGTAAGTATATAAATACATATAATAATACATATCTTAATTTCTATACTTAATAATTTGACTACATATTAATTATATTTAATGGATATAGCATTTAATGGTATTGAGAAGTCAAATTTACTTATAATAATAATAATAATAATAATAATAATAATAATAATAATAATAATTATTATTATTATTAAATATATTTGGTGAATTTAATATGTGTGTATATATATATATATATATATATAATATTTTAATACATTAAAAATCTTATTATTGTTGTTATCACTTAAAAGAATTAATTTACAAAACATATTTTGAAATAGAAAAGTTCAAATATATTTTAATATAATACTATTAATAAATTTATAAATATATATAAGAATTTATATTTTTGTTTCTATACTAAATACTTTGACTTCATATTATGTATAATAAATATAGTATTTAATGTTATTGGGAAGTCAATTTTACTTATAATATATTAATTATGATATTTATTAAATATAATATACTTGTTAAATTTAAAAATGTATATACATTTTAATACATTGAAAATTTTATTATTCTTATTATTGTTTAAAATAAATAGTTGGTAAAACATATTTTCAAATAGAAAAATTAAATATATATTAATATAACATTAATAAATTTATAAATATGTAATAATTATATACAGTAATTTATCTTTTAATTTTTATCAATGATAATTTGACTACATATTATATGTAATGTTATTAGGAAGTCAAATTTACTTATAATATATTGATTGTGATATTTATTAAATTTAAATTAATGGTAATTGATTAAGAAACAAATTAAAAAATTGGACTAAGTTGCATCCTCTTGCCCCATGACATTTCCTTATATATATGCATGAACGAAAAGGATTGTCATATATAAATGCATACATGGGTGGCATATAAGCATCATCACTTGAAAAAAAAACACAAGGCTAGAATAAAATATGGCACCTCACATTTCTAGATCCAGAACCTCCATTGTTGTTTTGGTAGCTTCGCTAGTTCTCCCTTTACTTTTCTCAGAATTTGATTCTTCTTCTGTGCTCATTGCAAGTGCAGCAACCCCAAAATCAGATGTTGATCTTTTAGAATTTCCTTTAAATTTAGAATACTTGGAGGCTGAATTCTTCTTGTTTGGGTCTTTGGGTCATGGATTGGATGTAGTTGCTCCAAACCTGACTGAGGGAGGACCCCCTCCCATTGGTGGAAAATTGGCCAAACTTGACAACTTTGTCAGGGATGTCATCTTGCAGTTTGCTTTCCAGGAAGTTGGACACTTAAGGTTTTGTTCTGTCTCTACACTATGCAATTATAATTACTTTTAGGTAAAAAATAAAGAAAATTTCTCAATTGTTGTGTCTTAATTGTAGGGCCATAAAGAGCACAGTGAAAGGGTTCCCTAGGCCATTGTTGGATCTAAGCGCGACATCTTTTGCAACAATAATGGACAATGCGATTGGGCATCCTCTACTTCCTCCCTTCGATCCCTATGCTAATTCGATCAACTTTCTGCTTGCATCTTACGTGATTCCCTATGTTGGCCTCACTGGTTATGTTGGTGCCAATCCACTGCTGCGAAATGCTACTTCTAGGAAGGTAAACCCTCAAACTCAGCACAACTAGTTGATTCATGTATAATAAAATTGGGCTCATTCTCATGAGATAAAGTCTTAGCTATAATCACTTTCTCATCCCCCACATATATATTTTACTCATGACTCGCGTCATTTTTTTTAACGATTCTCTTTTCTGATTTTATAATTTTTAATAAATTTCTTTTGATTTTATAATTTTTAAGTGTGTTCTTAATTAGTACTCTTTAATTTACTCATTTCGACATACAACACTACTATTTCATGCCAAAGTATTTGATACAAATTTAAACAAAATTAAAACTAATAAACTTGCATTGCTTTAAGTCAAAAGAAAGGTTTTTTTTTTTTTTTTTCTCTATCTTTTTTCGTTATATCACACATAGCTAGCATCTCTCTCAATTCTTTGTATATTTCTCTACTTATTATAAAGCTACGAGAACATGTCACTTAATGACATTGTGCACATGTTGTATATACATGAACAGCTTGTTGCAGGGCTTTTGGGAGTAGAGTCTGGGCAAGATGCAGTTATTCGAGCATTGTTATATGAACGTAAAGCGCAATTGGTGCATCCGTACGGAGTGAGTGTGGAAGTGTTCACAGATCGCATTTCAACGCTTAGGAACAAGCTAGGAAACGAAGGTTTGAAAGATGAGGGTCTTGTGGTGCATAAAGTGGAAGGTGCTGAGGACAAAGTCAGAGGTAACATTCTGGCTGGTGACAAAGATTCACTGGCATATCCTAGGACCCCAGAAGAAATATTGAGGATAATATATGGAGGAGGTGATGAACATTTTCCCGGTGGCTTCTACCCTAAAGGAGCAAATGGTCGCATAGCCAGTTCTTACTTAAATAGCACTATGTAAAAGATAAAGCATTTGTTTTTGTAGATTACATGCGTCTTGAAACTGTTATACCAATGTAAATTATATTATAATAAGAATGCATACTACTTGATAATCCGGCTACAAAATTAAAGTTGCCTTTTTGTTGCATCATAGATTTGCAAATAGTTTAGGCCAAAGGACAAGTAAAGGTTTTTGCAGCATTTGAAATCAAAACTGAAGAAAAAATAAATAAATAAAAACTGCAATATTAATGTGATATCAAATACATCCTCTCAAACATTTTAACTTAAAATAATATATATACATGTATAACCAATGTTTTAACATGTAAAATCTACAATATAAATATTTATTTTTTTTATAAAAAAATTATAATAAATAAATACTTTTAAATATATAAATTATATTATAATTAAAATTTGTAATACAATTAAAGGTGCCTTTATGATCAATAATTTATATTATAATATAAGATTATTTTTAATTATTGATGATTTTTAAAAAAATATTAAAATTTAATTTAAAATAAAGATAAAAAAGATAGATTAAAAGAGATAAGCGATTAAAAAAAAAGTTTAATTACTTTGTAGGTCCTTATACTTTTATCAAATTTTCAACTAAGTCCCTAAACTTTTTTTTTTCTTTTAATTGGGTCCCTGAACTTTTATTTTTTTTTAAATTGGGTCCTTGGACTTTTATTTGTTTTTTAATTGGGTCCCTCATCTAATTAGGTGTTTGTGGTTAATTTTTCATAACGACAATTAAACGGAATGACTTAATTGAAAAACAAATAAAAGTTTAAGGACCCAATTAAAAGGAAAAAAAAGTTTAGAGATCTAATTAAAAATTTGGTAAAAGTATAGGCACCTGCAGATTAATTTAACCTAAAAAAAATCATGTAGATGAATAAAGATATCTCAACCGTTCATTATAATATACATATATCTAACGGTAACAGATCGTTGTGGAGACTTCACCTTAGACTCGCCGTATATTTGCAAGTTTTGAAGATCTATTAAAATTGACACGAACACGAAGACTAGAAAGGGTTAAGAAGTAAAAGGGCGGTGTGAGTGTTCTGCGCGCACCGCATCAACAATAATTTCTCAAACAGCTTTGTTAAAGGTAAAGGTTTGTCCATATTTCTTTTCTCAATTCCGTTATCGATGTTTTTGTCAATCTGGTATTTCGTTCGATCGGATTTCATTCGCAATTTTCGATTCGAATCGTGTCAATTCCAAGTCGATTGAGTTATTTTTCGAATTAAGAGATTATTGCCCTGTGTTTCTTACGATTCTGTGTTGAATTAAATTAATAATTTCTAGTCAAGTGTTGCCGTAGGACGAAATTAAGAGTGTACGTACCAGAAAGTTGGATTTAAAATCTCAATGTTAGTGTTCAAGAAGAATTTTAGCTGAACTACATAAGCCCCCAAACCCTAAATCGTAGCTTTTAAATTTGATTAAATAGTAATTGTTTTATTTTATTTTTGTTCTAGACCATGTGTATGTTATATGATATGATATGATGTTATCTGCTTTTATCCTTTTATTCTGTTAGATTTTCTAGGGCGCAGAAATTTTATTTGGACACAGTATCTGTGCCAATTATGAATGTCAAGGTGGGAATGGGTAGCATTAAGGTATGCAGAATTTGAAACTAAACAGTTTGGGAATTTTGAGAGTTATTATAGTTGGCTTTTGGGAGGATTTGGGTTCCAGTTGTTTAATTTTAATTTCTTTTCCCCATTGTTTGTGTGTGTGTCAAGCGTCTTACTTGTTAACGACTCTACTTACTTAGGTCAGAGTTTGTGAGTTTGTGGTCCATCATGTTTATGTCCAACCATCCCTTTGAAATTACCTGTTGTTAACCTCAGCACAATGGTTCTGGATATTGAATTAAGAATTCAACAGCATGATTTAGTTTATATTATTTCTACCCAAAATCATTCAATTCTGTTTCTGTTTACAGAAACACATTAAGATTAGGCAGATAATTATGGCTGTAAATTCTGATTCGGCTTCATCAGAGAAGAAATCAAGAAATGGAGTGAATGAGTTGCTGACTTTTAATGCTGAGAATATGCAAAGCAACATGAAAATTATCTATTACAGGTTTGGTTTGACTGCTGGTTATTAATACTATTGAATATATAAATATAGCTTGAAACATTATGTTTGGGGTGGACCATGGAACAGAAATGTTTTTTCTTCCATTTCTTTTATGGAATATTGTTGGCCACCAAGCTGTTTGGGGTGGTAGTTTTAGTATGGATGAAATTGTTTGATTCTATCTGCATGAAATAGTCATCCGAGTCCATGGTATGTAGATGTAAAGCACTCTTACTGAAAGGAGAAAAAGGGGTGGGAGTGGGAGTGGGGGTGGGGGGATGAAAATAAACACCCATATAATGTTGTCTAAGGTTTACAATTGAATCTTCATTTCTTTGTCTCTTTTGCAGCCGAACATTTTTATCTATAATTGGTGGTGTTGTTGCTGGTATTCTGGGATTTACAGGCTTGAAAGGATTTGTGTTTTACTTACTTCTCATGGCACTTACTTCACTTGGGCTTGTGGCCAAAGCAAAATTTTCCACCCACACATACTTTGACTCCTGGAATCGAGTTCTACTTGATGGCTTTCTGGGTGGCCTAATGGTATGTTGTTTATGTTCATTTCATCTTTCTTTGTGCATGGTGTGTATGGGAAACTTTTTTATTTTTCATGAAAGAAGAAATTAGTTTGGATAAGATAGGTAGAGAGGTACACAAATAGATAATAAATATCATATGAAAGAAAGGCACATCAACAATTTAGAATTAGCCAAACTTATGAAGCACAAACATTAAAGATCCCCAGCTAATGAGGAGAATTGCCATGTGCTAAAGCTAAACACTAAAGATCAATGCAAATCTGGGTCAGATGTTTTCCCTTAAAAAAAGCATTCTATTCCAGCCAAAGACATCAAGGAATAGCATTTGAAGTGTACTACCCGAACACTTTAGCTTCTTAATACTCCAGCCAAACCTCTTAATTGAATTAAAAGAAAACACTTCAACTATTAAAGATACACTTAGCACTCACCAAATAGCCTATAAACCAAATGTTGTACCAAAACAATACCAAATAGCCTACTCCAAATATAATTAGTTGCTCAGCAACATAGAAAAAAGGCTTAATTGCAAATTTTACCACCCAACTTTCATAATTTTGCGAATTTTACCACCCAAGTTTTAATTTTGCAAATTTTACCACCCAAGTTTTCAATTTTTGCACATTTTACCACTCTGATATTTTACCAAAAAAAAAGTTAAAGAATTCAAAAAAAAAAAAATTGTGAAACATCATGGTGGTAAAATGCGTAAAAATTGAAAACTTAGGTGGTAAAATTCGTAAAATGATGAAAGTTGGGTGGTAAAATTCGTAAAAAAAAAACTTGGGTGGTAAAATTTGCAAAATTATGAAAGTTGAGTGGTAAAATTCGCAAAAAAAAAAACTTGGATGGTAAAATTTACAAATTATGAAAGTTGGGTGGTAAAATCTGCAATTAAGCCTAGAAAAAAAGAAAGAATTATAGAATTTTCTAAATTAGAGGTTCACATGACATACTTATTTAGAGATAAAAGCTTTGTTGGGTCCATGTATCTCAGTATCTGTAACATACCATTAGAATTGGTCTTGCTGAGCAATGCACTGTCCATGTAAATGAAGCTTCCTTGGAATTTTGGAATTTTCAAGAGCTTTTTCTTGCTGGAAATTTTCTCTATTTGAACTTGGAAAATGGTTAAGAAAGTCAAAAAATGACTCCTGATTCCTAAATAAATGTGCTAAACTAATCTAATCAAGTGTCCAAATCCTCTTCTCTATGTTACAATAGAAATGAACAGAGTCAAGCAAAAGTAGAATTAATCATGCTTTTGTATATACTTCATCGTCAGCTGTTGTGCATTGGAATTGGAAAATAACTATATTTTAGGCCAAAAAAGAATTAATTTGCTAATCATGTTATTGGCATCCCTTAAAATATACCAATTTCTGCATATTTTTCTAGTCTGAGTGCTACCTGTGTTTGGTGCTAAAATTTTTAATCAACATTAATAAAATATTTGTTAAATATAAAGAGAAGGAGGGTTTTATCCAATGCATAATTTACTTAATATATTTGGTAAATTATACAGAGCTCCTCGAGATTTGATGAAATTACATACAAGGCTTTTATGTTTTATTGAAATTTTGGGAGAGGTCTATATGTTATCGAACTGGTCTGATTTGACCAAGTTCAACATACATTATATTTTGATCATAATCTCTATGTTGGGGTTTTTGTTCTCTCTCTCCGTATATGTGCATCACTCTTTGAATGTGCATGTGTTCAGCATTATAACTTTTCTTTTTATACTTCTGCAGTCGTTCGTGCTGTTCTGGACGTATCCTTCTCTTTAATAATACTTTGGTGGTGGAGTATGACTGAAAATTTAATTTAATTCAATGCTATAAAATCTGTTAAAAATGGAGTACTTGTTTGTCCACTACTGTATCACCTGAGAGTAAAGGAGTAAGTTTTTCTAAATTTAACCAGAACTTCTTATATAACTTACAAGTATGAAAAAAATTTGGAGTTGGTGGGGATTTGAGTAGATTTCCTAATTTCAAGTTTTAGCAACAGGAATAACTTCTAAATGTTTCGAGTAAACCAGTGGAAATTTTCAGATTTTCTTGAGCAGCAATTGCCACGTTCATTCAACTTGTGCTATGGTTATCTAGACACTGGTTTCCCCAGATTATGGCATCCAATTAAAACACAACCTAACAATTTAACTTCCTGTATACATACATCTCTTGTGCTGAAATTCTTGCCATTATGTTGTACTTCCTTGACAAAAATAAAGATTTGCCTATGACATTGTTCATATATTTTGATGGACGGAATGTGCAAATGTTTCAAGTGAAGGCTATTTTGACATCCGTTGCTGTTATTGATCCTTGCCGGAATGCAGTTACATCCTCCAGTTACCAGATAGCTTTCATGATGTTCCCGTTTTTAAACTGAGATTTAGTGACAGAATTTTGTCTGTTTATGTATTATTTAAAATAGTATCTCAAGTGGGAAGGAGGCATAATGTTGTCCTTTATTTGTGGCTGTCAGATTGGCCTCTGGGATATTGTTCTTGGAGTTTGCTTCCTTGATATAGATTGCAATTTTTGTCAAATTTATTTTAGGCTTATTGTACTTTTAGTCTTTTAGTGCCATTATAACTAATGTGAGTTCAATTCAGTAAATTTAATCTCTTAATTTTAATTAATAAGTTTTTCATTATTTTCTTTTACTTATAACTTGGCTTTTACTACTAAATGAAAATTTATAATTCACTAAGCAGCTTCCTACGATAAATAAAACTTTGATTGCCACAAGTGCTTGCTATAGGTCATGTTTTAGCTTGGAAAAAAAAATGAGCTTGTTTGCTTGCCAGAGATTATTATTCTTTCTGCGTCGTGAAAATTTGAAAAGACGTCATTAATTTTTTCGGTATAACTAAGAGGTATTTGAGACTTTTATTTGACAAAATTTCTTTCCTACCAGATTAGCATATTTTAAGTAAAGTGGTATCTCCAGTTGTGACTTTATGTTCAAGTCAGAGGTCGAACTTCAGACCTTGATTAAAGGAGTTAAATGTTAAATTACTTGTATCAATTGGCTCAATGCTTTGATTGTAGTATGTAGGATCAAAACTTAGGTGATAATAACCCACACTATGTATAATTTATGGGTGTTTTGGCGCGGTTACCTAAATATTACCCCAAGCAATTTGATTTGTTAAATTGCACAACAAAGGTGGTTTTCTTTTGTTAGTTTTTAATAGGAGTTAAAAATAAGAATGAACGACTACTTGAGGCTTTAATTTGGATTGATAATGACCAAGGTTTTAAATATCGGTCGTGGTTGCGATTTTGTTGCGTTCGTTGATATCGCGGAAAATCGTAAACAAATGTGGCTGATGCAATCCCAATTACAGTCACGTTGCTGTCAAAGACAATTAAAAAACCTTGATGTTGTGGCCCAAATCACAGTTGCAAATCGTTTTTTAAAACCTTGATAATGACAAAAGCAAGTAGAGAAGTAAAAAGTCAATGGAAGTAGTTTATACGATAGTGTCTTCTAGGACTTGTTTGCCTCTGCTCGATTACTTTCCCGAACAAGATATACTTGTGGCATTGAGATTGACTAAAATTATGAAGCGTTTCTTGCAACAACAAAAAAAGAGTCAGTTTTTATGCTAAGAGAAGCAAGTAGCTCCTTATTTCAAAAGTTCTCACAGAAATTAAAATTTTGCATAGACTTTATTTTTATTTTTCACTTTTTTGGTGAAACTGTTTATCTCAAACCTTTGAATTTGATGAGTATCAACTAGAGATACAATGCAAAAGACGCATATAAAAGGAAAGATTTTGACCATTTTACAAAGGCAGCTGCAAATCATGCATTTGGTTAATGATAAATGTAAGCAAATCTAATTTCCAAGAGGAAGGTAAGAATTGAATCCATGGGACAGAATCAGAATGGATTGGGAGAAAAATGGGAAGCCACTTTAGTTAGGTGGCTCAGTGGATGACACCTGCCAGCTCATATGAAGTGCATAGACACCTATTAGTCCAAATAAAGACATAATATTATAAGTTTTATTGATATTACTTTTCAATTAAAATTAGTATTTTATTTTAATAATGTTATTTTTATTTTGATAATTATAATTGATAGTGATTTGTCAAGCAGATAAGAAAATCAACACTAATTGTATCTAAGCTAACCATCTATTACATATAGTTTAAAAGGTTGCATATTCCATAAACTTATTTTCATAGAAAAAAAAATATTCTTTTTTCAAGTTCAACGAATTGATCTATGGTAAAAAATATTTGCCTCACTTTAAAGTAAAATTTTATTTTCTTGAAAGAATGATCTGATCACGTAGTGAAAGAGCCTCTAACACTATGTTTTTAACTAATTAAAAAAATCATCCATTGGACCAACTATTTTCTTGATAACGCACAATTATATAAAAGGTATTGGACAATGGAGTACAATCTTAGGTATAATTTTTAGTTTTTTTTTAACACGTGCACTTGAAAACCAATTGAGATTTAACAATAACCGACATAAAACTATTTAAAACTGATTTATCTATCAAACTATTTCAAATTATATTTATGTGTACAAAAATAGACATTAAATTAAATTATAAATAAAAGAAAGAATGGAAGCAAAATAATATAAAATTGTTTCAAAATTTTATAAATATACTAAGATACTTATATTTTAAAAAATGTGTTATTAACCTTTCTCATTTTATTAATTTCAATCTTGGTATTAAAGATACGAAAATAAAAAGTTTAAATAAAAAATAACCTACTTTTAAATTTTTAATGTAATAAATAATTTTTCAACAAAGCTTTTTATTTATATAATATATTGATAACAATGAAAAAAATCTATTGACGATTATCACGTAATAAATAAAAAAATCTGGTGAGTGGAATTTTGGGTTAACACGTGTTAAATCATGTTTCTGTCATTCATTCACACTCACACTTCACAGATAATGATATGACGCTCACTTATAAAAGAAGACTAATAAATGCTTCAACATCACAATTGAGAGTGAAATTCCAAGGCAAAGCCAAAATCAAAGGAAAACAGATAAGAGAAAAAGGTTGAAGAATAGAGGAACAAACGAGGATGTCATGGAGGTGGTGGTACACGTCAAGTTTCCGGTGGCCGGAGTTGCAACTATCGCTGCCGTGGCCGGTGTTCCGGTGGCCGGCGTTGGATTTGTCGTATTTGAACCCGGGTTGGAACCTAGAGAGTGTTATTCAGTGGAACTTGTCGTTGGTGGATGACGTGTTATGGGCCTTAATTACGGGCCTTGAGTCCATTGCCTTGCTCGCCATGCTTTGCTACTTCTTCCTCTGCTGTGGCTGTACTCTCTAATTCTCATTCTCATTTTTTTTTAATTTTTTAGAAATATATGTACATTTTATACTATTCCATGGATGAATCATAGTTTAAAATATTTTCTAAGGTTAATTGTGGCGAAATTGTATATTTTTTTATAAGTGCTATGGTGTGCTGTGAATTTGTGATCAGTCCAAAAGGGTAGTCCAAACGCTTCCTCTCTTTATGAGTTTCAGTTTTTTTTTTTTTTTTTTTTTAATATGCTTGATTGTAAGTATTTCTGTTTGCCCTTTGGGATTTGATTATGATTTATTTTATAGAATCGCACCCCAGTATGCTAGAAAAAGATAATGAATGGTTCGGCACATCAACAGCAACACGCCACCTTACTTAGAAAACGATGTGAGATTTATTTTCGTCAAACAGAGATAATTGTCAAATACGGAATTTATGGGTGTATATTATATTATTCTTGACAAAATATGATTTTGGTTTTTCAAGATATTTTAAATTTTAGTTTTAGTCTCTAGTATTATTATCTGAGATGGCTTGAAAAAACACTTTTTCCTTATTTGTAATGTAGCTTTGTTTTATCTGTTAGTGGCTGGTGTTTATCTGCTAGCTAAGCTCCAAGTCATAATTACGATTACGCAACACTTCTGGATTCTGATTTTTTATTTTATTTCTTTTGAATGTAAAACCCAACGGACTTTCACTCACTCCAAACTTTATGCGTTTTTTATTTATTTATTTATGTATAACTTTATGCGTTGAAGGCGGTAAACCAAGCTCTCTGTCTGCCAAAATCTTGTAACCCAAGCTGCAAAATAAAAATTCTTATAATTTTATTTGATCTGTGTTTTTCCCAAGTACATGTGTTTTTTTTTTACAATTTTTTACATGAAAGAATCTTATTTAAATTAGATAGAATTATTATGAATGACAAAATTCTCTCTTTGTATTTAACAGCATCGTATACTTAAATTAATACTCGAGTATACTAAATAAGCAAAAACAACGCGCTCAATGGTATATTCCGTATGTTTTTAACAACAAAGATCAAGAAATAGATAAATAATTTTTATTGAAAATATATTAATAATATAAAAAGTATATTTTTCAATATATTTTTAATTTTAATTATTATTAAGTTAAATTTTTATATATTTAATGTAACAAATTTTACATAATTAATCAATTAAAAATTATTTCAATATGATTATTAAAGCAATTATTATATCCTTTTAACATGGTTTATTTCATATTTAAAGTGACATCAATTCAAACTCTGAATCACTTGGTTAAGGGACACAAATCGCTATCACTTGTGTCAACCAATAATGTTGGTTAAATAACGAAAAGATCCATCGTTAACATATTTTCTTCCTTTTTTTTTTCTTCAAAAAATCCAAACATGCCATGAGCGCATGAACGCTACGAAGTTTTACGACTGAGAAAGTCCACAGCAGAATAAAAAAAATAATAATAAAAGGAAGAAGACAAAGAAGGTATTGCTATTGGCCTATTGCCTTTGCTAAACATAGGTTGCAATATTTCTTATTGAGAAGAACGGTCTCAACAGAAAACCGTTTTCTGTTTCGTTTTTAGAAATTCGTATAACGACCGTATCGCTGTTTTTTTATTTTTTTTATTTTTATATTTTGATTTCAATTTTAATTCGTTGACTTATTTTTGGGTTTAGCAATTTCGGGGGGAGGTTTTTGCCAACTTGCATGGAATTTGACTCTCCAACTTCTCGCCCTATCCGAAGTGACGTCGTTTTGGACCCGCCACCAATTCCGATCGTTCACCCTTTTCTGCCACCGTCGCCGCCGCCACCCTCCACGGTGCTGCTTCCGTTACCAATCAACCCATCGCTTTTCTTCATAATGGACAATCAAAGGTCCATTTCTCTGCTTCAGGTAAACCCTTTTTTTTTGTTTTGAAATTTCTTTTGGGGGTGTTTGAGTATTATATGAAGTTTATGACTTTTCTTTTTGGGTTTTATTATGTGCAGTTTATGGCTGATGAAGGACTTGTTCCGTCGCCAGAAGAAGAAGAGAAAAGGAAAAATGTTATTCAGAAGCTCAAACAGGTTTTCTTGTGCAACATTCCCCCGTTTGTTCTTAACTTCTTGTGGTTTTTTCGATCTTTGTTTTCTTTTTTAATGCATGAGTTGTGGTTTATATGCATTCTTTGTTTTCCTTGAAGGTTGCTTCTTTATTTGGATTTTTTTTCTCTCAAAGATCGATAAATTTGCGTTTTCCTCTTCTTTTTTTTTTTTTTTTTTTTTTTTCACATGTGTGACTGGAAGGTGTTTATTGTGTATGACAACATTGTCCTTACTAGTTACTTCAAGGTTTTGTGCTAGAAAGAAGTGCGTGTTTGGGAATGCATTCTTCTGAACGTAGTGTAAGTTATATCAGCAATCAATAAATCAATAAATATATAAATTTAATACTTAAAAAGATGTTACTTTGTTCATAAAATTGGTAAGATTTTCAAACTGTGCGAATTACTGAACTCATTTATTTAATGACAAGACTCCAACAAAAAAAGTTCACATTTTCACAACAAGTATTATAACTTTCTACGTTTCTTATGCTTATTTTATGTTAGCAAATTTGTGTATTTGTTTGTTTGTCCAATTTTTTTTTCTTGATTTGCATTACAATGTGTTTATGCACTTTGCATTACTGTCTTGATGGTATTGCTATTAATTACAAATCTTGCATTTCTATTTTTTTACCTTATTTATCATGCTATTCACTTTGCAGATAGTCTCATCATGGATTAAGAAGGTTGCATGCCAGCATCAACTACCAAAACACCAAATTGATGTTACTTCTGCCACAATATTGACTTATGGATCTTATGGCCTTGGAGTAAGTGCCTCCCTTTTTAGTTATTCCTGTACTGTTTGGTTTTTCTTGGTCAATAAGATTAGAGCTAAAGAATTTGTCGAGTTAGGTTTTCTCTTAATTTACAGGCATTTGACTGTTAAACTTTTTCACATGTCTAAAGCTAAAGCTTGTTTTCTCTTTTAAACTTTCAATAATGTTTAGGCTCACAGCTCAGAGTCTGACATTGATGCTTTGTGTGTTGCTCCCTTCTTTGCATCAATTGCAGTAAGTTAATTGTGTTTCTCTTGTTAATCATTCCCTTTAGGCTCTGTAGCATTTGTCTTAATTTTTACAGATATGATCTATACAGGAAGACTTTTTTGTTGTGTTGCATGACATGCTTAAAAGGAGACCTGAAGTATCAGATATTCACTGTGTCAAGAGTGCAAAGGTCCCTCTAATGCGGTTTAAAATTGATGGGATCTCCATTGATCTTCCATATGCTCGGCTTAATGTACTATATGTTCCTGAGGTCAGTATGAGTAAACATAATGTAGTTCTCAAAATATGAAAATACATTAAAAATGTTTGGAGTATTGCATGTGTGGAGACCTTTTAAATTTGTGAACATTTATGCTCCATTTGTCTTCAAATTAATGTCATTGCCTCTTTGGATTATGCATTAAACCATAACACTTTTTTTATATTTAATATTCTTCTGAATTTGGCTTGTTAAATAACCAATTTCTTCACTGATGCTGTCAATTATAATACAGAATGTTGACATATTAAACCCATTTTTCATGAGGAATATTGATGATACCAGCTGGAAAAGTTTGTCTGGGGTACGGGCAAATAGACACATTCTCCATCTAGTTCCTAATATTGAGGTAAGATGCATACCAGTCATTTCTTTTCTCAGTAAAAGAAAATAATCATATTCATAAGCAATTGGACAATTATCTTGAATCTTGATGATGCAAAGGACGTGAAATGTCTTGATTTTTGTTGACATTCTTTTAGTTGAGGATGAGTACTAGCTTCCCATTCTATTTGGTATCATGCATGTGGGGTAGGGGACTGGGTGGTTGGTTGGTCTAGTTTTACTTTATTGTTCTTGTGCATTGTGGTCTCTTTAATGCAAATCTCATGTATTTCAGAAATTTCAATCCATGCTACGATGTCTTAAACTATGGGCAAAAAGACGAGGAGTTTATGGAACTGTAAGTGCATTTGTACTTTTAAGTAATGTTTACTTTCACGACTTTGTGCTCTAACTCAAGTTTTATGGTTAATTGTGAATGCAGTTGCTTGGTTATTTGGGAGGGGTTCATATGACAGTTCTTGCAGCTTATGTTTTTCAAAGACATCGTGATGCCACCTTAAATGCTCTAATTATGAACTTTTTTCAAACATTTGCATTTTGGCCCTGGCCTACTCCAGTGATGCTGCACGAAGGAATGTTGCTAACAGCTGTAGATGCTATAGAAACACGGTCCTTCATGCCTATCCTATTGCCATCCTGCCCTTATGAGTACTGTCATACAAACATAACTAGAAGCACTTTCTTTCGAATCAGGACTGAGTTTCATCGTGGACATAATATGACAAGGGTATGTTGTGTTGCTTAACCTAGGTCTCCTTTTGGTATATATTTTGCTTACCTGTGTTATTATATACATTTTTCCAGAGTGACTTAATCATAATGTTCTGTATGGTAGAATTCATAAGGGCAAGATGGCAGTAGTATGCCTATATGGCAGCCATATGCCTATATTGCTGCCATCTTCTCCTTATGACTTTTGCCATACAAAGATAACTAAAAGCGCTACTGAGTTTCGTCGCGAACATAATATGACAAGGGTATGCTTGTATTATTATGTATTTTTATCTAGAGTGACTTAATAATCTGTATATCAAACTTACTTTCTTTTGCTTGGACAACCATAATTGAAGTTGATGCTCCTATCTTAATTCTTGATGATTTCCATGGGTACTTAATTAAAAGAACAAGCCCTTTAAGTAAGTCTCTTTGTCATTTTCTTTATTCGGTTGAATTGAAGGATCTTTTGAAGCCAGATTTCATTTGGGATAATGTATTTGAGCCTTTTCCATACTCAAAAAGATACTCCCAATTTGTCAAGATTTACCTCTCTTCTCCTAATCATTTTGCGCTTGGAGACTGGGTTGGTTGGGTCAAGTCACGCTTTCGGGGTCTTCTTCTAATTGTAAGTAGCTCAAATGGTAAACCTAGCTGTCTCATATAGTTATATTTAGTTTGGCATTAAAAATTTGTGGGTTAGTATAGAAGAATTGACATATGATTTTGTTTGCTGCAGCTGGAGGGTATTCAAGGATTTTGTGATCCTAATCCTACAGAATATGTTGACAGTGAGAAAACAGAGCCAAATGTAGTTTTCTACTGGGGTTTGCAACCTAGTAAGAATAACTTGATGGACATTGGTTTGGTAAAGGGAGAGTTCATGAAGATTATCAACAATGGCTATGAAGGTTCTCCTGGGAGGATAGAGTTGTCCATCCTGCTAGCTTCTCAGCTGCCTAAGAATACATTGATGATGGGGCTGTAAAGGGTAGAAAAGCTTGCTGGAAAATAATTCATACAAGAAAAGGAACCCAGTCTTTTCTGGATGCCTAAGTTCTAGTGGCTAGATTTATTTTATTTTAATTTATCTGCCAGCTTGATGAATGTACTATAGGCCTGTATATTCTTTTTCCCACTTCTCCCTCTTTTTAGTCTAATCAATATAGGTTTACATAGGATCAGCTGAATGATGAGTAGTTTTTAGTCTTGCAGTAGATAGAAGAAATTTTTGAAAAGTCAAAAATGTCACGAGGGTTTGGGACATGTAAAATGAATAAACCTCATTTTACCTTTCAAAACAATAAAGTTAGACAAATCAATGATTAGTTGGAACTTGGAAAGTTACGGCTTGTATAATAGCTAACTGGCATATTATTTTATGACAAATCAATAATAGCTGAGAAAGAATTGACACACAATTTTCATGTGTTTTGGTGTCCATAATCCTTAATATAAAGTTTGATAAGTGGGTTATTTAACTGGCATGTTAGTAACATGAAATTCTCTTGAATGGTCACATTATATATGCTACATGCTGATTAGTTTTTTTTTTTTTTTTTTATCAGCAAAATCAAAATGTATTATATACGGGTATAAGAGATATCCAACTTTTACAAAAAGTATCTCATCATCCAATCTGCAAGTAATGGTTAGCAAATGTATATTAGCAAATGTTAGTTGTTAGTTTGTTAGTTTTTGTTAGTGGGAGGGATTCGAACTTACGACCTTTTCCTCCCCCTTCTTCCTTCAATTACCAAACTAACCTTATAATTCCTATTATACACTGATTAGTTAGGTTCTTGATTTACTTATTTTTATTGATTTAATTTCTCTCACATGTTTGAGTACATTCATCAAATAATTTTGGATAAATCAAATAATTCAAGTTCCAATATTTTATTTTATTCTTGATTTACTTCTAATTTGACCTATTTTAAGTTCTTGATTTACTATATATCATTTTTGAGTTATATTTCTTTTAAACTATTTTAATTATTCAAGTTATTATATTTAAATTGTTTTACATTTCAACATAACTATAATTAAAAATGGAAGAACAAGTGTCAAAAGAAAAGATAAAAAGTATTTTTTTGGCATATAACCATTATGTTCATTAGAATTAATTTTCAATTTATTAGTTAAAGGTTAACCCAATATAAATATGAGAATTAATCATATATTTTATCTTAAAGATTTTACCAAATTATTTATGTTTATAATGCAGGAGTATCTGTTTGGAGAGTGGGGGGCGCACCTTGTGCTTATTATCTCTTAAAATTTAAATATCCTTTTGCTTCCAAAAAGGATAAACCATTAAATTGAGGAGCATATGACACCAGTGGATCCGTGGCGCAATGGTAGCGCGTCTGACTCCAGATCAGAAGGTTGCGTGTTCGATTCACGTCGGGTTCAATTCCCATTTTTTATTTATTTTTTAGAATTAAATACTTTTTAGTCCTTACAATTTAGCGTTCTTTTGCTTTTCGTCCTTATAAAATTATTTTTTTGATTTTTGTCATTGCAAATTATGTTTGTTTTATTTTTTGTCCTTATAACGATTTAGATAAATTGTAATGAGTAAAAAAATATTTAAGCCTATTTTTTATGCCATTTTGATCTCACATAAGCTCGTCATATTCAAATTATGCAACACTATCAAGTGAAACTTCATACTTTGTGAAATATTATGAAAGAATGTGAGATAATACATTAATTTTTCTCACATAATGTCTTTTTTTTTTTTTTTTTTTCATTTTGTAATACATGTATTTTGAATATTTTTAACAAATTAAATCAATACTTTTTCACTCTTTAACCGGTCAACTATTTAAAGTTTAATAATTAAAATGTATTATATTTTAAACATGTACGCCTCACTTTTAAGAAAATTACATATAACCCGCTGCATTCACATGAATGAGGGGGGAACGATCTATTTAGCGGAAGAACCTGTGTTCGATTCTCACTATGTGCAAAATTTTCTTGGGCCAGCGGCAGCCACGCGCTGAGAATGAGATTAATCTCTGACCCAGTGGGTTAGGAGACATCCGTGGTCTCTGACCTAAGACAAAAAAAAACTACATATAATATCTTGAATGTATATATTTTACCTCCTTTAATTTTGTATATTTAAACCTTTGTCTCTAATTTTTCACTTCTTTTATGATAATAATTATTAATTTTTATTCAAAAAAAAATTATTAATTTTTATTTTTTAAAATAGATTGTCCTCCTAACTTAAGGTCCTAAATTCACCATTGGTCATAGTGTTGGGAAATGCCATCATAATTTCCCTCCTCTGTGAACTCAAAAATAGGCACTTAGCGGAAACGTAGAATAATAACACGGTAAATTTTTAGCGTGAAAAATCTCCTCAATGTGAGTAAGGAAAAACCACGGGACCCGTAGGCCTCTTAAATCTCCACTATAATAATAATGGGAATACAAAATACAGCAATATACAATTTTGTGGATACAACTCTCTCACAAATTGACTAACTAATTTTCTCTCTTAGAAACTCTAAGGCTCTCTCTATTTTTCTCTCACAAATTTTCTCTCTAAATGTGAGGAACTCTTGCTTCTTGCTTGTGCTTGTTGTTGTGTATCCATTGCACTTCACTTCCTCTATTTATAGAGGGATTGCACCGTGTAAAATTTGCTAGCTCGTAAAATCAAAGGCACCGAAAGCTGCAATGTGGTTGGAGGATGAAAAATATTTCAACCTTGCATTTAAGGCACCGAATGCACTTTGCTTTCTTTTTCACTGACAGGAAAAATTTTCTAGGCACTATTTCTACCATTCACATTGGCTGGACCCACATTTCTCCCCCTTCAGCCAAAGGGAAATATCCTTGGATCAATTCAGGGTTGATGCTAAGCCTGCGACTTCTTTACAAAATTCTAACTTCTCTTTTGTTAGAGCTTTTGTCATCATATCTGCCCCATTGTCCTTTGTGTGTATTTTCTCAACTTGCAACAGTTTACTTTCCAACACATCACGTATCTAGTGATACCTTACGTCAATGTGTTTCGACTTTGCATGAAAAGTTGAGTTCTTGCTGAGATGAATTGCGCTTTGGCTGTCGCAATAGAGAACATAGTTTTCCTGATTCTGGCCTAACTCTTGTAGGAACTTCTTCATCCACAAGATCTCCTTACAACCTTCAGTGATTGCGATGAACTCTGCTTCTGTGGTGCTTAAAGCAATGCACTTTTGTAATCGCGATTGCCATGATATAGCTCCCCTTGCAAAGGTTATCAAATATCCTGATGTAGACTTTCTTGAATCTACATCTCCTGCCATATATGCATCTGAATACCCTAGAAGCATTGAATTTCCTTTGCCAAAACACAAGCAGTTTTTGGCAGTTCCCTTCAGATATCTTAATATCCACTTCACGGCATTCCAATGCTCCTTTCCTGGGTTTGATAGGAATCTGCTTACAACTCTAACAGCATAAACAATGTCTGGTCTTGTATAGACCATTGCATACATAAGGCTACCCACTGCAGAAGAATAGGGCACCTTGCTCATTTCTTCTTTTACTTCTTCATTCATTGGACATTGTGTCTTGATGAGTTTGAGATGACCAGGTAATGGAACATGCACATGTTTGGCATTATGCATGTTAAACCTTTCAAGAACTTTCTTAATATAGTCTTCTTGTGACATCCACAACATTCTTGTAGAACGATCTCTAATGATATTCATTCCAAGAATCTTCTTTACTGTACCCAGATCTTTCATGGCAAAAGATTTGCTCAATGCCTTCTTAAGAGCAGCTATCTTTGTTTTGTCTTTCCCAACAATCAGCATATCATCAACATACAACAGAAGTATGATGGATTCACCATTCTCATAGTTTTTCACAAACACACAATGGTCTGCAGAGGTCTTCTTGAAATTGTGTTGGGACATAAGGAGATCAAACTTCTTGTACCATTGTCTTGGAGCTTGTTTTAGACCATAGAGACTTTTCTTTAAGCGATACACTAAGTGTTCTTTGCCTGGTTCTGCAAAACCTTCTGGTTGCTCCATATAAATTTCTTCCTCCAGGTCTCCATGTAAGAATGCTGTTTTGACATCAAGTTGCTCTATTTTCAGGTCTAGTTTGGTAGCTAGACTGATAATTGCTCTAATAGATGTCATCTTCACCACTGGTGAGAAGATTTCTTCAAAATCTATGCCTTTCTTCTGGTTGCATCCCTTCACGACGATTCGTGCTTTATACCTGGGGCTTGGGTTATTCTCTTCAGTCTTGAGTTTGAATACCCATTTATTTTTCAATGCCTTTCTTCCTTATGGTAATTTCACCAGGTCATACGTCTGATTCTCTTTCAGGGATTGAATTTCTTCTTCCATGGCTTGCATCCATTTCTTTTTATCAGTTGTTTCAATGGCTTCCATGAAGCTTTGTGGTTCCTCTTCACTAGTAAAATTGACAAACTCATCTGAGAAGTACCTTCTCGAAGGTTGCTTGTTTCTCGTTGATCGCCTTGGTTGGGGACCATGTTCTGTCTGCACATTATCCACTGCTTGCTCTTCATTCGTCACATCTGGTTGCATCGTCTGCCGAGGTTGTTCCATCTCACGAGTCTCTCCCCCTGAATTATTTACCACAACGGGATTCGAATCACGAACCACTATTTGCTTTGATCTTCTCAGACTTGATACCTTTGATTGTTTGATCTTCAAAAAATACCACATCTCTGCTTCGAATAATCTTCTTGTTTGCAGGATTCCATAATCTGAAACCAAGTTCATCTCTTGGTGAACCAAGGTATATGCATTCTTTTGCTTTAGCATCGAGCTTTGCTCTTTCATCTTTCGGAATGTGAACAGATGCCTTACACCCGAAGACTTTCAAGTGACCATAAGAGGCTCTCTTTCCATACCACACCTCATCTGGAAGCTTTCCATTTAAAGGTCTTGAAGGTGACAAATTTATCAAATCAGCTGCAGTTCTCACTGCTTCACCCCAAAATGATTTGGGAAGTTTTTCTTGAGAAATCATGCTTCTAACTTTCTCTGCAATTGTTCTGCTCATCCTTTTAGCTACTCCATTC
Source organism: Pueraria montana var. lobata (assembly GCA_026413185.1). Lineage (NCBI taxonomy): Eukaryota > Viridiplantae > Streptophyta > Magnoliopsida > Fabales > Fabaceae > Pueraria > Pueraria montana. The sequence goes on from CM048656.1 coordinate 19,266,145, forward strand.
ATCTGAGGAGTCTTAGGAGGTACTTTCTCATGTCTTATCCTATGAGTTTTGCAATATGCCTCAAATTGGCCCATATATTCTCCACCATTATCAGTTCTCAAGCATTTCAGCTTTCTTCCAGTCGATCGTTCTATAGAGGCATGAAACTCCTTGAATTCTTGAAGAACTTAATCTTTTGTCTTCAATGGATACACCCACACTTTCCTTGAGTGATCGTCAATGAAGGTAACAAAATATTGGGCACCGCCAATGGACCTTTCAGAAGTTGAGCAAACATCTGAGTGAACAAGATCCAGAATATGCTTTCTTCTTCTTGCATCATCTGGTCTTCTGAAAGATACTCTATGCTGTTTTCCTGCTAGGCAATCTTCACAGGATTCAAGTGGTTGCCCTTTTATGTTAGGGAGATGATCTTTTGCAAGGATCTCCAAACCCTTCTCGCTCATGTGGCCCAATCGTCTATGCCACAATTCTTTTGATGCATCTTGAGCAACATTCATCTCTCCTATGCATATCTTTCCCTGCATAGTGTACAGGGAGCCTTCCTTCTTTCCACGTGCAACAATCATGCTTCCTCGATTGAGTTTCCATCTACCGGCACCAAATTGGTTTATCATCCCAGCTTCATCTAGCTTTCCAGAAGAAATAAGGTTTAGACGCATCTCTGGAACATGTCTTACATCCTTTAGAATCAACTTGTTTCCATTCTCAGTCATCAAGGTCACTTCACCTATGCCAACAATTTTGCTTGTGACATGATTTCCCATCTTCACCGTACCAAAGTCTCCTTTTTGGTTTGATGAGAAGAATTCTGCGTGAGGACTTACGTGGAAGGATGCTCCTAAGTCAATTATCCAAATGCAATCATCAGATGCAACATTTAGATAATTATCCTCTCCAACAAGAAATATGCCCTCATCATTCGAGGTCACTGTAGTGGCTGATTCGTCTTCCTTCTTTTTCTTTGGGTCAATCTGGTCAAGATGGACCGTTCCAGCTTGTTGGTCTCTCTTAAGGAATCTGCACTCAAACTTTCTGTGGCCAGGTTTACCACAATAATAACAACTTAGTCTAGTGCGAGCTTTGGATCTGCCTTGTGATTTTCCACGATCCCTTTTTCCTCGACTTTTGCTCCTTCCTCTGTTTTCAACAACGTTGGCTTCGAATTGATTTTTCAAGCCTGTTTCTCTCCATCTTGACTCTTCATTTAACAAACTGTCTATTACAGAATCCATGTTGAGTTTTCCTTCTGGAGCGGAATTGCTGAGAGTGGCAACTAGAGTGTCCCAACTCTCATGCAAAGAACTGATGAGTAGAAGAGTATGCAACTCATCTTCTATCTTCATTTCTGCTTTCGTCAGTTGATTCACAATACCTTTGAACACGTTCAAATGTTCGATCATGTTTTGACCGTCCATGTACTCCAATTTTGCCAATCGTTTGACAAGGTGGGCTTTGTTTCTGGGCGTCCTCTTTTGAATCAAGGATTCAAGTTTTGTCCAAAACTCATACGCATTGGTATAAGTTGATACATGCTCGAACAAGCTTCGATCAATATATTTTCGGATCATAGCTACTGCTTTCCGATTCTGGAGCTCCCAATCTTTGTCAGTCTTCTCCTCCGGTTTGTCCTGTTGAGTGATTGGTTCGTGCAAATCCTTGCAATATAAGTGATCTTCCATCATCAGCTTCCAATACGAGTAATTATCAGCAGTTAGCTTGAACATATCTCCATCATGAGTCACAGCTCCATCCATCTTGAGTTATACAGGCCAGATAACGTACTAAGAATTACCGTATACCGAAATATTTACCGTAGTTCGTGAATAACACACCAGGTAAGTTCCCAGGAAAGAGAGGTGGGTCACCAACTGACACGCTTAAATACCAAGTCTTTCCTTAGCCAGAACTTTTCCTAGACATGCACTTTCGCAATCCTACGTTTTATTTCGGCAACACAAGAATAATCCTTTTCTAATGTGGAGGATCAGACAATGCTACAACCGCAGAGCATACTAAGAATTTTCTTATGAATACGGTACCTTAGTATCCGAGAGCTCTGATACGACTGTTGGGAAATGCCATCATAATTTCCCTCCTCTGTGAACTCAAAAATAGGCACTTAGCGGAAACGTAAAATAATAACACGGTAAATTTTTAGCATGGAAAACTTCCTCAATGTGAGTAAGGAAAAACCACGGGACCCGTAGGCCTCTTAATCTCCACTATAATAATAATGGGAATACAAAATACAACAATCTTCAATTTTGTGGATACAACTCTCTCACAAATTGGCTCACTAATTTTCTCTCTTAGAAACTCTAAGGCTCTCTCTATTTTTCTCTCACAAATTTTCTCTCTAAATGTGAGGAACTCTTGCTTCTTGCTTATGCTTGTTGTTGTGTATCCATTGCACTTCACTTCCTCTATTTATAGAGGGATTGCACCGTGTAAAATTTGCTAGCTTGTAAAATCAAAGGCACCGAAAGCTGCAATGTGGTTGGAGGATGAAAAATATTTCAACCTTGCATTTAAGGCACCAAATGCACTTTGCATTCTTTTTCACTGACAGGAAAAATTTTCCAGGCACTATTTCTACCATTCACATTGGCTGGACCCACACATAGGCCTAGCACTAATCATGGCTGATGTGATAAGAGCCAGAGCAAATGAAGCATTTGAACAAAATCAACCAACTTCCAAAGGAGGGTGGGAAAAAGAAAGCCTTAGCCCTTAAGTTCATGTGTTGAATTATAAAGCGATTTTGGAAGGTGATGTACCACAAGCCACTCAAGCTTTGAAACTTGGAGACCACAAGTTTGCAGAGGATGGGCCAAGTGATTCAGCTGTTGAGCCACTTCTTGTGAGAATAGCATCGGTGGGAAATCACCACTCACCAAGGAGAACAATGGTGTGCATGATGTGGTAAATGTGACAAGGGTCATTGTTAAGCTATTGCACTAGGTACTCAAACAGATTATGTACCATGAATCTTAGGTTGTTGGTTTGAAAATAAAGTGTCATTAATAAATCATTCAAATATAAAAGGATAAGAAAAGGAATTGTTGTATGATATTGAAGTCTATAAGGATTAATGTTGTTGAAATTTGGAAATTGTTGGCTTGTGTGTTATTTTAATGTATTTTCTTATATGCTAGTGTGATAAGGTTGGGCAAATCAAAACAATTTATAAATATTGGTTTGTCGTTTCTTTTGTTCAGTTGTGGTTTAACTAGGATGGAAAAAAATCCACTTTGTTTATTTTTTTTTTATCTTTTTTTTTTCTTGTAAACACCTAAATAAGTTTCTTAAAAAATTATTAGTAAACAAACTGCGGTTAAAAGTGATAAACTGAGTTATCATGTTATAGGTGTGAAATATTTTGTCGATAACTAATTTTTAACTACAAATTTAACTAACCACTTGTATTGAGATTTTCTCTCTCAATTACATTTTGAATTAATTTTTATAATTTTAAAAAATTGACGTGAAATTTTTATATTAAGAAAGACTAACATAATATTCTATAGCAACTTCTTTTCTCTCAATTTCTAATCAGGGGTCAAGGAACCATAACAGATTTGATAATAACTTCTGGCGAGGAGCAGCAAATAACAGAAGTGGATCTGTGGCGCAATGGTAGCGCGTCTGACTCCAGATCAGAAGGTTGCGTGTTCGATTCACGTCAGGTTCAATTCCCTTTTTTATTTAACTTTGACCTCGTATAAACTAATATTCAATTTATGCAACACTATCAAGTAAAACTTCATACCTTATGTAATGTAATGTAATATATATAGTGAAAGATGGTACATTATTATAATTAACTAAAGATATATGGCGTTTTTAATAGATAAATCTTTCGTGTATTTGGTATTACCTTTTAAATGGACAATCTTTTAAGACTTATAAGTATATGTAAATACTAATATATAAATTATTTTTATAATTCAAGAGCAAAAAGAATTAAGTTGTAGTTTGTTTTTATTAGTTATCTTGGAAATTTTATTAAAATAAGTTGAAAATTACTTATAAACACATTATTAACTATTTTCATAAATATTCTCAAACATTTACGTAAGTTATGTCATAAGATAAATTTAAATAAATTATGAACAAATTGTTGTAAACGAGTATTTGATAAACGAACATATTTTACTAGTATAAAACTTATAGTTATAAGTTATAAGCTTCATGCAGTAAAAAAAAAAAAAAAAAAAGAAGTTATAAGCTTCATTAGTTTATTTAGCTTATATATAACTTGTAGCTTATTACTTATTATATTTGTACCATACTTATATTTAATATTTTAATACAATTTCAATTTCACACTTTTTTTTACATTAGAGTTAAAATGATTTTTCATCTCTCCGTCTAGACAAGTCGCTCTCCATTGTCATTTTGTGCTCATAATATTGATTATTGTATGAAAATGAAGTCTATAGGAATTAATGTTATTGAAAATTGTTGGCTTGTATGTTATTCATGTATTTTCTTATTTGTTAGTGTGATAAGATTGTGCTAACCACAACAATTTATAGTGTATTTGGATTGAAGATGAAGACTCAAAAACTATGGTGTCCTACCATGTCAAAAATAACTTTAAGACTACTATGTTTTTTCAATGTGATCTACTATGTTTCCAAACACGTACTTAAAGATATAGATTTGTCACGTCTAGAAGCTTCCACTGTTTTTCCTGTTATGATCGCAAACACAAGAAAAATTCTTAATCACTAACTAATGAAATTCAATTTGAGTTTTATATAATATAACATTTCAAAGTTTAATCAGTGTAACACCTTCTACGTAAGAGTTGCTTCAATCATAGAAAGTAAATAGTGAATTTAAAATGGAATATATTATAAGTATAGTGGATTTTTATTATTAAAAACTTTATGAACAATAATTTTTATTCAATAATTTGAATATTTAATTAATAGTGATACACTATATTTTAAAGAATCAAACTTTTAAGGACTAATTTCCCGCTCTGTCTCTCTTCTTTTGGTTACAAATAAGGAGAGAAAATTGAAGCAGGTTGGAGTTTGAAAGCAAATAAAATTCTTCAATGTCAAAAGAGCTGTATAGTCACAAGACTGTGTGTGCTATGCTTGTTACTGAATAATTATTTTATAACTCTGTTTTAAGCTTAAAAAATAAGGCTGTTATTTCATTTGATCATGGAGTTTTGTTAATAAATGGAATCTCACTTGCAGAAGGAAAACCATGGTTAGAAGGGCAGGCAAAATTTCCATGTACCACGAAGAAACCTACATAGTACATACTAGCTTTCTTACAAATTTTGGTGCACACGTCCAAAGCGACGGCAGAGCTTAATATTATATTTTAAAGTTTCTTCTATTAAATTAATTGTTTCTTTTAAATAAGACAATAGCTTAAATGTGTTAGAACTAACAAGAATTGAAACTTTCTAGGAGATGACAATGTCGGTTGTTCTTGTTAACTAGCACATGTCTTTGGTGCGCTAGTTGATGATTCTGCTTTGGTCATTGAAAAACAGAAGAATTGGTGTATCAGTATTACACGTAATCATGGGGGTGGTTGTTTTAATGAATAGCAAAACAGTGGTCGTGTTTGTCTTAGGCCCTCTCTTGTTTCTTTAGTTCCAAAAGAAGGGTTCAATGAAGAAGAGAGGCATCGTCTAGAAAGTTCTCAAATATGGCATCTTGCGGTTAAGTAGGGGACATAAAAGAAGATGTGGCATTGACCATAAAAGCCAAGAGAATAAGACACCCGTGAACCATGGCCGATTTAACTTTAAACAACGTGTAGAGGCCCATGGTTAGAAAGAGCAATCACCAACACAACAAACCTGTCACCATTCTTTAACGTTAAAAGACTTCAAAATGTGCATAACAGAATTTAAAACACCGACAATAATAGCATTAGGGCTCCAACTATTTTTCCTTATTCCCAATTTTTAACTCATCTAACGACTAAATTAACTTTAACAATCCTTTTTTTTAAAGTTATTTTCCTAAATTGAGATTAATCTCGTGATATAAAAATCAATTTAAGAAGCATAATAATCTATCAAACGCAATAAACTATGTTGGTACAATCCTATTCTTTTATATTTTTCTTCTTTTTTTTTACTTGTCTTTCCTTTTCTTTTACCCTATTACACATCACATTTCACTCTGTTCTCATGTGAGGTATATACCCCCCAAGGGATGTCAAGTGATCATTTTGTGAACCTAAAGTAGGAGCCAAGAAAGAGCCTATAGAGCATTCTCATTCATTCCCCTACCCATCACAAGAGAAAAATGAGGAGGATCCCAACTAGTGTGTCTTCTTTTGCAATTCACATTATTATTCTTCTAGCTTGTATTTCCATTCCCTTCACACTATCCCAACCCTCTTTCCCATGGAAAGATGGGAATGGCGATTTGGCAGACCAAATATGCAAAAAGACACCCTTTTATGACCTTTGCAGCTCGATCCTTCACTCAAACCCAAAACCTGATCTCAAAGGGGTGGCCCTCTTGATGGTGAACAACATTCTGGCAAATGCAACTGACACACTGAGCTACATTGAGGGGCTCATCAAGCAGACCCCAGACCGTGAGTTGGAGCAAGCCTTGGCCTTCTGTGCTGAGTCATATATCCCAATTGTCAAGTACATTCTCCCACAAGCTGCTGATGCCATAAGCCAGGGCCGTTTTGGCTTTGCCAGTTACTGCATCTCTGATGCTCTCAAAGAAGTGAATAGCTGTGACAAGAAATTCTCTAACACTGCTCAATCACCCTTGGGGGACAGAAACGACATTGTGCAGAAGCTAGTGGATGTGGCTTCGGCCATAATCAAACTACTTCTAAAGGGCTGATTTGTTCACCCCCATTGCTTGTAGGTAATAGCACTTAGTAGTTAGTACTTAGTACGAGTAGAGTAGTAGTAGTACTCTTATTCTTATTGAATAAACACTTAGATGGTTGATTTTGTACAATGTATGGTTCTTCATTGTATGTGTACTTTGAAGCAGCTCTTTATAAACCATACGGTTTTTGACCACCTCTCTGCTTCTCCACTAACAAAGTGTTGTGTAAGATGCATATGAATGCAACTCACATAAGATATAAACCAATCTCATCTAGTGAAATAAACTTTTATTGTTGTTGTATTTATCTATGTCTGTCACTGATAGGTGATAACAACATATCAATGTGACCATTCACCAAAAAAAAAAAAAAACATGTCAATGTGACCATGTTTTCTTTAAGTACAGCTATGGACAGAAAATTATGTATAAATAATTTCCCAAGTAATAAACCTTCAAGTGAGGGGTTACAAGCTGTACAATTAGACAAGTTTATTCGAATTTAGAAGTTCTAATATGAAATTGGGATTTGAGGAAGAAGATTAATTGAATTGAGTTTCAAATCATCCAGAATTTTCTTCTGCCACAGAATGAGCGCTGTCAAAAGTGTCAATGTCCTATCTATCCGAGGAAGCTGCGTATGAGAGAGGAACCCAACAAACTTTAAGAATTAAGAACCCAACAAGCTTAGTATCTAACTTTTAACCCCTAATATTTTGGTTGATTGCTTGTCAGTCCTCCCATTTATTGCACGTTCTTCAACAAGAGAAAATGAATGGAGGAGAGTGAGCAGATGCAAGGCAAAAGTTGCTTTATTGGATATGAAAATACGGGAGAATAAAAACGTACGTTGTTCATGAAAGTAGGGTCAGTTTGAGATTTTTCTTTTTCTCAAGAATATAATGTTTTCGAAATACATAAATAAAAATATAAAAACAACTGTTTTAGTATTTTTAGTAGAAGTTAAAAATAAAAAATTTAAAACATTGTAAAAAAAATATTATATTATGGACTCTTGGGTCTTTTTTTTTTTATATTTTTTTTTACAATTTCTCATACTTTGTGGACATGTAAAGGGACCTGAGAATGAGATAATGGTTAAGAAAGGAGTTTTCTTCAAATAGATTGAAGTAATTTGAAATTTGAGAAACTACATAATTTTCAACTTTACGTCTCAAATTGAGATGCTGACTATTTTGGGGGATATTGTAATGTCTCCCACCATGGAAAAGTAATTTTAGCTATAGGATATATTCAATTTTTGAGATTGATATGGAACTATCATACAATTACTTATACTAGATTATTTTTTTAAAAAAAAGGGATCCTTCTTTTCCGTTATTGCTTTGCTTCTGCCCCTCTTTCTATTTTTTTATCCCTCATTTTATCTTAATTTCTGTTTTTAGTCCCACATAATTTTTTTTTACTATTTTTAGTCTCTCATAAATTGTTCTGTTATATTTTTAATCCCTCATAAATTATTTTGTTCTGTTTTTAGTTTCTGACATGAATTTCAACTGTTAAGTGATGACATGACAGACATAAACTGTGTGTGTGAAAATTTCCTAATTAAGTTTCTAGTGACTTTTAACCACTGCAAATTTTTTTACGGTCAGAAATGTTACTTTTGTAACATTTTTTATGATTTCAGAAAATCTAGTGTTTGAGATTTTGATTTTTTTATTTTATTTTTTAACATTTCTGACAATTTTAGTTTATCAGAAAATTTACAGTAGTTAAAAACCAACAAAAGAAGGGTCCCTTTTTTATAAAAAAAAATCTAGTATAAACAATTGTATAATAGTCCCACATCAATAAGTAACAATGGAGAAGAAGGGTCATTTTTTTAAAAAAAAAAAAAAAACTTGAACAGAAGAAGAAGGATCTCTATTTTTTTTTAAAAAAAAAAAATCTAGTGTACATAATTGTATGATAGTCCCATATCAATATCAAAAAATAAATATATCCTATGACTAAAATTACTTTTCCATGATATAAGACATTACAAGTTCCCCAAAATAACCACCGTCCTCAAACTGATTAATACATGTTGTTCATCCTTATATCTAGCCATTGATTTAAAATGCCTCCAAATGTGTGCACTTATTTGAAGCATGTTACACGTCTCGTCTCCGATTCTAAGTTAAACTTTTTCTATAATTTTCTTTTTGGGATCCCATATGAAGCAATATCACGTGTTCATGGCTTCATGCTAATAAAAGTCAACACTGGCATCACATCTGACAATATCGAGAGCCACATCTGACACCTTTTTATTCTTAATTGGAAATTCAGAGTGCCACACGTCTTATTTTCCTTTCTAGCAAGAAAAGTAGTATTTGTAATTGATGAAGCCCCTTTATTCTGAAATGTGCTTATTGTACGTAAAATATTAGTAACAAAAAGCACATAATTACATACCAGTTGTCTTAATGACAATAAAAAAAGACACCAGAACATAATAAATAGAATCATAGCTAGCTCGTGGGCTTCAAAAGCAAAATCTCCAACTCAATATTTTCATGGAGCGTAAGCAACAGAAAGTTGATGAGGAAGTGAAAAGTAACAACACGTGTTTGGCAAGGCAATGAAGAACGTAGCAGCACCGTTATGGTAATTTAACTCACCCCCAACATTGATTAATATACATAAAGGGGATAAATTACCAACATATAAAGAAATATATATATATATATTGTGAAAGTCAAGACAAAGAGTTTGTAGGAGAAGCAAGAGAACAGTATGCCATCTTTTCTTTGTTAAATACAGGCAATGACATTCCTTTTTTTTTTTTTTTGCATTAACCTGAATCTCTCCTCAGTTTTTCAGGCAACAAATCTGAACCTGCTACCTGCTGTACAAAACTGCAAGGTACCAATACCATCAATTAGCAAAATTGATGTTAGGGAAAATCTGAACCAGTAATGTGTTTTTATGAGGTAAGAAAAGGGAACAAATGAGCCAAAGGAGAGGTTCAACTAATGTGTGGCATGCATTTGAACTTACTTGTGAGACTCTGAACCAGGAGCATTTGAGTCAATTGCAGAAGGATTGAGTTGGTACTGAACTGAAATTAAACCACCCTCTGATTCTCCTGTAGATAAAGGAGATCCCTGGAAACTTGCCACTGAGCTTTTTCCAGATGACATGCCTGCAAATGGAACGTCTAATTAAAACAAAAAATCAAGGATGCTAAAATGTGGCCACTTGTCAGAATATGAAAGAAACAAGATCATTGGGAGTATTTTGATCCTATCTTGCATACTACATTACCCAATAATTTACACCAAAAGTAATAGGTGATTGGTTAATAATATTATGAGAATTTATACACCAAAAGTTAAGGTATTATCAAAACATAGATGAAAGGAAACTGAACCACTGGTAAGCTTCTTGCATATTTGCAACCCTTTTTCCCACAATTGTAAACACATCAAGAAAAAAAGGGGAAATTTGGAACTGTTTGATTCCAGTCATCCGGAAAGAGAAAGCAAAATCATGATCAATTTATCATAATTCTCTCAGAAACTAGTTGGAAAAAGTGAGTAAAAAATTATAAGAATGTATTAAAAAAATACAAGCAAACATAGTTAAAATTACAGATAAAAGCTAAAACCTGATCTGGTTAGCCAGAACAGAATAATCCATGAACAGTACATATAACATGGATAAGGAAACAAAAGCTCTTCGTGTATGTCAAGCAGAACAGATTTAAAATGGAACCTTCATCACAATTCACCAAATATAGAACTTAAGTACTTATCTAAAAATTTGGAATGGCCTAGCTTAGGAAACAGAATGGATAGGCACATGTAGCAATGAAAATGCTAAGTCCCTACATGTTGTAATGCGAAGATTATAAATAAAATGCCATATGCATGACAAATTTACTTTTATCCCAAATGTTACCTTGGAATATTATCACAATAAAGAAGACAACAGTGAAAACCATAGCCAAAAAGCTGCTGGTATTGGAAGATGATGGTGACGATGATTTAGCAATTTTCATCCTCTTCAAGGCTTTCATACGCTCTATCCTTGTGCGCTTCAACATGGCAAGTTCTGATATCTCCCTGATTAGCTTATGGTCAGCTGCATCCAGTGATGGAGCTTGTGGAGGTCTTGGAGGTTTGGGAGCCTTTTTATGACTGGCCTTTTTCCGTTTCTCCCTCGCTGGGGTCAGCTGTGCACGGTTTGCTGAATCTTTCCCCATCATTGGCTTGTTTGTTACTCTCATCACATCCGCAGATACTTCGCTTAAACTTGATTCATTGCAGCATAAACTTGGCCCATCATCACCTTTAACAGAACCTCCAACAAACCCACCAGATACCTTAGCAAATAATGTCTTTCCTTGTTTTGCACTACTAGGAGTAGAGACTTTGTTTGAATCATCTTCAATTAGTGGAAATCCACTTTCAAGATCAACTTCAGTATCCCTATCCTTTGCACTTGTATGATCCATCTGAAAGACACAAAACCTAATCCAACTTCTCCTTGCTTGTTACTCTATAAAATTTCCTCTAAACTGCCCCCCAAAACTTAATCCTTGAACTTAACCCATCATAAAAAAACTACCTCCTCAACAGATGTTATGTAGTAAGGGTTTAATTGACCATAAATCATCAAGAAGACAACTTGCTCTACAACACAACCCCAATTCAGATATCTCTTTTAGTTCAATGGCTTATTCTTACATTATGACAGATCCAAACAATAAAAAAGTAATTATTTACTGCCAAAACTTTTTTCCTTTTCCTTCCTAGGCTCTATTTACCACAAGGCCCACCACTCCTCCAAAATCAAAAGAAAAAAAAAATGTAACCCCAGGAACAGACCGACCCTGCATCACAATTAGAGACAAAATTCAATCAGTTGAACCTAACCTAATTAACAATCTTAGGATGATTGGTTTCCCCTTTAATATTTTTAGCAGTATGAAGAAGTAAACCGAATGATACAACTTTAAGCCACCCAAAAGCCCCTATTAAAACTTTTAAACAAAAAAGACAAAAAAATCATCAAGTCTCGCGATAAAAAGGAAGAAACATAAAACACTTTAGGACAAAAAAAACAAAAGTGGGGGTAATCAAAGTAAGGAAGGCACATAAATGGTTCTTAGCCAGGAAATAAGCAAGGCCATCACCTAACAAATTAACCCCAGAAAAAAACATATTTATACATTAATAACCCGCATTATATATTTATATACAAAATTACACAGCAACGTGCAACCACGTATGATTATAAATGGGCACCCATGAAACCGAAGAAAGTCAAAAACTTTAAACTAGTCACAGCCATCAGAAACATAATATAATAATATGAAGAAGTAAAAAGAGAAGAAAATGAATACCTTTGCCGGAAGGGGAAGGAAGGGCAGATCCAATGGCAGAGAGCGAGGGATAAGGGAAGGAAAGAGACTATAGATAGAGAGATAAGGGAGAAAGGGAAACCAAAATTACAGCAAAATTTAAGATTTGTTCAAACAAAGATCATCTCTCTCTTGATTTCATGGTATGGTATGTGCTGTCTTCAAAAACGGCATATTTATAGAGCGGAATTTGGGGAGGTGATGTAGCCATTATAGACAACACTTGTCGCCAGTTGGCAACTCCCAATTTCACACCGTGGCCCCCCCATGTACTGTTTTCTGTCCTTTTGTTTCCACTTTTTTCCCACTCATCTTTGCCTTCTATTATGTACTTATGTATTTTGAATGAATATGGTTAAAATAATTTTTAATTTTTCATCGTCATCTTCTTATAATACTCTCTCTTGTCTTTTATATAAAAAATAAATAATTAAATTATTAAAATCAATAAAAATAATTAAATTAATTAATTATAATTAATATTATCATAAATTTTAATTTTATTTTAAAATTATCCCTTAAATTAATTAATTTAAGTAATGATTACATTAAAAAGATCACTCTTTGTTTCTTATAAAAATGACCGGAGGGAGTACTAACTTTTGGTCTTAATTATAAATAATAAATTAACTTTTTTTTTCTAATTATAAGTAACAATCACTAGTATTCTTACTTTCTTGTTAATTCTATTTCCTATGTATTTACTTATTCATATGACAACCTTTAAAGTACAAGGTATTTTTGGAATAAAAATTAAATTTGTTAGAATTAATTAAAAAAATGTATTAATTATTTTTCTTGGTATTGATGATTTGTACTATATTGTTTATAATTAGGACAAGAGGTAGTACTTGTTAGAGTTAATTAAGTTTTTAATTCCTAAACCTTTTTAAAATTTGATTTTTAATTCTTGAACAAAAATTTGACTAGTTAAAGACCAACTTTTTAAAAATTTAATTTTTAGTTCTTAAACAAAAGTTTGATTAGTCAAAGTCCTTAAACTTTTTAAGAATATATTTAAAAAGTTTAAGGACTTTGACCGGTCAATCTTTTGCTTAATAACTAAAAATCAAATTTTTAAAATGCTGAAGGACATTGACCAGTCAAACTCTGGTTCAAGAATTAAAAACCAAATTTTGAAAAAGTTTAGGGACTAAAAATTTAATTAATCCTACTTTTTATTTTTTGTATGGTAAATATTAATATTTTTTATATATTTAAGACAATAAATATATTTGCATTTTTATTAAGATTTACTTTTTTATTAAATACTCCCTCTTGACTGAAATATAAGCAAAAAATAACTAATTCATACCATTAAGAAAATTAGTTAGTATCGTTTAATTTTGATAGTCTCAATAAAAAATTAACTCATTTCCTAAAGTATCTCTTACATTTAATTGCATATGACAAAAAAAGATAAGATTGTTGAAAATAAAACTTTAATTAAATGAGGGCATTTTGGAGATGATATCATTAAATAGGGGAGAGTTAGTTAAAATTTGTTTATATTTTAGTCCATCACACATAATTTTTTTTATTTATATTTCAGTCCAAAGGGAGTACGTTTTTTCATAAAATATTAGGAAAATTCACAAAAGAATATAATATTACTCATGATGACAATGATATTAATAATACATTTATTTATTTATTTTTGTAATATTTTCTTTTTAAATTCGTTTTTATATTGTGTAGTAAATATTAAATATTTTTTATATTTTTAAAATATTAAATATATTTACTTTTTAATTTAACTTTTTTTTATAAAATATTAGGAAAATGAATGAAAGAGTACAACTTACGCTTGAACTTAGGCTAATGAGTAATGAATCTTTCAAAATTTTTTTTGGCTAAAATATGTTTTTCGTCATCACAAAATTTGAAATGTACACTTTTCGTCCCTGCAAAATTTTTAGTACTTTTTTCGTCCCTGCAAAATTGAAATGTATCAAATTTTGGCCTGGAGCTAGGTTCGGACTTACATGAGGATTTTTTACGGTTAAAAACCGCCATAAATTGCATAAAAAATATCACAAATTGCAACAACAAAAAATGCAATTTGTGACGATTTTTATGTAATTTCTAGCGGTTTTTATGCAATTTGTAACGGTTTTTTCAAATGGTGGCGGCTTTTTTTGCAATTTGTGACGATTTTTAACCCCAAAAAATCCAACTGCCACAAAATTAAAAAAAAATGCCACAAAATGCATAATGTAGGTTCGGATATATCCGAACCTAGCTCCGAGTCAAATTTTGACACATTTCAATTTTGTAGGGACGAAAAACGTACATTTTCAATTTTGTGAGGATGAAAAACATATTTTAGCCTTTTTTTTTTTAAAGGATCTTTCAAATCTAATTAAAAATAGGATAATTATATTTGACAAATTTATAATGGAATCTATTATATCTATTATTTATCTATTAATTATTATTATTATTATTATTATTATTATTATTATTATTATTATTATTATTATATAAAGAAGATTTTGTCACAAAGATGGAACCTACATTGATTTGTTTTTTTTACCAAAATGTTGTCATTTTTTATTTATTATTTGTATATTAAAAAGAAAGGTTTTTTCATGCAGCAGATATCACGTGACAATTTTATATTATTTTTCTGACAAAATGTCATCAAAATATTTTGTTTTATTTTTTAACTTATAAAAATATATATTTATAGGCTGTCAAAAAATATATATTTATAGTAATTAAAAAATTATTATTAGTATGATTTTTGTGATTTCAACATTCAAATTAGTAACACAAATATACGTTGTGATTCTAATTAAGTGATAATACTAATATATATTCTAACACATAATTATAATAGTTAACGAAATTATGACCAATATGATTTTTATGATTCAAAAATTCAAACTAACAATACAAGTATACATTCTGATTCAAATTAATTGATAATATATATATATTAAAAAATTATGATGAGTATGATTTTTATGATTTGAACATTCAAACTAATAATATAAGTATATATTATAATTCAAGCTACATGATAGTATTAATATATATTTTAATTCAATTTTGTATTATATTCAAATTAAGAAATTTTATAAGATTTATGTTGATTTTATAACACAAATACATAATTGGTAATTTTAATTATTAGTTTTCTTTGTTGCAAAATATGGAAGACCATCTAGACGTGTATTGAGGAAAAATTAGGAGTGATTTTCTCCTTTTCTTCTTTCTACAGTTAAAATGACATGGGTTATTTTAATCTTTTCAACAAAATGTTGAAGTGGACAAAGACTTCAAAGAAAAGTTTTTTTTTTTGTAGAGGAAATAACTCATATCATTTCATTAATAATAATAGACTGAATACATGATAGGATATGATCAGAAACATGGTGACTAGCGTAAAATCTAGACGCCCTAGCAAGTTTATGAGCGACTCAATTAGCTTGTCTCTTGATGAAACGAATCATGACGTTAAGACTTCAAAGAAAAGTTGAAAAGTCTTTTGGTGAACTTGCTTTTTTTTTTTTTTTAAGAGAAACTACTTGCTTCTTACTAAAAGCTATTTGACAAGAAATAATATTCACATTATCCTATACAAGTAGTTGTGTTTTAATTCATATTATTCAAGAAACACTGTATTTTTTTTCATGATTTCAATTTTCAACCATAGATTTTGACCTTTGGATTTTTCTGCATTTGTGCGAAATTTTGGATTTTTCATTTTTTTTGTTATGTGGAATAGAGTACAATTGGAGTATTTTCTTTAATTTCATGACATGTCTCAAAAGACTATGGAAATTGCTCATGACTAGAAGAAAATTCTCTTTAAAGAATCCAATATAACTATAAGAATAAAGACTACCCATTCATAATGGAAAACAATTTTACACTATTATCTAATCATAAACTATCATGCATAGTAAATTTGTTGACTTCTACAATAATCATCTTAAAAGTCATACCAATTATGATTTGTAATTAAATAACAATGTAAAATTATTTTACACTGGTAGTGCATCACCATTAAATTCTATAACTATTACTATAATGTACTAAGTGTTTTTTTAAAAAAAAAATTGGTAGGTGGAGATAACAAGCGTTATTAAATTTAAACATATACTAAGATGTAAAAAATTTAGCTGATTTTTTTATAATATTTATTAATAACCTACGGTGAATAAATCACATTCCATTTCTTTCCCCTTTTGTTGGATATTGCGAGTTGAGCTAACGTGAATACGTGATTGTCAATACTTAAAAAAAAAAAATTGCTTTATAAATATAATAATCATCAACGTGATCGAGAAATATAATAATTGTAAAGAAATTGGCTTCAGGAGATTCACGAAGCCACATGAGAAATGGGAGCTGGCAGCCGAGTATTTCATGTCCACCAACTCATTCCCCAAGGCTATACATAATTGAATGCTCAGTATATCTAAATTCTAATGCACTTTTTTTTATTAGTTAAAATTTTATATGAGTTTTATTAAAAAATTAATAAACTTAAATGAAATATATTAAATAACAAAATGTATATTAAAAAAAATAAGTTTAACCTCTTCAAAGAAAAAAGTTTAATATCTTTGTTTATCCCCATAAATATAACCAGTTTTAGTTTTTTACCAAAATAAATGTTTGTTTTATTTTTAATAAGTTTTTTTTAAAAAATTTAAATAATTCTTTTAATAATACATGAATCTAAACATCTAACACTACACATGTCACCTTAAAGTAATTATTGACGTAGCATGTCTACGTACATAGTACGTGATTACTAAACAATAATAATAAAAATTATTTGAAAAAGTAACATTTATGAGAATCAAAATAAAAAATATAAAATAAACTAAAATTCGTTATATTTATAAAAACTAAAAACATGTTTAAACTTAAAAATATATACATATGTTAAAAAAAGTAGTAATAAGATAACATAACACAAAAATGAGATGATACCTCAATTACCAGAACTCTATTCAATGTAGAGAGTTCTGCAGCTCTACATGTGGTGACAAATGTTACTCTCCACACTTCAAATGGGGCAGTGGGTGGGTATGGTACTCTGTTAAAAATAGGGATTATGGTCGGGTCTAATGGCATAAGGGAGTGGAACCCACCCCTATTATAGATGTAGGTCTTGGTGCTTCCTAACTCTTCTGCTCCATTAATCAAGATGAATTTTACAATTTTATTTGAAATTAAATCAAATCTAACTTAATTCCTGTACCCAAAAAAAATCTAACTTAATTTCCTGTTGGAATCTATATGAAGTTTTTTCGATAGAAAAATTATTTTATTTTAATTAAATGCAGTGTTGTAACTGCTACAATTTAATTCCCAGTCCTGCTCGAGGAGCTTTTAAAGATTGGTCTGCTAAAATAAAAAGCATAAAATATAAGCAATTCAGAAAGATATATAGTTATTTCACTTTGCTGTGCCAAATGTATAGATTTGAAGTAAATGAACAAGAAGGAAAAAAAAGGAGTTCTTTTTTTTTAGGAGAAAAAAAAAAGGAGTCCTAAAAGCCATTAGAAATTTAGAATTAAGCTAGTGGCCAGGAATTTAGATCATTTATAAGTCTTATTACTACTATTGTACCAAAAAATAAAAAAGATCCCTGGAGGAACTTGATAGTTTATATGCTTATCCATTTGATTTTTCATGCATTGAGTTTTGCCCTTTTTATATGGCACC
Organism: Pueraria montana var. lobata; assembly: GCA_026413185.1. Classification (NCBI taxonomy): domain Eukaryota; kingdom Viridiplantae; phylum Streptophyta; class Magnoliopsida; order Fabales; family Fabaceae; genus Pueraria; species Pueraria montana. Next base: position 19,284,049 of record CM048656.1, read on the forward strand.
CCCTTCTGGATTTTCCTAAACTAATGAACAGCGGTCCCGAATTCAATAGCTTTATATTGTTGTATAGAATATCAATATCAATTACAGGTTAATCTATTTTTTTTTTTATCAGTTTTCTCAATATTTTTTATTTTATGAAATTGGATCCATCCGCTACCATTTCAGCCAAAATCAGATACTATATCATACACATACACTATTCAACTGCGTGTTCTATATATATATATATATATATATATATATATATTGACTAAAAACGCGTGCTTCATTATTGACTAGTTTTTGATCGATTGAGATCCTCTAAGGTAAAGGGTTTTGCATGATCATGATCATGTCTCATGTGCAGTTTGAATCCGCGTCAAAGGACAAAGCTACATACGCACGTGGGTGCTGATAATACAAGATTTGCCAGGCCCCAGCAAGATTAAAGCTTTATCTTCTTGCCCAGTGCAAATGCAACAGGACAAACAACTTATGCTTGCAAAATGCATTATACAATCAAACAATTTTAAATGAAGTGAACCAGAAAACCAATTTTAAATTAATACAAAAACGCTATTTTGGTAGGAATATCACTAATCCTAGTCCAAAACAAAAGTTGACTTCACTGGTGTTCAAGAGTTATTATTTGTTCGTTTTGGTCAATAATTTACAAGAATATGGAAGCAACTTAATGACAATTAGGATGCCATTTTAATCTTATTCTATCAGAACTTGCACATGGTAACCTGCATGTTTTCAGCAATTAATAAAAGTGAAGGGGATCAAGGAAATAGTGCTAGAACTTGAAAATGGCAGCACCACTTGCTGGCTTGGAAGCAAATACATAATGGTCAACATTGTTCTCCTTGATTACGCCCTTGTCGATTCTAGCTTGGTAGAAACGTTCCTGGAATGTATATAGAATTATTATTAACTTGTTTAATCTAAATTTATTTAAGTAATATATGATCGCAAACCTTAAAATTAAGAATAAATTGTGGAACAATGCCCTCTTTCACCAACGCAACAACACAGCCACCCCATCCAGCTCCAGTAAGCCTTGCCCCGAGTGCACCATTGTCACGGCAAATTTTTACTAGTTCTTCCAACTCTGGACAGCTGATTCCATGAATAATAAAGAAAGAAAATATCAACTTTACATTTTTGTTCTGAGAAAGGAAATTACATTGTACAAGCAGTTTTTTTCATTTTGTTATTTCAAGGTTGAAAAGCTCATGAAACTAATCATGCTTTGTGAAGAGACATCCTCACATCCATCCGAAAAGAACCCAATACTTAACAATGCACAATTATTCAACAACGACATGTTGCATTCTGAAACCAATAATATTTTGTATGTCATTTTCCTGCATTCGTATAAAACGCTGCAGCTATGATGATTCTCATTCATTAGGTCACCAAGCTTCTTTAGCTTTTCCTCCTCACTGAAACAATAATGATTGGTTAAAATTCAAGAAACATGCTGACCACCTAAAGAAGGATCACAAAATACAGAAAATCATGAGAAAAACCTAAAGACATATTTTGTTGAAAATGAAGAAGCTAAATATCAAACTTTTATGCAGCATATATTCAAGAGCGAAGACCAACGGAATACACAATGAATATGAATATATCAATAACGATTACATGCTAGGCCTGTATAATAGCAGAATGCAGAAGTTTAACAGACACAATTGGCTCTTAGCTAATGTCTGCATGTGAAATCAATAGTAATAGCAACATAATCCTAATGCAATTGAAATATCTACTCAGACAGTCTAAATCAACTGTACATTTTATTGGATTAAAATATATCTTTTGACATGTGAACCACCAAATACTAAACCAATTGTTCTAAATTTCATACATCAAGCTCTAGCCTTTAAGCAATCCAGAAATGTGTTCAAGAGAATTACAGAACAAATGAAGAGCGATCATGAAACAAACATAGCTATTATATATGATCAGTACAAAGACTTGCCTTAATTCTGATCATGGTTTTAAATAGCGGTCCGCAACCGCAATTGCGGCCGCATTATTGCTATTGCGCTAGTGTCCGCAACCGCATCGGCCCGCAATTACGGTGTGATTTTCAATCACATGAAATGCCGCAACGTAGCCGTAGTGGAACTGCATTGGAGCCGCAACGGAGCCTTGTCACCGTTCTATTTCTCTTTTTTTGTCAAAATTAAATTAAAATTAGATTTCAATATTCTATTTTGAACTTCTAAGTGTCAATGGTTGAATGAGTTTGACTATATGGGATGTTAGAGGATACCAAATCTTGAAATGAATGAAAAGTTATGTTATGTTATAAACAAAAGATATGTCAATAATTAGAAAAATTGTAAAATTCTTTTTTACATTCAATGCAAACATATAACAATTTAACGCCGCAATAGCCGTAATCTACATCGCAGCAGCCGCAATGCCCACAACCGCAATGGCCGCAACCACGTCCTCAATCGCAACCGCAACTGCAATTTAAAACCATGATTCTGATGATACAACATCCTTGAAAGCATGAACTCTATTGGCTTCTGAATACACATGTGCAGCTCTCTTGAAAAAAAAAAATCAAAATTAATTAGCAGTGCATTAAAGAAACCAGATCACCTATAGTAGAATCTCCTTGGCATAATGAAACACCAAGTATAAGTAGGTTAACCTTCTTGAGACGGTATACTTTATTAAGACAGTGCAAATTAGCTAGATGTTGTCACAAAGTAGTTATGAAAGTCATTCCAGGGAGAGATGATTTTATGAAAATGACAGTGATTGGACAGGTAATGGGACATATTCGCATTAAAATCAGAGTAAAACATATCCATAACAAAAGATGTATACAACCTGATTCATTCCACCAGACTGTGTACCAATATGCCGTTCACATTCACATGTAACTTGTGCAAGTTCTTTCTATCAACAATTCGCACAAGTTAGAAACAGAATAGTAATAAAAAAACAGTAAATAATTTAAACAAAACAATAATCAAATATATTCCAAAGCAAGGGCATGCTTTCAATACATGAACTGTGGTGGAATTGTCCATGCAAAAAGTATAAATCACAATGTGTAATAGATAATAGGTAGATTACAAAGGAAAGTTGATAAGACGTTTTTTCAACTGTCACAAATAGTTTAAAATAGTCCTTAGATCGTCCAATGAACAGCACGTGAATTCCTGTAATACTATCAAGTGAAGGTTGGGATAGAATCAGGTCATCGAATCTGAGCTCAAACAAAGCTTTATTTAGCTGAAAAACCAAGCTCTAGCTCATGCATAATTTAAAATAGTAAATTTCGTAATTTAATTATTTTAAATATTTTTTTTGTAAATTAATGTATGAAGCTCAAGCTAATCTATCAGACTCAAATCCACAGGTTACCTTTGGTAGATGTGTCAGAATGGGAAGAACAAAACATAAGGATTCTATTTTATGCCTGGCGCATTTAGTGTGCAGACAACATAACAAGACATTTTGTTATGTTGTCTGCACACCAAATGCTGCCATAGCGATCAAGTTTGGCTTAATTGTATAGTCAAGCCTTATAGGGTTATATCATATTTGATGTTCTTATAACTGCTGCATTAAGGGGCATATATATATCATCCACTGAAAGTGCTAGGTAGTATAATATATATTCCAGCACAAGTAAAGCAAAAAAAATATATTCCAGCACAAGAGGTATACCTTTGGAAAGTTAACACCAAAAGCAGCCATAAAAGCAATTGTGGAAGAACAAACAAATGCTGCAGAGCTTGATAGTCCAGAATCTGCACAAAATAGAAAGTTAGAAGCTGTTCATTGAATTTAGGTTTAATACATCAGTGGGTTTCTCAACTTTTTGAGAATTTTTAATTAGATCCCTAAACTAAAAAAATTTGTAATTGGATCCTTGATTTTGTAAAAATTTTGTAATTGGATCTCTAGAATTAGTTTATGACAGTTTGAAACTGTTAGAAAAATAATAATTTATGACAGTTTTATTAATTCCAAAGACCTAATTATAATGATTGTAAAAGATCAAGGATTCACTTTTCAATTTTTTTAGTTTAAGGACCTAATTAAAAATTCTAAATAGTTCAGAGCTACTAACGTGTTAAACCTTGAATTTAAGGACCTAGTTAACAAACAAATAAGAGGATCAAAGATGATGCACTGCGTTCATTTCGAGCTGAATTTGGATATCCCCTCAGTAATAGCAGAGCATTCCACTCTTGTCATCTAAAGAAGAACACACCTGTGGGAACTTTTCCATCAACAAGGACATCAAGCCCCACCGGTTGACCAACACCTACTCCTTTTGATTTTGCATAGTCATAATAACCTTTGTACCTACGTGACAAAATACAATTTTCTCACCACCCATCAAACATGAACATATTATTATATCCTAAATCAAAACATGAAAAAAACAACCACATGTTGATTCTAAACTCACCCACAAATAAAATTGTGGCCCCATTTGTGATTCTTCAAGTCAAGCACCTGCATGCAAAAGAAAGAAAGCCACAGTATATTAAAAACAAAACATATAATATAACCAAATTGAATCATACAAAGTTAAGAACAACATGCACTGAAAAATATTAATTATTAATATTAATTAAGAATGGACCTGGTTAGGATCAGCGGGGTAAGTACACGTGGCATATACTTGGTCGTTGACGTTAGCAATCCTAAGAACGTTTTGGGCTTCGTTTTTCCGAATGGCCACGATCGTATCTTGCCGAATCGACATGGGCAACACTGAGTAACCTTCGTAGTCAATGTGTTCCCGTATCAAGTTCACTCTCCCTGCAACAATAGTAACGATCAGATTGAACGCACGTCGTTTTTCTCAAAATAGATCAAAACGACGATCGAAAATGAGTTTTTCTTTTCTTTTTTGTTTTATTTGTTTCGAACGAGGAGAGAGAAGGGGAATTAACTTAACCGGGTGAGCGAGCGAAGATTTGGAGAAATTTAGAGTTCAAATTGTCGAAACGACGGCGAGCTTCTTCCAAGTGGGAACCGGCGCCATATACGGGATCGAGAGTTTCGAAAACAGGGACCGGAAGCTCTTCGTGTTTCGCCATTTTCCGAATCACGTATGGTTCAGTTCTCTGCAATGCAACTTCACATGCTGTCTCTGTAGTTGAAAGCTTTTCAGCTAAGAACCAAAACGGAACGATTGCGGTGACGTGAGATAGCTCTCTCTTTTGTTTATTTTGTTTTGTTTTATTTTATTTGTTTGCTTACGTTTGTTAATTTTGTTAATGTTTATAATGGTTGTTATTAAATATCACCAATTTTGAAGAAATACATATTTATTTAATACTACTATATTTTTCTCTTTTAATGTATATTTTCTCACTTCATTATCGGAAAATAAAGATAACTTGAAAAAAAAAGAGTAGTCCCTTCATTTTTTTTTTAATTTTTTATATTACAAATAATTTAGAATGAATTAAAATCATAAAGGTGAACATTATGTCAAAATAAAATAAGTAATATTTTTTTTTATTGTTAAGTACTTAATAAGTGCACTAAGGATACATTTATTAATATTTCCCTATAATTATTTATGTTTAGAAGTTTTCTTTTTCTTAAATTATTTGTGAATTTCGAAAGTTAAGCAGACATTTTTTGTGGGCGGATTCTACCGTGAACCACTCAATATGTGGTTCACAGGTGCACCACTGAACAGTATTATTTTTTTAATAATTAATGATCATTATTAACTTTAAATAATTAGATGATTAAAAAATAAAAAAGTTTTTAATAATTTTATTCTTTTCTCCCTCTTAAGGATCTTGCTATCGACGAGAGTGGTGTTGTGCACGGCAACGGCAAGGGAACCGACCACCTTGAGACACCAGTTGAGGCGGTCGGTGCAGACGCAGAGGCGAGAGATAGAAATAGCAGCGGCTCAATCTCGTAACCTATTCCATCTCCTCCTCGACCTCCCTCCCTGCTCCTTAAGCCACCACTGCAACAATCGTCATCCTACAAAGACGAAAGTGTAATAACGACAAGTCGAGGAGGTCGTGCAGAACTGTGGAACTTAAGCCCCAAAAAAATGCTTCGTCGTATCCTTAGTTCACCATCTCTTGGGCTGTTTGGTTCCCTTGTTGCGATTTTTCTATTTGTTGGTCAGATCTAACGTGTTCTTTCCATGAGGGTCAGATCTGGGGTGGCGATTGGGGGGAGGGGAGGTGGCCGTGAATGTGTTGCGATTTTTCTGTTTGTTGGTCAGATCTAGCATGTTCTCTTCATAAGGGTCAGATCTGGCGGTGGCGATTTGGGAGAGGGGAGGCGGCCGCAAAGTTGGTTTTTGAGGGCAGAGCATTCAGATTGAGGGGACACAGAGTGCGGCGAGGTGAAGGACTCAGGTGAAGGCTTCTTCGCGAAAGACAATGATGGTGTGGCGGAGCTCCGACCGACGACAATGACAGAGGAGCAATGTTGAAGGGGGACTTAGGATTAGGCTTAATCATGGCTAATTAATTTAATCAGGACAAATTAATTAACAATTTTAAAATCTTAATTTTAAATTAATAATAATTAAATATTAAAGTTTTAATTATAATTAATTATTAAGTAAAAATCTTGACCGTTCATTATTTAATTAATATATCCAATGGTGTATTTTACTGGTTAACCCATGAACCACTTGTTATAGTGGTTCACGGTAGAAGCCGCCTTTTTTGTGTGTGTGAAATGGAATAATAATTTTATCAAATGGAATTATATTTTTTAAAAATTTAATAATTTTTATTTAATTTTATCATTATCTTTAAGTATATCTATTAAGTGGAATAAGATAAAGAGAGAGTATTGATGAAATGGCATAATAATTTAATCAAATTAATTATATTTTTTCAAGATTAAGAATATATTTTGAGAAATTTTTGTGTAAAAACTGAAATGTTTTTTTATTTTAAATTAAATACAAGGAGTAATGTGTTATTTACATAACTAATGTATATAAATTGCAAATACCTTAGCGGCCCCAACATTTTAACAAAATACATATTTAAATTCAATTATTTTTTTCTTAGCCTTGTTTATTTTTTTTATTAAAAATAGAAAAAGGTGAACCTCGTTACAAAATTTAATGGACTTGTATCCAGAATAAATTGGATTTGTTATTTGTTTTCTTGGGCTTGGGTGTTTATTTTGGGCTTTTATTCACATACTGTACGTGTAAAAAATATTACATACTACTATATCCTAATGAAAATAAATTATGACCTTTTTTTTGTTTTATCAAAAAGAGAATAAATAATTGTTTTTAATTTGAAAAAAAAAATGGCCAAAGTTCTTTCTATTGTATTAATTCCTAAACCTGGTAGTACTACCTTATATCATGTTACCATCTTCTATTTTTGAAAAGCCGAAAAGGCATTTTAATATCCTGCATGGCGTACGAAACACAAGCTGAAGACATTTTGGGCAAAGCAGAGAAGCAGGTCATTAATAACCACCGTCGGTATATAAATAACTTTAATCAAAATCAAGCACAGTCATATTCATCTCATCCACTTGGTATAAGCAACCTTAAAATTATATAATACAGTAGGTCATATATTAATCTCAATAGAAATTGTTTTTGAATCCAGAAAGTTTAATCTGTTTCCTAATTAGTATTCACGTTAACTAATGTTAATTAGTCCCCGCAATAGCACAACCGTTTACATGAGATCACCTCATGTTAGCACTAACTTAATTAAAGTTAATGGTAAAGACTAATAAGAAATACTAACAAAAATATCAGAGATTTAAAAATAAAAAAAAAATAAAATCAAATAAAGTCATATTTGCATGAACTTAAAAACACATTTTAAATCTTTTTTTTTTTTTTGACATATCACATTTTAAATCTTAAATTTTTTTACTGACAAATATTTTAAGGACATTAATTATTGAATGAATAAATAAAAAATAAAAAATTGCTGTATAATTATTAACTACGTCAAAAACCTCGATTAAAGTATATTAATAATATTTTTTACAAAAAGTTTTTTATTTTTAATCATTTTATTTAGCATTTTTTACATTAATAAAGTGACAAACATAAATTAAATATAAAATTTAGCCGTACGAAAAAAAAATACAAATGGCGTAGTGGGAACTCCTCCCATTCATAACTGCTCAGCATTGTGCAGAGAGCAAATGGCACTGTAAAATCCTCGCAGCAGATATTTTCCCTTCCATTCCCCATTCCACCACTCTGTTTCTTCCCTCACACGTTTCCAAAGCATGGCCACAGTCATCGACCACGAGCACCGTTTCAAGCACGAAATCTACACCGTCGACGTCGCCGGAGCCGACGTCACCGTCACCGTGACGGCCAGCGCCGCCGTCGCGCGAAGGTGGCTCTCCTCCACGCTCCACTTGCGCCGCCGCTACGTCTACGAGGACCGCCTCGTCGTCGGCCTCGGCGTGCAGTGGACTCCCGGCGGCGCCGATCCGCCGCCGGACACGGTGCAGCTCTGCGTCGGCCGCCGCTGCCTCATCTACCAACTCGCTCGCGCCGACAGCGTGCCGAGGAGCCTCCGCACGTTCCTGAACCATCCTTTTCACACCTTCGTCGGATTCTGGAACCATTCGGATCGTCGGAAACTGGAATATTCGGAGCACGAATTGGAGATGTGGAGAGATCCTCTGGATCTGAGGCATTGCGCGGAAACTGAGGATGACGAGAATCTCGCACGAGCTTCAGTGGAGGAGATCATAGAGAAATGCCTCGGTTATGAAGTGGAGCGAAGGAGAGATGTTAGCATGAGCGTTTGGGATAAAAGATATCTTAGCTACGATCAAGTTGCTTATGCGACCGTTGATGCTTACTGTGCGTTCCTCATCGGTAGGAATAGTAGGGTTTGGGAACTCAACAGGTAAGGTAACTAACTCTTTTCATGCTATTGTATTGTGCGAAAATGCTTGTTTAGAAGCTTTATTTCATAGTTCATGAAATATCAGTTGCAGCTAGGGTAGTGTATAATGGTGTTAACTGTGCTTACTCTTAATTTCACCGCTTGATTGGTATTGACGGTGATGAGAGTGGTTTTGGTCTTCGTGATTCTGAAACTGCCGGCGTTTTTGCTTTATTTGCTTCCTGACTCTGTAACTCACGGTTGAATGATGATTTGATAGTATACAGTCGTTTTTTTTTTTTAAACTGATATAGTCGTTAAATACGAACACTTCACTAATATTTCTCCATTTTTATATCTTACTAATTATATCAGTTATTTATTTTTCTTCTTTTCTTATGTCTGTACTCTGTACACACTTAACTCAAAAAGAGTGTCTAAACTCTAAAGTGTACTACTTATCAGCTGGTTTTTTTAATAGTATATATGCTAATGACAGTATGACACAATTTTTATAATATTTTTTTGAATTTATTGAAACTTTATTTTGTAGTTCATGATATGATATATCTGTTACAGCTAACGTAGTGTACAGTGGTGTCAACTGTGCCTACTCTTGAATTTCACCGGTTAACCAGTATTGACGGTGTGAGAGTTGTTTTGTTTTTTTGGTCTTTGGTGGCTCTGAAGCTAGCACTGTTTTTCTCCATTTCTTTCGTGACTTTGAACCTTATGATTAAATGATGATTTGACAGTATACTCTTGTTTCCATATTTGACCTATTTGATTGATTTTTGAAAAATGAATTTAAGCGCGAGAACGAGAAGGTGAGTGTAGAATTAATGTAAGAAATCAACTTCTACAATTTTTTTATAGGGTCTGATCCTGCGTTAGGTAAATTCAGTATGAAGAAAAAAAATGTTGAGTTTACTTAACACTCGACGAGGAGGATGAAATAAAAAACAAAAGAAAAATATGAGAACTCAGTAACCTATTTTTATTTTTATTTTATGAAATCAGTGATTTTTTACTTAGTAAATAAAAAATTATATATATATATATATATATATATATATATATATATATATATATTGAGAATGTGTTCAGGATTTGTGAAACGAAAGGATATTTGCATTTTAGGTAAAAAAATTCTTAAAGTAATTAGAGAAAGTAAATGAGCGAGAAATTAACGCTGATAACAATAAGTATGCGAGATCTGTTTCGACTTATGCATACTTCGTCAATGAGAATGGAAGGAATTTTCTTTTGGATTTTAATTTGGTTGATTCCTACAGTAGAAAAAATGGATGATTAATTTCCTATTTATAAATGGATCAGGGGATCATTATGCGGTTTGTGCCCATTTTATACAGGGAATATCTTGTTATGCACAATATAAAAAAAACATAATATTTGAACTAAAATATGTAATTAAAATAATCAATCTACAAATTAAAAAAATTGCATAAGTTTAAATGAAATTAAAAAACAAAAATTATATTTAACCCAAAATATATTTTTATTAATAAAATAAAAGTAAAAATTTAATAAAACATGTCCATTTGTATCATTTTTTATTTATCAATTTCTTTAACAAATATTTATAATTTAATAAGGTAACTTTTTTAGTTAATTTTATCAAACATAACTTAAATGAGATTTTATTTTTGAAAATAAACTAGGTGTGAGACCCGTGCTGTTGCACAATATTTTAAAAAGAATAATAATAATAAGAGAGAGTAAAAGAAAGATAGCCTTCATGGGGTTTTAATAGAAAGTTCCTGGTGGGCTTTGATGGGAACCTTGGACGTACGGTGAAAAAATTCAAGATACAGTATCTTAGTTTAAGGAACCCGGGACGATACCACCAATGGAGATGCTGAGGGGAATCCAGCTTTGTTGGCAACAAAGATACCGGAATGGGAAATGCTACTCAGATTCTAAAACCACTGTTGAGCTTGTGTATAAAGGCGTTCACTACCACCATGTGTACTGCAATGAGATTATTATTATAGTTTTATTAGGGAGTATTTGACGAGAGATTGGAATCTTACCATCACTCATGTTTTTCGTGAGACAAATGGATGTTACACGATTGGGGCATCGCATCATCACCATGAAGAGTTTGTGGTGCTACACGAGTCTCCAACCAACATGTTGATGAATTTGCATGCGGATGCCATGGCATTATGGTTACTAGAGATTAATTGGTTTTTGCCTCTGTCTTTTTCTCTTTTTTGTCTCTTGTAACTACTAAAAAAGGCAAGAAAGAAGTGGAAAAAAAATATAATAGTCTTGTGTCCAACCAACACGTGGCATTTGATAAAGCTCGACAATTTTAATATATATATCAGATTAGGAAAGTCTAATATTCATAATTTCGTGCATAACAATTAATTTTAATTGATAATAGAAATATATTAAAGAGGGTATATTGTTAATATTTATTCAATTATACACAGTTGTTGGTGAAAATATAAAAGTATAATATTATAAAAATACTCTATAATTACACTTTTGCATATTGTTAGAAAATAAGTTCTTTTTATGTTTTTTTTCTTAGTTTTACTCTCCTCAAGGATAATTTGATCTTCTTAGTTTTCTTTATATTTCTCTTTTTCACATTGTCTAATTAGATTGCATTAATGAAATAGTGCCGAAGCACTTCCCTTCACTTTATTCTCTTTTCTTCCTCTTCTTTATTTGTTTTTTTTTTATGTATTGTTAATAAATATATACATTCTTGGTTCACGAAAGTATGATTTCCTTTTCATTATTTATTATGCAATATGTAGTGTATTAGATTAAGTTTAATTAAGGCTATAATTTTAGCATATTTATTTATGATACATTAAAATTGAAGCATAAATTGTAATGTACTAATATTGACATTTTGATGATCAGGTGCTCAATCAGCATAATCTTCAATGCTACTCCATATACCAACTCAGCCTTTTATTGTCCTTGAGTTGTCTTGTAAATCAATTTCTTAACTTTCATATTTTATGAGTTTGGAATTGGATGTTACACAGATGGCTTAGACAGTTAGACTTATTCCCTTTGATTGCCATTAGGATTGGGTTGTCGGATTAGTTTGTGGATTTTAAATAAATACACAGATGATTTAGACTTATCCCCTCTTGTGCTTGCATATATACCCAAATGAATTACCATTAGACATTACCTATAGGAGTTAACGTTGACTGCTGAAAGAAAGAATTGAGTTTAATGCTCAAAAGTTGCTCATATGGTGTAAAACAATAAAAAAATGAAAATAATGTAAATTGTTTACATTGGACATATATACATCACCAATCAACAAAAAAGAGAAATTTAATGAAGTAACTTTTAAAATAGTTGCAAAATTTTGAAATTTAGACATATTGAAATATTTCTCAAGTAAAACCAACTGTATAAAAAATTAGTTTGCATAGTTTTACAACGAATAATCATTAATTTGCAAAGGATTACAATCGGCAATCATACTCTTTGTATATTTAAAATTGAAGAGAAATCATAGCTAGGAAGAGTATGGCTTATTGGTTATTACAGTTTAAGCTAAATTTAGCAGTGGTAGTAATTTCCCTTGGATTATGGGTTTGACATTAGCAAGTTTGGCAGCTACAATGGTTCCATTGAATTTTAGATCTATGTCACTAAGCACCACATCTTCACATGGTACACCACTGCTACAGACCAAAACAATTGCTTCTTGAGTTGCAGAAGTTCCAATGATATTTTTGAATGTAACCTTGCTTATTTTAATTTTTGATGGACTCTACAATCATCGAAACACAAATGAAGAAAGAAAAAACAGTTAGTGGATTTTTTTAACAATAAATGATATATTGTTATTTAGCTTTTGAGGTGAGTATTTTGTTTTATAATTATTTAGCTATCAAAATATCCATGTTCATTAACTTGTATTAAATTGGTCAAGAGTGATTTTAGTTAAATACCTGTTTGGAGCATTGATTCCATGGGCAGTACTCTTGATCTATAATTATAGGGTTCATAACATTAACCATTTTGATGTCCTCAAAATGCATATCACTCACTGTAGTAGTTCCTGGAGTACCAGGCCAAGTCTTGATCCTCACACCATTGTCTGTGTTGTTTAGTGTACAATTTCTGACAGTAAAACCCTCAACAGGTTCTTCATTTGGATATTTTCCCAAGCTTCCAACACTAATACCATGTCCAGGGCCACATGTAACATTTAAGACAGTGATTTGTTTGCTACCATCACCCAAAGAGATGCAATCATCACCAGTGGCAATGTTAGTGTTAGTAATGTTCACTTGAGTTGATCTTCCAATGTGAATTCCATCTGTGTTGGGGCTAGTTGCAGGTGCAATAATGTTGAAGTTTGTAAATGTAATATTATTGCATCCCAAAACATTGACATGAAAATTTTTACTATCCTTTGATGTTATGTCTTGGATAATTGTATTATTGAGGAAACCAAAACCAAAATTCTGCACAAAAAAAAAAATTATAAGAAACTCTATTTATACATTAAAGCATTTGTTAAAATGACTCGAAACACTTGTTCCTTGTTTTTTTTCCTTCCATGTCATCTTATTGAAAATGTCACATCTATAAAAATTACTAATATCAGGAAAGAAAATATTATTTTTTAATTATGTGTCTTTCTTTAATTGAAAGGCATAAGAGATAGAAAAAAAAAAAAAAAAAGGATTAAGTCATTTCAAATCCTTGATAATAATATATGCACTAGTACTAATTGAAATATTGAAAAATGGACACATTATTTACCATGGAAAGCTTCTTGCAATGCTTGTTCTTTCCACAATTATTTTGGTTCCATGCAATTGCACCTTGACCATCAAAAGTTCCCCTACCAGACAAGGTAAAGAAATTAATATAGGTGAATTTAATCCATTGAGCATCTCCATTTAGGTGGCTTGGGTCTTGTGGCGCTTGAATTGTTCCATCAACTTGAACCTCGATAGGGGCCACGCAAGGCCCTTTAAGTTCTATTTGTTTTAACTTGTATATCCCTCCAGGAATCACAACTTTGCTTGGGATTGTTGATGCACATGCGTCATGCCAAGCATTTGTCAAAGCCTAAAGGGAAATAACAAATTAGACATAAAATTGTGGCAAGAAGAACAAGAGTTTAATCAATTATAAAGCTAACTTGATAATTATAAGGTTAGATTTTAGTTTTTTATCTTTATAAATATAATTTTTATTTTAAAAAAATTAATTTTAGTTCTCATAAATTTTAATTTTTAAAAATAATTTATATGATGATGTGACTTGTAATTAAATTGTCATGCAACCTTATAATGGTCATTGAGTAATAAGTCGTCATTTAATGGTGATAAAAAAACTATTTGTAAAAAACTTAAAATTATGAAGACTAAAATAAAATAAAAAATCAAAATTAAAATTAGATAAAAACATATTTTTATGACTAAGGATATATTTACCTAATTTGACATAAAAAAATATTTTACATTATGCAAACTCTATAAGGTCTTACCTGAGTTATATCCCCATTAGGCGCTGCTCCATATTTTGATATATCAAAGACCCCAGATTGAGCTCTAACAGAAGAAGCTAGTAATAATAATAAAGCGAATGTGGTCATTTTCAATTGCAAATCCATTTTGATATTCTCTATTCTCTTGGCCTTTTCTCCAAATGCTTGAGAAAGTATATATAAATGATTAAATATTAGTTGGCATAACAATAATGCCAAAGCTTTAGGGAGCCTATAAATACTGTATAAAGGTTGTTATCTAATTATAAACTTGGTTTTAGTTGGAACAAGCTTTTTTTTTTAGAAGTTTACCACGTGAAGAATAATATTCTAGAGAATTAAACAACTACTAACAATTTGTGTGTAAAAGGTTTTATTCCCATCTTAGCAGCTAAGCAGAAGAGTCTCAATCTGGGTTGAGCTTGAGCTTCTACGCTATTATTAAGTTTTCTATTTTGCTATTTACTAAAATTATCAATTCTTGATGAAAATGAATAAAATATATTGTGGTGTGGAGATTTTTTTAATACACTTTTCTTTATTTATATATGGTTATGACATTTCGTTTGTGTGTGTGTGTGTGTTCTAAATTGTACTTTTGGAGAAAAAGGAAGGGTTGGTTGCTTGTCGAATACTTATAAGGAATAAATAGTAAAAGTACAAAACCTTACCATCTCTTTCTCATGCCTAAGGTAAATGGACAGTTATAACGCATGCAAAACTAATAGAATACTTCTGTTTGAAATGGATCATCTCATGTGATATTTTAACTTGAATTCTTTCATGTGAAAATCTTCACCATGCAAATCTTATGTCTTCCTTTTTTTAATAGGCTGAAATATGTTTTAGGTCTCTAATAAATTAGCGAATTTTATTTTAGGTCCCTAATATTTTTTTTTGGTTAGATCCCTGATATATTAAAAATTTTGTTTTTGGTCCCTACCGTCAGTTAAGTGATGACGTGGCCGTTAAAAATTCTAAAATGCAATTTCTGACGGTTTCTAAAACCGTCAATATTCATTTAACAATTTAAATTACAATTTCTGGTGGTTTTTCGCCGCCAGAATCAATTAAAAGAGCTAAAATATGTTTTAGGTCCATAATAAATTAGCGAATTTTGTTTATTTCCCTAATAAATTTTTTTCTTTGCGTTAGATCCCTGATATATTAATTTTTTTGTTTTGGGTCCCTGCCTTCAATTAAGTGATGACGTTGTCGTTAAAAATTTTTAAATTCGATTTTTGGCAATTTTTAAAACATCCAATAGTCATTTAACAATTTAAATTACAATTTCTTGCGGATAAAAACCGCCATAATCAATTAAAGCAAAAAAAGATTAAAAAAAAAGATTTGAAACTGATATACCTTCCCATTATCAACTTATGCGCCGAACCATATCTGAAACTCAGATATGAACCTTATACATTAGATCCAAAATTATCCAAGCAAAACATAAACCAAAATAACTCAACCAAGATTAAAAAAAAAAAAACTCAGATATGAACCTTTATCCATTAGATCTATACACACATGAACGAATCTTTATCCATTAGATCTATACACCCAACGGACGTGATTTTGTGAAATTGATTTTTGGCTAAATATGTGTTGGAAGTGATTTATGTTTTAGAAATTTTCATCTCTTGCATCGTTGCTTCGTTCCATCTAGGATTCGAAAGGCAAGGTGGTGTTTTTGTTGCCGGTTGTTGTGCGTTAATTTGTGTATGAATTTTATCCAAGTATAGCAATTTCTGGCAGTTTTTAGCCGCTAGAAATCGCATTTTAAAATTTTTAGCAGCCACATTATCACTTAATTGACGACAGGAATCCAAAACAAAATTTTTAATATATCATGGATCTAACCCAAAAAAAAATATTATTAGGGACCTAAAACAAAATTCGCTAATTTATTAGGGACCTAAAACATATTTTAGCATTTTTAATTGATTCTAGCAGTTTTTAGCTACCAGAAATTGTAATTTAAATTGTTAAATGAATATTGGCGATTTTAAAAACTGCTAGACATCGCATTTTAAAATTTTTAACGGCCATGTTATCACTAAACTTACGGTAGGGATCAAAAACAAAATTTTTAATATATCAGGGATCTAACGTAATTTTTTATTTTTAGGGACTTAAAACAAAATTCACTGATTTATTAGGAACCTAAAACATATTTTAGCCTTTTTAATATTTAAATCTTCTCTCTTTTACTTTAATTTAAAGGCTAAGATTTCACATGACAAATATGTCACATGAGAGAATTCAAACCCCTTTTATTATGTTCTCATGGAGCAATGCCTTGCTTTTAACTTTTTGTTTTTGTCAAGGATAAAGATTATATCAAGTAATAATTTTGATGGATTAGAATTTGAATTGATGATTTCTTTTAGGGTGTGTTTGGTAAGAAGAAAAGAAATATGTAAGAAATAAAGCATATGAAAATAGCCAAGAGAGAAAGAGTAAATGAAAATAAGTAAGAAATATAGTGTAAATAAAAATGTTTGGTTTAAGAGAAAAAAGAAATAGAGAAATAAGATAAAAAAATTCATTATCAATTGATTTGTGTAAATTACACTCGTATTCCTTTGAGTGACTTTTTTCAGATTGCACTCAATATCCTTTCATTTTTTACCTTATAGTAAACTTGTTAAATGCTTAGCATATGTTACCATTCATAGGAGCGAAACATGTGACTTGCACGTGACTTTTAATGAATTTATCTCCCTGAAATGCCTTCACCCTCTTCATCCAAACCCTTTAAAAAAATTGTAGCAAGCAACAATTCGTCATTTTTTAGTTTCTAGCCTAAGCACAATATGATGATCAACTTGCTTCCTAATTGGTATGAGGGCAGTACGTTGAGGTGTTGTTGCATGGGCTGGTTTATATAGCTTCCCCTTATCATACATGAAGGGTTGGCTCTTGGTACTAAAGCTCTCCATAGAGCCTAGGAAAAGGAAGATTCAAATTGCAAAAGTAGCCATGAAAATCCCCACATAGTGAAAAGAAAGGATGTTGCATCTGCACATCTATGCAAACCTTGTAAGAATATGCAAACCATGAAATCGTGTTAGCTACGAAAGGGAAGTGTTAGAAAGTAGAAATAGAATACTGGTGGAAAATAATCGTTTTTCTTTTTTTGGTTTAACCAAGAGGTATATGGACTTCTTATTTGGCACTCAACTAATCCTCCTCCCACTTGATCGGTCCATTTTGGAATAAAGTAGTACCTTCAGTTGCGTGAAAAATAATTGTTTGATCCATCTACTAGTGTCACATATTTGGATGAAAAAAAAAAGAATATAAGAATATTTAAAATTTAAATTGAAGAAAAAAATTAGTTAAAAATTTGAAATATTGTATTTGAGATAAAAGTTATATTTCCTCTTATTTTTCAGGTGAAAGTAAAGAAAAAAAAAAACAAATATGGCATGCTACTAAAAAGTATTTGAAAGACGATAATCAATGAGAGTAATTTTTTTTTAAAATTACAGTATAATTAGGTTAAAAATTACAATTAAAGTATGTTAATAATTGTACCCTCCGATCATCCTAATACCGACCCAAGAACTAACAATCTTTAAATCTACACATTTCTAGACTCTTTATGCTCACGCATCAAAGAGAAGAAACTTTTATCTTATCCTATTTTATTATATCTTGTGAATATTTTATCATATATTAATTGTATCTTCGCCTCATATTTTATTATATCTTATCTCCATAAATAAGAGAATAAGATATGATGACATTCTATCTTGAGAATCTCTATGTAAAGCACACTAAGCCTAAGAGCAAAGCCAGAATATACACTTTATATTCTAGATAGACTACCTCAAACTCTAGAGAAAACATGTAGGGGGAACAATAATGTTTGTGACACTTTTTTATTTACAATTATTTCATTTAGTATTTTTCATTAAAATAATAGAATTGTTAAATATTTGTTCGTACTACACAAATCCGCTACTCAGCGTAGTGTGCGGAGTCTGCGGACACCACACAGGCATTATTACTCTGCACAGTGTGCAGTCGTGCCTACACCACAAGGCGCAGCGCCAGCGAAATCCTCAGCAGAGAGATTTTCTCATTTTCATTGTGATTTTATCTTCCACCAGTCACTCTGTTTCTTCCCTCACACGTTTCCAAAGCATGGCCACAGTCGTCGACTACCTACACCGTTTCAGGCACGAAATCTACACCGTCGAGGTCCCCGGAGCACACGTCACCGTCACCGTCACGGCCAGCGCCTCCGTCGTTCGAAGGTGGCTCTCCACCACGCTCTACCTCTGCCGCCACCACCTCCACCGTGAGCGCCTCGGCGTGCAGTGGACTCCCGGCGGCTCAGATCCGATACGCTGCAGCTCTGCGCCGGCCACCGCTGCCTAATCTTCCAGCTCGCTCACGCCAACACCGTGCCGATGAGCCTCCGCATGTTCCTAAATCATCCTTCTCACATCGTCGTCGGATTCTGGAACCATTCGGATCGCCGGAAGCTCGAGCGTTCGGAGTTCGGTTTGGAGATGTGGAGTGATCCTCTGGATCTGAGGTATTATGTGGAAACTGAGGATGATGAGAACCTCGCTCAAGCTTCCGTGGAGGAGATCGTGGAGAAATGCCTCGGTTATGAAGTGGAGCAGAAGAGTGAGATCAGCATGAGCGATTGGGACCGTAGATATCTTAGCGAGAATCAAGTTGCTTATGCGACCGTTGATGCGTACTGTGCCTTCCTCGTCGGTAGGAACAGCAGGGTTTGGAAATTTTAGGAACTCAACAACAGTTAACTCTTTTTATGCTAGTATGGGAAAATGCTTATAGAATCTTTATTTCGTAGTTTATCGATTTGACTGTATATGTATGCTGGGGTTTACTTATTTTGGACTTATTGATCTGGCTTTTGGAAAAATGTGTTTTAGCATGAGAAGGTCACTGCAGAATAGTGTAACAAATCAACTTTTACTGTTTTTCTTAGGGTATGTGATCCTGCGTTCATTACTTCCAAACGGGTTTTGGAGTATGGGTAAATTGAATGGATAAAAAAAATGGCGAGTTTTGTTTAAAACTTCAGGAAGATGGAAATGAAAACAAAAAAGGAAAGTAAATACGAGAGAACCTAGTAACCTATTTCATTCAATAAATTGGGTTTGATTTTTTTTATTATTGAAATCAGTGAATTTTTACGTAGTAAATAAAAAATTAAAAAATATGTATCGAAAATGTGTTCTGGATTCATTAAAGGAAGAATACTTGCAATTTTGCATGTTGAAAGAGGTATCAGAAGAATTTTTTGTAGGTCACATTGCTCATTCACTTTGCGCATATTGTGATGTGGATTGGGTGGGATTTCCTACCACCCTCAAGTCAACTACTGGATATAATATTGTCTGGGTTATCACTCATCTCTTGGCACTGAAAGAAACAAACAGTGGTTTCTCGTTCTCTTGTAGGTTTAACATATTTTACTCTCATTTGAATTCCTAATTTGGTTCTTTTGTACTTTTTTTTATAAAAAATATATTCTTATAGGTATAATATAATCGTTAAA
This sequence comes from Pueraria montana var. lobata, assembly GCA_026413185.1. NCBI lineage: Eukaryota > Viridiplantae > Streptophyta > Magnoliopsida > Fabales > Fabaceae > Pueraria > Pueraria montana. Next base: position 19,303,958 of record CM048656.1, read on the forward strand.
GTATTTGTTTAATCTTTATTTTCATGACACTGTTTCTAACTATTCTAGAGGTAGACTATTAATTTTTTACGTGTATAATAATTTGGTCTCTATACGTGAATTAATCCTTAATTTGTGCATCGTTTTCAATAATTTGCTTATTTTTAATTTGGTCCCAATATTTAAAAATTATAAAATCAATATTTATAAGTGTCATCGTTTGATTCGTTAATAGTGTTACATATATATTTGGATGAAAGGAAAAAGAAATAGAAGAATAGAGAAGTGTTTAAAATTTAAATTGAAGAAAAAAAATAGAGAAAAGAATTAAAATTCTTATTTTATTGAATTCGTTCTTAATTTTTTTTATGTTTTTGATAAAACAATTTAAATTTTAAATTTTAAAAATGATATTTTCTCCCATTTTTTTTCAACTAAACATAAAGTAAATGTAAAGAAAATAAATAAATAATATGATATGTAATACATTAAAAGATCTTACTAAAAAATATATATTTTGAAGACAATAATTATTCAGTGAATAAAATATATACTAAAATTACAGTATATATGTTAAAAGTATGTCAATGACATTTTTATAAAAGTAGCTTTTATTCTTTAAGTATTATTTTTATATTAAAAAGATTAAATTAAAAAATATAAATTAAATATAAAACTTAGGTCAGTAAAAGGATCTGTCAAATGAGGTATTGTTAACATACCTTCATTTTCTCAAATATTTTATTTTTACTTTATCTCTTTTTCATATCTCTCTTTTCATTTTTACTAGTATTTCTTATCACTATTTTTTTTAGGAATTCTTATCACAATATTTATTACATTTATTATTTAAAAAAAAAAATTGAATGTAAGTTCCTCATTTTCCTTGTTAGGAAATACATTAATCGCTTTTTCATTCAACTATTCAAGTGTCTTTGTACTAGGCAAATTCCTTAGCGGGAGCACATTTACACGCGTAACTGCTCCGCGCACTGCACACACACCAAAAGGCACTGCGGAGTGCGGAATCTTCCAATCAGAGATTTTATCCTCCCCGCTTCGTTTCTTCTCTCACACGTTTCCAAAGCATGGCCAAAGTCATCAACCACGAAATCCATTCCAATCACGACATCTACACCGTCGTTCTCGACGGAACTGAAATCTCCGTCACCGTCACGGCCGCCGCCTCGGTCGTGAAAAAGTGGCTCTCCGCAACGCTCTACCTTCGCCGCCGCCACGTCTACCTGAAGCAGCTCGTCGTCGGCCTCGGAGTCCAGTGGACTCCCGGCGGCTCCGATCCGCCGCCGGACACATTACAGCTCTGCGTCGGCCAGCGCTGCCTGATTTTCAAACTCGCTCGCGCCGACCGCGTGCCGAGGAAGCTCCGCACATTCCTCCTCAATCCTTTGCACACCTTCGTCGGATTCTGGAACCATTCCGATTGTCAGAAGCTGAAGTATTCGAAGCACGGTTTGGAGATGGCGAGGGATCCTCTGGATCTGAGGCTGCACGCGGAAGCTGACGATGACGTGAACCTAGCTCAAGCATCGGTGGATGAGATCGTAGAGACATGCCTCGGCTTCGAAGTGGACCAAAGGAGAGAGATCAGCGTTAGCGATTGGGATAAGAAATATCTTAGCTACGATCAAGTTGCTTATGCCACCGTTGATGCTTACTGTGCGTTCCTCATCGGAAGGAATAGCAGGGTTTGGAAACTCTAAAGGTAAACTCTCTTTTCATGCGAAAATGCTTAACTGTTTTGAAGCTTTATTTCGTTGTTCACGATATATCAGTTACAGCTATCGTAGTGTATAGTGGTTTCAACTGTTCCTACTCTTGAATTTCCCCGGTTAACTGCTATTGACGGTGATGAGAGTGATTTTGTTTTTTTGGACTTGGTGACTCTGAACTATACTGGTGTTTACATATTTGACCTATCTGCTGGAGTTTTGAAAATGAATTTTAGCACCAGAACGAGAAGTAGCAGTGCAGAAATATTAGTGTATGAAACTGAAATCGACTTTTACATTTGGAATCCTGCGTTCATTACTTCCGAACGGTTTTTGAATATGAATAGATTCAGTATAAAAAAAAAAAATGGGAGTGAAAATAAAAAACAGAAGCAAAGTAAGTATATATGAGATCTCCGTAGTAACCTATTCTTATTTTTAATTTTTCATATTTGAGGTAATAGTATGTCAATTTCATTTAATAACTTTGGTTTAATTTGTTATTATTGAAATCAATAAATTTTGACTGAGTAAATAAAAAAAATATAAAAAGTAGCAAAAATGGATTCATGAAACGAAAGGTTATTTGCATGCTAAAAGAGGTACCCAGACGGACAGGAACTGAATAATTAGGTCATAAATTCTTAAAAGTAATTAGAGAAAAAGTAAATGAGCGAGAAATTAACGGTGATAACAATAAGTATGGCTGTATGCATGAGAGATCTGTATTGACTTATGTATAATCTGTCAATGAGAATGGGAAGAATTATTTTGTGCTTTTTTTAATTTGATTCCTAATTTCCTATGAGTCAGGGGATCACGACCCATTTTATAGAGAAAATATCATGTTATCTTAAAAACAGATATAGATTATTTTGTAGGATTCATGTATTATTCAGCCAATAACGTAATAATAGTGTGTTTTTATTTATACTCTATATATGAATATCAATTTGCAAATAAAAATGATTAACCGTGCATATATACTTATATAGTAGCAACATTTACATTTGCACAATAAGAAAACTATGATGGTAAGTTAAAATAAGCGTGTTTGTATATGCGGTGCAGTAGTGTCAACTCAATTATTTTTTTACGGTCACATCAAAGTAACTCTTAGTTGCTTTTAATTTTTAATTATTCACCACGATTTTGGGGTTTGGATCTCTCTACAGTGAAAAATTTACTGCAAGGAGTGCGGTGTAAAATCTAATCACACATTTTTTTATTATTAATTAAATAAAACATTAATAAAAATAAAATAAGAAAAAATGAGTGGTGTGATATTATACTTCATTCTCTGCAGTGATTTTTTCACTGTGGGATATCTAAATCCATGATTTTGACAGTTAGAATCGGTTATGCTTAGTATCCAAACATACTATTAGTAATATCAATTTGTAATATTGAAAAGGTTAACGTTCTCTTTTTAATGTAAATTTTTTTATACTATCAATACGTAGTTTATTATTTCTTATTTTTATATTAAAAAAAGATTAAATTAAAAATATAAATTAAATATAAAACTTAGGTTAGTAAAAATGGAACTATTAAGAGTGTGTTTGAATAGCCTTTGAATCCATGTTTAACAGAGATTTTACATTTTACGACACAAAAATACAAAAACAAGAAAGAAAAAGCTTTTAGATAAAAGTTGGTTGCATTTAATTAAACATCCACACAAACACGCACTGAATGAGCTATAGTTAACATACATTTATTTTGTCAAATATTTTACTACTATTCTTTATTTTTCTTCTTATTTCTCTTTTAATTATACTGTTAAAGGAGTATTTATTACATGTATTATTTTATCTCTTCTTTCATCTGTACGAAAAAAAATAAAAAATGAATGCAAGTTCCTCATTTTCCTTGTTAGGAAACATTAACCGCTTTATCATTTAAGAGTCTTTGTACTACACATTTCCACTCGTAACTGCTCCGCGCACTGCACACACCAAAAGACACTGCGACTTGCGAAATCTTCCATTCAGAGATTTTAATTTCCTATATCGAAATAAAAAAAAAAAGAGAGATTTTGATTTCCCTTCTTCGTTTCTTCCCTCACACGCTTCCAAAGAATGGCAAGAGTCATCCGCCGCGAAGTCAATTCCAATCACGACGTCTACACCATCGAGGTCGACGGAACTGAAATCTCCGTCACCGTCACGGCGACTGCCTCCGTCGTCAAAAACTGGCTTTCCGCCACGCTCTATTTTCGCCGCCGACACGTCTACCTGGAGCAGCTGGTCGTCCGTCTCGGCGTCCAGTGGACTCCCGGCGGAGGCTCCGATGCTCCGCCGGCGGACACATTACAGCTCTGCGTCGGCCAGCGCTGCCTGATTTTCCGACTCTCTCACGCCGGCCGCGTGCCGAGCAAGCTCCGCAGATTCCTCCGCGATCCTTCGCACACCTTCGTCGGATTCTGGAACAAATCCGATCATCCGAAGCTGAAGTATTCGAAGCACGGTTTGGAGATGGCGAGGGATCCTCTGGATCTGAGGCTGCACGTGGAAGTTGACGGTGGCGAGAACCTAGCTGAAGCATCGGTGGATCAGATCATAGAGACATGCCTTGGCTTCGAAGTGGAGCAAAAGAGAGAGATAAGTGTGAGCGATTGGGATAAAAATTATCTTAGCTACGATCAAGTTGCTTATGCGGCCGTCGATGCTTATTGTGCGTTCCTCATCGGTAGGAATAGCAGGGCTTGGGAACTCAACAAACAGGTAACTCACTCTAAATGCTTAATTGTTTAGAAGCTTTATTTCGTTGTTCATGATATTTCAGTTACAGCTAGCGTAGTGTACAATGTCAGTGGTGTGGTGTCAACTGTGAACTGTGCCTACTACTCTTGATTTTCACCGGTCATTTTGGTTTTTTGGTCTCCGTGACTCTGAAGCTGCTGCCACTGTTTTTGCTGCATTTCTTTCGTGACGATTGAATGATGATTTGATAGTAGGCAAATGCTAACCAGTGTCCTTAGAGATACTGATTAATGAGTTAAAAAGAAAAAACTTTTTATTAGAAAGTAAAAAATTGTGTTGTCTATGAATTTTTTTGTGTTCTTCTATAATTTTCATAATAAATATTTTCTATTTTTAATTTCTTAACCAGTATTTTTAGGATACTGATTAACAAAACTCTTGATAGAATACTGGTGTTTCCATATTAGACCTATCTGCTGGATTTTTGAAAAATGAATTTTAGCACCAGAACGAGAAGGAGCAGTGCAGAATTAGTGTATGACATTGAAATCAACTCTTACATTTGGAATCCTGCGTTCATTACTTCCGAACGGTTTTTGAATATGATTAAATTCAGTATAAAGAAGAAAAAAAATGGTGAGTTTAATTAACACTTGAGGAAGATGAAAATAAAAACCAAAAGCAAAGTTAGTATGAGAATTCAACAGTAACCTATTTTTATTTTTAATTTTTCACATTTGAGGTAATAGTATGTCAAGTACCATTTAATAACTCTGGTTTAATTTTTTTATTGTTAAAATCGGTGAATTTTTACTAAGTAAATAAAAAAAAAAGAAAATAGTCAAAATGGATTCGTGAATGATAAACGAAAGGATATTTGCATGCTAAAAAGAGCTATCCAGACGGACCGGAAAATTTTAGGTTATAAATTCTTAAAAGTAATTGGTGAAAGTAAATGAGCGAGAAATTAATTGACGGTGATATCAATAAGCATGGCTGTATGAGAGATCTGTATTGACTTATGTATACGTTGTTAATGAGAATGGGAGGAATTTTCTTGGTGATTTTGGTTGATTCCTAATTTCCTATTTATAAATCAGGGGAGCATGACCCATTTTATAGAAGGAATATCATGTTATCTTTAAAACAAATCTAGATTATTTTGTAGGATTCATGCATTTCAACCAATAACGTAATAATAGTGTATTTTTATTTCTCCTCTTTATATCAATTTGCAAATAAAAATGATTAACCATGCATATATAGTAGCAACATTTACTTTTGCGTAATAAGAAAATTATGACGGAAAGTTAAAAGGACTTGATAGCAAATACTAAAACAAAACAAAAATATTTAAAAGACTAAAAAAAAAACTCTCTATTTATTAGGGATAAAAAATTGTTTAAGTTTAAGCATATTTAAAATATTAAAAATAGAGAAGTTTTATGATATTATTGAAAATTTAAAATTTTTGATATATTGTTTAGATAATAAAAGTTCAAACTCATTTAACTATTGACCCACAAATAATTGTACCAAAATCCTTAGATTCGTTTGAATACCATAACAACTCTAAAAAGAATCTTACCAACAAATATTTGAAGACATTAAATATTGAATTTATAAATAAAAGTATTAAAAACTACACTATAATTACATGAAAAACTAATACAAAAGGACGTTAATAATATTTTTATTAAAAAGTTACATTTTTATTCTTTAAATTTATTAATTTTATATTAATAATGTAAAAAATTTAAAATAAAGAAAACTCTATATTAATAAAATTAAAATTAATAAATAAGTCATTATAAATAGATATTTATTTTCTATCTAGGACTCGTTTGGACAAACAACTTAATTAAGATCTTATTTAATAAGTTCTTATTGTATAATAACTTATATTATAAGTACTTAAAATTTAATAAACTATTTGCGTTTGGATATGAATGTTATAAGTGCTTACACAATTTTGAAGTGTTTGGATACATTTTTACACAAGTACTTATAAAATGTTATCTTGTTTTACAAATTAAAAAATAATTAAATATTAAATTATGATTGAAAATAAAATAGAAATTTAAAAAGTAATTAAATAATGAAAAAATTAACATTATACATAACAAAAATATTTTTAAAAAATCACTAAACACCATTTATCTAACTATTTTTAGTTCATAAAAAAAATTAAGAATCATAAATTTAAAATAAATTTACCTATTGTTGGGCAAATGATGGTGTAAAATATATTTCCAAAACTCCTTATCATAGTCGCAGCGTCGGAACACGTGCAGGGGAATCTAGGTTTTTATTAAATAAATATATATTTATATAATATATATTTATTTAGAATTTTAGTATATATTAATTAATATATACATCGGTGTCTGAGGATTCGAAACGAACGAACGAACGAACGAGAAATGAAAAATAGAAACGGTTACTATTAGTAATGGGCTGCCACAGCCAAGCTTATGAAAATAAGTATAAAATATCTTATAGATTATGTATGAGCTATTTTTATAAGTTCATCTAAACACTCTTATAAATATTTATAAGATAAGATAAATTTAAATAAACTATTCATGAAGTCTTCCAAACGAATCCTATTCTTCCATGCCTTTCTTCAATTTCCATGTCATTACTATCACTTTTTCTCAATTCCTTCCTTTCCCGCACAAATCCCCGTAGCGGGAACACATTCCACTCATAAGTCATAACTGCACACACACCAAAAGGCACCGCAAAATCTTCCAAGCGGAGATTTTCTAATTGAGAACTTCTCTTCCCCGCTTTGTTTCTTCCCTCACACGTTTCTAAGCATGGACACAGTCACCGCTCACAAAATAAGTTTCGAGCACGAGCTGCACGCGATCCACACCGTTGGAACTGAAATCTCCGTCACCGTCACGGCCAAAGCCTCCGTCGTGCGAGAGTGGCTCTCCTCAACGCTCTACTTCCGCCAGCACTAAGTCCGCCGGAAACGCCTCGTCGTCGGTTTCGGCGTCCAGTGGACCTGGACTCCCGGCGCCAGCTTCGATTCTCCGCCGGACACGTTGCATCTCTGCGTCGGCCGCCGCTGCCTCATCTTCCAACTCGCGCACGCGAAAAGCGTGCCGCAGAAGCTCCGCACGTTCCTCCTCGATCCTTCGCACACCTTCGTCGGATTCTGGAACCACTTTGATCGGGGGAAGCTGGCGTGTTCGGAGCACGGTCTGGAGATGGCGAGGGATCCTCTGGATCTGAGGCTGTACGCGAAAACCGAGGACAGTGAGAACCTAACTCGAGCATCGATGGAGGAAATCGTAGAGAAATGCCTTGGTTTCGAAGTTGAGCTAAGGAGCGAGATTAGCATGGGCGATTGGAATGATGAATTTCTCAGCGACGATCAAATTGCTTATGCGACGGTTGATGCTCACTGTGCGTTCCTCATCGGTAGGAAAACCAGGGCTTGGGAACTCAACAAACAGGTAACTAACTCTTTTCATGCTAATGTGCGAAAATGCTTAATTGTTAAGAAGCTTTATTTAGTTGTTCATGATGAATTTTACAGCTAGTTGGTGTCAACTGTGGCTACTCTTGAATTTCACTGGTTGACTGGTATTGACGGTGATGAGAGAGTGATTTTGGTCTTCGTGAGTCGTGGCTCTGAAGCTGACGATTGAATGATGATTTGGCAGTATACTGGATTTTTTGAAAAGTGTTTTTTAGCACGAGAAGGTGGTGCAGAATTAGTGTAAGAAATCAATTTTTACATTTGTTAGGGTCTGATCCTGCGTTCATTACTTCCAAACGGTTTTCGAATATTGGTAAATTCGGTATAAAGAAAAAATGGCGAGTTTAAATGAGAACTTGAACTCAGTAATATTGTTTTTTTTTTTTATATTTTTTTATATTTGAGGTAATAGTATGTCAATTTCATTCAATAACTTTGGTTTAATTTTTTTTTTATTGAAATCGGGGAATTATAATTAGTAACTAAAAATTTTAAAAATATATCGAAAATGTGTTGTGGATTCATGAGACGAAAGGATATTTGCATGCTAAAAAGAAAGATCTAGACGGACCGGAACTTAATAAATTTTAGCTCATAAATTCTTAAAAGTAATCAGAGAAAGTAAATGAGCGATTAACGGTGATAACTACATGTATGAGAGATCCGTATCAACTTATGTATATTTCGTCAATGAGAATGGGAAGAATTTTATTTGTGGTTTTTGGTTGATTCCTAATTTCCTTACTGCTGTTTCCTGTAAGCGGAAGCTTAGTAGTGACTTATGTCAATCATAGCAAATATGATCATACAACTAGTTCGATTACCAAGAGAATTACAGGTTCTTTGTTCCTCTCCATTACCATTACTAGTATATTATATAGCTATGATTTGATTCTTGGTCTGTAATACTAATAAAAAGATTTATTTTCTCTCTTTAGTGGCCAAGTAGGAAGCGTTAAGGATACATGACAAACTGAATATCGTTTCGAATACTTTAATATATCTTTGGACTCTGATCTTATATCATTTTTTTTCACAAATCCTCACAAATATAGAATCTAATTTTCCTCAAATCTGTCAACCATTTTCACCTACAACTTTTTCTTATCACTAAATTAAAACTGCATCTCTCCTTCCTTGTATTGAATATTTAATTTAACAGCATGTAATTCACCAAGGTTTCTCTTCAAAATCAGAGGTATTGATTGGCTTGTCAAAACAAAGTCCCATGTACCCAAAAGTATCATAAACAGTTTCTCCCTCAAGATATCATCACTATCTCTTCCACTTTGATTTTCAGAATACATGTCTGCATATTCACCGTGTAACCACTAATAAAATTTTATTTCAATTTTATAAAAATAAATTTTTAGTTATATTATTAAAATATTAATCTTAATGAAAAATAAATGAATTTAGTTGGTTTTATTCTATCTGTATCTTTTATTATATAATACAATTATTTTTACTTTGTCATCTGAAACCTACATTACTAAATAAAACACATTTAAACAAGTTATCCAATAGAAACATCGTCTAGCAAAGATTAAAGTGAAGTGTTACATTTTCATCTCTTTTCATTTCTCACATTTTCATTTATTTTCATTCATTTCTATCAAACATAATGTTAAGATTTAATAAAACGTTTGACCCTTGTATTTGTATCATTTTAACGTTTTATTATTTACACTTGTTTCAGCGTAGGATTCTTCTATTTGGTTGGGAATTATCTACCAGAACATTGAAGTGAGTTCCTGTTTTTCCAATTTGGGGATTTAAACTTAAGCTAATGTTTAGGATCACAAGTCTATTATGTATATAACTTGCCTAAAATCGGATAGATGCACAACCCTCTAATCTCGAGTCAAAGAAACGAATGAGACTTAAAATATCATATAAGAACACGATTGACATATGATTGACAAAAAATTGAGAAGGTACAAATTTCTTTAACCTTGAGCCAAAGAGGTGAATGAGACTTAAAAGGTCACATAAAAAAATACAATAGACATATGACTTGGCTAAAAATTGAGAGGATATATATTTTTAACTTTTTTTTTATTCTTCACAATTTTAGATTGTAAGTAATAAAATTGATTAAAAAAGAAATATGTATTGGAAATAAAAATAAGTATAAAACTAAAATGTAAAGATTGTTGAAATATAGGATTAAATAAATAATTAAACCATTATTTAATTAGGTGTTCGTACTGTACAAATTCCTTAATCCTTGGCGCAAACATATCCGCCCTTCAGCATTTGTGTGCACTGTGCAGACACCAAAACCAAAAGTCACTGTCAAATCCTCCCATTTTCCCAACACTGAGATTTTCTCTTTCACCATCTTATTCTTCCCTACACGTTTCCCATACATGGATAGATTCCGCTTCATACAATTCGGTCTCGAACGCGAGATCTACACCGTCATCGTCGACTAAGTCACCGTCACGCATAGCGCCTCCGTCGTCCGAAAGTGGCTCTCCACCACGCTCTACTTCCGCCGCCGCCATGCTTACCTGAAGCACCTCGTCGTCGGCCTCGGCGTCCAGTGGACTCCCGGCGGCGGCTCCGATCCTCCGCCGGACACGTTGCAGCTCTGCGTCTGGCGCCGCTGCCTCATCTTCCAACTCGCTCGCGCCGACCGCGTGCCGAGGAAACTCCGCACATTCCTTCGCAATCCTTCGCACACCTTCGTCGGATTCTGGAACCGTTCGGATCGGCAGAAGCTGGAGCGTTCGAAGTTCGGTTTGGAGATGGCGAGGAATCCTCTGGATCTGAGGCTGTGCGCGAAAACGGAGCACGATGAGAACCTCACCAAAGCTTCGGTAGAGAAGATCGTAGAGAAGTGCCTCGGCTGCCGAGTGGAGCTAAAGAGAGAGATCAGCATTAGCGGTTGGAAAAATTTATATCTTAGCTTGGATCAAGTTGTTTATGCGGCCGTTGATGCTTACTGCGCGTTCCTCATCGGTAGGAATAGCTGTGCTTGGGAACTCAACACTAACAGGTAATGTGAGAAACTGCTTTTAGAAGTTTTATTTCATAGTTCATGAAATTTCAGTTACAGCTAGGGTAGTGTGCATGTAGTGGTGTCAACCGTGCCTGCTTTTGAATCTCACCGGTTGAATGGTTTTGACGGTGATGAAAGTGGTTTTGGTTTTCCGTTTTCGTGACTCTGGAGCTGCCGGCGATTTTGCTTCATTTGTTTTCAAGTTTATTCTGGTTTTTCATGAATGATGATCTGACAGTATATGTTTCTTTGTAAAATGTTAAGGTGAGTGCAAAATTTTGTCATCATGCTTTCGAATAACGGTAAATTCAGTAGAAAGAAAAAAAAAATGTTGAGTTTAATCGACGCTTGAGTAGGATGGAAATAAAAATGAAAAGCACAACAAATATGAAACTTAATTAGTAAATGAAAAGAAAATTAAAATGTAAAAAATGTGTTCTAAATTATTAATGAATGAAGAAGGAAAATATAGTAAATAAGCGAGAAATTAACAGTAATAACAATAAGAAGGGAAATAGTGCATGAACATCACATGATATTTGACAATTTAGAAACATAAAGTGATAGAAAAAAAAAGTATAAATATAATGATGATAAAATGTGATAGAAAAAGAAAGATAAAAAAATAATTAATATTAATCGGACGTTTATAATAGATGAATGTAGATAAGAATGACTGATCTATATCAGTTTATGCATACTATGTCGATGAGAATGGAAAAAAATTTGTTTGTGTTTGTGATTGATTCATAATTTTCTATTTATAAATCAGGGGATCATTAGTTCATTACCCCTTTTATAAAAGGAATATCATGTTAGGAAAATCCTATTTAGTACGAAATTATTTTCGTATGTCTAGCACGAATGCGATTATTTCCGTTTAAATCAATTTATATATTTTCTTAATTTTTTAATTAATATTTATTTGCTAAAAGATTGTTGGTTTCTTTCAAATTTTCGTGTGTTTCGTGTTATCAGTTTTCATACTGAATAGCATTGCTCTATTTAAAAACGGGTTTAGATTATTTATTAGGATTCATTTATAATTTATAATTAACAAGATAAAGTAATAATAAGGACTGTGTTTTTATTTCTACTCTTTATATAAAATTAATATTAATATTAATTTACAAAAGAAATAATATCATGATTAACCAAAACCATGCATAGTAGCAAGTAGCAACATTTACATTTGCAGAGTAAGAAAAGTATACATGAGGGAAAGTTAAAAGGACATGGTATTGTATATATTAGCGTATGTTTGTGGGATATCACAAACAACAGATAATACAACCTTTTGGTATAAAGGATCGTTTTAATAAAACATTAGCCTCTATTGTTTACAGTTTACACTAATAAAGCATTCCATCAATACGAAAGCAATAACTTATTTTTTGTTGTTGATTAGAATTTATGGTTGAAGAGCGACATATCAGACTAAAAATTTACCATTTTTTAATCAACCGTATTTTAGAAAAGCAAAATTAAAACTATTTTAAAAGAAATACTGCCTCGGGTCCTTTTTATAAACAAGTGTATTGTAAAATAAGTTACACTTGTTGTTTATAAAAAGGACAAGGACATGAGATAATAGTAGACAATGAGAAGTAATAATGGACACTCGGTAGCTCACTCTCAGTAGCTTTTTATTGTTTTACAACCATTATTGTTTACACTCTAAATGATTTTTTTTTTTGTCTTGAATTAGAGATTACGGGTGTCATTTAACCTACTGGATCAAAGATGCAAGAATTTGGGACAAACATATGAATACAACGAGATCTTACACAATATAATATATATTATTGTTTATATCGATTTTTTAAACAATCACTTCTCACGTTCTATTGAAGTTTAAACAGAGTTGAACATTCCAAAATGACCGGCACCTACTGAAATAAATTTTCCATAAGCTAGAAATCCGAAAGGACACAATCCACGGTGCGAAAGACGTTTTAGTTTCGCACCGTAGAAACCGTCGATAAAAAGAAGAATGTGTTGGTGGTACGAATGGCATTGTGCACTGTGCAGGGAGCGGGGGAATGCAGCATGCAAAACTGCTAAGGCAGCATACACGTTAAAAACGACAAATTAACATCAAAAAGTGAAACGTGTTATTCGACGGGAAGAAAAATCCACAAAATGAACCGGCAATCTGTGGACCCCAGGAGCAATTTAATACTTCCTGGCTAGGGTAACTGGGTAAGGGTTTGAATTTGGCTAACCCAAGCAAGCATTCTATTTCTATTTCTTAGTTCTTACAGCTTTGATACGTACGATTGAGAAAAATCAGGAAGCTATGAGAAATGGGCGATTCTGGAAAAACGTGAAGCTTTAAGAGCGGCGGAGCAGGAAATGAGTTCTGAGGTGGATGGATGGAGAAAGAGCATTGTATTGGGAGGGAGAGGAAGAGGTCTGTTTCAACAAATAGCTTGAACTGGAGTATACTATTTGGACTGTATAGGAGACAATTCGGACAGATCATTAATGGGTGATAAGATCCACCAGGACAGGAGAGCCACTCTCACAGAATCATGCAAGATTAGCCCAGCCAAGAAAAGTATTCACAACCAAGTTTTAATATAGAATTGAATCTACGTAAATGTCAGTTCAAAATAACTTGATTTTTGTTTGAATAATATAATATATATTAGAAAATTAATTTTTATAGAGAATACTAGTATTATTTTAGATATTTCCAATCAAAATTTATTTTAGACATTTAATTATTGAAATAGGTTTTAATATTCATATTTTTTTTTATGTAAATGTCTTTTGTATTATACTAGTAATTAATTGTATTGATATATACATTAATAATTTAAAATATAAATTGCAAGATTCACAATATTTTTATAATAAAAATAATAATCAAAATATTAGCTTTTGAAGTAAAATGCATAACTTCAATAAAAAAAGTAACAACTGTAGATAACTTTTTTTTTTCTTAATTAAATAAATTATATTTCTTATTTTTTTAATTAAATAAAAAGGTATCATTATTCAGATTATTTTCTCTCTTCTTATCCAAATACCATAGTCAAAGAAAGAAAGAGAATTGAACTAAAAAAAGTAAAAAAAAAAAAAATATAAAAATAAAGATGAAACTCAGAGTTAACGATTAATAAACCAAACAATAATTGTGGTTTAGAAACAGACAAGATAAGGCATTGATGAATTTTATTTGTTTTACTTAAATAAATGAATTTAATTTGTTTTACTTAAAAATAAATAAATTTAATTTGTTTTACTTAAAAATAAATGAATTTAATTTGTTTTATTCTATTTGTATTTTTTTATATGAAACAATTTAATCAAAATGTCTATAACTACAATTTAAATTTATGCTTATACAAATTGAAAAATAATTCCTATATATTGTTCATTTTTAAGAAATAGTAATACATTGTCTTGACATTATTGTATGCTACACTACCAAATGCCATTGACAAAAGTGGTACATGTGGGTTCTTTAACTAAGGACTGAGGTTCAATTCACAGCTTGGGAATGGAATTTCAATTAGAAATGCTACTTTATCTCAAAATAGGCCGACTCAGTATGAGAAAAATTAGTTAGATGTCAAATAGAAACTCTATACACCTTCTAGATACATCAAAATTTACTGAAAGTTATCTTTTAATTCAATGTTCAAATTCAGAAAGAGAAGCAATTTAAAATTTCAATTTTAAAAGTGTGAAATGAAATTGATTAATAAAATTGATTTCAATAATTATTTTAAATATTTAATTGTAATTAAAACATAATATTTAAAATATTCGAATCGACTAAAAAATTATAAATACTAGTTTAATTTATTTTACTCAATAACTCATAAAGGGACTTAGGGAAGTGTCTTTGTGTAGGAAAGGACAAAGAAATAAGAGAATAGAGAAATATTAAAATTTAGAGCAAATTACAGTAACACATCTGAAGTTTCATGTAATTACACAAACACCACATGATTTTTTAACCATTACTTTCGCCTATCCTGTAGCGAGTGTTAGTGTAAGGTTTGAGGAGTGTCAGTGTAATGTTTTCAAACATATCAGGGGGTGTTAGTGTAATATTTTCAAACTTAATGGGAGCTTAGTGTAGGAAAATAAAAAAAAGTGAAGTTACGTGTAATTTGATAAAAGCTTAGGGATGTTGCTGTAATTTACTCTAAAATTTAAATTATAATGAAAATTTAGAGAGAGAAAAATGAAAACTTTCTATTCTAATTTCCTTTTACTTTTAATGAAATAATATAATTTTTTAAAATTTAAAACTCTTATTTTCTCTCTTTTTTTCCCTTCAATTATAAATAAGGTGAAAATAAAGAACGTAAAATAATATGAAATACATTAAAAAAAATTTGTAACAGACGTTTTAACTTTTAAAGACATTAATTAATGAGTATAAATAAATAAAATTATTCAAAATTACAGTATAATTAGCACACACAAAAAATTACAGTATAATTACACTTAAAAACTACTATAAAAATATGTTAACAATATGTTTCAATTTTAGAGGAACCAAATTAATATGAAAAAAATTTTGGGAACAAAATTAATATTTTATATATTTTACATGGACCCAAAACATATTTTATCCAAATTTTTTTTTATTTTTGAATTTCGTTTCTTTACATTAAATATAAACTTTTGGTTAGAAAAGTAAAATTATTAAATATTGGTCCATTTGTTTAATTTTTTTTAACATGATTGTTTTCGGTGAAAAATACTTGTGGTTTAAATTAAAATATTTTTTTTAAAATTACTTTTTAATAAAATAAAAAATTATTTGTTTTTGAGTTTAATGGTGATGCACTGACGGTGTAAAAAAGTTTTATACGGTCATCCAATCATAAATCACTGTTGGTATGACTTTTAAGATAATTTTGTAAAAGTAAACAAACTTACCATACATGGTGGATTGTGATTAGATGACGGTGTAAAATTATTTTATACTGTAAGTGCATAATCTTTTCTCTCTTTGTTTTTTATAATTTTTTAAACTATTTTTCTTAAATTTAAGAAGTAAATTTTATCTGATGTGGTTTATGAGACAGATTGTCTAGAGGTTGTCAATTGTTGGAGACAGCAACCAGTAACACGTAGTACATATTTTCATGGTTTGTTGAATGATTGTTTTAAATTGTTTCAGCCTGGTTATTCACCTTCTGTTTTATGGGTGAAGAAAGGTTATAATAAGGTAGTAGATAGTCTTGTTACATTAGCTTTCTCATATCAGGAAAATGTTTGGCTTGAGGAGGTTCCCTCTCTCAGGGTCTGGTTACTTCCGATGTAATGAACCTTTTTTCCTTCTATTGAATAAACAACCATCTTTTCCTTAAAAAAAAAAAAAAGTAAATTTTATCTACTTAAAAAAATATTTTTTTAAATTACATTTTTTAAGATTTTAAAAAACTGGCCCTTTAACCGGTTTTTCATTTAAGCGTCCGTACTATCAAATCCCGAAATTGCCGAAACACAGCGCCACAGTTAACTGCTGAGAATAGTGGACAAAGTGCAGACACCAAAACAAAAGCACTGCAGAATCCTCTCAGCAGAGACTCTCTTCCCTCACACGTTTCCAAATCATGGCCACAGTCACCTGCATAGAGCACCATTACAACCACGACGTCTACACCGTCTACCTCGAGGAAAACTACATCACCGTCACCGTCACGGCGAGCGCCGGCGTCGTGAGGCGGTGGCTCTCCTCGACGCTCTACTTCAGCCGCTACTTCGTCGACCGGGAGCGCCTCGTCGTCGGCCTCGGCGTGCAGTGGACTCCCGGCGGCCACGATCCTCCGCCGGACACGCTGCAGCTCTGCGTCGGCCGCCGCTGCCTCATCTTCCAGCTGGCGCACGCCGACTTCGTGCCGGAGAGCCTCCGCACGTTCCTCAACGATCCGTCGCACACCTTCGTCGGATTCTGGAACCACTCCGATCGCCGGAAGCTCGAGTACTCGAAACACGGCTTGGATATGGCGAGTGATCCTCTGGATCTGAGGCTCTGCTTCAATAACCTCACTCAGGCTTCGGTCGAAGAGATCGTAGCGAAGTGCCTCGGTTACCGAGTGCCGCAACGGAGAGACATAAGCGCAAGCGCGAGCGCGTGGTATGTGGAATATCTCAGCAACGATCAAGTTGCGTACGCGACGGTTGATGCTTTCTGCGCGTTCCTCATCGGTAAGAATATCAGAGCCTGGCAATTCTACTGGCAGTAGTAAAGTAACAGGTAACTTGACTTATTTTATGCCTAATATGTGAGAAATGCTTATTTAGAAGCTTTGTTTCAGTATTTCGTTGTTCATGATATATATCGTTAGTTCGTTACAGGTAGCGTAGCGTACAGTAGTGAAAACCGTGCCTTCTTTTGAATTTCGTCGGTTGAATCAGTGTTCAGTGGTATTGGCGGTGGTGGAAGTGATTTTGGTTTTCGTGACTGATCTGAATAGTTTTTGCTTCATTTATTTTCTAGGTTATTTTGGTTTTTCATTAATGATGATTTGACAGTGAGTGCAGAATTAGTGTGAGAAATCAGCTTTTACCGTTGTTAGGGTGTGTGTGATCCTGCGTTCATTACTGCCAGGCGGTTTTCGAATAGGTGTAAATTCAGTATCAAGAAATTTAGTTTTTGAAATTGTAATGCTGTTATCTTGCATATAACTTTCATTTGGATTAACAAATTACAATTTTGGAGTTTTTTTTTTTAATTTCATTAATTCAGTGGATTACCGTCAATTAGATTAAGGACATGACTTTGGTACATGTTGTAAATAACCCACTTCGAAGTAGGTTAATAATTCATCTAATCATTTATTGACATGTGGCTCCTTTGCCATGTCAGATAATCAATTTCAAATCTAATCAGATATTATTTATTCAATTTTGAATTAATTTAAATAAATCTAATAATATATTATCTAATCAGTTTTAAATTAATTAGATTTAAAATGATACTATCTAGTTGGTTTTGCATTAATCTAATCAAATTTAATAAGATATTATCTAATTAATTATGAATTAATTTAATAAAATATTACGAGCTAATTATATTTAATGAATAATTAAATTACTTGCATTAATATATTAATTTTATAATTTCAAAAATAAAACTTAAGCTTATAATATATATTACGAAATTTGCTTCCTGCATAGTCGTTGATTAGACTTAATCAAATTTAACATGCCTACTTACATTTAATAAGGAATTTAATTACTCACATATTTTTTATACAATTTAAAAAATATTGCTAATACAAATTTGAAAAATATTTATATATTTAAAATATTTCATAAAAAATGTTCATAAACAATATTTAAAATCTAAACATGATTAAAAAAATTATGAACGTTATTAAATAAAATTAATTATTGCTAAGTTTAACTAACTATATAAAAAATCCTTTTTTAAGTATTATTGAATACAAAGCATATTATAAAGTAACCAAATTAAAAAAAAAGACTATGTAATATATTAATTTTTAATATCTATCCATAATTATTAGTTAAAATAAATTATTATAAATTAAATTAAATTATTAATTCTAATTTTTTAGAGCATTAGTATTATTATAATCTTTATCTTTATATGTAAAGAAGAAAGGTTTCTAGATCAATTGTTCTGCCTAAACTTAGGATACATAAGTCATTTCCAATTTTTGTATTTAGTAGAGTTATATTATTCATTCAAACTTTGTATTAAATTAAAATTGTAAAAAAAATTGTCAATGTTTATTAATGATTGCAAATGAATTGTGATGTAAAAAATAATTAATTATTTTTGTAAAATAAAATTGTCTAATAATTATATTTAAGGTTTAATTATTTTGCGGGTCCCCATACTTTTACCAAATTTTCTATTAAGTTCTTGAATTTTTTTTTCTTTTAATTGGGTACCTGAACTTTTATTTATTTTTTAATTGGGTTCTCCCGTCTAATAATCGTTATGCAAAATTAATCATAAACACTAATTAGAGGTGCAAACAGTGGATTGGTGCTTCTAGAGTGTGTTATAAGCACAATTAGGTTAATTGTAAGAGATTTTTCAGAATTTCAACCTCTGCAGGCCTATTCAACTCAAGTATTCTTTCACAAACCTCTCACAATTATTTGACTTTGCAAAAGGTTGAACTTTACAAAAAACACCTAGAATTGATTTAGTTGTACTTACAACACATTTCAGAAATATCAATCAACTGTCTGCACCTCTAATTAGGAGTTTGCAGTTACTTTTTCATAATAACAATTAGACGAAGGATCCAATTAAAAAATATAAAAGTTCAGGGACGGACCCAATTAAAAGAAAAAAAAAGAGTTTAGAGACCTAATTAAAAATTTAGTAAAAATACTAGGAACCGCATATCAATTTAACATATATTTAACAAAGAATTAAATTGCTATATTAATATTATTTATTATACAATTTTGATCATTATTATTTTTGTGTAGTTATTAAGAGTCAATTTTAATACCCCTTCATCCTTTTTTATAAGACGTTTTTCATAAAGTTGTTTGTCCATTTTTATAAGATTCTTTTCTAATTGTCTGTTGTATTAATTATTTTTTCCTAAAGTACCCTTAATTTATTAACAATTTTTTATCCAAAAATTAATAAATGTTTGAAATTAATGAGATAAAATCTTTCTCTCTCTTATTAGGATTGGAGAAGATGAATAACAATTAGGTGAGAAACAATTAAGTGGAAAGAGAGAGATTATTAATTTCAAAAAAATAAGGATAATTTTGGAAAAATATTACAAATTATTGACAAATTTAAAGTTACTAACTAAATTAACTAATTTTCTTAAAATGGTGTGAATTAGTTGAAATGGTCTTATAAAAGGGATGGAGAGAGTATTATACTCCCTCTGTCCCATAATAAATGTCATGTAAGAAGAAAAAATAAGTTTGAAAATAAGTGTCATTTTAATTGTTCAATGTAATATTAATTACTTTTTTCTATTAATACCCATAATAAGTATCACTTTAGCTTTTCAATGTAATATAGGTAAGTTTTGTAAAATTATTACTTTCTTTCATCTATTTATTAATTTTTCTTGGTTTGTATAAAAAACCTAGGATGACGCTTATTTTTAGACTTATTTTTTCTTCTTACATGACATTTATTATGGGACAGATGGAATAATTTGTAATACTCTCTATCTGTCCCTTTTTATAAGACTTTTTCAACTAATTCCACAATCTTTAAAAAATTAGATAGTAATATAGTTAGTAATATTAAATTTGTCAATAACTCATAATATTCATCCAAAATTACCCTTAATTTTTTTAAAATTAATCATCTTTTTTTTTTTTCACTTGATTGCTTTTCACCTAATTGTTACTCATCTTCTCCAATAAGAGAAAAATAGAGTTTATCTCATTAATTTCTAAAATTTATTATTTCTGGCTAAAAATTTTGCTAATAAATTAAGGGTACTTTAAAAAAAAATATTAATGCAAAAACACAATTAGAAAAAGTCTTATAAAAGGGGACAAACAATTTTTTGAAAAGAGTCTTATAAAAAATGACAGAGGAAGTATTAAAATTGACTCTTAATAACTACAAAAAAAAAATTATCAAAATTGTATAAAAAATTAACATTAATATAGCAATTTAATTCTCTCTTAAATATAATTATTAGATAATTTTATTTTATAAAAAATTAATTATTTTTTACATTGCAATTCATTTGTAATCATTAATAAACATTGACAAATTTTGTTTTATAATTTTAATTTAATACAAGGTTTGAAAGAATAATATAACTCTACTAAATACAAAAATTAGAGACTTATGTATCCTTAGTTTAGACGGAAAAATTGATCTAGCAACCTTTCTTCACTACATATAAAGATAAAGAATTTTTTTATATAGTTAGTTAAATTTATTAAATTTAGGAATAATTAATTTTATTTAATAACGTTCATAATTTTTTTTAATCATGTTTAGGTTTTAAATATTGTTTATGAAATATTTTTTCAAATTTGTATTAGTAATATTTTAAAATTGTATAGTAAATATGTGAGTAATTAAATTTCTCATTAAATGTAAGTAGGTATGTTAAATTTGATTAAGTTTAATCAACGACTATGCATGAACCTAATTTCGTAACATATATTATAAGCTTAATTTTTCTTTTGAAATTATAAAATTAATATATTAATGCAAGCAATTTAATTATTTATTAAATATAATTAGCTTGTAATATTTTATTAAATTAATTCAAAACTGATTAGATAATATCTTATTAAATTTGATTAGATTAATACAAAACCAACTAGATAGTATCTTTTTAAATCTAATTAATTTAAAACTGATTAGATAATATCTTATTAGATTTGTTTAAATTAATTTAAAATTGATTAGATAATATCTGATTAGATTTGAAATTCATTATCTGACATAGTAAAAGAACCATATGTCAATAAGTGATTGGATGAATTATCAACCTACTCCGGAGTGGGTTATTTACAACCTATACCAAAGTAAATACCCTTAGATTAAATTAACCATTTACTATTCACACTTGAGGAATGAGGAGGATAGAAAATAAATGTAAACAAAAGTAAATATGAAAAGTTTTAGTTAGTAACAAAAGTTACAAAACGGATCTAGAGAAAGCAAATGAGCGAGAAATCATCGGTGATAGCAATTAGTATGAGAGATTTGTATTTGTATTAGAGGGAATATCATGTTATTTTAAAAAGGGATCTAGATTATCTAGTTCAGTGCGGGACGGTTATGTGTTTTCCATTTTTAGTTTTAAAATATAATTTTGAAAATAAAACATGTTCGGATGAAATGAAACTGAGTTTTTTTTTACTTAATTTTAAAACACTTTTTCTCAAATTTTGAAAACAATAAATTTTTTTTTTTTTTCTTATTCTCATTTTTAGTTTCATAGTTTCCTCCCCACTTCTCATCTCCCGTTGCTCTTTGCAACATATTGCCCCAAAATTTGACAATTAATCTATATGGCCCCAAGATAAAAATCCAAACCATCAGGCATTCAACGAGCAAATAAAAATAAAATGAGAATACAAAAAGAACGAATCAAATATGGCCAGAATTGGTGATTCAAATAGTATACTGTTCAAACCACCGCCCACCGGGCATCATACAATTGGTGATTCAAATTGTGCGACTCAGTTCTCAAACAATACGAATCAGTATATGGCCTGAATTGTCGTCATTTGAACCGTGCGATTAGAAAAAACCGCAACTCTTGGTACTTCCAGATAGGGGTGCTCATAATGTAGTTATTCAAATAACTATAACTATATCTATTAAATAACCAAATTACAAGTAATTATTATAATCATAATTATAACTAATTTTGTATAACTAGTTATGGTTTGATATAACTAGTTATTGTTTTTAAAAACTAGTTATATAACTGGTTATGAATATATAACCAGATATATAACTGGTTATATCTAAAACCAGTTATATAACTAGTTATGTATTCATAACTGGTTATATAAACTATTATTTAATCAATTTTGAAAAAATAAAATTTAAAATTGATAATATTTTTAAATAAAATTATCTTTTAGCAATATATAAATACATATAGAGGTACAATAATAAATGCAATCTTTTTATTTTTATTAATAAGGGTTTTAAAATACTAATTTTCATAAAATAGTACTCTTTTTAATATTAATATTTTTACTAAAATTTTAATTGGAATACTTCTCTTTCTTATGGTAGCAAGAAACATATAGAGGGAGAGTTCATTTCAAAATCTTCAGCTAATTTAATAATTAAATCCCCAATCTCCACTATGATGTTATTAGCTTCCTATGTTTTACGTGAGGGGCTAAATATCTAGTACCACGGATCTATTCTACATCAAGCACGATTTCTATATATATTAAGCCATTTAGAAGGATTTAGGTCTGTCAACTCTCAATTCTTAATGGATGTTGGTGGGAGAATTGTTAAAGAACCAACTTCCACTTTAACTGGAATGGTTTCCTCGCTGTCATCACATGCGAGATTATGGTTAAAGATGATTAATAACTGGTTTATTATAACCAATTATAACTGGTTATTAACTATAACTATAACTATTTTTAACTAGTTAAATAAATCAAATAACTACATTTTAATTTAATCAATAAAACAGTTATACTTTTATAACTAGTTTTAGCTAACTAGATATTTTATAACTAGTTAGTTA
Source organism: Pueraria montana var. lobata (assembly GCA_026413185.1). NCBI lineage: Eukaryota > Viridiplantae > Streptophyta > Magnoliopsida > Fabales > Fabaceae > Pueraria > Pueraria montana. The sequence continues at coordinate 19,327,060 of CM048656.1, forward strand.
CAATTATCATTAACTAGTTTCATAACTAGTGAATTTGAGCACCCCTACTTCCAGAAGCGATTCATATAGCCTGTTCAACAAGCAAGAATTCATGTCAAAGGAGAAGCTAAAGAGAGTAGCTTTTGTATTATTGAAGGATTGAATGTGAATTTGAAACCAAACATGCGCTCAGACACGGGGAGGGTATGTAAAATCGAAGATTACCTGAAGAGAGAACTGAAATTTCAATTGAGTATTGTATCCATTATGAGTAATAGCATGTTTGTATTAAATTTAATTTTTCTAGAGTTAATTCTAAAATCTTGTGGAAGCCAAAGCAACAAATTGCTGCTTTCACTTTTTTAATTTTTCACCATGATTTTGGATCTCAAAATCAATTTTTTTTATCGGCAAATAAATTTATTAAGAAAGAAGATAAGGGTATAAGGAGTATCCAACCCTTACAACTAAGATAATAGTCACAACTGAATTGTAAACCAAAATATCCTCTCACTCAACAAATTAAACCCATAAAAAGAAAAAGGCTAAATGTCACTTTTGATCATTTATATTTTAGTGTTTTTTTATTTTTTAAGTTTTAAAAGTCTCATTTACATCCTTTATGTTTTCGGAAGATATCGTTTTAGTACTTTTTTCAGTTTTCGTTAGTTAGTGTTTCATTAATGCAGTCAGTGTTTTAAATTTTGAAATAATTATAGCCTTTCTCTTTCCTCTTGTCATTTTCTTTACCACAAGTTGAAGAAAGATTCATCATGGAAGTGAAAATCAATTCTTTCAACAAAGATCTAGATGGGTTAAAATGGATTGTCTTCAAGTGAGGAAGTATGGACATGCCTCAACCTTATATTTATATTTGTTTCAAGGAAAGATAGATGTAGTTCTAGTGTGAATACTATCGAGTGAACCGCCAGACTTTAATAAAAGTCACTTAGGATAAGAAATTTTAATGTAAAATTTTAAAATACTACAATAGAAAGACGCCATTATATTCAAGAGTGTCATTAAAGAAGCATGACTTTTAATTATTTATATAGTATAACTGTTAATGCCAATATATTTAAGTATTTTTTTTTGTATTAAGGAGGGCAAGAGTCCAAACAAAACTACAAACGAATCCTATGAGATATTGTTAATACTAGTATGAATACTATCTAGTGAAACCATCAAACTTTAATAAAAGTCATGTATGATAAAAAAATTTATATATAAAATTTTAAAATACTACAATAGAAAGATGTCATATTCAAGAGTGATCGACATTACAGAAACACAACTTTTAATTTTTTTAATATAGTATAAGCATTAATGCTTATATATTTAAGTATTTTTTTGTATTGAGTATGGCAAGAGCCCAGACAAAACTACAAATGAATCCTATGATATATTGTGAACCCTATAACATACCTTTAAATAGAAAAATTACACAACCCCCTAGAGGTGATCTATCTAATAATATGCAATTCAAACTCCGACCTATTAGCTAAATTTGCTAAATAATTAGCAACACATTTGCTTCTCTAAACAAATATTGATTATGTCATATTTTTCTACCATTAAAAGTTAATTGAAGTGATAAGCTAGAATAAATTTAATAATTGAAAGTTCTCTCAAGTGTTACGAATTCAAGCTTATGAAAAAGCTTTGTAATGGATAAGATTTAAGCTCAATATCTTTAATGAAGATTAGACTTACACCAAAAGGCTTAGCTCCGTCCTTGATAGGGACTCTTTAGGAGAAATTATTAGCTAATTTTTATATGACATATAATTGAAAATTTCAAATTACATGAAAGAGTATAAAACTTAATTATGTGTCATAAAAATTGGTCAAAATCATAATAATCTTAAACTATGTAATAATTTCTCGACTCTTCAAGGACCTGGTTAAGTGACATTGCTAGAAATGAGTTCCTCTACTTAGGGAAGAGCTATGGCAGGTTTTACTGCATTGAATATTACTACGTTTTGAATATAAGAAAAAAATATATCCATATATGTTGATCCAAAATATAAGTAAATATTAACTAATTCTATCTTATTTAATAAAACTATTCTTTATTTAATTGAGATTTTATTTTTAATGATTATTTTTTTTAATAAAAGTGATCAGTTTAAAAAAGTTTATTTTTTAAATAAAATTAGTGAAATTAACTTATGTTAAATAAATTTCTTGATTAGTGTAAATTAATTTTTTTATATTCAAGATAACAGAAAGCACATGAAACAAGGCTTCCTACAAATATGGATTGAATGCGATTATTCATCAACAATGGACGCGTGTCCTCTTATCCTTGCATTCCAATTGTAAACTTTATCCCCAGCTTGAGGCAAAGGGATGGGAATACGTCCGCTTTACGCTCCTAGAGGATTAGGATATTCTAATTAGTGAGTTTACCTCTTCCGATTAAGTATTTAAGGACTATGATTAATCTTAATTTAATTTTTTTAAAACAATTTAAAAAAATCCCTTAAATCTCGTTGTTGTTACCATTCTTCTTCTCCTTCTTCCTCAACCACTCTCTCTCTCTCTCTCACAACACCATGATGTCCCTTCTAACAACAGTCTTTTGTCTATCTTATCTTTGGGTTGCATGAACTCGCAAGCCACGAGTGCTAAATTTAGCTTAGGAAGACATGAAACATTGGAATAGAAGACTTTTGGGGGAATAATATGCGTGATATATCCATACGAGTTAGAAGGGCAACACATGGATGCAAAAGATAGATGGAAAAAAGATTGTTGTTAGAAGGGCAAACATTGTAAGAGAGGGATTGAGGAAGAAGGAAAGAGAGAATGGTAACTACAACCAGATTAAGGGATACTTTTTATTTTTAGTTATTTTAAAATTTTAAATGTAGATTAATTCTGAGTCCTAAAATACTTAAACAATAAATTAAACTTACTTTACTCTCTAAGGAAAGGTTCACTTTAGAGCATCTTAATCCTACTTCTGTCCATAACATGTAATAAATTAAAATTATTTTAAAATAACCAAAAATTAAAATTGAATTAAGACGAGACTTGGAGAGCAAGGTAAAGGGGTCTAGCTCAGTTGGTTGAGCATGATGCATGAGTGTTATAAACTACTTGGTACTGTCTTCAATTCCTATAGATAAAAAAAAAAATTGAGAGAAAATAGGTAAAAACCCCTTGTTACTATTTTTATTTTTGTGTTCATGAAAATTTGAGAATATTGCCGTTGGGATACACCAGAGAAACTTTATCTCTTGCTGAGCTGAGTTAGTTATTTCCAACAAAATATCAGGTCTAAGGAATACTCAATTCCATTTGTATATGGGTAAAAAATAACAGCCACGCGAGGAAAAAGGATCCAAAGTGAAGTGTTTATATAAGTCACAGCCATCGCAGTTTAGCATAGCTTCTTCCAAATCAAAAAGACATTGAAACATAGAATTTAAAATTTTACAGATAATTAAAAAAAAAAATCCCTTAAATCTTGTTGCTGTTACCATTTTTTTTCTCCTTCTTCCTCCTCAATCACTTTCTATCACAACAAATACCATGATGACTCTTCTAACAACAGTCTTTAATTTGTCTATCTTATCTTTTGGCATCCATGTGTTGCACTTGCAAGTTCCACGCAATGCCAAATTTAGCTTAGGAAGACATAAAACATAGAAATAGAAGACTTTTGGGGGAATAATGTGCGTGATATATCCATACCAGTTAGAAGGGCAACACATGGATGCCAAAGATAGATGAAAAAAAGATTGTTGTTAGAATGGCCATCACGATATTTGTTGCAAGAGAGAGTGATTGAGGAAGAAGGAAAGGGAGAATGGTAACTGCAAGAGATTTAAGGGATTCTTTGTTTCTTTTTAGATATATTAAAATTTTAAATGTAGATTAATTCAGAGTCCTAAAACCATAAACTCACTATACTCCCTAAGGTGAGAAGACTCACTTGAGAGAATCTATCACGCATGATCTGTTGCCTTCTATCCATGACTTGTAATAAATTAAAAATAGTATGTATAAGGACTTAAATAGATGATTTTTAAGTTTATGAACTAAAAAGTAAAGTTTGTATAACTATAGGGACCAAATAAATAATTTAACCTAAATTAAAATTATATTAAAAGAACCAAAAATTAAAATGGAATTAAGATGAGCGAGACTTGGAGAGCAAGAGCAGTTACATACACCGAATCCAGAGAAAATAGGAAAAAGGAGCGAGACTTGGAGAGCAAGAGCAGTTACATACACCGAATCCAGAGAAAATAGGAAAAAGCTCCACGTATGTGCTCACATACGAGTACATACAGGAAGTTTCGTGTGCTCACATACGAGTACATACAGGAAGTTTCGTGTGCTCACATACAAGTACATACAGGAAGTTTCGTGGTTAATTAGAAATGACACAAGTTAGTTATCTGATTTTGGACACATCACAATATGAGAATATTGCCGTTGGGATACGCGGGAGAAACTTTATCTCTTGCTGAGTAAGTTATTCCCAACAAAATATAGGTTTAAGTAATATTCAGTTGACTCAGTTCCATTTATACGCTGCAAAGATTTCGACAAATGTTTGAATGTGCGTGAGCGTGATGTTTGGTAACCCGAAGGAGAGAAGCGAGAAAAAAGGAATTAAGCAAAGTGAAGTGTTTATAAGTCGTCACAGCCATCTTAGTTTAGCTTTAGCTTCTTCAAACTCAAAAAGAGATAACAACTTAACCCAATCCTATCTCTCTATATATATACTCTCCAAGTCACAGATCAAATTTACCTTTCGTATGCCTTTTTCATTATTTGCGAGCCTCAGACAAGAAATGAAGAACCAAGAAGATTTTCTCAGTCTCTCTCCCCCAGGTAATAATAATCCAAAGAGAGCAAGACTCTCTCCTACAATAAACCCTCCCCAAACCCAAACAATGAAAACGCAAGTCTCACTCATTAGTCCCTTGTTGGCACCAAATACACCATCCAACCACAACACAGATAATGTTGGTGACATGCATCTAAATGCTCCTGTAACCGCTTTATCACTCAGTACTAGTCCCATGTTGTCACCATATACAGCTTCCAACCCCAAAACAGATAATGCTGGTGATCACGTGCTAGTAAATGCTACTGTGCCTGCTTTCTCACGTTCTCGTCGTCCACGCGCTTTACAGGGAAAGAGTGAAATCATCACTCCACCTTTTCCTTGGGCCACGAATCGGAGAGCCACCGTGCACAGCCGCAAATACCTCTTGCAAAACAATATTACTATGATCACGGGGAGAGTGAAGTGCAAGAGGTGCGATGAAAGGTTCGAGATGGAGCTTGATCTGGAGAGCAAATTGGGCGAACTGTGGAAATTCATTCAGAAGAAAAAAGGTAGCATGCATGATAGGGCACCCAAGGTTTGGGTGGAGCCTGTGTTGCCAAAATGTGAGCATTGTGGAAGAGAAAATAGCGTGGAGCCTCTCCTTGCGGATACTAAGAAAAAAGCCATTAATTGGTTGTTCTTGTTGCTTGCTCAAATGCTGGGTTGCTGCACCATTAGACAACTCAAATATTTCTGCAAGCACACCAACAACCATCGAACTGGTGCCAAAGATCGCCTTGTTTATTCTTCCTACATGGGCCTCTGCAAACAGCTTCTCCCTGAATTGTTCAATTCTTGATCATACCTTGTGTACGAGAAATTATTGTATGATTCGGGACCATAATTGATCTCTACTTGACGAGTAGTCAAATTAAAAGAATTAATAACGTGTCAAGTGAAAATTGATTAAAATCGTGTCATGTCCGACCATAAAATAACTTCTCCTTGGGTACCTAATGCTTGCTTTTGTTATCTAAGTACTGAGTTTGTTTATGAATCTAGGTGATTTGGCAATTTAGATGTTAGTTTTATATTTTAAATTAGATTCAAGTGTTATTTTACTTATTTTTGCTTTAAGTAACAATATGATATTATTGTCCTTTCAAAACTTGGTCAATTGACACTATTTTCATGCATGCATTGTATGAAAACTCCTATTCTTAATGACTACATACATTGTTTTTTTTAACCTTTGTATCTGTATATTCATGTGGTAATTGGTTGAATTTTCTTAAGTCAGCTAGCTTATACCAGTAGCCGTCAGCTACCAATTTTAAGTACTGGCTCACATCAATCAAGGAAGGGCTCACTAAATACAAGCCTTGCAGACGAACCGTTGATCTGAACTAAACTAGACGATATGTTAATCGAATTGGTTTGGTTTGGATTCAGTATAAAATATTTCAAAATCCAAACATGTTGAGGTTAAAAATGTTTGTTATTGAGGCTAGCTGTTTATCATTGGCTAATAGTGAATTTAGTTGGCTTATTTAGTCGATGGTTGTCGATTAATGCAGCTCAATCTAAATGAATTCTTGCTTGACCTAGTGCTAATAATGATTGACAACTAAAATAGTCATTTTTGGAGGCTAACAGCTAAAATAGTCATTTTTAACAGCTAACGACTATTCCTGTCAGCTGACGGCTAACGACTAGTTCTATTGGCTAATTAGACTAAGAAGCGGTCCAGAATCAAACCTACTTCGAGGAAGACCAAGCTAGAGGAAAGATTTGAACATGGACAATTTTTCTAAGGCTAAATGCATATGGAGCCATGATTTCATGAAAAAAATAGAAGTGGGTAGTGGAAGTTAATAACTGTTTTTCTGCATGAAGAATGAAGCAAACAGGGGTCAAAAACGTGGGAAATGTAAGGGCAGTTGCCATGTGTAGGTAGTATCCCAAAAGCAGTTATGCACCTAAAAAATGAATGATGCTTGTAACTGATCAAAAAGCATTATAAATAGCAGAACACACGATATAAAACAGGTCCTCAATCAAATCAATCAAATTTACCTTTTTCAGCCATTTATTTCTTATTTATTGCTTTGTTTACAACTTTCTTTATCGCTTTTCCTTTAAGCTTTCACTCAATCAAGGAACAAAATCTCTTCTTTGAGTTAGTCGCTTAAAGAGAATCACTCATTAGTAATCAACCGACACAATGACTGATCAGTCGACTAATTTTCTTACCAACAAAACCGAACTAAATTAAAGCACTAAAAATTCTTTTGAATAGTCAATCATGTAGAAATTACATGTGTTAGTTATTACATTAATACTATTTTTTTTCACTTGAATCTTTTTTGCATTAGTATTGTTTAATGTTTTATATTAATACTATTTACTTTTTAGATTATATTTAAACTAATTTTTTTAAGCCTAAGAAATATATTACTTTAAAATATGTATAATAATAAATTATTGTAGTTATATATACACAAGTAATTTAAAATATGAACAAAATCCAACGTAACTAAGCAAATACACGGGTATTATGCTAGTTCTAATTGTAAACTTCATATGATGAAATGTAACAGATTGGTTAGCAAGCCTTTCACTTTCATACACTGTAGATGTAGGAACTCATATATGATACCGCTCCAGTGAAAAATGTGGAATATTGTGGTACTCTTCTTCTAGATGTCGAGGATTAGGATATTCTAAAGTGAGCATTCTCAATTTAAAAGTAGAGTGAGTTTACCTCTACCGATTAAGTATTTATGGACTGTGATTAATGTTGATTTAAATTTTTAAAATAATTTAAAAAAATCCCTTAAATCTCATTGTTACCATTCTTCTTCTCCTTCTTCCGCAATCACTCTCTCTCACAACAAATACCATGATGACCCTTCTAAAGTCTTTTATCAATCTATCTTTGGCATCCATGTGTTGCATGCACTTGCAAGTGCCACACCAAATTTAGCTTAAGAAGGCATGAAACATAGAATTTAAAATTTTTAAAATAATTAAAAAAAAGTCCCTTAAATCGCGTTGCTGTTACCATTCTTCTTCTCCTTCTTCCTCAATCACTCTCTCTCACAACAAATACCATGATGTCCCTTCTAACAACAGTCTTTTGTCTATCTTATCTTTGGCATCAATGTGTTGCAGTTGCAAGTTCCACGCAGTGCCAAATTTAGCTTAGGAAGACATGAAACATTGAAATAGAAGACTTTTGGGGGGAAATAATATGCGTGATATATCCATACGAGTTAGAAGGGCAACACATGGATGCCTAAAAAGATTGTTGTTAGAAGGGCAAACATGATATTTGTTGTAAGGGAGTGATTGAGGAAGAAGGAAAGGGAGAATGGTAACTGCAACGAGATTTAAGGGATTCTTTTTCTTTTTAGTTATTTTAAAATTTTAAATGTAGATTAATTCAGAGTCCTCAAATACTTAAACAATAGGTTAAACTTACTTTAATCCCTAAGAAAAGGTTCACTTTAGAGCATCTCCATATCATGTAATAAATTAAAATTATTTTAAAAGAACCAAAAATTAAAATTGAATTAAGACGAGACTTTGAGAGCAAGAGCAGTTACATTCACCAAACCGAGAAAAAATAGCTAAAAACTCCACGAATGAGCTCACACATACACATAGGTACATGAAGTTTCGTGGTTAATCAGAAATGAAACGAGTTAGTTATATGATTCTGGACACATAACAATTAAAGGGCTTCACTCACGAATGTGAGTTTGAGAATGTATCATTTTGTTAGAAGTTATAAAAAAAATATTCTTAAACATAAGAGAAAAATGAGTATGCACTGACAGTATAAAAAATTTTACACTGTCATCCAATCACAACCCACCATGTATGGTAAGTTTGTTGACTTTTAAAAAATTATCTTAAAAGTCATACCGACGGTGATATGTGATTGGATGACTGTTGTTCCGGTAGCCACAAAGTCCCACATCGCTTAGGAGTCGAGGCCAAAGATAGCTTATAAACACCCTCTTCCCTCTCAAACCCAACTAGGCGCCTTTTACAAGGACAAAACTGTGACGGTCCAGCACCTAAACGGACAATACCTCGGATGATGACTCTAATGAGTCCTGCGGACTTGATGCCGGAACAACTATGTAAAATAATTTTACATTGTTAGTGTTGGGTACCAGAGTAACAAAATAATAACTCACAACTAAAATAAGAGATGAGAAAATGAATTGACACACAATATTTTAACGTGGAAAACCCTCTTCGAATAAGGGAAAAACCACGGGCAAGACTAGAGAAATATTTTTACTAAGTGGAAGAAAATTACAATCTCTCTCTAACTATAAGGAGAGAACAATTACACTCTCTCTTATAATAGGAGGACACACACACCACTAGTATTGCTAACTCTATCTAAAATTACTACAATTGTAGTGGGATACACAAATGAGCAAAATGGCTTGCTATTTATAAGCAAAGCTTGGAACATATGCATTAAATGTTAGAACAAAATTTCTACCCTTCCAACCAAATTTACAAGCCTAGCTAAGAAGAGCTAAAATTTTCATCTGCTCATTTTTGACTTGTGCCACAAAGTGGCTTTACGGGTTCACAATCTCCCACTTAAAGCTACTTTTGTGAGCTTTCAAATATCTCTCTACCTTGTCATTTCTTTGCTGCTTACATTTCTGATAGGCCAAAGGAGGATCGACACCATGTAAACTTGTGTGTATTGATTGGCTTCGTCATAACATCTGCTAGGTTATCTTTGGTGTGAATCTTCTGCATGTCCACGCTTCCTTCCTCTACTACTTCTATGACAAAGTGATATTGAACACCTATGTGCTTTGTCCTGGAATGAAAGGCTGGATTCCTTGCAATGTGCAAGGCACTCTGACTATCACAATACACAGTAATCTTCTCTTGCTTGTGCCCAAGTTCCTCCAATAGCCTTTGAATCCAAATAACTTCTTTGCATGCTTGGGTAGCTGCCATGTACTCAGCTTCTATAGTAGACAAAGCTACAACAGTCTGTAATTTGGATAACCAGCTCACTGCCCCTCCTGCAAGTGTAAACACATAGCCCGTAGTAGACTTTCTTTTATCAAGATCACCTGCAAAATCTGAATCAACATAGCCCCTGACAATAAATTTCGATCCTTCAAAACATAATGCAACATCCGAGGATCGTTTGATGTATCTAAGGGTCCTCTTAACAGCATTCTAGTGCTCTCTACCAGGATCTGCCATGAACCTACTAACCGCTCCCACTGCTTGTGCAATGTCTGGTCTTGTACAAATCATAGCATACATAAGGCTTCCCACCGTTGATGCATACGGTACTCGAGACATTTCCATCCTCTTTGCTTCATTGTTAGGACTCATACTTGAGGATAACTTATAATTGACAAGAAATGGGGTAGAAATTGACTTACAGTCTTGCATGTTGAAGCGCCGCTAGACCTTATGTAAGTAATTATTCTGAGAAAGCCAAAGCTTCCTATCTTTTCTGTCTCGGTGAATTTGCATCCCTAAAATCTTGTTTGCAGGTCCCAAGTCCTTCGTATCAAACACCCTAGCCAACTTTGCCTTCAATTCTTGGATTTGATCTTTGTTGGGGCCTACCACCAACATGTCATCCACATACAACAACAAAATGATGAAATAATTATCATCAAACCTATTGTAGTACGTACAATGGTCTGAACTCAGTCTGTTGTAACTAAGGCTAATGATGAAGGAATCAAATCTCTTGTACCAACATCTTGGTGCCCGCTTTAGACCGTACAGAGATTTGGTCAACCTACAAACCAAGTTTTCTTTTCCTTGTTCTTTAAAGCCTTCCGGTTGGAGCATATATATCTCCTCTTCAAGTTCTCCATGGAGAAAAGCAGTCTTTACATCAAGTTGCTCAAGATGTAAATCAAATGCAGCACACATAGCCAGAACAACTCTAATTGTTGTCAATCAAACAACTATCGAGAATATCTCATTGAAATCAACACCTTCTTTCTGAGCATATCCTTTGACCACCAGTCTTGCACGATATCGTTCCACTTGATCATTGCCATCTCGTTTGATCTTGTATACCCATTTGTTTTCAATGGCTTTTCGACCCTTTAAAAGTTCAACAAGTTCCCATGTATTGTTTCTATGCAAGACTTCCATTTCTTCATGCATTGATGCCATCCATTGAGAAGCGTCTGAACTACTCAGGGCCTCTTGAAAGGTTGACGGTTCTCCTTCTTCAGTTAGAAGACAGTATGCATCATGGCTTGCCATGACAAACTGTGAGTGCCAACTTGGTTTATATTTTTGTCGTGTTGATCGTCGAAGACCTCCTCTGTCATTGACCTCATTTGGCTCTTGTTCTTCGTGTTCTTGTTCTGCTTCAGAAAAGTCATATTCTCCAGACATCTTCTCTATCTGCACTATAGTAACGTCTTTGGTAGTGCTATCATTTTTCTGCTCACTTTGCAATTCATGTTCTCCAAAAACTACATCTCTGCTAACAACAACCTTGCGGGCAGTGGGATCCCACAAGCGATACCCCTTAACATTGTCAGCATAACCCAAGAATACATATTTCCTGGATTTTGGATCCAACTTTGTTCTTTCTTGGGAGTTGTACATCACGTACACAGGACATCCAAACACATGTAAGGAAGAATAATCAGCTGGTTTACCTATCCACATCTCCACTGGCATTTTTAAACCAATCGCTGTTGATGGTGATCGATTTATCACAAAACAGGCAGTTTTAATTGCTTCTGCCTAGAAAGATTTGGCTATTCTCACTGTTCTCAGCATAACTCTTATTTTATCTAGGAGAGTTTTGTTCATCCGCTCTGCCACACCATTTTACTGAGGTGTATGTGGAACTGTGAATTGTCTTAAAATACCCTATTGTTTGCAGAATGCTAGAAAGTCACCATCTACATATTCTCCTCCATTGTCTGTCCTCAAGCACTTAATTCTTTTTCCAGTTTCAAGCTCCACTTGTGCTTTGAATTCCTTGAATACTGGAAACACATCTGACTTCTTCTTGATTGGGTACACCCACAATCTCCTGGAATAATCATCAATGAATGATACAAAATACTTTGCTCCTCTTAGGGATACTTCTAGTGATTCCCACACATCAGAATGGACCTAGTCAAGTACGTGTTTGCTTCTAGTAGTTACTTTAGCAAACTTCAATCTATGTTGCTTACTTATCACACAATGCTCACAAAATGGTAAATTGATCGTTTTGAGCCCAGGCAGGAGATTACGTTCAGCAAGGACTTTCAGGCTTCGTTCTGACATATGTCCAAGTCTACGATGCCACATCATCGTTGCTTCTTCTTGACTTGCTACTACAACTGATGCATCTGCTTCTTGCAACGTATCTCCCAAAAACATGTATAGATTAGCTGTGATCTTCTCAGCTTTCATTACTACAAGATTGCTTTTCACTACCTTTAAGATCCCACCTTCAGTATGGATCTTGCACCCGAGATCATCTAATAGCCCAACGGACAATAAGTTCTTCTTCAAGCCCTTCACATGTCGTACCCCTTGAAGTGTGCGAACAATACCATCGTACATTTTTAATTTGATAGTACCGACTCCAGCAATTTCCAAGGCATGATCATTTCCCATGAACACGGATCCTTCCGAGACAGGCTTATAACTGCAAAACCAATCTCGACGTGGAGTCATGTGCCAGGTTGCACCCGAATCCAATATCCAACAATCATGAAGTTGTCTTCCGCCTTTAGAACTAATTGCTGCTTCACTACACAGGATTTCTCCATTATCTGAGGTACTTGCAACGCAACCTTGAGAGGTTGATGCTTCAGAATTGTAACGCCCTTCGTTACAATAACAACCCATAGTAAAATATTCTTTAAAACATAAATAATATAATTTTTTTTAAAATACAATGGTCTGAAATACCTCATATATTATAAAATAAGATTGAATAAATAAATCCTTACATATATAAAAACGTTATCCGCAATAATTTAAAATAAAATATTGTGTATATATATATATATATATATACTCCAATAGAAGTCAATTTAAGACAACCACAAATCACACTCATATCATTCTCATTTAGGTAAATATTTCAATAAATAAAATTAACACCTTAATGCATTCAAATAGATATCTCAAACATAACTTAGTGATTCCCAGAATCACTAGACTAGACTCTTTGGTTCCCAGAACCGGTGTGGATCTCAGATTTGTAAAAGGTCTATGAGCTCATATCCATGCAATGGCGTCCCACTGCCTTCCCCATCTTAGATGGAGGTATCTGAATATCTTCCCCATCCCAGATGGAGGTATCTCTCTTCCCCATCCCAGATGGAGGTATCTATCATAAATCTCTTCCCCATCCCAGATGGAGGTATCTCAAAATCAATTCTCGAAATAAAATGTACAACGTTATCCCTTCCCGGAAGGTAATAACCAACTCACACAAAATTGCAGAATATCATTCCAAATAACTACCAAATAAATTCCCTAATTATATGCATCCAATAATTTCATGCACCTAATAGTATTTCTCATATCACATTAAGGGTACACTAACATCTCAGTTTCGAATAACAATATGCAGCAACACAACATACAAATTATATATATCAATGTGCAAACAATAATTAAAATTACAGAATTTCACAAATTATTTGAGGAGTAAAATTGCTGCAGTGCTTAGTATTCTACATAATCAAGGCAATTTCAATCATTCGAAAATCATACCCACGCATGCATGAACGATCACCTATAACTCAGCTATAAAATTTAGAATTCCACTAACACCAAATCCCTCTAATCAAGAACCTAAAGATTATATCTTTCAAGAAACATACCATGGAAGGTTTTAAAAGATAAATGTTTTACTCACCTCTTGAAGCAAAGTAATCTACGGTCTTTGTTTATTCTTTCTCTTCTCTATCTACTACGCCGAGAAGATTCCCTCTATGTCTTCTTCTCCCGGGTCCTCAAACTATCTACTAATTTTCTGTTCCCTAAGAGACTAACTATGTAATTCTAGGAAAGGAAACTGCCTATCCTTATATAAGTGCAGTTGTACGTGATTAAGATTAAATAGCATAAGATTTATTTTAGCAGATTTGACTTATCAAATCTTTCTTTATCTTTTTCTACTTTATTATCTAGATTTATCTCATTATTAGCATTATCTACTATTTTCTTTTCTTTCAAGATATATTAAGATAGAACATGATAAGATTTAAATCGTTATCGAGGACCAATTCAAATTATATATATAATTAATATTTTATCTAAACTAGATATATAATATTATATCATTACTATATTAATTATCTTTTGCATTCTTTTGTAGTTGTTAGATAATCTTAACAATTCTTATATTGATCACCTAATCTTATTATTGATAAAATAATTATTTAACCTGATAATATTTAATATATAGTAACTAAATAGAAATATTTTAATTTAATTATCTCAATCAAAGTTAATATATCATAATAAAAACATTGCAAACAATATATATACTAAGATAAGATTTCAATCCAAATAAAATAATATCATGATACAACATTCTAAATATAATATCATATTATATCATAATAATTCAATCCTCTTAATTCAAATAAATTATTATACTAATAATTTTTATACTAAATCTCATAACAATTTAATCTTTTAAATCCTATTAATTTCAGGATGTTACAAGAATTCTTTCCTCCATTCTTCTTGTGCCAACAATCTTTCTTCAAGTGCCCTCTCATGCCACAATTATAGCATTTGATGTTCTTCCTTCTTCTAGACTTTGATCTACCATAATTTTGACTCCCACCGGAGCCACGTTCCGTTGATCTGCCTCTCGTCATCGTTAAAGCTTATGCTTTCTTGGAATTTTCCAGCCTATCTTCCTTATTCTTTCGCCTGGATTCTTCTCCAAGAATAGCTCCAGCAACATCATCAAAGGTTAGACAACCAACAATATTATTGTTCGTTATGTTGATGATGAGTTGATCATACGAATCTGGTAAACTTTGAAGTAGAAGTTCTGCCCGCTCATTGTCTTCTACGTTGAAATCTGACGTAGAAAGTTGAGCGAATAGAGTATTCAGATTGTTGATATGATCCGTCACCGAAGTGGAATCACTCATTTGAAGAGTGTAGAGTTTTCTCTTCAAGAATATTCTGGTGTGAAGTGACTTGAACTCGTACAATTTATGGAGAGTATCCCAAATCTCCTTCGCGGTCTTCTTCTCCGCAACACTGGACAAAACCGAATATGCCATTGCTAAATGCAAATTGGCAACAACATTGTCATCCATCTCTTTCCACCTTTCATCAGTGATCTCTGTAGGTCTGCCTTCAATTGCATCTTGGCAATTGTCCTTCCTCAAAATTGCCTTTATCCTCAATTTCCACAGGGAGAAATTATTCCTGTTGAACTTCTCAATCTCGTATTTTGTTGCCATGGTTTCACACTAAAGAAACGACTTACACAACTTCCACCGTATATAGTACCGCCTACTGGAACAGTGATTGTAGACCGTGAACTAGTACACCAGGTAAGTTCCCAGGAAAGAGAGGTGGGTCACCAACGGACACGCTTAAATACCAAGTCTTTCCTTAGCCAGAACTTTCCTAGACATGCACTTTCACACTACCCCACTCTATATCCAGTAACAAGAATAATTCTTTTCTGATGTGGTAGATCAGTGTGGTTTGTTTCATAATGAGTTGTGAAGAATTAATGTCAATTGCATAGACTTGCAATTAAGGAGCAAATGTAAAACATAGATGGGTTGAACATTGTTGTTATTAGGTGTCAAACAATTAAAGGTTTTAGCCTCTCATTTCATGTTAAAGATCAGGTCCTATGATACTATCATTTGGCTGAAACCCAAAACACTAGCATCAACGAGAAATCGAGATGCACCACCGGTGAACAAAAATATATAAATTAATTTCAATAAAAAATAGAAACTCCAACTTGCATGACAACGGTGGCGTTGTCACTAATGGACACAATTTTGGAAGGCTTCACAACATCGAAAAAGGGTGAGAAATCGATGGGGGTGTGTGAAATCGAAGGTTGAAGCGGAAAGTAAGGAATCTGGAAACGTGGGGAGAAGAGGGGAATAGGAGAGAGAAAAAAGCTTTTTAAATTTTTAAAAAATAATAAGTATTAAATTACTATTATACCCTGAGATAAATGAATCAAAAGTTAAAAAAAAAGAAGAAGATTAGGTTTTTAATCCAAAATTTATGGTGTAGGCTGCTAATGCATTCATACTGAAAAAAATGTGTTAATGCATTAGCAAATCCACACACACACACACACACACACACACACACACACACACACACACACACACACATATATTGGAAAACAAAAATTTCAGGGGGGCCTTATATAGACTCTGTCAACTTCGACCTCATCATTGCCGGCACCAACCTATCAGAGTCCGTCATCGTCACATTTGCTGTCAGTAAAATCATCCTCCACCTCGACCCCAATTCCTTCTATAACAGCCAATTCGTTTCTCTTTCCCTCCACCACCTCACTTCCTACCTCAATTCCCCGCATCCTTTTAAAAATGAGGGACTACAAAATTGTTTTTTTTTTTATATAATAGAGAGACCAAATTAAACTTTTTTATAATAGAGGGATCAAGTTGAATATTTATATTTGCAATAGTAACCAGTTATGTTTTTTTAATTATATTGGAGCAATTTTGAAAAATGAAGGACCAAATTAAACTTTTTAATAATAGAGAAACTAAGTTGAACAAAATAAATAAATAAAAGAGTAAATTAGTAATTAAGTCTACTTTTATTTATTTTCTCGTCTTCTACTTTTTCCACTCTATAATTCTTTGCTCCATATGTCTTCCATATCATCTAAACATAAGTCAAAAGTTCCATCCTCATGCTTATGTTGGCTAAGAAAAAAAAAAATTAAAGCAATTGTCTAAACATAGAAGGTGGACAAAACATTCTTTTAATATTTTTAACATTTTTTATTATTAAGTTACATGTCTTATTAATAACTTGGACTTGAATTTTATTTGACGAGACTCATTCATAATTATCCCATTAATATGAAAAATATTAAAATAAATATTTTATTTAAATAAATATGTTATTTATGAAATAAGTTAATGAACTTTCTAGTTGTGAAAGTTACATATATAAATAATGACACGTTAATGTGTGACTCCTTTGTCATGTTAAGTCTTCTACTATCACTGACAATAGTATTTAACAATTTTTTTTTCACATTTATTTAATTTATATTCACCATATATCCATTTTTCCATCACATTTTCACTTCTTTATTTACCTATTATTTTTCTCTTCTTAGGCTATATATACATTCTAATAAAAATGTAAAAACATAATTTTCACAACTAACATGATTTTAAAGCTTGATCAAAATGTAAACATTGCATGTTCATGATCAAACTACTTTAACTAGTCATTGTGATATATTTATGAAAATACTATAATATGAACATGTACATGTTGAGGTTATATGACATTTTGGGGATCTGCAGTTTCATTTTGTACCAAATTAAAAACAAAATTTGATAGAATAACAAATGTTTACCATCTATAGATGTGCTCAAGAAATTTTTAAACAATTTATGGCCATTGATTTTACTTTATAATGTGTCAATATTCATTTAACTACTAAACAAACACAATAAAATTATTAGACGTCTTCTGAAGTCACCATATATAAACATAATCTTTTCATACTATATATTTTTTACAAGACTTTAATAATTTGCTAGAGAATGTATATATCATAAGATAAGATGCATAAAATTATTTTGCTATTGAGTACATAAAAATGTAAAAAAAAAAAACAATTACTCGATAAACTTCAACAGAAATACATCAGATTTATTTCAAAGAAACACAAATCTATAGATGAAGGGAAAGATCCAAATCAACTTCTTTTTGTTCTTTTATATGATTTGTGCTCTTTGAAGTAGAACCATTCTTTCCTTCATTCTTGACGACAATTGCATTTACAGCTTCAAGCTTTGCATCTTTGGTAGAAAAAAATGCTTCCTTCCTTTGCAGCATCTCTACTCCATGATTGACAATTGGACCAAAGTTGATGTTGGGCCTTTTTGGTCGATTCATCATTGAAATTTTTTCTTGGACTTCATCTCTGTTATGTTTTTTTACCTTCTCAAAAATTCGGTCCATATTATAATTATAACTATTGTTTGAGCCAACAAAATGTCTTTGGGTATTAACAACACCAGGCTCAATTGAGCTAGGAAATTTGTTGTTGTTAAAATTAGATAAACCAAAATCAGTCATGTGATAACCTGGTAAAGAAGGATTTTTAACAAAGACTGGATATGGGAGGTTATCATTATGTTTGATTTTTTGAAAATCGCTTCTAAAAGGTTTGGAAAACCTGTCAATAAAAAATTGTGGATTTCTAGCATCAAATTGATGGTTTATAGCAGAACTTGCACTCGGTGCATGACCTATATGGTTATTAAAGGAACTCATATAAATTGGATGGTCCACAAATTGAGAAAAAGGAATGGTCCCTTTAGTTTGAATTAACGCTACCAAAGATGCATTGTTGGTTCTTGTAGAAGAATAAATTGGAGGCATGAACAATGAGTTGTGGTCTTCTTGGCTATTGCCACCATAATGATTTCCTGCATTTAGCATGTTTAGTTATTTGAATTAGAATAATTATAATTAAACTAAAAAATGATTATTGCTTTACCTTTCTTTACATAAGGATTGTTTGTTGTACCTCCAGACAAAGTTTTCATTAAGGCATTCCCATGTTCAGGGTTGAACTTGGTGATATCCGTTGAATTGTGAAAATGCATCATTTGATTGATGTGCCGCTTAATCTCAACTTCATGTACCCTTTCATGACCTTCAAGATCTTGAAAATTTTCAAATAGTTTTTCACAATATGAGCAATTATAGCTTTTCTCTTTCCTCTTGCCATTTTCTTTATCAGAAGTTGAAGAAAGATTCATCATGGTAGTGAAAATCAATTCATTCAACAAAGATCTAGATGGGTTAAAATGGATTATCTTCAAGTGAGGAAGTATGCACATGCCTCAACCTTATATTTATATTTGTTTCAAGGAAAGATGTAGATCTAGTGTGAATACTATCGAGTGAACCGACAGCCTTTAATAAAAGTCACTAAAGATAAGAAATTTAAAAAGAAAGACGTCATCATATTCAAGAGAGTCATTAAAGAAGCATGACTTTTAATTATTTATATAGTATAACCATTAATGCTTATATATTTAAGGGTTTTTTTTTTTTTTTGCATTGAGGAGGGCAAGAGCCCAAACAAAACTACAAACAAATACTGAGATATTGCTAACCCCATAATATCTTTAAATAGAAAAGTTACACTAGCCTCAAGGGGTCGTCTATCTAAAATATGCAATCCAAACTCCTACCTATGAGCTAAATTTGCTAAATAATTAGCAACACCATTTGTTTCTTTAAACATATTTAAATATTAATTATGTCATATTTTTGGACCTTTAAAGGTTAATTCAAGTGATAAGTCAGAATAAATTTAATAATTGGTAGTTCTCTCAAGTTCTCTCAAGCTTTACTAATTCAAGCTTATGAAAAACATTTGCAATGGATAAGGTTTAAGTTCAATACCTTTAATGAAGATTAGACTTACACCTAAAGGCCTAGAGATCTTATAACAAAACAAAATAAATCTCTTAACATTTTACTCTTAAGAGAATAAGAACTTTTGTCAATATATCATTTCTTAATGAATTGTGACTTTTCTAACATTAAATATTTCACATTATGTCATATTTTATTTTTTTAATACTATTGAGGTATATGCTTAGATAAACTTTTCAAAAAGTGCTTATAAGAGAACAAAATAAAAAGACAAGATGAATCAAACATCTCCCATAAGATAAAATTGACTTATGCACCTCAACTTTAAGAGAAATTAGATGGGAGTTTTATAAAAGTTGAAGTTTGAGTTGATTTTAGTTTATTAGAGAAGTTTGATTCATTTTACCTTCTTATCTTATAAGTGTTGGTTTTTTTCTTCTTTTTTTTTGTATTTGTAAAAGAAGGAGATATGTTATGTAAATGAATTTCATTATATCCATCTTCATTACAAGTTTTCTGGAAAAACTTGTAAATCCTCCCTTCACATGACCCATCTCTCGTCTAGACTGGTCAAGTGGGGTATTCTTCTCATATCAAGAATTCTTATTTATAGACCTAACATTCTAATCTTAAAAGAGGAATCAAATCCCTAATTTATAGATAATATCTTTAACTCTAAACAACATAGAATAGGATAATATCCTAGAGATTTGAAATCCTAGAGATATGTTATGTGAAGGAGCTTCATTGATATATTGTATTCATCTTCATTACATCCCCTCTCTCATCTAGAGTTGTTAGGCGTAGTGATTCTTCCCACCTCAAGAATTTCTATTTATATATCTAACATCTTAATCTTAAAAGTGGAAACAAATCGAGTTTGGATTCTCTGCTGCCCTACAGCCCCTGCAACAACATCCCAAACCTTTATAATTAACTATAAAAACATTAAATGTAAATATCCAATGGTCAAGATCACTGCTGTAGAGGCAGTACCGCTGCAGAAGATCTAAAGGCAAACAAATATCTAATTTATTGATAATATATTTAAATCTAAACAACATCTTAGAGATAAGATAATATCCTTTTAAATCTAAACAATATCCTAGATATTTGAAATTAGAAATTTGAATTATTTTCCAACAATAAATACTTATTCAGAAGTTTATTTGAACAAAACATTACTTACATTTATTCAACCCTAATTTATCCATATGTTAATGAAAAAACTTTCCATATTTAGAATCCGTCACAAACTTTATTAACAATAGATTAGTGAGGGATTAGCAAGAGATAGTTCTTTTGCTAATTAATGAATTTTTTTTTGTAGTGATCACTATATCTATTATTTTTTAATGAGATATCTATTATATTATGAAAAAAACATATAATTTAAAGTTATCATTCAATTACCTACAATTTTAAATATAAAATATTAAAATTAAATGGAAGGGGGATATGTGATAGCATAGATGAAGAACTGAAACAATGAAGAAAAACGAAACGATCAAAGGGTAGTAATGTAATATCCAAGTCTTAAACTCTATGTGTAAGACTTGACAACTTATACAGTGATATGTTTTGGTAGTTAGACATTTGGCAGTCTACGTGTGAGGTAAAGTTATCATTCAATTACCTACAATTTTAAATATAAAATATTAAAATTAAATGGAAGGGGGATATGTGATAGCATAGATGAAGAACTGAAACAATGAAGAAAAACGAAACGATCAAAGGGTAGTAATGTAATATCCAAGTCTTAAACTCTATGTGTAAGACTTGACAACTTATACAGTGATATGTTTTGGTAGTTAGACATTTGGCAGTCTACGTGTGAGGTAAAGTTATCATTCAATTACCTACAATTTTAAATATAAAATATTAAAATTAAATGGAAGGGGGATATGTGATAGCATAGATGAAGAACTGAAACAATGAAGAAAAACGAAACGATCAAAGGGTAGTAATGTAATATCCAAGTCTTAAACTCTATGTGTAAGACTTGACAACTTATACAGTGATATGTTTTGGTAGTTAGACATTTGGCAGTCTACGTGTGAGGTGTGACCTTATGTAACCATGATATTCTTGCTCAGTTACTTAAATATCCGCGTGTTAATATATATATATATATATATATATATATATATATATATATATATATAATTCTCTAATTTAAAAGCATTAAATGGACTTTTTTTTATCTTATCATAAAATCTCTCATTTCACTGCAATTTCATTTTATTTTATATGCATTAATTTAAATTTCATTTGAATAGGCATACAAGTTATTATAACGCATCTATGTGTATAAGTTAGAATAGTTATATATATATATATATATATATATATATATATATATATAATTCTCTAATTTAAAAGCATAAAATGGACTTTTTTTTATCTTATCATAAAATCTCTCATTTCACTGCAATTTCATTTTATTTTATATGCATTAATTTAAATTTCATTTGAATAGGCATACAAGTTATTATAATGCATCTATGTGTATAAGTTAGAATAGTTATTTTGAACAGGAATATTTTTAGTCGTAGTTCTTGAGTGAGAGCGTTTTTAGTTTTTTCTTTTTTTTCAATGAAAGCATTTTTAAGAATTTTTATTAACCTCTTATCTTTTTCAATCTATCATTTTGAATATCTTTAATTTTAAATTGAATTTCAATATTTTTAAAAGAAATTATCAATAATTAATAATAACATTATATTATAATATAATCTATTTATCATAAATATAAAATGTAATTTATATGTTAAAAATATTTATTTATTATATTTTAATTATAATATAACTTATATATTTAAAATTATTTATTTATCATAAATTTTATTATATAAAATAAACATTTATTTTGTGTACCAATATGGTGTGGCATGGTTGGTAGATAACTTTGTCCCTTAAGCATGTGAAATTGTTCTCATCACTTTTTAAATGTAGAACCTTATATAAGAATGAAGTTCTTAATATTAAAAAAATCAACGAAAAATATAAAGATGTGAGACTTATTTTAAGTTCTTAGAGATTTTATCGTTGGAGTGAAAAATTATTAGAATTCTTATTATTAATTAAAGTAAAAAACAAAAAAAAAGATTAGGTTTTTAGTCCAAAATTTATGATGTAGGCTGCTAATGCACTCATGCACTCATACTGAAAGAAGTGTGTGAGTGCATAGCAAATCCATATATATATATATATATATATATATATACATACACATATATATACATACATATATATATATACATACATTTATATATATATATATATATATATATATATATATATATATATATATATATATATATATATATATATATTGGAGCAATTTTGAAAAATGAAGGACCAAATAAAACCTTTTAATAATAGAGAGACTAAGTCGAACAAAATAAATAAATAAAAGAGCCTTTAATAAAAGTGGTATATTTGTTTCAAGGAAAGATGTAGATCTAGTGTGAATATTATCGAGTGAACCGACAGCCTTTAATAAAAGTCACTAAAGATAAGAAATTTAAAAAGAAAGACGTCATCATATTCAAGAGAGTCATTAAAGAAGCATGACTTTTAATTATTTATATAGTATAACCATTAATGCTTATATATTTAAGGGTTTTTTTTTTTTTTTTTTTGCATTGAGGAGGGCAAGGGCCCAAACAAAACTACAAACAAATACTGAGATATTGCTAACCCCATAATATCTTTAAATAGAAAAAGTTACACTAGCCTCAAGGGGTCGTCTATCTAAAATATGCAATCCAAACTCCTACCTATGAGCTAAATTTGCTAAATAATTAGCAACACCATTTGTTTCTTTAAACATATTTAAATATTAATTATGTCATATTTTTGTACCTTTAAAGGTTAATTCAAGTGATAAGTCAGAATAAATTTAATAATTGGTAGTTCTCTCAAGCTTTACGAATTCAAGCTTATGAAAAACATTTGTAATGGATAAGGTTTAAGTTCAATACCTTTAATGAAGATTATACTTACACATAAAGGCCTAGAGATCTTATAACAAAACAAAATAAATCTCTTAACATTTTACTCTTAAGAGAATAAGAACTTCTGTCAATATATCATTTCTTAATGAATTGTGACTTTTCTAACATTAAATATTTCACATTATGTCATATTTTTTTTTTAATACTATTGAGGTATATGCTTAGATAAACTTTTCAATAAGCACTTATAAGAGAACAAAATAAAAGACAAGATGAATCAAACATCTCCCATAAGATAAAATTAACTTATGCACCTCAACTTCAAGAGAAATTAGATGGGAATTTTATAAAAGTTGAAGTTTGAGTTGATTTTAGTTTATTTGAGAAGTTTGATTCATTTTACCTTCTTATCTTCTTATCTTATAAGTGTTGGTTTTTTTTTTTTTTTTTTTTGTATTTGTAAAAGAAGGAGATATGTTATGTAAATGAGCTTCATTGATATTGTATCCATCTTCATTACAAGTTTTCTGGAAAAACTTGTAAATCCTCCATTCACATGACCCATCTCTCGTCTAGACTGGTCAAGTGGGGTATTCTTCTCATATCAAGAAATCTTATTTATAGACCTAACATCCTAATCTTAAAAGAGGAAACAGATCCCTAATTTATAGATAATATCTTTAAATCTAAGCAACATAGGATAAGATAATATCCTAGAGATTTGAAATTAGAAATTTGAAATCCTAGAGATATGTTACGTAAAGGAGCTTCATTGATATATTGTGTATTCATCTTCATTACACCCCCTCTCTCATCTAGAGTTGTTAGGCATAGTGATTCTTCCCACCTCAAGAATTTTTATTTATATATCTAACATCTTAATCTTAAAAGATAAAACAAATTGAGTTTGGATTCTCTGCTGCCCTACAGCCCCTGCAACAACATCCCAACCCTTTATAATTAACTATAAAAACATTAAATGTAAATATCCAATGGTCAAGATCACCGCTGCAAAGGATCTAAAAGCAAACAAATGCCTAATTTATAGATAATATATTTAAATCTAAACAACATCTTAGAGATAAGATAATATCCTTTTAAGTCTAAACAATATCCTAGATATTTGAAATTAGAAATTTGAATTATTTTTCAACAATAAATACTTATTCAGAAGTTTATTTGAACAAAACATTACTTACATTTATTCAACCCTAATTTATCCATATGTTAATGAAAAAACTTTCTATATTCAGAATCCGTCACAAACTTTATTAATGATGGATTAGTGAGGGATTAGCAAGAGATAGTTCTTTCGCTAATTAATGAATTTTTTTTGTAGTGACCATTATATCTATAATATTTTTTTTATGAGATATCTATTATATTATGAAAAAAAACATATCATTTAAAGTTATCATTCAGTTACCTACAATTTTAAATATAAAATATTAAAGTTAAATGGAAGGGGGATATGTGATAGCATAGATGAAGAACTGAAACAATGAAGAAAAAGGAAACAATCACAGGGTAGTAATGTAATATCCAAGTCTTAAACTCTATGCGTAAGACTCGACAACTTATACAGTGACATGTTTTTGGTAGTTAGACATTTGGCAGTCTACGTGTGAGGTGTGACCTTATGTAACCATGATATTCTTGCTCAGTTACTTAAATATATGTGTGCTAATATATATATATATATATATATATATATATATATATATATATATATGTGTGTGTGTGTGTGTGTGTGTGTGTGTGTGTGTGTGTGTGTGTGTGTGTGTGTATTATTCTCTAATTTAAAAGCATAAAATCGACTTTTTTTTAATCTTATCATATAATCTCTCATTTCACTGCATTTTCATTTTATTTTATATGCATTAATTTAAATTTCATTTGAATAGGCATACAAGTTATTATAATGCATCTATGTGTATAGGTTAGAATAGTTATTTTGAACAGGAATATTTTTAGTCGTAGTTCTTGAGTGAGAGCGTTTTTAGTTTTTTTTTTTTTTTTGATGAAAGCATTTTTAAGAATTTTTATTAACTTCTTATCTTTTTCAATCTATCATTTTAAATATCTTTAATTTTAAATTGAATTTCAATATTTTTAAAAGAAATTATCAATAATTATTAATAACATTATATTATAATATAATCTATTTATCATAAATATAAAATGTAATTTACATGTTAAAAATATTTATTTATTATATTTTAATTATAATATAATTTATATATTTAAAAGTATTTATTTATTATAAATTTTATTCATATAAAATAAACATTTATTTTGTGTACCAATATGGTGTGGCATGGTTGGTAGATAACTTTGTCCCTTAAGCATGTGAACTTGTTCTCATCACTTTTTAAATGTAGAACCTTATATAAGAATGAAGTTCTTAATGTTAAAAAAATCAACGAAAAATATAAAGATGTGAGACTTATTTTAAGTTCTTAGAGATTTTATCGTTGGAGTGAAAAATTATTAGAATTCTTATTATTAATTAAAGCAAAAAACAAAAAACTAACACTTGAATCTAACCTAAAAAAGAAAACTAACATTTAAATTCCAAAATCACATAGTTGAATCGACCTAGATTTCGAAACAAATTCACTAGTGAGATAACCAAAGCAAACAATAAATATTTAAGGAGAGATTATTATATGGTCCAACATTACATATAGTATTCCATAAAAAAATAAAAATAAAAAACATCACATAGTAACAATTAACCTACATGTGACACATTATTATTATTTTTTTTATAAATTGAAAAAGTATAACTCTGTGTCACATAAAGATTAATCAGAATCAAAGAACTCAGGAAGAAACTGTTTTCAAAGGCCAACATAGGTAATATAAAGAAGGCGATCATGTTCGACACGATGATCAGCAAGGTTGTTGGTGGTGTGCTTGCAGAAATATCTGAGTTGGTAAAACGAGCAACAAGCCAGCGTTTGAGTGAGCAATAAGAACAACCAATTAATGGCCTTTTTCTCAGCACCCTCCTCCTGAATGAGGGGCAGCGCACTATTTTCTTCCCCGCAATGTTCACATCTTGGCAATACTGGCAGCATCCAATCCTCCGGGGCCCTATCATGCTTCATGCCTTTTATCTTTTCAATGAGTTTCAACAACTCACCCATTTTTCTCTCCACATCAACCTCCATCTTGAACTTTTTATAGCACTTCATGCAGTGAACAACGGTCCCCGTGATGGTGGTAATGTTGTTTTGCAACAGGTATTTGCGGCTGTGGATGGTGGCTCGCCGATTTGTGGCCCAAGGAAAAGGTGGAGGGATGGTTGCAGTCTTACATATTCGGGTCGGCTGTTGATACAGGTAACGACGAGCTGGAGAAGTATCATTGTTGTGGTTGGATGCTGTATGTGGTTCCAACAAGGGATCATTGAATGCCAATTTTTTTCGCTATTTCTCACAATGTCAAGAATTGCAACGATTGAGTTCTGCATTCCTTGACCGAGGCTCTCAAAAAATGAGGACATAGGAAAGGGAAATAGGTAATCTGTGATTCATGTGACTTGGTGAAAATATATATACTTCTTCTAGACTAAAATATATATAAAAAAGAATATCAATTGGTGAAATATAATATAAGCCAATTTCTACTCATTGTTATAAAAATATCCTTTAGGTTCAAATCTGAACATCATATCCAATAAATATAATTAAAAATAATTTAAGAAATGAAATTCTTTTTTGTATAAAATTAAAAAAAAATGAACTTAATTAACATTTTTAATCCATGTCAAATTAAGTATTTTTACTTAAATTTGAGTAAGAGGGAGTATATATATATAAAGAGGTTGGATAGGGTTAAGTTGTTATCTCTTTTTGAATTTGAAGAAGCTAAACTAATTTAGATGGTTGTGACTTGGCTTCCACTTTCCACGCTAGGCTGTTATTTGTTATGTTATATAGTATACTTCTTCCTTCTTTTGGCCTCACCGACCATCACACACATTCAAACCGAAATCTTTGCTACAAATGAAATTGACTATCTCTTAATTCTGATATTTTTTGGGAAGGCAATATCTCAAACTCCTTTAATTGTGACGTGTCCAAAATCAGATAACTAACTAACTGGTTTCATTTAGAAGCACGTAGAGTTTTGATATAGGTGGATGGTTGTTGTTTTGAAGAGTTGAGATATGTTTATCTCTCTTTTTGTGAGGGTTTAGTGTATATATTTTGCTTTTTTTTTTTTTTTCTCTTAATGACAAATAGATAAATGTTTTTCCTAATTCTTTTCTTGTAGAAGATCTAGTTGTTGTTGCTAATTCTCATGAATTAATTTTATCAATATGTAGAGACAAGGACTTCGTGACATGTGACACTAGCATGAAAATATGTGGAATAGATTGCCAAAGTTAGGTAACAACGATTGTAATGGAAAGTGGAATCGAATGACAATGCACATGTTGCTAATGCAGTTATAGTTATACTTGCCTATTAGAAACCTCACTGAATTTTGTTTACCTCTAAAGATACATTAAATTGTCCCAATTTTTGAAGATGATGAACTTGAGCAGACGAGTGTAAATGACTTGATTTGGGGTTGCTTAGTTATTGTGTTGAAAGAGCTCATAGGTATTTCTCTCCATTTCTTTCATCCTTAACTACAATTAGTTTTTTTTTTTTGCACCATGCCATGTCTGAAAATATATGTCCCTTGTTGTGTTGAGGCATGTTGTCCTCTAAATTGGGAAATTAGAATGAACATTATTCTAGGAACAGCTAAAGGTAAAACGGCAAATTCAACAAGTTTCTCCAGCTCTGTTTCACATTCCTATATGTATTGGTTACGATGAGTTGTGTAGTAATTCTTCTTTTGGCAGATATGTAGCCTCTGGATATGCAGGTACTGGCATGTTGAATGAACCAATTGATTTGTATAGTTTTGGAATTCTTATTACGGAAATAGGAAGGAATTCAGTTGATTATAGTCTGCCTCCAGTAGAGCTGTCATTTTGGCCTTAGGCCCTAGGACCAGCCCCACTTGGCCCATCATAATGGCCCTAGGGGCTTTTGGCCCTTCTAATGAGGGCCCTAAAAGGCCCTAACCCACAAAGCCCCACTTAATATGGGGCCAGGGCCAGGGCTTAAGGGGTTAGCCCCACAAGTCATGTTATTTGTTCGCTCTCGAGCAGAGCATTTTTTGTAGACCTCGACCGAGGCTATTTTTGACCGATTTTAGCAAAGACATTTCGGTTGACTTCGATCAGGGTTGTTTTCAATGACCTCGGCTAGGGTTATTTTAGGTTGATTTCGGTCGGGGCAATTTTTAACCAACCTCAATCGCGATTGGTTTTGGCCGACCTTGGTTATCGTTGTTTTTTGTGACCTCGACTAAGGTTATTTTTGGCCGATTTCGGCCAGGGCAGTTTTTGACCAACCTTGACCGGGGCTGTTTTTGACCAACCTTGACCGGGGATGTTTTCGACCAACCTTTGTCATTGTTGTTTTTTGGTGACCTCGACTAGGGTAATTTTAGGCCGACCTCGATCGGGGCTGTTTCCGGCCGACATCGGCTAGGGTTATTTTCGGCCGACATCGGCTAGGGTTTATTTTTGGCGTACCTCGGCTAGGGTTATTTGCGGCCGACATCGGCTAAAGTTATTTTTAGCCGATGTTGGACGGAGCATTTTTCGGTCGACTCGACCGGGGTTGTTTTCGGCCGAACTTGGCTAGGGTTATTTTCGGTCAACCTTGGTCGGGGAAGTTTTTGGCCGACCTTGGTAGGGACAATTTTCGGCTGGCCACAAGCTGAACTATTTTTGGCTGACCTCGACCAGGACTGTTTTCGAGCAACCTCGACTAGGGTTAATTTTGGCCGACCTCAACTAGGGTTATTTTCGGCGACCTCGGCTGGGGCATTTTCAATCAACAATTAGTCGTGGCAAATTTCGGCCGACTTCGGCAAGGGAAATTTTTGGCCGACCTCGGCTGAAACTATTTTCATCCTACCTCGACCAGAGCTATTTTCAGCTGACCTCGGCCTGGACTATTTCAGGCAACCTCTGCTAGGATTTATTTTGGTCGACCTCGGCTAGGGTTATTTTCGGTCTATCTCAACCAAGGCATTTTTTGTTAACCTTTGCTGGGACAGTTTTCGACTAACCTCTGTCGGGACAGTTTTCAGCCGACTCGACCGAAACTGTTTTCGGCCAACCTCTGTCAAGGCTGTTTACGGCCGACCTTAATTAGGGTTGTTTTCGGCTGACCTTGACTTGAGTATTAAAAAAAGTATGTCATAGTATTGAAACTTAAGGCCCATGGGCTAGCCCTAGCCCACAGGACTTTGTGGGCTTTTTGGCCCTGTGGACTTTTTAATGCGGGTTGTTTGGCCCTGCGGGCTTTTTTAGTCATGACCCACGCGGGCCAGGGTCGGGCCGGGTAGGACCGGGCCATTTTGACGGCTCTAGCCTCCAGAACAGGTTTGATCTATTTCAGTATTATGAAACTCATTGTCATTGCATGTTTCACTTTTAAGTTTTAACTAAAACTCAATATTTTCAGGTATTTAGTTTGGGAGCAGAAATCTTGATGGAGTATGGGAATTGGGATCGGAAGTCCCTTAGAAACCAACTTCAAGGGCACTAAAGCAAGCCCGTCTTATAGCCTTAGTCCTCACGAGCGGCTTAAAATGGGGCATATATGCAATACACATGCTTAAGTTGAAGCGGAAAATTCGTCTTACAAACCGAAACAGATAACAATACTTTCTGCTGAAATAGGGGTCTAATATAACTTATTAATTGTGCAAGTTTAAATATGAATTTGTTCCATGTAAGTTTGCACTTTTTTAATTTTGGTCCCTATAAGTTTATATTTTCATTTTTAGTCTCTGTAAGTTTACACTTTTTCAATTTTGGTCCCTGTAAATTTTTTTTTGTTCATTTTTAATTCTTTGTGTTTTTCCAATTTTAGACTCTTTAAGATTCTAATTTTTTTCATTTCTAGTCCTTGTAAGTTCCCTCTTTAAGGGACTAAAACCGGAAAAATACAAACTTACAGTAACTAAAACTAGAAAAATGCAAACTTACAATGACTGGAAAAGAACAAAAAAATTTACACGAACCAAAATTAAAAAAAACGCAAATTTACATGGACTAAAAATAAAAAATAAAAACTTAAAGGGACTAAAATTGAAAAAACGCAAACTTACATAGACTAAATTCTTATTTAAGCCAAACTAAAATAGAAAACATGTTCTCTTAGGAGAAAGACATACAAAGTTATGGAGTGACATAATAACATATTTGTAGTGTGCAAGTTTAGCATAAAATGGAATCATTTTCATTTTATCATAAAATATCTCTCAATTCTCCATTTCCTTTTTATTTTATATGCATTAATTTTAATTTCACTTTAACAGTCATACCAGATATTATATATAATGCATCTAGTGGCTATGCAAGTTCTAGAATAGGCTTAATTATAATTTTTACCCCCAACTTTTTAATTTTTGGCGGATTTTACCCACAACTTTTTAAAAAAGTTACAAATTTTACCCTCCGCAATTTTGATGATGTGGCATGCTGACATAAGCATAAAAAATGGGGGTAAAATTCACCAAAAAGTAAAAAATTATGAGTAAAATTTGCCAAAAAATGAAAAAGTTAGGGGTAAAATTTGCCAAAAAGTAAAAAGTTGGGAGTAAAAAGTACAACTATTTTAGCATGCCACGTCATCATAACCGTGGAGGGTAAAATTTGCAACTTTTTAAAAAAGTTGGGGGTAAAATGCGCCAAATTAATTTGTTGGGGTAAAATCTGCCAAAAATTAAAAAGTTGGGGGTAAAAATTATAATTAAGCCTCTGGAATAACTTATTGGAGGCATTTATATCAGTCAAAAGAGATACAATTGTAATGCATCTCAAAGCCATGTTAAGTCTTATTTGATGACAGCTATTATTCTTGAAGTATAAATTTGATTTTGATTCACCATTGATGAATTTTTATATTTAACATAGTGATATTTTTTAAATAATTTAAAATTCAAATATTTAGTTTATATTTAATATGATATTTGCTTTCATGCTCACTTCCAAGCTAGTGTACTCTTTTAAACTCAAGACTAGTTTTTTCAACATGTTTTGCACACAATAACATCTTGGCAAATAATAGCACTATATTCTTGAAATGTTCTCAATCACAACCAAACCAGAGATAAGACAGGAAAAAAAAAATAAGACTATAAAATGTCTTTCAATTTCAATTCTTTTGAGTGAGTATTACAAAAACAACCTATAGAGAATCCAAGTAGTAGTAGTAGTTTCTGCATCGATTTTACAATAGAAGGGTTGGAAAAGTATCCATAGAGACACTGATAAAGAGATATTTTGTGTCAGGACTAAAAGATAATCCAGAGACATATCCAAAAAAAATCGATCTCCTGCTCTCTCTTGAAGTCAGCCTTTACATCATAAACATGCACAAAATCAAGCTCTTCACTCATTACCATAAAGTGTCCATCAGATGTGAAACATATTGAAGAAATAGGTTGGACGTTGCCCCCAAGAGTAAAAACAGATTGTGTCAATTTTCAACATCCCATATGTGACATGTTCTATCTTTATTTCCAGTAGCAAACAAGATTGGATGGTCTACACGTAAAGACAAACAAGATTTAAATTAGAATTTACTACTTATTACTCAAATATTTATGAGTTTAATGGTCATACACGGATAGTGTAAAACAATTTCCCATTGTCATCTAATCACAAATCACCGTTGATAAGAATTTTAAAGTAATTATCATACAAGTCAACAAACTTATCATAATTGGTGGGTTATAATTTGTAAAATTGTCTTATGCATAGCCTATTTTCTCAGTATTTATTATCTAAGACTTTTTTTAAAATAGAAAATTAAAGATAAACATGTAGCTAGTGAATTCTGTCATTAAGACTATGTCAAAATATCAATCAATAGAACATTATCTTACATTATAACTTTACAAGATGCAATACAAACAAGAATTTATAAGTTAGATAAACATAAAATACCAATCCTGTTTCAGAATCCACTAGTATCCCTCCTAGGTCCTCTCCAACAACTACAAGTTGTCGTCCACCTGGTCTTGATGAAGTATGCTGCAGGGATAAATTCAAGTTGTCATAGTGCTTATTAAAATACCAAAAGTAAACATTATACTTACTTTCACAGGCCATGGGAATTGAAAATGTGAAAACTATAATGTCTCCACATCAAAGACTTTGACATTACCCTTGTTGTCTGAAGTCATGAAATGAATAGCTTCACTGCCAAATTAATTAATTGTTCGCAAGCATTCACACAGGTTTGTGACTCACCTTAGCAACATGTTAAAAAAAAATCAAGGGAAGAATAAACAAAGAGACCTGGTGGGAGTAGGACGCCTAAATATCTCAATAGCATTTATATTTTTTTTATTCTCTGATCTGAAACAAAAACTAATCGCTGGACGATCTAAGTGCTGCAAGACACATATATATATATATATATATATATATGTGTGTGTGTGTGTGTGTGTGTGTGTGTGTGTGTGTGTGTTTTGTTTAGTAACAAGAAAATTTTGCATCATATAATGATTTGGAAAATAAAAAATAAATTAATAAAACTAAGAATGCCTTCACTTGTTTCCATTTATTTAATCAATAATTTTCAATTAATCAAGAAAACTCTACCTCATCTCTAAACAAGTTGAAAATGTATACTATATAATAAATTTAGTGTTTAAAAGCAGAAAAAAAAGTATTTACCTTGCAAATTATTGTCCTTCATTGCCTCCAACAATCAGCAACTTATGGCCTACAGCCATTGCCTCAACACATGTCTTGGTAAATCCTTGCATGTGGGCTCCAAGATGTTCCTATTATCAACACACATTTAAAATATATTTTTGTTAATTTTTTTTTCAGGTGATGCTTTCAACAATGAAATAATGCAAAATTGTTACCTCGGACGGAGCTACATGGCCTTTCAAATCCAAGATTTTAGTGCTCGTGGAAGTTAATGCATTCCAGTGACAAATTTTGTAGCGTGCAGCAACATATAATTAAATCATGCTTTGATATGGACCAAAGCCTACCAGCATAGTCCTGAAAACAAAATGGTGTAAATATTGCACATTAAAGTGTTACAAATAACCTTTACATTCGCACATAATTAAAATTAAAGAATTACCGACACTCCCCGATCTTGTATTATTGGCGTTATACAATTATTGTATTGATAAAAATCATAAAACTTCCCTCCTTTTGCTGTTGATTGACATTCCTGTAAATAAGAGGATGATTAATTTAAAAGTAAAAAAGTAAAACGTCAAATGAAAGATTAATTTCCACGTAATTGTTACTATTATGTTTTGGAATACTCTAAGCAAAAGCAAAACATATTACCTACTTGGCTTGTTGCACTAATGAGGGTTGAGCTTCCCCATTTTGGAGACGTTCTGACCTATGTTGTCTAAATGTCTCACGACTTCTATAATTCGATGTTTCTGTTTCCCAAATTATACCTTGGATGTCCTTTCCACTCCTAGCTTCTTTGAGTAGTGGTGTTATTGCTATCCTTTTTTTTTTTTAATTGACAGGAAGCCAAGTTTAAACAGAAGTAAGGAAAGATAAAGTTAAATGGACACAATACAATACAAATGCTATAACAATGAAAAAGAATTCAAATGATAGCAAAGGTTCTGATGGTGAATATACTCTCCAAATGCTCCGCTAATGAAATAGTAAATAATACCTCTATCAAGGATGCAATAGTTTCATTATCTTCATCCACCTCCATTTCAGGCCCGTGGTCTTGAGATTTTCTCCCGATGTTGCTGTTAAAGAAAAAATAGAATGGAAAAAGAGAAACTATTTTTCTTTAGAGTGAAAGGTATGTATAAGAGAGACAGAAAGAGAAGGAGCAAGAAATGATATTATATTACCACCCAATAAAATAAAACTAACTTCTGTTGCTGAGAAAACTAATCATTATTACTGAATTGCAATATCCACATTCACTAATGCAGCACAGTTGGTATGGCTTAACAGAGATCTACCAAGTGTGTGTATTGAGATGAATCTAGTTTTATAAGAGTATTCTTGATTGATAACCCAATATTCTAACACCAGCTGCTTTGCTAGCATTTAGCCTAACTTATGGCAACTTGTGTGAAAGTGCTCATGGTGGTTTAAAAGGAACCACCGTCATTTTGAGTGGGAAAGAACCTAGAGAAAAAGGAAGATAGAACAGAAGGTACGGTGCTTTTAGATTTTAAAACAAAAATAAACAAAAAGCATGTTAATCAGCTATGATTGTTAACACCACAAGCAGAAGCAGGAACATCTATGGTGCATAAAACTCATCAAAAAAATCTATGGTGCATAACAGGGACTATTTTAATGACAAAATAAATACCAACATGTAGTTAGCAACATTGATACAGCAACAATAAATTTTGTGAATAAGCATGCATGCAGAAACAAGGAATAAAAAGAATTTTCATGACTAAGTGCAGAGGCTGTTAAGGAAACTTAAAAATGCAGTAGAGCCAAAGAAAACACTCTAAACCAGTGTGTCCGCAGCACCAATTTTTTCTCCTTTCTTGCATAGTCTATTTAGAGGAGAAAGAGGCATTTTAGGCGTGGGAGCATAGTTTTTAAAAACCGAACTGGTAATCGATCCGGTTAAGGCACTAGGTCACTCGGTCAATGGTCGAACCAGTGGGTCACTAATTGAACCGCATGACCTGGTCTCTATTAAAAAAAAAATTAAAAATATTCATTATATACTAATTTCAAACTTGTAAAAAAAAATTTAACCTTTAATATTATTAAAAATTATTTAAATTATTTTTCCTTTATTTTTTAACCTCTCTTGATATTATATATATATTTTTTCAAATATTTCACTTTTTTACTTTTTAAATGTCTTTCTTTCTTTTACTTTTATTTCTTTTTATTATATAATGTAAATTATTAAATTCAATTGTTGAGAGTACAAACAACAAATAAATATATATCAATAAATGAAATTTATGTGCAACATTTGATATATAAATAAAATTCGCCACTTAGGTAACAAGTTAAAACCTTGGTTTAGTGGTTAGTGTAATGTTGCGATTTTCCTAATTGTATGATTAAGTGTTTGATTAATGAAGTAAGAGCAAATTAAATTTAAATTATGTTGATTAATATAATAATTAACTTAAGTTCTATGTTTTGTTATGTGCCATAGGGTTATTGTGAGATTTTTGAGACTTTTACGTAAGTTCCGTAAGTTGTAGAAAAAAAAAAAAAAAAAAAGAAAAGGGGGTGTCCTTAGAGGGAGATAGGTGCCAAAAGTAATTTTGCTAAATTAAACCCAATTTCAGCCGTGAACTTTCATTCTCCCACTTTCTCCATTTCTTCCTCCTTCCTCTCCCGAAAGCCTCTCTTTCCCTTTAATGGAAGCTTGAATTCCTACATCATTGAAGGACTTTTCTCCTTGTCTAGAGTTTCCTTTGATTGATTTCTAGTTGGTAAGCACCTCTCCTCTTCTCCTTTGGTCTCTTCAATTCATTTTCTTCTCCTACCAAAAAATGAAATGGGTCTCATGTAAAATTTCTGTTGGTGGGTGAAAATTTGATTGAAGCTTATTTTGGAATTGAATTAGGTGTTCTCTAGTTGATTTCATAGCCAAAGTTGGGTAGAGATCATTCTTGAATCACCAAGTCTCCTCCCTAATTTCTTCAAGGTTTTCAGCCAAAAAAATTTAGGTAAGGGAAGCTTTCTTGTGATTTATATTTTCAGTTTAAGTGTGGTTGAGAGTTAGGGGACTCAACCACATATAGCATGCATGCCCCTCTTGCTGTTTATGTTGAGTTGCTTTGGTGATTGAATTTGAAATTGATGAAAAATTGGTGTTTGATTTTCCTGGCAGTGGCTGTGTGGGTATGTATGGACTGATTGTTTTTGCTTTTGACTCTCTAAATTACTTGGAAAGGCTCCTAAAACAAAGGAGACCATGCCCAAATTTTATTAAAATTGTTAGACAAGGTTTCCAATGTGAGATTCACCCAAAAATAAAAGTGGCAGTGGCTGTTGGTTCGTCCAGCCCTGGACAGCCCCCACGATTTTGTGATTTTTGGGAGATCTAACCGTTGGTTTTTCACAAAATTTGTTTTGAATAAAAATAAACATGAAATAGAACAACTTTCATTTTGACACCTTGGAGAGAAAATCTCATCTCGGGGTTCATCCATGACTCCCAAAATGGTTGTTCTGTTTTCGAGTTTCCCCTGGAACATGTCTCAGTTTTTCTCAAATTCCCACTTCTGTGCTTAATGTTTATTTTTCGTTTTTGCACCATTAAAAAGTAGACAAAACAAGATTTTTAACCATTTAAATTAAAAAAATTATCATGTCCAATTTCTAAATTAACCTTTTAAAAACATACAGGGCAAGGGGTTTGAGCTCTGTTCTGAGTCTGAAACTTAGGCTGTTAGAAATAAATTTACTGGGAACAGTAGGGAAATAATTTTGGGACAAGGGTTAACTTTTTTGAAATATAAAGATGTTACCTTTCTAATGTAAAAATTTCAGCTCAAAATGAGTTTGGGAAGTGGGAGAAATTTACATTTCTTTGAGTTATGTTCAGTGAGCACTCAAAAAAATTCAGGGCTGCTGACTTAGAAAATTTTATAAAAATTTTCTAGATGTTGATTTTACAATTGGGATACCATTTTGAAAAATAGGATTTAAGAGCTTTAATTCCATATAAAAAGTTTTTAATTCTGAGGTCATTTGCTTGTATTAGTGAGAGCTCACATTCAGTTCTGCCAAAGAGAAATCGACCTTATTTGGTCAATTTTGTTAATGTGATATAATTATTAGAGTTATTAATGTTGAATGATGATGTTGGATACACCACAACTTTAGTTCTAGAGCTATGTTAGGAAATTCACATTTTTAAGTGTTGTGTTGTGATTAAGTTTTCAGAGTGTGAGAGTACTTTACATGAGCTTATTGAACTGCTGGATGGGTTCATAAGTATAATTTGAGAAAAATGGTGAATTTATAACATAGAGGGAACATGTGGTATCAAAATTGTTTGGCTTGTTACATGACCTTGCATGTGGGTAGGTACGTAAGTTGAGAGTGCTAGGTAGGCTCTCAACCTAGTGCCGGAGGTTTTCGTGGTGGCCAAAGGTGGGCCTATAGAATAGACAAGTGGGCGAATTCCTATAGATGGAAGGTTTTGCAAACCTGACAGAGGTAAGCCAATACCAACACTTGTCTATATTCGATTAAATCCACACTTCCTCCACAGGGTAGCTCAAGGGACTCCCTGAATGGTCAAAGGTGAGACTATGGTAGGGGATGGGGCCTATGGGGACCGCCCAAAAAGTTGTAGAAATCTCCATGGAGTCGAGTCAGCACGACATTGCATAATGAAAAATTGTATATAAGATTGATGTATGTATTGTTGTGTGATGTTATCTGAATTATTATTGTTGATTTATTCTAAATTTTCCTTTGATCAAATCCTATCCTTCTTTTTATAAATAAGCTTACCCTTGCATTTTTGTGTTGTGTTGTTTTACTGCAATGATCGTGTGGTTGGCACGGGAGCAGATAGTGGTGATGTTGCAGGTTCTCAAGCCGCTCATGACTGAAGCGGATGTAGATCTTGAAGATGGGATGAGATCCCTCTTTTTGAATATGTTCTAGTATATATGTACATAGTATGGGGACCAGCTTAGGACATATGTAAAAATACTTAGGTTGTGATGAATGTTCTCTACAAGAGGACTATTTTGGTATTGTATGTACATATTTATATATTTAAGTTTTGTAAAGCCAAACCTAATACTTTTATGATGTGATGATGTACAAATATATGTGTTATATAAAAAAAAAAATTTCTATGAAATTTCATATGATAATATTTAACAAAATGTTTTAGTATAACAAATCTGTAACGATGATGGGTCGTTACAGTTAGTATAGTCTTTGGGAGCTTAAGGTGCTTGGGCTCGAATCCTAGCTCCTCCAAATTGTAACATTTTTTTTAAACAACAGTATAATAATAAAAAATTAAAGGCAAGTTTAAGGTATGTGACCCGGCCCGGTTAGCGGGTCACCG
The DNA here is from genome assembly GCA_026413185.1 of Pueraria montana var. lobata. Lineage (NCBI taxonomy): Eukaryota > Viridiplantae > Streptophyta > Magnoliopsida > Fabales > Fabaceae > Pueraria > Pueraria montana. Next base: position 19,365,582 of record CM048656.1, read on the forward strand.
GTTTAACCATAAACTCAGCCGGTTCATACCGGATCACACCGGTTTCCACCAGGTTGAATGCATGGTCCCAAGTCCTTCGTATCAAACACCCTAGCCAACTTTGCCTTCAATTCTTGGATTTGATCTTTGTTGTAACCAAGGCTAATGATGAAGGAATCAAATCTCTTGTACCAACATCTTGGTGCCCGCTTTAGACCGTACAGAGATTTGGTCAACCTACAAACCAAGTTTTCTTTTCCTTGTTCTTTAAAGCCTTCCGGTTGGAGCATATATATCTCCTCTTCAAGTTCTCCATGGAGAAAAGCAGTCTTTACATCAAGTTGCTCAAGATGTAAATCAAATGCAGCACACATAGCCAGAACAACTCTAATTGTTGTCAATCAAACAACTATCGAGAATATCTCATTGAAATCAACACCTTCTTTCTGAGCATATCCTTTGACCACCAGTCTTGCACGATATCGTTCCACTTGATCATTGCCATCTCGTTTGATCTTGTATACCCATTTGTTTTCAATGGCTTTTCGACCCTTTAAAAGTTCAACAAGTTCCCATGTATTGTTTCTATGCAAGGCTTCCATTTCTTCATGCATTGATGCCATCCATTGAGAAGCGTCTGAACTACTCAGGGCCTCTTGAAAGGTTGACGGTTCTCCTTCTTCAGTTAGAAGACAGTATGCATCATGGCTTGCCATGACAAACTGTGAGTGCCAACTTGGTTTATATTTTTGTCGTGTTGATCGTCGAAGACCTCCTCTGTCATTGACCTCATTTGGCTCTTGTTCTTCGTGTTCTTGTTCTGCTTCAGAAAAGTCATCTTCTCCAGACATCTTCTCTATCTGCACTATAGTAACGTCTTTGGTAATGCTATCATTTTTCTGCTCACTTTGCAATTCATGTTCTCCAAAAACTACATCTCTGCTAACAACAACCTTGCGGGCAGTGGGATCCCACAAGCGATACCCCTTAACATTATCAGCATAACCCAAGAATACACATTTCCTGGATTTTGGATCCAACTTTGTTCTTTCTTGGGAGTTGTACATCACGTACACAGGACATCCAAACACATGTAAGGAAGAATAATCAGCTGGTTTACCTTTCCACATCTCCACTGGCATTTTTAAACCAATCGCTGTTGATGGTGATCGATTTATCACAAAACAAGCGGTTTTAATTGCTTCTGCCTAGAAAGATTTGGCTATTCTCACTGTTCTCAGCATAACTCTTATTTTATCTAGGAGAGTTCTGTTCATCCACTCTGCCACACCATTTTACTGAGGTGTATGTGGAACTGTGAATTGTCTTAAAATACCCTATTGTTTGCAGAATGCTAGAAAGTCACCATCTACATATTCTCCTCCATTGTCTGTCCTCAAGCACTTAATTCTTTTTCCAGTTTCAAGCTCCACTTGTGCTTTGAATTCCTTGAATACTGGAAACACACCTGACTTCTTCTTGATTGGGTACACCCACAATCTCCTGGAATAATCATCAATGAATGATACAAAATACTTTGCTCCTCTTAGGGATACTTCTAGTGATTCCCACACATCAGAATGGACCAAGTCAAGTACGTGTTTGCTTCTAGTAGTTACTTTAGCAAACTTCAATCTATGTTGCTTACTTATCACACAATGCTCACAAAACGGTAAATTGATCGTTTTGAGCCCAGGCAGGAGATTACGTTCAGCAAGGACTTTCAGGCTTCGTTCTGACATATGTCCAAGTCTACGATGCCACATCATCGTTGCTTCTTCTTGACTTGGTACTACAACTGATGCATCTGCTTCTTGCAACGTATCTCCCAAAAACATGTATAGATTAGCTGTGATCTTCTCAGCTTTCATTACTACAAGATTGCTTTTCACTACCTTTAAGATCCCACCTTCAGTATGGATCTTGCACCCGAGATCATCTAATAGCCCAACGGACAATAAGTTCTTCTTCAAGCCCTTCACATGTCGTACCCCTTGAAGTGTGCGAACAATACCATCGTACATTTTTAATTTGATAGTACCGACTCCAGCAATTTCCAAGGCATGATCATTTTCCATGAACACGGATCCTTCCGAGACAGGCTTATAACTGCAAAACCAATCTCGACGTGGAGTCATGTGCCAGGTTGCACCCGAATCCAATATCCAACAATCATGAAGTTGTCTTCCGCCTTTAGAACTAATTGCTGCTTCACTACACAGGATTTCTCCATTATCTGAGGTACTTGCAACGCAACCTTGAGAGGTTGATACTTCAGAATTGTAACGCCCTTCGTTACAATAACAACCCATAGTAAAATATTCTTTAAAACATAAATAATATAATTTTTTTTAAAATACAATGGTCTGAAATACCTCATATATTATAAAATAAGATTGAATAAATAAATCCTTACATATATAAAAACGTTATCCGCAATAATTTAAAATAAAATATTGTATATATATATATATATATATATATATATATATATATATATATATATATACTCCAATAGAAGTCAATTTAAGACAACCACAAATCACACTCATATCATTCTCATTTAGGTAAATATTTCAATAAATAAAATTAACACCTCAATGCATTCAAATAGATATCTCAAACATAACTTAGTGATTCCCAGAATCACTAGACTAGACTCTTTGGTTCCCAGAACCGGTGTGGATCTCAGATTCGTAAAAGGTCTATGAGCTCATATCCATGCAATGGCGTCCCACTGCCTTCCCCATCTTAGATGGAGGTATCTGAATCTCTTCCCCATCCCAGATGGAGGTATCTATCATAAATCTCTTCCCCATCCCAGATGGAGGTATCTCAAAATCAATTCTCGAAATAAAATGTACAACGTTATCCCTTCCCGGAAGGTAATAACCAACTCACACAAAATTGCAGAATATCATTCCAAATAACTACCAAATAAATTCCCTAATTATATGCATCCAATAATTTCATGCACCTAATAGTATTTCTCATATCACATTAAGGGTACACTAACATCTCAGTTTCGAATAACAATATGCAGCAACACAACATACAAATTATATATATCAATGTGCAAACAATAATTAAAATTACAGAATTTCACAAATTATTTGAGGAGTAAAATTGCTGCAGTGCTTAGTATTCTACATAATCAAGGCAATTTCAATCATTCGAAAATCATACCCACGCATGCATGAACGATCACCTATAACTCAGCTATAAAATTTAGAATTCCACTAACACCAAATCCCTCTAATCAAGAACCTAAAGATTATATCTTTCAAGAAACATACCATGGAAGGTTTTAAAAGATAAATGTTTTACTCACCTCTTGAAGCAAAGTAATCTACGGTCTTTGTTTATTCTTTCTCTTCTCTATCTACTACGCCGAGAAGATTCCCTCTATGTCTTCTTCTCCCGGGTCCTCAAACTATCTACTAATTTTCTGTTCCCTAAGAGACTAACTATGTAATTCTAGGAATGGAAACTGCCTATCCTTATATAAGTGCAGTTGTACGTGATTAAGATTAAATAGCATAAGATTTATTTTAGCAGATTTGACTTATCAAATCTTTCTTTATCTTTTTCTACTTTATTGTCTAGATTTATCTCATTATTAGCATTATCTACTATTTTCTTTTCTTTCAAGATATATTAAGATAGAACATGATAAGATTTAAATCGTTATCGAGGACCAATTCAAATTATATATATAATTAATATTTTATCTAAACTAGATATATAATATTATATCATTACTATATTAATTATCTTTTGCATTCTTTTGTAGTTGTTAGATAATCTTAACAATTCTTATATTGATCACCTAATCTTATCATTGATAAAATAATTATTTAACTTGATAATATTTAATATATAGTAACTAAATAGAAATATTTTAATTTAATTATCTCAATCAAAGTTAATATATCATAATAAAAACATTGCAAACAATATATATACTAAGATAAGATTTCAATCCAAATAAAATAATATCATGATACAACATTCTAAATATAATATCATATTATATCATAATAATTCAATCCTCTTAATTCAAATAAATTATTATACTAATAATTTTTATACTAAATCTCATAACAATTTAATCTTTTAAATCCTATTAATTTCAGGATGTTACAAGAATTCTTTCCTCCATTCTTCTTGTGCCAACAATCTTTCTTCAAGTGCCCTCTCATGCCACAATTATAGCATTTGATGTTCTTCCTTCTTCTAGACTTTGATCTACCATAATTTTGACTCCCACCGGAGCCACGTTCCGTTGATCTGCCTCTCGTCATCGTTAAAGCTTCTGCTTTCTTGGAATTTTCCAGCCTATCTTCCTTATTCTTTCGCCTGGATTCTTCTTCAAGAATAGCTCCAGCAACATCATCAAAGGTTAGACAACCAACAATATTATTGTTCGTTATGTTGATGATGAGTTGATCATACGAATCTGGTAAACTTTGAAGTAGAAGTTCTGCCCGCTCATTGTCTTCTACGTTGAAATCTGACGTAGAAAGTTGAGCGAATAGAGTATTCAGATTGTTGATATGATCCGTCACCGAAGTGGAATCACTCATTTGAAGAGTGTAGAGTTTTCTCTTCAAGAATATTCTGGTGTGAAGTGATTTGACCTCGTACAATTTATGGAGAGTATCCCAAATCTCCTTCGCGGTCTTCTTCTCCGCAACACTGGACAAAACCGAATATGCCATTGCTAAGTGCAAATTGGCAACAACATTGTCATCCATCTCTTTCCACCTTTCATCAGTGATCTCTGTAGGTCTGCCTTCAATTGCATCTTGGCAATTGTCCTTCCTCAAAATTGCCTTTATCCTCAATTTCCACAGGGAGAAATTATTCCCGTTGAACTTCTCAATCTCGTATTTTGCTGCCATGGTTTCACACTAAAGAAACGACTTACACAAATTCCACCGTATATAGTACCGCCTACTGGAACAGTGATTGTAGACCGTGAACTAGTACACCAGGTAAGTTCCCAGGAAAGAGAGGTGGGTCACCAACGGACACGCTTAAATACCAAGTCTTTCCTTAGCCAGAACTTTCCTAGACATGCACTTTCACACTACCCCACTCTATATCCAGTAACAAGAATAATTCTTTTCTGATGTGGTAGATCAGTGTGGTTTGTTTCATAATGAGTTGTGAAGAATTAATGTCAATTGCATAGACTTGCAATTAAGGAGCAAATGTAAAACATAGATGGGTTGAACATTGTTGTTATTAGGTGTCAAACAATTAAAGGTTTTAGCCTCTCATTTCATGTTAAAGATCAGGTCCTATGATACTATCATTTGGCTGAAACCCAAAACACTAGCATCAACGAGTAACCGAGATGCACCACCGGTGAACAAAAATATATAAATTAATTTCAATAAAAAATAGAAACTCCGACTTGCATGACAACGGTGGCGTTGTCACTGATGGACACAATTTTGGAAGGCTTCACAGCATCGAAAAAGGGTGAGAAATCGATGGGGGTGTGTGAAATCGAAGGTTGAAGCGAAAAGTAAGGAATCTGGAAACGTGGGGAGAAGAGGGGAATAGGAGAGAGAAAAAAGCTTTTTAAATTTTTAAAAAATAATAAGTATTAAATTACTATTATACCCTGAGATAAATGAATCAAAAGTTCAAAAAAAAAAAAAAGAAGATTAGGTTTTTAATCCAAAATTTATGGTGTAGGCTGCTAATGCATTCATACTGAAAAAAATGTGTTAATGCATTAGCAAATCCACACACACACACACACACACACACACACACACACATATATATATTGGAAAACAAAAATTTCAGGGGGGCCTTATATAGACTCTGTCAACTTCGACCTCATCATTGCCGGCACCAACCTATCAGAGTCCGTCATCGTCACATTTGCTGTCAGTAAAATCATCCTCCACCTCGACCCCAATTCCTTCTATAACAGCCAATTCGTTTCTCTTTCCCTCCACCACCTCACTTCCTACCTCAATTCCCCGCATCCTTTTAAAAATGAGGGACTACAATTTTTTTTTTTTTTTTATATAATAGAGAGACCAAATTAAACTTTTTTATAATAGAGGGATCAAGTTGAATATTTATATTTGCAATAGTAACCAGTTATGTTTTTTTAATTATATTGGAGCAATTTTGAAAAATGAAGGACCAAATTAAACTTTTTAATAATAGAGAAACTAAGTTGAACAAAATAAATAAATAAAAGAGTAAATTAGTAATTAAGTCTACTTTTATTTATTTTCTCGTCTTCTACTTTTTCCACTCTATAATTCTTTGCTCCATATGTCTTCCACATCATCTAAACATAAGTCAAAAGTTCCATCCTCATGCTTATGTTGGCTAAGAAAAAAAAAATTAAAGCAATTGTCTAAACATAGAAGGTGGACAAAACATTCTTTTAATATTTTTAACATTTTTTATTATTAAGTTACATGTCTTATTAATAACTTGGACTTGAATTTTATTTGACGAGACTCATTCATAATTATCCCATTAATATGAAAAATATTAAAATAAATATTTTATTTAAATAAATATGCTATTTATGAAATAAGTTAATGAACTTTCTAGTTGTGAAAGTTACATATATAAATAATGACACGTTAATGTGTGACTCCTTTGTCATGTTAAGTCTTCTACTATCACTGACAATAGTATTTAACAATTTTTTTTTTCACATTTATTTAATTTATATTCACCATATATCCATTTTTCCATCACATTTTCACTTCTTTATTTACCTATTATTTTTCTCTTCCTAGGCTATATATACAATCTAATAAAAATGTAAAAACATAATTTTCACAACTAACATGATTTTAAAGCTTGATCAAAATGTAAACATTGCATGTTCATGATCAAACTACTTTAACTAGTCATTGTGATATATTTTTGAAAATACTATAATATGAACATGTACATGTTGAGGTTATATGACATTTTGGGGATCTGCAGTTTCATTTTGTACCGAATTAAAAACAAAATTTGATAGAATAACAAATGTTTACCATCTATAGATGTGCTCAAGAAATTGTTAAACAATTTATGGCCATTGGTTTTACTTTATAATGTGTCAATATTCATTTAACTACTAAACAAACACAATAAAATTATTAGACGTCTTCTGAAGTCACCATATATAAACATAATCTTTTCATACTATATATTTTTTACAAGACTTTAATAATTTGCTAGAGAATGTATATATCATAAGATAAGATGCATAAAATTATTTTGCTATTGAGTACATAAAAATGTAAAAAAAAAAACAATTACTCGATAAACTTCAACAGAAATACATGAGATTTATTTCAAAGAAACATAAATCTATAGATGAAGGGAAAGATCCAAATCAACTTCTTTTTGTTCTTTTATATGATTTGTGCTCTTTGAAGTAGAACCATTCTTTCCTTCATTCTTGACGACAATTGCATTTACAGCTTCAAGCTTTGCATCTTTGGTAGAAAAAAATGCTTCCTTCCTTTGCAGCATCTCTACTCCATGATTGACAATTGGACCAAAGTTGATGTTGGGCCTTTTTGGTCGATTCATCATTGAAATTTTTTCTTGGACTTCATCTCTGTTATGTTTTTTTACCTTCTCAAAAATTCGGTCCATATTATAATTATAACTATTGTTTGAGCCAACAAAATGTCTTTGGGTATTAATAACACCAGGCTCAATTGAGCTAGGAAATTTGTTGTTGTTAAAATTAGATAAACCAAAATCAGTCATGTGATAACCTGGTAAAGAAGGATTTTTAACAAAGACTGGATATGGGAGGTTATCATTATGTTTGATTTTTTGAAAATCGCTTCTAAAAGGTTTGGAAAACCTGTCAATAAAAAATTGTGGATTTCTAGCATCAAATTGATGGTTTATAGCAGAACTTGCACTCGGTGCATGACCTATATGGTTATTAAAGGAACTCATATAAATTGGATGGTCCACAAATTGAGAAAAAGGAATGGTCCCTTTAGTTTGAATTAACGCTACCAAAGATGCATTGTTGGTTCTTGTAGAAGAATAAATTGGAGGCATGAACAATGAGTTGTGGTCTTCTTGGCTATTGCCACCATAATGATTTCCTGCATTTAGCATGTTTAGTTATTTGAATTAGAATAATTATAATTAAACTAAAAAATGATTATTGCTTTACCTTTCTTTACATAAGGATTGTTTGTTGTACCTCCAGACAAAGTTTTCATTAAGGCATTCCCATGTTCAGGGTTGAACTTGGTGATATCCGTTGAATTGTGAAAATGCATCATTTGATTGATGTGCCGCTTAATCTCAACTTCATGTACCCTTTCATGACCTTCAAGATCTTGAAAATTTTCAAATACTTTTTCACAATATGAGCAATTATAGCCTTTCTCTTTCCTCTTGCCATTTTCTTTATCAGAAGTTGAAGAAAGATTCATCATGGTAGTGAAAATCAATTCATTCAACAAAGATCTAGATGGATTAAAATGGATTATCTTCAAGTGAGGAAGTATGCACATGCCTCAACCTTATATTTATATTTGTTTCAAGGAAAGATGTAGATCTAGTGTGAATACTATCGAGTGAACCGACAGCCTTTAATAAAAGTCACTAAAGATAAGAAATTTAAAAAGAAAGACGTCATCATATTCAAGAGAGTCATTAAAGAAGCATGAATTTTAATTATTTATATAGTATAACCATTAATGCTTATATATTTAAGGGGTTTTTTTTTTTTTTTTTGCATTGAGGAGGGCAAGAGCCCAAACAAAACTACAAACAAATACTGAGATATTGCTAACCCCATAATATCTTTAAATAGAAAAAGTTACACTAGCCTCAAGGGGTCGTCTATGTAAAATATGCAATCCAAACTCCTACCTATGAGCTAAATTTGCTAAATAATTAGCAACACCATTTGTTTCTTTAAACATATTTAAATATTAATTATGACATATTTTTGTACCTTTAAAGGTTAATTCAAGTGATAAGTCAGAATAAATTTAATAATTGGTAGTTCTCTCAAGCTTTACTAATTCAAGCTTAGGATAAGGTTTAAGTTCAATACCTTTAATGAAGATTAGACTTACACCTAAAGGCCTAGAGATCTTATAACAAAACAAAATAAATCTCTTAACATTTTACTCTTAAGAGAATAAGAACTTTTGTCAATATATCATTTCTTAATGAATTGTGACTTTTCTAACATTAAATATTTCACATTATGTCATATTTTATTTTTTTAATACTATTGAGGTATATGCTTAGATAAACTTTTCAAAAAGTGCTTATAAGAGAACAAAATAAAAAGACAAGATGAATCAAACATCTCCCATAAGATAAAATTGACTTATGCACCTCAACTTTAAGAGAAATTAGATGGGAGTTTTATAAAAGTTGAAGTTTGAGTTGATTTTAGTTTATTAGAGAAGTTTGATTCATTTTACCTTCTTATCTTATAAGTGTTGGTTTTTTTTTTTTTTTTTTTTTTTTGTATTTGTAAAAGAAGGAGATATGTTATGTAAATGAATTTCATTATATCCATCTTCATTACAAGTTTTCTGGAAAAACTTGTAAATCCTCCCTTCACATGACCCATCTCTCGTCTAGACTGGTCAAGTGGGGTATTCTTCTCATATCAAGAATTCTTATTTATAGACCTAACATTCTAATCTTAAAAGAGGAATCAAATCCCTAATTTATAGATAATATCTTTAACTCTAAACAACATAGAATAGGATAATATCCTAGAGATTTGAAATCCTAGAGATATGTTATGTGAAGGAGCTTCATTGATATATTGTATTCATCTTCATTACATCCCCTCTCTCATCTAGAGTTGTTAGGCGTAGTGATTCTTCCCACCTCAAGAATTTCTATTTATATATCTAACATCTTAATCTTAAAAGTGGAAACAAATCGAGTTTGGATTCTCTGCTGCCCTACAGCCCCTGCAACAACATCCCAAACCTTTATAATTAACTATAAAAACATTAAATGTAAATATCCAATGGTCAAGATCACTGCTGTAGAGGCAGTACCGCTGCAGAAGATCTAAAGGCAAACAAATATCTAATTTATTGATAATATATTTAAATCTAAACAACATCTTAGAGATAAGATAATATCCTTTTAAATCTAAACAATATCCTAGATATTTGAAATTAGAAATTTGAATTATTTTCCAACAATAAATACTTATTCAGAAGTTTATTTGAACAAAACATTACTTACATTTATTCAACCCTAATTTATCCATATGTTAATGAAAAAACTTTCCATATTCAGAATCCGTCACAAACTTTATTAACAATAGATTAGTGAGGGATTAGCAAGAGATAGTTCTTTTGCTAATTAATGAATTTTTTTTGTAGTGATCACTATATCTATTATTTTTTAATGAGATATCTATTATATTATGAAAAAAACATATAATTTAAAGTTATCATTCAATTACCTACAATTTTAAATATAAAATATTAAAATTAAATGGAAGGGGGATATGTGATAGCATAGATGAAGAACTGAAACAATGAAGAAAAACGAAACGATCAAAGGGTAGTAATGTAATATCCAAGTCTTAAACTCTATGTGTAAGACTTGACAACTTATACAGTGATATGTTTTGGTAGTTAGACATTTGGCAGTCTACGTGTGAGGTAAAGTTATCATTCAATTACCTACAATTTTAAATATAAAATATTAAAATTAAATGGAAGGGGGATATGTGATAGCATAGATGAAGAACTGAAACAATGAAGAAAAACGAAACGATCAAAGGGTAGTAATGTAATATCCAAGTCTTAAACTCTATGTGTAAGACTTGACAACTTATACAGTGATATGTTTTGGTAGTTAGACATTTGGCAGTCTACGTGTGAGGTGTGACCTTATGTAACCATGATATTCTTGCTCAGTTACTTAAATATCTGCGTGTTAATATATATATATATATATATATATATATATATATATATATATATATATATATATATATATATATATATAATTCTCTAATTTAAAAGCATAAAATGGACTTTTTTTTTATCTTATCATAAAATCTCTCATTTCACTGCAATTTCATTTTATTTTATATGCATTAATTTAAATTTCATTTGAATAGGCATACAAGTTATTATAATGCATCTATGTGTATAAGTTAGAATAGTTATTTTGAACAGGAATATTTTTAGTCGTAGTTCTTGAGTGAGAGCGTTTTTAGTTTTTTCTTTTTTTTCAATGAAAGCATTTTTAAGAATTTTTATTAACCTCTTATCTTTTTCAATCTATCATTTTGAATATCTTTAATTTTAAATTGAATTTCAATATTTTTAAAAGAAATTATCAATAATTAATAATAACATTATATTATAATATAATCTATTTATCATAAATATAAAATGTAATTTATATGTTAAAAATATTTATTTATTATATTTTAATTATAATATAACTTATATATTTAAAATTATTTATTTATTATAAATTTTATTATATAAAATAAACATTTATTTTGTGTACCAATATGGTGTGGCATGGTTGGTAGATAACTTTGTCCCTTAAGCATGTGAAATTGTTCTCATCACTTTTTAAATGTAGAACCTTATATAAGAATGAAGTTCTTAATATTAAAAAAATCAACGAAAAATATAAAGATATGAGACTTATTTTAAGTTCTTAGAGATTTTATCGTTGGAGTGAAAAATTATTAGAATTCTTATTATTAATTAAAGTAAAAAACAAAAAAAAAGATTAGGTTTTTAGTCCAAAATTTATGATGTAGGCTGCTAATGCACTCATACTGAAAGAAGTGTGTGAGTGCATAGCAAATCCATATATATATATATATACATACACATATATATACATACATATATATATATATACATACATATATGTATGTATGTATATATATATATATATATATATATATATATATATATATATATATATATATATATATTGGAGCAATTTTGAAAAATGAAGGACCAAATAAAACCTTTTAATAATAGAGAGACTAAGTCGAACAAAATAAATAAATAAAAGAGCCTTTAATAAAAGTGGTATATTTGTTTCAACAAAAGATGTAGATCTAGTGTGAATACTATCGAGTGAACCGACAGCCTTTAATAAAAGTCACTAAAGATAAGAAATTTAAAAAGAAAGACGTCATCATATTCAAGAGAGTCATTAAAGAAGCATGACTTTTAATTATTTATATAGTATAACCATTAATGCTTATATATTTAAGGGGTTTTTTTTTTTTTTGCATTGAGGAGGGCAAGAGCCCAAACAAAACTACAAACAAATACTGAGATATTGCTAACCCCATAATATCTTTAAATAGAAAAAGTTACACTAGCCTCAAGGTGTCGTCTATCTAAAATATGCAATCCAAACTCCTACCTATGAGCTAAATTTGCTAAATAATTAGCAACACCATTTGTTTCTTTAAACATATTTAAATATTAATTATGTCATATTTTTGTACCTTTAAAGGTTAATTCAAGTGATAAGTCAGAATAAATTTAATAATTGGTAGTTCTCTCAAGCTTTACGAATTCAAGCTTATGAAAAACATTTGTAATGGATAAGGTTTAAGTTCAATACCTTTAATGAAGATTATACTTACACATAAAGGCCTAGAGATCTTATAACAAAAAAAAATAAATCTCTTAACATTTTACTCTTAAGAGAATAAGAACTTCTGTCAATATATCATTTCTTAATGAATTGTGACTTTTCTAACATTAAATATTTCACATTATGTCATATATTTTTTTTAATACTATTGAGGTATATGCTTAGATAAACTTTTCAATAAGCACTTATAAGAGAACAAAATAAAAGACAAGATGAATCAAACATCTCCCATAAGATAAAATTAACTTATACACCTCAACTTTAAGAGAAATTAGATGGGAATTTTATAAAAGTTGAAGTTTGAGTTGATTTTAGTTTATTAGAGAAGTTTGATTCATTTTACCTTCTTATCTTCTTATCTTATAAGTGTTGGTTTTTTTTTTTTTTTTTTTTTGTATTTGTAAAAGAAGGAGATATGTTATGTAAATGAGCTTCATTGATATTGTATCCATCTTCATTACAAGTTTTCTGGAAAAACTTGTAAATCCTCCATTCACATGACCCATCTCTCGTCTAGACTGGTCAGGTGGGATATTCTTGTCATATCAAGAAATCTTATTTATAGACCTAACATCCTAATCTTAAAAGAGGAAACAGATCCCTAATTTATAGATAATATCTTTAAATCTAAGCAACATAGGATAAGATAATATCCTAGAGATTTGAAATTAGAAATTTGAAATCCTAGAGATATGTTACGTAAAGGAGCTTCATTGATATATTGTGTATTCATCTTCATTACACCCCCTCTCTCATCTAGAGTTGTTAGGCATAGTGATTCTTCCCACCTCAAGAATTTTTATTTATATATCTAACATCTTAATCTTAAAAGATAAAACAAATTGAGTTTGGATTCTCTGCTGCCCTACAGCCCCTGCAACAACATCCCAACCCTTTATAATTAACTATAAAAACATTAAATGTAAATATCCAATGGTCAAGATCACCGCTGCAAAGGATCTAAAAGCAAACAAATGCCTAATTTATAGATAATATATTTAAATCTAAACAACATCTTAGAGATAAGATAATATCCTTTTAAATCTAAACAATATCCTAGATATTTGAATTATTTTTCAACAATAAATACTTATTCAGAAGTTTATTTGAACAAAACATTACTTACATTTATTCAACCCTAATTTATCCATATGTTAATGAAAAAACTTTCCATATTCAGAATCCGTCACAAACTTTATTAATGATGGATTACTGAGGGATTAGCAAGAGATAGTTCTTTCGCTAATTAATGAATTTTTTTGTAGTGACCATTATATCTATAATATTTTTTTTTATGAGATATCTATTATATTATGAAAAAAAAACATATCATTTAAAGTTATCATTCAGTTACCTACAATTTTAAATATAAAATATTAAAATTAAATGGAAGGGGGATATGTGATAGCATAGATGAAGAACTGAAACAATGAAGAAAAAGGAAACAATCACAGGGTAGTAATGTAATATCCAAGTCTTAAACTCTATGCGTAAGACTCGACAACTTATACAGTGACATGTTTTTGGTAGTTAGACATTTGGCAGTCTACGTGTGAGGTGTGACCTTATGTAACCATGATATTCTTGCTCAGTTACTTAAATATATGTGTGCTAATATATATATATATATATATATATATATATATATATATATATATATATATATGTGTGTGTGTGTGTGTGTGTGTGTGTGTGTGTGTGTGTGTGTGTGTGTGTGTGTGTGTGTGTATTATTCTCTAATTTAAAAGCATAAAATCGACTTTTTTTTAATCTTATCATATAATCTCTCATTTCACTGCATTTTCATTTTATTTTATATGCATTAATTTAAATTTCATTTGAATAGGCATACAAGTTATTATAATGCATCTATGTGTATAGGTTAGAATAGTTATTTTGAACATGAATATTTTTAGTTGTAGTTCTTGAGTGAGAGTGTTTTTTGTTTTTTTTTTTTTTTTATGAAAGCATTTTTAAGAATTTTTATTAACTTCTTATCTTTTTCAATCTATCATTTTAAATATCTTTAATTTTAAATTGAATTTCAATATTTTTAAAAGAAATTATCAATAATTATTAATAACATTATATTATAATATAATCTATTTATCATAAATATAAAATGTAATTTACATGTTAAAAATATTTATTTATTATATTTTAATTATAATATAATTTATATATTTAAAAGTATTTATTTATTATAAATTTTATTCATATAAAATAAACATTTATTTTGTGTACCAATATGGTGTGGCATGGTTGGTAGATAACTTTGTCCCTTAAGCATGTGAACTTGTTCTCATCACTTTTTAAATGTAGAACCTTATATAAGAATGAAGTTCTTAATATTAAAAAAATCAACGAAAAATATAAAGATGTGAGACTTATTTTAAGTTCTTAGAGATTTTATCGTTGGAGTGAAAAATTATTAGAATTCTTATTATTAATTAAAGCAAAAAACAAAAAACTAACACTTGAATCTAACCTAAAAAAGAAAACTAACATTTAAATTCCAAAATCACATAGTTGAATCGACCTAGATTTAGAAACAAATTCACTAGTGAGATAACCAAAGCAAACCATAAATATTTAAGGAGAGATTATTATATGGTCCAACATTACATATAGTATTCCATAAAAAAATAAAAATAAAAAACATCACATAGTAACAATTAACCTACATGTGACACATTATTATTATTTTTTTATAAATTGAAAAAGTATAACTCTGTGTCACATAGAGATTAATCAGAATCAAAGAACTCAGGAAGAAACTGTTTTCAAAGGCCAACATAGGTAATATAAAGAAGGCGATCATGTTCGACACGATGATCAGCAAGGTTGTTGGTGGTGTGCTTGCAGAAATATCTGAGTTGGTAAAACGAGCAACAAGCCAGCGTTTGAGTGAGCAATAAGAACAACCAATTAATGGCCTTTTTCTCAGCACCCTCCTCCTGAATGAGGGGCAGCGCACTATTTTCTTCCCCGCAATGTTCACGTCTTGGCAATACTGGCAGCATCCAATCCTTCGGGGCCCTATCATGCTTCATGCCTTTTATCTTTTCAATGAGTTTCAACAACTCACCCATTTTTCTCTCCACATCAACCTCCATCTTGAACTTTTTATAGCACTTCATGCAGTGAACAACGGTCCCCGTGATGGTGGTAATGTTGTTTTGCAACAGGTATTTGCGGCTGTGGATGGTGGCTCGCCGATTTGTGGCCCAAGGAAAAGGTGGAGGGATGGTTGCAGTCTTACATATTCGGGTCGGCTGTTGATACAGGTAACGACGAGCTGGAGAAGTATCATTGTTGTGGTTGGATGCTGTATGTGGTTCCAACAAGGGATCATTGAATGCCAATTTTTTTCGCTATTTCTCACAATGTCAAGAATTGCAACGATTGAGTTCTGCATTCCTTGACTGAGGCTCTCAAAAAATGAGGACATAGGAAAGGGAAATAGGTAATCTGTGATTCATGTGACTTGGTGAAAATATATATACTTCTTCTAGACTAAAATATATATAAAAAAGAATATCAGTTGGTGAAATATAATATAAGCCAATTTCTACTCATTGTTCTAAAAATATCCTTTAGGTTCAAATCTGAACATCATATCCAATAAATATAATTAAAAATAATTTAAGAAATGAAATTCTTTTTTGTATAAAATTAAAAAAAAAATGAACTTAATTAACATTTTTAATCCATGTCAAATTAAGTATTTTTACTTAAATTTGAGTAAGAGGGAGTATATATATATAAAGAGGTTGGATAGGGTTAAGTTGTTATCTCTTTTTGAATTTGAAGAAGCTAAACTAATTTAGATGGTTGTGACTTGGCTTCCACTTTCCACGCTAGGCTGTTATTTGTTATGTTATATAGTATACTTCTTCCTTCTTTTGGCCTCACCGACCATCACACACATTCAAACCGAAATCTTTGCTACAAATGAAATTGACTATCTCTTAATTCTGATATTTTTTGGGAAGGCAATATCTCAAACTCCTTTAATTGCGACGTGTCCAAAATCAGATAACTAACTAACTGGTTTCATTTAGAAGCACGTAGAGTTTTGATATAGGTGGATGGTTGTTGTTTTGAAGAGTTGAGATATGTTTATCTCTCTTTTTGTGAGGGTTTAGTGTATATATTTTGCTTTTTTTTTTTCTCTTAATGACAAATAGATAAATTTTTTTCCTAATTCTTTTCTTGTAGAAGATCTAGTTGTTGTTGCTAATTCTCATGAATTAATTTTATCAATATGTAGAGACAAGGACTTCGTGACATGTGACACTAGCATGAAAATATGTGGAATAGATTGCCAAAGTTAGGTAACAGCGATTGTAATGGAAAGTGGAATCGAATGACAGTGCACATGTTGCTAACGCAGTTATAGTTATACTTGCCTATTAGAAACCTCACTGAATTTTGTTTACCTCTAAAGATACATTAAATTGTCCCAATTTTTGAAGATGATGAACTTGAGCAGACGAGTGTAAATGACTTGATTTGGGGTTGCTTAGTTATTGTGTTGAAAGAGCTCATAGGTATTTCTCTCCATTTCTTTCATCCTTAACTACAATTGGTTTTTTTTTTTTTGCACCATGCCATGTCTGAAAATATATGTCCCTTGTTGTGTTGAGGCATGTTGTCCTCTAAATTGGGAAATTAGAATGAACATTATTCTAGGAACAGCTAAAGGTAAAACGGCAAATTCAACAAGTTTCTCCAGCTCTGTTTCACATTCCTATATGTATTGGTTACGATGAGTTGTGTAGTTATTCTTCTTTTGGCAGATATGTAGCCTCTGGATATGCAGGTACTGGCATGTTGAATGAACCAATTGATTTGTATAGTTTTGGAATTCTTATTACGGAAATAGGAAGGAATTCAGTTGATTATAGTCTGCCTCCAGAACAGGTTTGATCTATTTCAGTATTATGAAACTCATTGTCATTGCATGTTTCACTTTTAAGTTTTAACTAAAACTCAATATTTTCAGGTATTTAGTTTGGGAGTAGAAATCTTGACGGAGTATGGGAATTGGGATCGGAAGTCCCTTAGAAACCAACTTCAAGGGCACTAAAGCAAGCCCGTCTTATAGCCTTAGTCCTCACGAGCGGCTTAAAATGGGGCATATATGCAATACACATGCTTAAGTTGAAGCGGAAAATTCGTCTTACAAACCGAAACAGATAACAATACTTTCTGCTGAACTAGGGGTCTAATATAACTTATTAATTGTGCAAGTTTAAATATGAATTTGTTCCATGTAAGTTTGCACTTTTTTAATTTTGGTCCCTATAAGTTTATTTTTTCATTTTTAGTCTCTGTAAGTTTACACTTTTTCAATTTTGGTCCCTGTAAATTTTTTTTTGTTCATTTTTAATTCTTTGTGATTTTCCAATTTTAGACTCTTTAAGATTCTAATTTTTTTCATTTCTAGTCCTTGTAAGTTCCCTCTTTAAGGGACTAAAACCGGAAAAATACAAACTTACAGTAACTAAAACTAGAAAAATGCAAACTTACAATGACTAGAAAAGAACAAAAAAATTTACACGAACCAAAATTAAAAAAACGCAAATTTACATGGACTAAAAATAAAAAATAAAAACTTAAAGGGACTAAAATTGAAAAAACGCAAACTTACATAGACTAAATTCTTATTTAAGCCAAACTAAAATAGAAAACATGTTCTCTTAGGAGAAAGACATACAAAGTTATGGAGTGACATAATAACATATTTGTAGTGTGCAAGTTTAGCATAAAATGGAATCATTTTCATTTTATCATAAAATATCTCTCAATTCTCCATTTCCTTTTTATTTTATATGCATTAATTTTAATTTCACTTTAACAGTCATACCAGATATTATATATAATGCATCTAGTGGCTATGCAAGTTCTAGAATAGGCTTAATTACAATTTTTACCCCCAACTTTTTAATTTTTGGCGGATTTTACCCCCAACAAATTAATTTGGCGCATTTTACCCCCAACTTTTTAAAAAGTTACAAATTTTATCCTCCGCAGTTTTGATGATGTGGCATGCTGACATAAGCATAAAAAATGGGGGTAAAATTCACCAAAAAGTAAAAAATTATGAGTAAAATTTGCCAAAAATGAAAAAGTTAGGGGTAAAATTTGCCAAAAAGTAAAAAGTTGGGAGTAAAAAGTACAACTATTTTAGCATGCCACGTCATCATAACCGTGGAGGGTAAAATTTGCAACTTTTTAAAAAAGTTGGGGGTAAAATGCGCCAAATTAATTTGTTGGGGTAAAATCTGCCAAAAATTAAAAAGTTGGGGTAAAAATTACAATTAAGCCTCTAGAATAACTTATTGGAGGCATTTATATCAGTCAAAAGAGATACAATTGTAATGCATCTCAAAGCCATGTTAAGTCTTATTTGATGACAGCTATTATTCTTGAAGTATAAATTTGATTTTGATTCACCATTGATGAATTTTTATATTTAACATAGTGATATTTTTTAAATAATTTAAAATTCAAATCTTTAGTTTATATTTAATATGATATTTGCTTTCATGCTCACTTCCAAGCTAGTGTACTCTTTTAAACTCAAGACTAGTTTTTTCAACATGTTTTGCACACAATAACATCTTGGCAAATAATAGCACTATATTCTTGAAATGTTCTCAATCACAACCAAACTAGAGATAAGACAGGAAAAAAAATAAGACTATAAAATGTCTTTCAATTTCAATTCTTTTGAGTGAGTATTACAAAAACAACCTATAGAGAATCCAAGTAGTAGTAGTAGTTTCTGCATCGATTTTACAATAGAAGGGTTGGAAAAGTATCCATAGAGACACTGATAAAGAGATATTTTGTGTCAGGACTAAAAGATAATCCAGAGACATATCCAAAAAAAATCGATCTCCTGCTCTCTCTTGAAGTCAGCCTTTACATCATAAACATGCACAAAATCAAGCTCTTCACTCATTACCATAAAGTGTCCATCAGATGTGAAACATATTGAAGAAATAGGTTGGACGTTGCCCCCAAGAGTAAAAACAGATTGTGTCAATTTTCAACATCCCATATGTGACATGTTCTATCTTTATTTCCAGTAGCAAACAAGATTGGATGGTCTACACGTAAAGACAAACAAGATTTAAATTAGAATTTACTACTTATTACTCAAATATTTATGAGTTTAATGCTCATACACTGATAGTGTAAAACAATTTCCCATTGTCATCTAATCACAAATAACCGTTGATAAGAATTTTAAAGTAATTATCATACAAGTCAACAAACTTATCATAATTGGTGGGTTATAATTTGTAAAATTGTCTTATGCATAGCCTATTTTCTCAGTATTTATTATCTAAGACTTTTTTTAAAATAGAAAATTAAAGATAAACATGTAGCTAGTGAATTCTGTCATTAAGACTATGTCAAAATATCAATCAATAGAACATTATCTTACATTATAACTTTACAAGATGCAATACAAACAAGAATTTATAAGTTAGATAAACATAAAATACCAATCCTGTTTCAGAATCCACTAGTATCCCTCCTGGGTCCTCTCCAACAACTACAAGTTGTCGTCCACCTGGTCTTGATGAAGTATGCTGCAGGGATAAATTCAAGTTGTCATAGTGCTTATTAAAATACCAAAAGTAAACATTATACTTACTTTCACAGGCCATGGGAATTGAAAATGTGAAAACTATAATGTCTCTACATCAAAGACTTTGACATTACCCTTGTTGTCTGAAGTCATGAAATGAATAGCTTCACTACCAAATTAATTAATTGTTAGCAAGCATTCACACAGGTTTGTGACTCACCTTAGCAACATGTTAAAAAAAATCAAGGGAAGAATAAACAAAGAGACCTGGTGGGAGTGGGACGCCTAAATATCTCAATAGCATTTATATTTTTTTTATTCTCTGATTTGAAACAAAAACTAATCCCTGGACGATCTAAGTGCTGCAAGACATATATATATATATATATATATATATATATATATATATATATATATATATATATATGTGTGTGTGTGTGTGTGTGTGTGTGTGTGTGTGTGTGTGTGTGTGTGTGTGTGTGTGTGTGTGTGTGTGTGTGTGTGTGTGTGTTTTGTTTAGTAACAAGAAAATTTTGCAACATATAATGATTTGGAAAATAAAAAATAAATTAATAAAACTAAGAATGCCTTCACTTGTTTCCATTTATTTAATCAATAATTTTCAATTAATCAAGAAAACTCTACCTCATCTCTAAACAAGTTGAAAATGTATACTATATAATAAATTTAGTGTTTAAAAGCAGAAAAAAAGTATTTACCTTGCAAATTATTGTCCTTCATTGCGTCCAACAATCAGCAACTTATGGCCTACAGCCATTGCCTCAACACATGTCTTGGTAAATCCTTGCATGTGGGCTCCAAGATGTTCCTATTATCAACACACATTTAAAATATATTTTTTTTGTTAATTTTTTTTTCAGGTGATGCTTCCAACAATGAAATAATGCAAAATCGTTACCTCGGACGGAGCTACATGGCCTTTCAAATCCAAGATTTCAGTGCTCGTGGAAGTTAATGCATTCCAGTGACAAATTTTGTAGCGTGCAGCAACATATAATTAAATCATGCTTTGATATGGACCAAAGCCTACCAGCATAGTCCTGAAAACAAAATGGTGTAAATATTGCACATTAAAGTGTTACAAATAACCTTTACATTCGCACATAATTAAAATTAAAGAATTACCGACACTCCCCGATCTTGTATTATTGGCGTTATACAATTATTGTATTGATAAAAATCATAAAACTTCCCTCCTTTTGCTGTTGATTGACATTCCTGTAAATAAGAGGATGATTAATTTAAAAGTAAAAAAGTAAAACGTCAAATGAAAGATTAATTTCCACGTAATTGTTACTATTATGTTTTTGGAATACTCTAAGCAAAAGCAAAACATATTACCTACTTGGCTTGTTGCACTAATGAGGGTTGAGCTTCCCCATTTTGGAGACGTTCTGACCTATGTTGTCTAAATGTCTCACGACTTCTATAATTCGATGTTTCTGTTTCCCAAATTATACCTTGGATGTCCTTTCCACTCCTAGCTTCTTGAGCAGTGGTGTTATTGCTATCCTTTTTTTTTTTTTAATTGACAGGAAGCCAAGTTTAAACAGAAGTAAGGAAAGATAAAGTTAAATGGACACAATACAATACAAATGCTATAACAATGAAAAAGAATTCAAATGATAGCAAAGGTTCTGATGGTGAATATACTCTCCAAATGCTCCGCTAATGAAATAGTAAATAATACCTCTATCAAGGATGCAATAGTTTCATTATCTTCATCCACCTCCATTTCAGGCCCGTGGTCTTGAGATTTTCTCCCGATGTTGCTGTTAAAGAAAAAATAGAATGGAAAAAGAGAAACTATTTTTCTTTAGAGTGAAAGGTATGTATAAGAGAGACAGAAAGAGAAGGAGCAAGAAATGATATTATATTACCACCCAATAAAATAAAACTAACTTCTGTTGCTGAGAAAACTAATCATTATTACTGAATTGCAATATCCACATTCACTAATGCAGCACAGTTGGTATGGCTTAACAGAGATCTACCAAGTGTGTGTATTGAGATGAATCTAGTTTTATAAGAGTATTCTTGATTGATAACCCAATATTCTAACACCAGCTGCTTTGCTAGCATTTAGCCTAACTTATGGCAACTTGTGTGAAAGTGCTCATGGTGGTTTAAAAGGAACCACCGTCATTTTGAGTGGGAAAGAACCTAGAGAAAAAGGAAGATAGAACAGAAGGTACGGTGCTTTTAGATTTTAAAACAAAAATAAACAAAAAGCATGTTAATCAGCTATGATTGTTAACACCACAAGCAGAAGCAGGAACATCTATGGTGCATAAAACTCATCAAAACAATCTATGGTGCATAACAGGGACTATTTTAATGACAAAATAAATACCAACATGTAGTTAGCAACATTGATACAGCAACAATAAATTTTGTGAATAAGCATGCATGCAGAAACAAGGAATAAAAAGAATTTTCATGACTAAGTGCAGAGGCTGTTAAGGAAACTTAAAAATGCAGTAGAGCCAAAGAAAACACTCTAAACCAGTGTGTCCGCAGCACCAATTTTTTCTCCTTTCTTGCATAGTCTATTTAGAGGAGAAAGAGGCATTTTAGGCGTGGGAGCATAGTTTTAAAAAACCGAACTGGTGATCGATCCGGTTAAGGCACTAGGTCACTCAGTCAATGGTCGAACCGGTGGGTCACTAATTGAACCGCATGACCCGGTCTCTATTAAAAAAAATTAAAAATATTCATTATATACAAATTTCAAACTTGTAAAAAAAAATTTAACCTTTAATATTATTAAAAATTATTTAAATTATTTTTCCTTTATTTTTTAACCTCTCTTGATATTATATATATATATTCAAATATTTCACTTTTTTACTTTTTAAATGTCTTTCTTTCTTTTACTTTTATTTCTTTTTATTATATAATGTAAATTATTAAATTCAATTGTTGAGAGTACAAACAACAAATAAATATATATCAATAAATGAAATTTATGTGCAACATTTGATATATAAATAAAATTCGCCACTTAGGTAACAAGTTAAAACCTTGGTTTAGTGGTTAGTATAGTCTTTGGGAGCTTAAGGTGCTTGGGTTCGAATCCTAACTCCTCCAAATTGTAACATTTTTTTTAAACAACAGTATAATAATAAAAAATTAAAGGCAAGTTTAAGGTATGTGACCCGGCCCGGTTAGCGGGTCACCGGTTTAACCACAAACTCAGCTGGTTCATACCGGATCACACCGGTTTCCACCAGGTTGAATGCCTGGTCGGGTTCGATATTCAACTCGACCCGATTAGACCTCCGGTTTGCGGTCATAAATAAAAATGGGTTAAACAATCTCATTTTAAATGACTAATATTTTAAATGAGTTAAATAATTAATTTCTGCCAAAAAGTTTAACTTGTCATTTATAGTGTCTTTTTGCTGGCCACTTTTAGTGTCCCCTCCAAACAACATTTTTTCCATTCACATATCCGAGATCTTGGACCTTACTAGGATTGAGTTTCATTATGCTCATATCAACAACTAATTGATCAAATAATTTAGACTATTATTTTATTCTTAATTTTATCATTGATGTAGTCACTATTTTATTTAATGCATCTATCTTTCTGTCTCATGCCATGTGTGTGAAAAGCTAAAACTCCATTCATGTCATACATGATAAGTAGAACACATGTCTTATATTTTCTTTTATCACACATCCTTTGTTGTATTTGTTATAATATATTTATTTTATTCATTCAAGGTCTTACAATTATATACCTTTTTTTTAACAAGTATATACTTTTAAATAAAAATATATTTATTATTTTAATTATAAAACATATTTTATATTTTAAAAGAAGTGTATGACTTAAAAAGTAAAATATTTTAAGAGAAGAGTAACATAATTTTTATATCTTTATTTTTATATTTTAAAATAGAATTTTTAAGTTAATAGATTTTTTTAAGACAGGCCCACAACCAATAGATGAAATTCTTTCAAAGTTTAATTTCTTTTTCCTTTATGCACAGAGATTTTTCATGTTACATTATTACTGTCACTTTTTCAAATGATGTTTATTTGTGGTCCTATATTTATTTATTTATTTATTAATTATTATTGTTGCAATATTTTTTTATGATGGAATGTGCTATCTTTATTATGTAAACTTAGCAAGAATTTTATGTAAAGCAAACTTAAAAACCCTTAATTGTTCAATAAATAATTGATACTAGTGAAACTAAGCTCAATTTCCTTAAATAAAGTTTCAGGTTTGAGTTTTGTAGATAGAAAAAACATAGTTAGGAGAATAGATTTCATTAAAGATGACCAGTTAGGTTCTCGACAAAGATTAGTCATCTACTCGGTGATACTTGGCATCAATAACATGATGATCCCAAAAAACTATTAATTCTATAGATATATATTTAGAGCGAAAATTATATATATATATATATATATATATATATATATACATATTTATTTATTTATTTACACTGATAAATATTTAAAAACACAAATAAAATATGATAGCCTAAAAATAAAAATTTATGAGACACAAATGAATATTTTATTTGAGAACATATTAATATTTACATTAAATAGATTATTTTTAAATTAAATTACAAAATAAAAAGTATACCTCGACTCGAGAGCATTGAATATTTTACATAAAAATATATTAATATGTAAATTACTATAAATTTACATTTCAATAAAAGTTTCACATGAATTATTTGATATAAATTTGTTTGGATCATAAACTTTTACATACATTTTCTTCTTAACTAAATCAATATTAAAAAATGTTACAAAATGAAATAATTAATATCTTCAAAATTTTATGAATTTATCCATATATTTTTTTCAAAAAATTACTATGTATTTTTCTTCATACATCACAAGGAGAAAATACTTGAAATAAATGTATTAATATAAGATATAGAAACAAATGTTTATAATATCAAAATGTTCTTTTTTTTTTTTAAATGTTTATATCAAATCACTAATAATAAAAGACTGAATACATGATAAGATATGATCAGAAACATGGTGACTAACATAAAATCTAGATGTCCTAGCAAGTTCATGAGTGACTTGATTTGCTTGTCTCCGAATAAAACGAATCATGACGTTTTGAGAGGAATTCAGTAAATGTCTACAGCTAGATGCAATGACCCCAAACTCTGTAAAATCTGATTTGCAATGCAGTAAGCTGTCTACAAGTCTCTTGCAGTCAACCTCAACTATGATGTTATGAAGGTTCAGGTCTGATATCCATCTAAGAGCATGTTGTAGAGCAAGTGCCTCAGCTTTGTGTGCAGTAGGTGAGTCGTGAAACCATGCAGTTTTGGACTTAAAAAAATTACCCTCACTATTGCGCAGACATGCACCGAATCCATATGTATTTGTCTCCTTGAAAATGGCTGCATCCACATTACATTTCATGTACCCCTCCGAAGGCCTTGTCCAATGAGAAATTGTATGAGGAATCATTGTTGCAGTTATACAAAAAATATCAAAGTGTTTTATATCATAGAAATATGAACTATACAAAAAAGTTTTTAGTAAATATATCTTACACGCATATTTTTGTTTCATTGAACTGTGTGAAGATTGGTAAATACTTACATTACCTATGGATAAGATTCTTACACGAAAATACATCAGTATCTAAGCTATAGAAGTAAATACAAATTGTAATATTATAACGTAAGAGTATAAATATTAGAATATAGAATGACTATTTTTAATAAAAGAATATTAATATCTACGTTTAAAATTATTGGTATTTATATTACTGAATAAAATTATATCACTTAAGATTTGAACATTTTAGAAAAATCACATTAATATCTAATTTACTACAATATAAATTATGAGAAAACATATTATGCACTGACGATATAAAATAATGCATGTTACACTATCATTCAATCACAAATCACTATGCATAGTCATTAAACTCAAATTATAATTTATTTGAATATTTTTAGTATAATTTTTCTTGATTGTAATTTTCTATGTATTTTCTGTTTTTTTTTTAGTTATAACAATTTTCAAAAAAAAAATCTTTAAAAGTAATTATGTTATTATTGATAAAGTATATTTTTTTTGCAATTAATTTCATTCTAACTACCCAAACATATACCTGTGCAATCTAACTACGGGTCACATGCGATTTGTTACTTAAAGCAAAAGTAAATAAGATAACACTTGAATCTAACATAAAATAGAAAACTAACATCTAAATTCCAAAATCACATAGTTGAATCCACTTAGATTCAGAAACAAAATCACCAGTGAAACAACGAAAGCAAAGCACTAGATGACTAGATACCTAGAGAGAAATTATTGTATGATCCGAGATCATATGATTCCAATCAACTTGCACTTTACACTTTATTAACTCTTTTTTTAAAAAAAAAATTAAAAATAAACTATTTGTCAAGTAGAAATTAGTTATAATCTCGAACCATACAATAATCTCGAGTGCACATATAGTGGGGGAATGATCAAGGAGAACTCAGGAAGAAGCTGTTTGCAGAGGTCGATGAAGACAGAATAAAGAACGCGATCTTTGGCACCAGTTCGATAGTTGTTGGTGTGCTTGCAGAAATATTTGAGTTCTCTAAGCGTGCAGCAACCCAGCATCTGAGCCAGCAACAAAAACAACCAATTAATGGCCCTTTTCTTAGTGCCCGCAAGGAGTGGCTGCACACTATTTTCTCGTCCGCAAAGCTAACATTTTGGTAACATTGGATTCATCCAATCCTTGGGGGCCCTACCATTCATGTTGTCTTTTTTCTCCTCAATGAATTTCAACAATTCATTCAATTTGTTCTTCAGATCAAGCTCCATCTTGAACTTGTTACGACACTTCTCACACTCAACGGGACATGTGATCGTGGTAATCTTGTTTTGCAAGAAGTATTTGAAGCTGTGGATGGTGGCTCGTAGATCTGTGGCCCAAGGAAAAGGTGGAGGGATAGGTTCACTCTCATATTGGGCCCGGCCTTGAGATGGACCACGACGAGAACGAGTTATGTTGTGGTTGGACGCTGTATCTAGTACCAAAGAGGGATTATCGAGTGCTGCCATTTTTTTTATATTTTACCTTATATCAAAAGGAAAGGAAAATAGGTCGTTGGTGGTTTTTTTTTTAATAAGCAAAGATAATTATATATATGTGTGTATGTGTGTGTGTGCGTGTAATCTGTACAGCACAAGAAGTACCTTAATACAACAAAGGCACCAGTATGGGTCATTCCACGACATGTATAGATTTCAACATTCCATTTAATAGTGCTTGACCCACATCCCATAAACATTTGGAGTTCCCTCATAACCCAATGACCTCCAAGAATCTTAGTATATACATTGATCACATGCATACAAGAAGTTTCCGGAGGTAATTAAGACAAAGCATGTAGCCAATTAACAACACTATTCCACCAAATCTTGCATTAATATCCCCACTTAGAGCCATCAATTCGTGCCATGAATGCATTCCTCCGAACTGTATAGGCAATAAATATGCCCCACTAATTCTACACCAATCAGCCAATCAAATAACATGTACCACGCGAATTCAGGTCGAGTGCTCAAACTTTAGCAAGATCCACTCAAAATCATATCCATCTCACATAGGGCGTTAATTCCCAACTCAGCAATCTCTCCAAACCCACCAATCAAATGAAACAGAGAATCATGTTTCCCCAGACAACACTCACTCCAATCTCACCAAACAAATGAAATAGAGAATCAAGTCCATATCAGAGCAATAAATCATCACCCAATGCATGTATGCCAGTACAAACTGACCATTGCATGAAGGAATAATTAAAGTTTTGTTCACCTGACTTAAGCCACGACCAACTATGATATAGAATATCATGAATAATTTTGTCTTCATGAAAGATATCACCTCTGAAAGCAATTTTGCTTCTCCAGCTCCATATAACCCAAGCTACAGTACTCCATACTACCTGCCATCTCCTATTGGATTCCAAAGAAGCTCTAGGAATAAAATGTTGCCAGAAATGTTGTGTTGCTGATTGCGGCAGAACAGTGGACATATGTATCCATGAATAACAAACATTCCAGATTTTCCTTACCTTCTCGCACCAAAACAACACGTGCACCAGCGACTCATCCAACATACCACAGAACGAGCATTTAAAGTCATAGTCTGGCACCACATTATTTCTTTTCCTCATGTTGTCACCTGTGGGCAAAATATT
This sequence comes from Pueraria montana var. lobata, assembly GCA_026413185.1. Classification (NCBI taxonomy): domain Eukaryota; kingdom Viridiplantae; phylum Streptophyta; class Magnoliopsida; order Fabales; family Fabaceae; genus Pueraria; species Pueraria montana. Next base: position 19,394,052 of record CM048656.1, read on the forward strand.
TCTCATAACCCTCCACAAAAAGATAAAATTTTTGGTGGTATTTTCATCCTCCACACTTGTGCATAAATTTCCTCCTGTTCGCTTCCAATGTGCTCCTCATGTAAAGCATCATATGCAGACCTCACTGTATAATTCCCATCATTTTCTACCTTCCAAATCCAGTTGTCAGCCTCACCCTTATGCAGCCTTACACTCCCCACCGAATTAAGGAAATCCTCCACCATACTCAACTCCCAAGCAAACCACCCTCTCCGCCAAGAGAAGTTCCACCTCCACACCTCCCCCTCCCATATCCCCGTTTCAATAATATTTTTATCCTTGAGATTACAATTCAAGTACGTCCTAGAGTATTGATTTGCTAAAGGTTGTTAACCTCCCCACCCATCATGCCAAAACCCACTCTATACCCATCCCCTATCTTCCACTCTAAACATCTCTCAAACCAACTCTTATCACTTTTCCTACCACACACCTTACACAAGTCCCTCCACCACATGGATGACTTTTTATACACCTCCCCTTTAAAAAAACCCCTCCACCCTCCATATTTAGACACCAAAACCTCACTCCACAACTCCCCTCTTTCCCTCAAAAGTTCCCATCTCCATTTTGCAAGAAGAGCCTTATTAAACAAACCAATGTTTTTTATTCCCAACCCCCCTTGACTCTTTGCCACACAAATTTTTTTCCAACTCACCCAAGCTACTCTTTTTTTTCCTTCTTCACACCCCCACAAAAAGTTCCTTTGTATGGCTACAATTTTCTTTAATACAATGGTAGGCATTTTGACAAAAGAAATAAAAAAAAGAGGTAAAGAAGACAACACGGAGTTAATAAGGCACACCCTCCCTGCAAAAGAAAGCATCTTATGTTTCCACCCAACCAATTTTCTTTTGAATTTGTTAACAATAGGATCCCACATGCTCTCCCTTCTCGGGTTTGCACCAATAGGCATACCTAAGTAGACAAATGGAAAATAGAGTAACCTGCAATTTAAGATATCTGCAAACCTCATCATTACCTCAGCGGTCACCCCAATAGCACCAAAGTTGCTCTTGAAGAAGTTGACTTTTAGGCCCGACACCAATTCAAAACATCTTAAAATGCTTTTAATGGTGATAACATTCCTTAGTGATGCCTCCCCAATGAAAATTCACTACTACAAAATATGCTTTCTACATCGTCCAATTGACATCGGTTATATGAGAATCGATGTCAAAAAATGCATGGTGGCATTTTTGTAAATAAAAGGACTTCATTAACATCGATTCTCATATAACCAATGTTATTAATCTTCTTCGACATCAGTTATATATCATAACTGATGTTGTTGATGTTTCTAATACCCTACTATCGTTGTCACACTCTCGCGTCCAAACTTCATTTTATTTTTCTGTGCGAATCCTTCTTCCTCTCTTGCGAACCCTACTGCCCCTCTATCCATCGTTGCCCACTGTTGCCCCTCCGTCCTTCGCGGCCGCTTCCTCTCTCGTGAACCTTTGTCGCGCCCGCTTCCTCTTTCACAAACCTCTGTCATGCCCGCTTCCTCTTTTGCGAACCTCTGTCGCAGTTGCTTCCTCTTTCGTGAACCTTTGTCGCTGCTACTTCCTTTTTCGCGAACCTCACTCTCTCGCACCCAACAGAGGTTCGTCAACGACGGTGAAGCCCTCATAAAACCCTTCGATCGAGTCCTTTACTCTCCCCTCGACCTCTCCCTCTAGAATCGTGCAAGCCCCTCTCTCGCCATATTAATGTGTCGACGAAGAAGATCCGCTAGGTTCTCTCTCATTCCGCAACCGTTTCCTTAGCCTCTCTCTCAGGTTGCAACCCTATTTTTCATTTTTGGATTTCTTCTACGCGACATAGAAATCAAACAAAGGTCGTTGCAACACACAAATCAAATCGGCTTTGTTTTGATTTAGTTGGAAATTTTCTGAATCTTTTTTCATTTTCTTCATGTGCTTGCATTACAAGGGGTAGCAGAGTTTCGTCCGCCACTCGCATCAGCATGCTTATCTTCATTTACTCGTTCCCACCAGGTTCGTTCTTAAAAGTTAAATTGAAATTGAATCATCAAATTATTTGGACACTGGCACACTAATGCATATAGTTCAGCGCAAGATTTCTTTTAGTAATTTATGTGCAAGTCTCTGGCTAAGATACATGTTTAATCTGTTAGTGCAAATATTTGTTTCTGGTTATGCATTTATTGTCTACTCTTGATTTTAATATACATATCTGATTACAACAATTTGTGATGCCTTGGTTTAATGTCTTCTGTTATCAATTAGTAGTACAAGCAAAGAGCTTTTGCATATGCCGTCACTGTGTGAGTTGAAAAGCATAACATGCTTATCAGTTTGTAATCAAAAGCAAAAAATACAATCAACATCTTTACATTGTTCCCATTAGGACTGTTTATGTTTAGTTCTTCAAACATGTCAATTGAATTCCTCAATGATTCTTTAATTTGATCATATCTTTCGTTGTTACATAATAATTTTCCTAATGTAATTACTTCTTCCAAGTTTCTGGACTGACTCTTATATTGTTATGTGCTTCTTTGGTGATAATGTGTTTCCATGATAGGTTGGTTCAGTTGATCCCGTGACAAGGATAAAAAATATATTCCTACAGTTGATCGATATAGGAACAAATGCAGCTTTATTATCACAGGTTAGAGTCCAGTTGCTTGTTAAATTTCTGTTATAAAGTTTAGGAGTTTGCTTTGGACTTATATATTATTGCTACTTTTGAGGCTGATATCTTCTCCACTTTTGGTTGATCATTCCATAATCTGTAAATTGTAATTAGCGCTATTATATTGAGATATCCACTAACATTTTAGATGATGAAACAACAATAGCTTTCCACTTATGTAATAGACTTGTAGAGAAGTAGTACATTCATTAATCAAATATGTTGATTTATAAGCCATTGAATGCAAGTTCCTAATAATTCTTTTTGTTCATAAATTTTTCTATCATTCACAACTTCCTTAATTGGTTTAACTGAATGCAGTCCAATAGGATAGTATTTGTACACACTAGACTATAGTTTCATCTTTTTTTTTAAAAAAAAAATTTTGTGGATACATGTGGGATAGAGTCTGAATGTTCTTTTTTCTAGGCTCCTTATAGTGGAGTTTCTTTGGGGTATAGACATAAAGTATAGCTAATGAACAATTTAAAGAAACTAAATTAAAGAGAAATAGATGTTCAGGACTTTACATTTGATGTTGTATGTGGGGTGAATGAACTAACCTTTCACTTCCAAATTAAGGCAAGGCTAAGTAGAGCATACAGAGCAGCTTCAATGGCTTCATAGTTTTGATAATGAAGCATGGCAATTAGAGGTACCATAACTCCACTTTCTGTCAAATTGTGCCTCTGCTCTCTGCTGAGTTTCCTAAGTTCCACAGCTGCTTGAATTTGAATTTGAATTTCAGACTGACTGTATTTGATTTGAATTAGGTTACTTGGCATTTTTGTGTGTGCTGTTATTATAAAAGATTGTTTGATTTTAAAAGCATAACTTTGGTTACACTGTCTCTTTTATATTGAACAGTACATATACTAACATAGTTTTATCCCTGTTATTATATTGAATAGTACATATACCGGTGGGGTATTCGGCTGTATGAATAGCCGAATACCCCTTACCACAAGCATCCGAATACACCTCACGAACAAGTACCGGTGGGGTATTTGGCTATATAAATAGCCGAATACCCCTCACCACAAGCATCCGAATACACCTCACGAACAGGAAGGTGTTCGGCCTAAATCTGGCCGAACACTCTTGCTCCTTACGCTCAACTAGCTATATCACCAAATACCATCGCAGGAGTATTCAGCATCACTATGGCCGAATACTAAGGATAGTATTCGGATAAGGTAGATCCTATTAAGAGGCTATTATCAAGGTAAACCAAAGATTAGGAAATAATTAAGCAACCTTAATTAGTATAGATCGGTAATTAAGAAATGGTCAGCGCCCATAAGGGTCCAAGCCCAATAAGATAAGTATAAAAGGGGGTGCACCCCTCAAGGTAAAGGACTTTTGAACCTCATTTATTACGCACATTAAATGCTCTGAGCCGAAACCTGACTTGAGCGTTGGAGTTCCTTTTGCAGGTACCCCCCCTTCAGACAAATATAGAAGATCTTGAACAGAAGACATCAGCGGAAGATCACCCCAGCACCCACTACAAAAAAACATGGATTTAACGGGGAAAATTTAACTACGGTTATATAAAACGTAGGGAAGTTGTAACATTAAAGGAGGTTTCTCTAGCCGTAGTTAAGTACCAACGATTTTTGTTATAGCCGCAGGTACTTACCCACGTTTTTGTTTAAACCATGGTTAATTTTTTTAATCTCTGCGCGCGTTTCAATTTTCCATTCCCGCATTCACTAATTGACGAAATTTTAGAATTGCCTTTACCTCTCTCTTCCTTTACCCTGTTTTCACCTTTTGCCTTTACCCCTTTAGCTTTCACTTTTTCCTGTTCCCCTTTCTGTAGTAAGAGACTTGATTCAGTGAAAGTCTTCTCTGGTAAACTTTTTTTTTTTCACTTGCTCTATTTCACTTTCATTGTTATGCTTTCACTTCATCTATAACTGTTCATACATGTCTTTACAAAGAAAAACCCTAACAACCTTGCTTGCTTCCGATTCCATTCAATTCAATGGCTTTTGTGCTTCAAAAACTACTGAGAAAATCCCCATTCACGAGAATCATCACTGCCTTCCATGAGTCGCAAGGGGAACTCCTTTCACGTCGTCGTTTCCTTTTCGCCGTGAGGTTCCATAACGGGGCATTTGGGCTCTCCCTGTTGCGATGTTATTATTCCCAGCTTCCTATTGGGGTTTTCCCCAAACCCCGTTTTGGAAGGGGATGAGTCGATGACGCCGTTGGGGGTCTTCACACCATGCGATGTCTCCTTCAATTTTTGGTTCCTACCAATTGCTCTTCATCTCATTGCGCCATTCTCTTCTCAAGTCTCTTTCAGTCGCACTTTCTCCACCTTCGTGTGACGTCTTCATCTTCTCGAGCCCCTCACACCATGCGTGTGTTTCGTTCCCTCTTTGGTCTACTAAAACTGTTCGATGGATTAGTTTGGTCCCCACTACACACATAATAGATGCGCACAAAGTGTTTGATTAAATGCTTAAGAGTGTTGTGATTTCTAATTTGGTGAATTATAGTGTTTTAATCTGCAGGCTTCTTTGGGAGAGGGATGTGGAAGGTGGGAGGGAATTAATGTGCAAGTTGTGGCAGAGGATAAGTGCGGAAGTGGAAGCTAATGTGAAAACTATGACTTTTTGCAAATTTATTTGATTGTTTGTGTAGGGAAGGAATTTTAGTAAAGTATTTAGGATTGCAGGTTGTTATGGATTATGTGTTCTAACTAGTTTGTTAATGTTTGCTTTTGTATCATTGTTTTTCAGGATCAAGTGATAAAATAGGACAAGAGATACTTGAGTCTGTTGCTGGTTTTGGTGAACTTGCGGGTCCTCCAACTCATCCTACTAGGTAAGAGTTGAAGATTGCTATGTTGCTTTCACCATTTCAATCATTTTTTAAACTTTTGTGTACAAGACAAGGCATATGGTTTTTATTCTATGAAGTTTTTTCGCAATTGTCAATTATGCCTCTATTATTCTTCTAATTTATAAGCATGGTGTTTTTATAATTTATAACCTTGTAAGACTAAACTAACTAGTGGCAACTACTTTAACAGACCTTTGTAGAGCAAGTCATCATCTTGCTTTAGTCTTTGCACATTGTGATAGTACTCCATCCTTTGGTGAGTTCTGTTATCCCTTTCCCTGCTCTGTCTAAAAGCTTCTTGTTATGATATTCTCTCTTGTGAAACGATTTAAAAGAAATTAATTAGGTTAATGGTTCTCTATGACATAATTGTTCAATTTCTAATTTAATTTTTGTTTTTTTTTATCTTTTCTATCCATGCTGTTCTATTTTATTATTTTACTTTTGGCCTGAAAACTGAATCAATTAGTTATGTTTTTGTATGGGGGTGATTTTGGATCTGTTATTATGGTGGTTTTTTTTATTATCCTCAATATGAATGTTGAGAAGAGTATTTAGAAATCGTTTCAAAATTGATTCACTTCTTGGGCACTAAGTGCCCAAGTATATATCATGTCAAAATACACTATTAAGTTTTAAATTGTTTACTGTCCAGCTCCTGTTATCCACGTGTGTTATATTCAGCTCAAGACTAGCTTTGCAGAATTATGAAATTTGTACCATAACTAGATTGTGTAAGCCTGTTATATTATAGTCACAGAGCAAAAACAGCTATGGATTCTTAATGGTGAATGGAGCCTTAAGCATGCCCCTCTTTAAAGTTTGTTATTTTATATTTTTTTCAATAACATATTATTTGATAGTTACTATTTCTGATCATGATATTATTATTATCTAAGTGATCACTTTCCTATCTAGAAGAATTTGTCTCTATCTCCTCAAATTTGAGCAATCAACTTATGTGATGGGTTATGGGTTATTATTACTACTGTCATTGTCAAGTACTTGTTTATAAAAAAATGGAACATGAATGCTCTTGTTTTTTCTCTTATATAATATACTAGCCTATGTAAAGTCTTTTAAATCAAGCCTAGTGGGCTCTGTAAAGAAAAAGCAATTGCACATGTCAATTCTGATCCTTTTCAGGATTTATTCAGTCTTGACCCAACCCTGGTTAAGGTCTCATAGAAGTTTATTTTTCTAATTTATTTCACACTGTATGTGCTTGTGCACTCCTCTGACATTGTGCCATCTAGTGTATGCACTTTGTTTCCACCGGTTGGAAAACCAATTGGAGGTTTTACTTACTTCACTTTATCTACAAGGGAAAAGTTACAAGCACATCGTCATGTATTGACTAATTGCACACAAGTTGACCCATTTCTTCGTAAGTACTCCAACTTTATAATTTATTATAATTGGTATTCACTTGAACAATTGAGAAATATACTTTATATATTTCACGTAGGGAATTTAGAGACATTCTACGGAGACAATTGAGAAGAAACACACGGTCATCCTCTGAGATAGACAAGAGGGTTCATAGGGAATTTGTTGAATGGTTTTCACGTCGTGTATGTATACTTATACCTTTTAACTTTGAACCCTTTGTATTTTAGAACTTTTATGACTGTTTATTTTCTTTTTCTTTTAGATAAGAAATGACTCAACTGGATCCTATTCAGATGATTTAAAGTTTTTAGCTATGGGCCCAATTAATTGTGCAAAGCGCTATACTGCATACAATATTAATGGACTCAAGTTTCGTACATTGGAGCGAGACCAAGGGCTTAAAACACAAAATAGTGGAATATTTGGTACATTTGGGACAAGGAGTTATGCAAGTAGTAGTGACAATCAAATGCAGTTTGGTGGTGTGCCTTATTATGGGAAATTGGTAGACATAATTGAGTTAAACTACCATGGTCGATTCTCAGTTACTTTGTTCAAATGTATGTGGGCCAATACAACTACTCGTAGAGGAATTGTGACCGATGATCTAGGATTTACATCAGTAAGTTTTGCACACTTGATACACACTGGTGATAATGACGATGATGAGCCATACATCCAAGCTTCAGAAGCTCAAATGGTTTATTATGTAGAAGACGAGTTAGATAAAAATTGGAGCATACCCATACATCTAAAGCCACGAGACTTATACAACATGGGTGAAGATGATGGTGTCATTTTCCATGAATGAGAGCCATTTGAACATCAAAATTTGGAAATATTATTTCCACATGGGGAAGATAATATACATTTAACAAGGTTTTGTTTTTAATTGTCATTTTCTTTACTAATTGTCATTTTCTTTACTAATTGTCATTTTATTTAATAATTGTCATTTATCATCATTATTAATTCTGTGTGTATTTTGTTATTTATTAAATTGGTGTTTAACTTGTACTAATGTTATTGTTTCTTAGGATCTTTGAAGATGAAGAAGCATTCCACCAAGAAGACTAGTGCAGCACCACATAGGACCAAGAGTGGCTCTTTTAGCCAAGTTTCAACCACTCCTAATAGTAGTAGTTCTCAACCTTCATTTGCACATGCAGCTCATCATAGTACGATGCGTCCACCTTTACCTAATCCACCTCATCCTAGTAGGTCTCCTTACTAATTATTAATAATTAAAATTACATTTAAATACAACACCTCAGTAATCGGTTTACTATATTTATTGGTTGTTAGGAACCTTGAAGAAGGCTGCAACCATGAAGAAGAAAAACTCAGCACCTCTGGTGCATGCTCATCATCCACAGCCAAGTACTGAACCTCCACCTCCACCCCCACTTGCACATCAGTCTAGTTCATTACTTTCACCTGTACCTCAACCTAGTAAGATATCTCAAGTCACACTTTAATTTGGTACTCAACATTCAATTGCATTAATTGCGTGGAATATATTTATTAACTTATATTGTTCTTATTGCTTTCTAGAAACCTTAAAGATGAGGTTATTTTCCACCAACAAGACTAACTTTGCACCTCAACTGAATCTTCAACCTCCTCTTGAATCTCAGTTTGATTCTCAGCCTACAAATGCATCTCAATCTCATACTCGGCCTACACATGCATCTCAATCTGATTCTCAGCCTACACGTGCATGTCAATCTGATTCTCAGCCTATACATGCATCTCAGTCTGATTCTCAGCCTATACATGCATCTCAATCTGATTCTCAGCCTATACATGCATCTCAGTCCCATTCTCAACCTACACCTGTTGTTGAACCAGAGTTTGACTTTGATAGTGAAGAGGAAGAAAATGAAGAAATTGAAATGCAACAATCACAACCTCCAGCTCGTAAGAGAGCCTGGATTGTTGATGTGATTGGTAAGCACTTTACAAGATTGTTGTATGGTTTTGGATTGAGGGTGTGTGTGATACTATTTATGAAAAAATGGGTATGTTTAACTGCAAAAGTTTGGCTTCAAAATATTCACAGGGTTCTCTTCTCTCTTGGCAATAGTATTAAATGTTTTGCTATGTAGTTTCTTGGCATTGCTAAACACTTTGTATTTTCCGTTCTTTTTTCTACCTCTGGGTGTGCTTGTATTTATGAGTACAATTTTGTATATTAGAAGTTGTGTTTATATCTACAAGATCTCTTATGTTTTAAACGTTTTTCTGTTTAATTTATGTTTTCCAGGCTTTATGCAAATTCTGTTTTGCTGTCAAATTTGGTTTATTATTGAAAAGGATTTGTATTTTCTGCCATATGGTTTTCTGTACAGATTCATTTTACTGGAAGTTCTTAATCTCTTCCATTAGAAGTGTGAACTTTACACACCTGTGTTTTTGGTCTTAGTACTTGTATATAATTAAATTATTATTTTTCTAATATATTTGATAATTTGATAGATGACCAAGGCACAAAGAATACAAAGCCACTTACAGTGAATGATGTTTGGTCTTTATCTCCTACTGAAAGGATTGTTGTAGAATGGAATGATGAAGACCAAGCAACTGGAGATAGTGGAGCATTGTTAAATAGGTTCTTGGGTCGCCTTGCAAGAGACTATGATGTATTCCCTATTAGTTATACCAGTTGGAAGAAGATTCCTAAAGATTACAAGCTAAATGTACTTAAGGACATTATTCAAGTAAGTGATGTATGCGTTTTATTTACACTATAATTTCAATTGTACTACAAATTATTGTTAACTTTAATTGTCCAATAATTTGAAGGTTAAGTTTGAAGTTGAGCATGCTCTTCACATAACTTATGTCTTCAAATCACTTAACACAAAATGGAGAGAGCATCGACAAGAATTGTGGCAGCAAAGGGATGATGGCACCTGTAATAGAGATCAATTGATTGCAATGGTCCCAGAAGGATTAAATAAGGATCAATGGGCATCTTTTGTTGACTATCGTCTAGATTCAAAAACTAAGGTAAAACTAATTTTTAATTCATCTTTGATTTTTATCTCCTTGGATTTACAAATTTCTTCTATGTCAATGATTAGGAAAAAGCCCAGAAAAATAAAGATAATAGAAAGAAGCAAACAATTCCCCACACAAGTGGATCCATGAGCATTGCACACAAGAGGCAAAAGATGGTAACCTATATACTTCTTACTTTTTAATAATGAAATTATACTTTTGCTTTTTACATATAATTTTTATTCTTGTTGGATTTTGTAGGAATTAGAGTGTGGTCGCAAAGTTAGTAGGGGAGAAATATGGATAGCAACACACAAGCATGGTAATGGAGAATTTGTGAATGATAAGGCTAAAGAAATTGGAGTAAGTTCAATTCTATTAATGATGATAATGCTCAATTTTTGTTTGAGGTTAGCTTAACATGTTTCTTTTTGTGTTCTTTGTAGGAAAAAATTAAAGCATATGAATCAAGTGGAAGTATTTCAAAAGACATATCAAGTAAAGATTCCTTAGCTCAAGCTCTAGGAAGTCAAGAACACTGTGGACGTGTTCGGGGGTTAGGATTGGGACCTTGCCCATCTTGGGTGTTTGGACACACTGTACGTTCGTATAGTGGGATATCCTCATCTTCGCCTTCTTATAGAGAGTTACAAAATGAGGTCAGTAGTTTGCTGCATTTTCCTTTACAATTTTAATGTTAGGTTTTAGCTTCTCTGGATTGTTGTTTTAGCTTCTTTGGATTCCCAAAAATGCAATATTGGATGCTAAGTACTATTTGTACAATAAGGATTTTATTGTGGATCTAATTTGAAGTCGATTTGAGCAGAGTTTGTAAAATTTTAGGCATCTTTTGGTGATTCCCTTGGACCTTTTGCTTGTTGCCATCTGTTTGTATAATTAAGATCTTATTGTGGATTTGAGTTTTGAAGAAAACTATTATATTGAGTTGTTGAATATTGGTATGATTTTCCATTCTATTTATGTATTTATTTATATTGATTTGATTAAACTTGTGTTTTGAAACAGGTTACTGAATTGAAATCACAAATGGTTGAACAAAATAAGAAAATAGAGGAACAAAATAAAAGATTTGAAACAATGATGAGTTTTTTTGCACAGAACTATCAAGGTCAAGGGCTTCCTGATTTGGCTATGTTTCAAGCTTCACCGGTAATATTTTAAATTTGAATTAATTTTATAAATATTTCAAAATATAAATTTTTTTCTAACTATGTTTTACATTATATTTTAGGTGTCTGACCAAGGAAGTGCACAACCAACTAATGTCCCTAATCATTCTCCAACAGATTCTCAGCTCAAAGAATAGGACTACATTTGATAACCAGAGATGTTGACTCTTTTATTTTAGGAAAATTAATATTCAGTTGGATATGTTTTGTTACTTCTTAGAAGTTCTTTTGGATATTACTAAACTATGGATGTTACTTCTTAGGGGTGCTTTTGGATGTTACTAAACTATTGATGTTACTTCTTAATTAGGGGTTCTTTTGGATGTTACTAAACTATGGATGTTCTTAGTGATTTTATTGGATAACTTGTTTAAGTACATTTGTTTACTCATAAAATTTGAGGATTGCTTGTTTTATTTTATTTTATTTTTGGAATATTTATCTAACATGCATTTTATAGACGCAAACATACAAAGTTTGATTCAATTGGTACACAAGAATCCTCAAATGCAACTTTAATAGTGATTAAAATATAATGCACGAGTAAAATAAATTAGGTAAATAAAAAAAAATAAGATTTTCTTAAAAAAAAAAAATTGATTAACAAGGGATAAAAACCACCAGTAAAGCTCAAAATTAGCAGGGGTTAATAAACCCCAGGTAAGTGCCACATGTTCACATGTCAACTGAGATTGACAAGGGTTAGAGAGCCGCTGGTAAATTACAGGGGTTCATAAACCGTGGTTATTGACTATGGCATTAATGAGGTTAGAAAACCGCTGGAAGATTAATAGGGTTAAAAAAAAGCGGGTTAACGGGGGTTTAAAGCCGTTGGTAAATTACAGGGGTTTTAAACCGCAAGTATTGACTATGGCATTAACTGGGGTTAAGAAACCGCAGGTAAACCATGCGTTTCCGAGGGCTAATATAAACCGCCGGTAAAACGCTTGCCACGGATGCTTTCCCGACGGAAAAAGCAACCGCAGGAAATGCATTTGCCTGGGGTTTTAACCGTCGGTAATGCCCAATATAACCCCCGTTAACTCCATATTTTCTTGTAGTGACCCTCAGACAGGAACATTTTGGCACCCACCGTGGGGCTCGGTAAAACTCACCCCACAGCCCCTCAAGGAATGGTCACTACCCGAAGTCACGCACACATGGGTATGCTTGAACCATCGGCACCAGCCATGCAGCAACACGTACAAGGGCAACATCTCTTCGACGAAAGCATAGTACATGGGGAAGACCAAACGAACTTGTCGTCCGAATTAAGACAACTGAGAGCCGACATATCGGCAATGAGAAGGCACCACGCGTAGGAGATATCGGCCCTCCGGCAGGAGAACACCTAGCTGAGGAATTTGAACCGATCTTGGAAATCGGAGGATCAGGCACCAGACAAGCAACATGAGGGTGAGTCGGCGGCCAATCTTAGTACACATGGGGCAACTAACCGGTCCTCAACCTTCACCACCAACACTCAGTCACATCCCTGCAGGCATCCTTTCATTTCCGGAATCATGGAAACCCCTCTTCCTCCAAATTGGAAGAACCTTAGCCTAGACCGGTATGATGGTAGCACTAACCAGGATGAGCATATAGATGTCTATGTCACCCAAGTCAGCCTTTACACAGCCGAAGATGCCATCCTATGTAGAGTATTCCCCATGTCTCTAAAGGGACAAGCTCTTAATTGGTTCACACGGCTGCCGCCCAATTCCATCGACAGTTTTGAGACCCTTGCGACTAGATTCGGTAACCAGTTTGCAACAAGCAGACCTCATCACTTGACTTCAGTCGCACTAGTGAATATTCGGCAAGAAAAGAGGGAATCCCTTAGAACGTTCATGGAAAGGTTCGGCAAAGTGGCCTTAAACATCCGAAACCTCGATCAAACATTAGCCATGCATCATCTTGTGACGCCCCTTAAGCCGGGGGCTTTCGTCAATAGTCTTTGTAAAAAACCAGCACTTGACATGGACGACCTCCACCGAAGAGCTGCAAAATACATGCAGATGGAAGAGTTGGCCATTCCACACATTGCACATTACAACTTGGCCTTTTGTGTCTTGAACATGACTCTACTCGGACTCTTGTCAGGAGCATTCGTCTTGACCTTTAGTGCCTTGAACATCTATAGCTCGGCTTCGTGCCTTGAGCACTCACCTCGGATTTGTGCCTATAACATCTTTAGCTCGACATCGATTATCGTTAGAAGTTTCAAATGGTTTCCTTCCCGAGTACTCCTACTCGGCTAAGGATGCACCATTCAGTTTTCACTTCAAATGGTTTTCCTCCCGAGTACTCCTACTCTGCTAAGGATGTACCATTCAGACCTTACTTCAAATGGTTTCCCTCCTGAGTACTCCTACTCGGCTAAGGATGCACCATTCGGTCTTCACCTCAAATGGTTTCCCTCTCGAGTACTCCTACTCGACTAAGGATGTACCATTCGGACCTTACTTCAAATGGTTTCCCCCCGAGTACTCCTACTCTGCTAAGGATGTACCATTCAGACCTTACTTCAAATGGTTTCCCTCCCGAGTACTCCTACTCGACTAAGGATGCACCATTCGGTCTTCACCTCAAATGGTTTCCCTCCCAAGTACTCCTACTCAACTAAGGATGTACCATTCAGACCTTACTTCAAATGGTTTCCCCCCGAGTACTCCTACTCGGCTAAGGATGCACCATCCAGTTTTCACTTCAAATGGTTTCCCTCCTGAGTACTCCTACTCGGCTAAGGATGCACCATTCGGTCTTCACCTCAAATGGTTTCCCTCCCGAGTACTCCTACTCTACTAAGGATGTACCATTCAGACCTTACTTCAAATGGTTTCCCTCCTGAGTACTTCTACTCGGCTAAGGATGCACCATTCGGTCTTCACCTCAAATGGTTTTCCTCCCGAGTACTCCTACTCTGCTAAGGATGTACCATTCAAACCTTACTTCAAATGGTTTCCCTCCCGAGTACTCCTACTCGACTAAGGATGCACCATTCGGTCTTCACCTCAAATGGTTTCCCTCCTAAGTACTCCTACTCGACTAAGGATGTACCATTCGGACCTTACTTCAAATGGTTTCCCCCCCGAATACTCCTACTCGGCTAAGGATGCACCATCCAGTTTTCACTTCAAATGGTTTCCCTTCCGAGTACTCCTACTCGGCTAAGGATGCACCATTCAGTTTTCACTTCAAATGGTTTCCCTCCTGAGTACTCTTACTCTGCTAAGGATGCACCATTCAGACCTTACTTCAAATGGTTTCCTTCCCGAATACTCCTACTCGGCGAAGGATGCACCCTTCAATTTTTCTTGAAAGGGGTTTCCCTCTCGAGTACCTACACCCGACTAAGGATGCATCCTTCGAATTTTCTCAAAAGGATTCTCTCCCGAATACCCTAACTCGGCCAAAGATATTTCTTTTGGAAAATTTTTCTTCTCGGACCAAAACCTACATGAAATTGAACCAACTTGTTAAGCCTTTTCGTCCCCAAGCAGACTCAAGGCTTGGGGGCTGATGTACGAAGAAATTTAAGTACCCATCAGACTCGGCCAGTCAACCTCAATTAAATACTTGGCTTCAAGTAATATTTTGGCCAGTCGGTCCCAAGAACTTTGTTTCGATGAACTCAACCTCGATTATCTTCTCGACTAGTCAGCCACTCGGAATCAAGCAATTTTTCGACCACTCGACCTCAAGCAAACCTTGTCCAGATGAACTTGATCTCGACTATCTTCTCGACGGGTCGGCCACTAGACCTTAAATATCTTACACTCGACCTTAGTCATTTTATGCTCAACCACTTTGGTGTAAAGTATAGCTCATGACAATTTGGCATGTAGAACTTTTCGGCCACCTCTCTCAAGCGAAGAATGGCCTAACACTTTTTGACCATCTTCCGCCAAGGATGGCCTAAACACCTTTTGGCCTTAACAGAAACTCTACGAAAGTTGAAACACTTTAAGCCATAACCACTAAGAGTAGAGCCAAAACCTTCGATAAGACAAGAGACATGACTCATTAACCCTCTCGGCCATACTTGGAACTCTCTTGGCTCAATTGTTAGATAAGATCAACAGTTGATATGAAGCAACGCTTCACTTCCTAAACGCACAAATGACTATCTCCGTCATAATATATGAAAAGACACGACCTGACGACGAACACATTCTCCAAAACACACAACCCTTGGTGACAGGTCTCGACCCTTCGGCACTGAGAAGACTTCATGAGACAAGAAAAACCTCTTCGTCACTTGTGTTCCTCGAGGCTTGGGGGGCATGTATACTGGGAGTATTTGGACTGCCGAATAGCCGAATACCTGAAGGTACTTTGGTCCGAGGATACGTCAGGATAAGGTCCCGTACACTTGGATGGCCGAATGGCCGAACACACATTCGGATGGTCGAATACGTGAGAATGTCCCAACCCATGACAGATCAATATTAAGGATTATTTGTATAATTGTTGTTATAATAATAATTAAATCTAGATTAACCACAATGGTAATCATGAACAAGGCCCATGGATCTAGAAGCCCACTAAGGTATGTATAACGGGTTAAATTCTCAAGGTGAGAGGACAGTTGATTCTCATTTACTACTCTCACTAAATGTTCTGAGCCGAAAGCTGACTTGAGCCTTGGAATGCCTTTTACAGGTACCCCACCCCTTCTCATCTTGGAGGATTCGGACACCTAAAGGAGATCTCGAAATGAAGATATCAACAAGTAAGGAGAAAATTATCCTATCACTCTCAGGCAGGAACAGGTTTGAATTTGGCTAACCCAAGCAAGCATTCTATTTCTATTTCTTAGTTCTTACAGCTTTGATACGTACGATTGAGAAAAATCAGGAAGCTATGAGAAATGGGCGATTCTGGAAAAACGTGAAGCTTTAAGAGCGGCGGAGCAGGAAATGAGTTCTGAGGTGGATGGATGGAGAAAGAGCATTGTATTGGGAGGGAGAGGAAGAGGTCTGTTTCAACAAATAGCTTGAACTGGAGTATACTATTTGGACTGTATAGGAGACAATTCGGACAGATCATTAATGGGTGATAAGATCCACCAGGACAGGAGAGCCACTCTCACAGAATCATGCAAGATTAGCCCAGCCAAGAAAAGTATTCACAACCAAGTTTTAATATAGAATTGAATCTACGTAAATGTCAGTTCAAAATAACTTGATTTTTGTTTGAATAATATAATATATATTAGAAAATTAATTTTTATAGAGAATACTAGTATTATTTTAGATATTTCCAATCAAAATTTATTTTAGACATTTAATTATTGAAATAGGTTTTAATATTCATATTTTTTTTTTTATGTAAATGTCTTTTGTATTATACTAGTAATTAATTGTATTGATATATACATTAATAATTTAAAATATAAATTGCAAGATTCACAATATTTTTATAATAAAAATAATAATCAAAATATTAGCTTTTGAAGTAAAATGCATAACTTCAATAAAAAAAGTAACAACTGTAGATAACTTTTTTTTTTCTTAATTAAATAAATTATATTTCTTATTTTTTTAATTAAATAAAAAGGTATCATTATTTAGATTATTTTCTCTCTTCTTATCCAAATACCATAGTCAAAGAAAGAAAGAGAATTGAACTAAAAAAAGTAAAAAAAAAAATATATAAAAATAAAGATGAAACTCAGAGTTAACGATTAATAAACCAAACAATAATTGTGGTTTAGAAACAGACAAGATAAGGCATTGATGAATTTTATTTGTTTTACTTAAATAAATGAATTTAATTTGTTTTACTTAAAAATAAATGAATTTAATTTGTTTAATTCTATTTGTATTTTTTTATATGAAACAATTTAATCAAAATGACTATAAATTCGTGAGGCGGTGGCTCTCCTCCACGCTCTACTTCAGCCGCTACTTCGTCGACCGGGAGCGCCTCGTCATCGGCCTCGGCGTGCAGTGGACTCCCGGCGGCCACGATCCTCCGCCGGACACGCTGCAGCTCTGCGTCGGCCGCCGCTGCCTCATCTTCCAGCTGGCGCACGCCGACTTCGTGCCGGAGAGCCTCCGCACGTTCCTCAACGATCCGTCGCACACCTTCGTCGGATTCTGGAACCACTCCGATCGCCGGAAGCTCGAGTACTCGAAACACGGCTTGGATATGGCGAGTGATCCTCTGGATCTGAGGCTCTGCTTCAATAACCTCACTCAGGCTTCGGTCGAAGAGATCGTAGCGAAGTGCCTCGGTTACCGAGTGCCGCAACGGAGAGACATAAGCGCAAGCGCGAGCGCGTGGTATGTGGAATATCTCAGCAACGATCAAGTTGCGTACGCGACGGTTGATGCTTTCTGCGCGTTCCTCATCGGTAAGAATATCAGAGCCTGGCAATTCTACTGGCAGTAGTAAAGTAACAGGTAACTTTTCTTATTTTATGCCTAATATGTGAGAAATGCTTATTTAGAAGCTTTGTTTCAATATTTCGTTGTTCATGATATATATCGTTAGTTCGTTACAGGTAGCGTAGCGTACAGTAGTGAAAACCGTGCCTTCTTTTGAATTTCGCCGGTTGAATCAGTGTTCAGTGGAAATGGCGGTGGTGGAAGTGATTTTGGTTTTCGTGACTGATCTGAATAGTTTTTGCTTCATTTATTTTCTAGGTTATTTTGGTTTTTCATTAATGATGATTTGACAGTGAGTGCAGAATTAGTGTGAGAAATCAGCTTTTACCGTTGTTAGGGTCTGTGTGATCCTGCGTTCATTACTGCCAGGCGATTTTCGAACAGGTGTAAGAGCATATTTAGTGGTAGAACTCATTTTGGATTCTTAAATTATTTTTTGTGGGTCTCACAGTATCACATAAGATACAAGAACTCATCTTATTTTTCTCCAATGATAAATTTTACTTTGGGTTCTTAACTTACTTTTTGTAGGCCTCACATTTGACCCCACGTTCTTAATAGTTTTATTTAAAAATATTTTTAAATTTAAATTTAAATAATTATTTATATAAAATTTAACTATGAAACAAAAATTAAAAAGTAATGTAAAAAATATTAATAATTTAAAATTTTTATTTGTGACTAAATATTAAATTGATGAGAAATACATAACATTGATGATTAAAAAAATGCATAACATTGAGATTAAGAAAGAAAAATTAAATTCCATTATTCTTGTAACCGAAACGTTTCCAAATATGCTCCACCAAATCTGTTTGAATTTGTCTTGTGTGCATATAACGTCTAATTTCCATGTATTCCTCTTGTTTTGGTCATAATTATTTTTTTTTTAATACTTGGATCGAGTTCTTAGGAGTTCTTGCAGAAGAACCGTTCTTACACCCAGGCAGTCACGTCATCCCGCTCCAATGGTAAGAACCGGTGGAACAGTTCTTACGATACAAGAACCAGGCACAAGAACACCATTGGAGATGGTCTAAATTCAGTATCAAGAAATTTAGTTTTTGAAATTGTAATGCTGTTATCTTGCATATAACTTTCATTTGGATTAACAAATTACAATTTTGGAGTTTTTTTTTAATTTCATTAATTCAGTGGATTACCGTCAATTAGATTAAATTAACCACTTACTATTCACACTTGAAGAATGTGGAGGATAGAAAATAAATGTAAACAAAAGTAAATATGAAAAGTTTTAGTTAGTAACAAAAGTTACAAAACGGATCTAGAGAAAGCAAATGAGCGAGAAATCATCGGTGATAGCAATTAGTATGAGAGATTTGTATTTGTATTAGAGGGAATATCATGTTATTTTAAAAAGGGATCTAGATTATCTAGTTCAGTGCGGGACGGTTATGTGTTTTCCATTTTTAGTTTTAAAATATAATTTTGAAAATAAAACATGTTCGGATGAAATGAAACTGAGTTTTTTTTTTACTTAATTTTAAAACACTTTTTCTCAAATTTTGAAAACAATAAATTGTTTTTTTTTCTCTTATTCTCATTTTTAGTTTCATAGTTTCCTCCCCACTTCTCATCTCCCGTTGCTCTTTGCAACATATTGCCCCAAAATTTGACAATTAATCTATATGGCCCCAAGATAAAAATCCAAACCATCAGGCATTCAACGAGCAAATAAAAATAAAATGAGAATACAAAAAGAACGAATCAAATATGGCCAGAATTGGTGATTCAAATAGTATACTGTTCAAACCACCGCCCACCGGGCATCATACAATTGGTGATTCAAATTGTGCGACTCAGTTCTCAAACAATACGAATCAGTATATGGCCTGAATTGTCGTCATTTGAACCGTGCGATTAGAAAAAACCGCAACTCTTGGTACTTCCAGAAGCGATTCATATAGCCTGTTCAACAAGCAAGAATTCATGTCAAAGGAGAAGCTAAAGAGAGTAGCTTTTGTATTATTGAAGGATTGAATGTGAATTTGAAACCAAACATGCGCTCAGACATTGGGAGGGTATGTAAAATCGAAGATTACCTGAAGAGAGAACTGAAATTTCAATTGAGTATTGTATCCATTATGAGTAATAGCATGTTTGTATTAAATTTAATTTTTCTAGAGTTAATTCTAAAATCTTGTTGAAGCCAAAGCAACAAATTGATGCTTTCACTTTTTTAATTTTTCACCATGATTTTGGATCTCAAAATCAATTTTTTTTATCGGAAAATAAATTTATTAAGAAAGAAGATAAGGGTATAAGGGGTATCCAACCCTTACAACTAAGATAATAGTCACAACTGAATTGTAAACCAAAATATCCTCTCACTCAACAAACTAAACCCATAAAAAGAAAAAGGCTAAATGTCACTTTTGATCATTTATATTTTAGTGTTTTTTTTGTCTTTTAAGTTTTAAAAGTCTCATTTACATCCTTTATGTTTTCGGAAGATATCGTTTTAGTACTTTTTTCAGTTTTCGTTAGTCAGTGTTTCATTAATGCAGTCAGTGTTTTAAATTTTGAAATAATTATAGCCTTTCTCTTTCCTCTTGTCATTTTCTTTACCACAAGTTGAAGAAAGATTCATCATGGAAGTGAAAATCAATTCTTTCAACAAAGATCTAGATGGGTTAAAATGGATTGTCTTCAAGTGAGGAAGTATGGACATGCCTCAACCTTATATTTATATTTGTTTCAAGGAAAGATAGATGTAGTTCTAGTGTGAATACTATCGAGTGAACCGCCAGACTTTAATAAAAGTCACTTAGGATAAGAAATTTTAATGTAAAATTTTAAAATACTACAATAGAAAGACGCCATTATATTCAAGAGTGTCATTAAAGAAGCATGACTTTTAATTATTTATATAGTATAACTGTTAATGCCAATATATTTAAGTATTTTTTTTTTGTATTAAGGAGGGCAAGAGTCCAAACAAAACTACAAACGAATCCTATGAGATATTGTTAATACTAGTATGAATACTATCTAGTGAAACCATCAAACTTTAATAAAAGTCATGTATGATAAAAAAATTTATATATAAAATTTTAAAATACTACAATAGAAAGATGTCATATTCAAGAGTGATCGACATTACAGAAACACAACTTTTAATTTTTTTAATATAGTATAAGCATTAATGCTTATATATTTAAGTATTTTTTTGTATTGAGTATGGCAAGAGCCCAGACAAAACTACAAATGAATCCTATGATATATTGTGAACCCTATAACATACCTTTAAATAGAAAAATTACACAACCCCCTAGAGGTGATCTATCTAATAATATGCAATTCAAACTCCGACCTATTAGCTAAATTTGCTAAATAATTAGCAACACATTTGCTTCTCTAAACAAATATTGATTATGTCATATTTTTCTACCATTAAAAGTTAATTGAAGTGATAAGCTAGAATAAATTTAATAATTGAAAGTTCTCTCAAGTGTTACGAATTCAAGCTTATGAAAAAGCTTTGTAATGGATAAGATTTAAGCTCAATATCTTTAATGAAGATTAGACTTACACCAAAAGGCTTAGCTCCGTCCTTGATAGGGACTCTTTAGGAGAATTTATTAGCTAATTTTTATATGACATATAATTGAAATTTTCAAATTACATGAAAGAGTATAAAACTTAATTATGTGTCATAAAAATTGGTCAAAATCATAATAATCTTAAACTATGTAATAATTTCTCGACTCTTCAAGGACCTGGTTAAGTGACATTGCTAGAAATGAGTTCCTCTACTTAGGGAAGAGCTATGGCAGGTTTTACTGCATTGAATATTACTACGTTTTGAATATAAGAAAAAAATAAATCCATATATGTTGATCCAAAATATAAGTAAATATTAACTAATTCTATCTTATTTAATAAAACTATTCTTTATTTAATTGAGATTTTATTTTTAATGATTATTTTTTTTAATAAAAGTGATCAGTTTAAAAAAGTTTATTTTTTAAATAAAATTAGTGAAATTAACTTATGTTAAATAAATTTCTTGATTAGTGTAAATTAATTTTTTTATATTCAAGATAACAGAAAGCACATGAAACAAGGCTTCCTACAAATATGGATTGAATGCGATTATTCATCAACAATGGACGCGTGTCCTCTTATCCTTGCATTCCAATTGTAAACTTTATCCCCAGCTTGAGGCAAAGGGATGGGAATACGTCCGCTTTACGCTCCTAGAGGATTAGGATATTCTAATTAGTGAGTTTACCTCTTCCGATTAAGTATTTAAGGACTATGATTAATCTTAATTTAATTTTTTTAAAACAATTTAAAAAAATCCCTTAAATCTCGTTGTTGTTACCATTCTTCTTCTCCTTCTTCCTCAACCACTCTCTCTCTCTCTCTCACAACACCATGATGTCCCTTCTAACAACAGTCTTTTGTCTATCTTATCTTTGGGTTGCATGAACTCGCAAGCCACGAGTGCCAAATTTAGCTTAGGAAGACATGAAACATTGGAATAGAAGACTTTTGGGGGAATAATATGCGTGATATATCCATACGAGTTAGAAGGGCAACACATGTATGCAAAAGATAGATGGAAAAAAGATTGTTGTTAGAAGGGCAAACATTGTAAGAGAGGGATTGAGGAAGAAGGAAAGAGAGAATGGTAACTACAACCAGATTAAGGGATACTTTTTATTTTTAGTTATTTTAAAATTTTAAATGTAGATTAATTCTGAGTCCTAAAATACTTAAACAATAAATTAAACTTACTTTACTCTCTAAGGAAAGGTTCACTTTAGAGCATCTTAATCCTACTTCTGTCCATAACATGTAATAAATTAAAATTATTTTAAAATAACCAAAAATTAAAATTGAATTAAGACGAGACTTGGAGAGCAAGGTAAAGGGGTCTAGCTCAGTTGGTTGAGCATGATGCATGAGTGTTATAAACTGCTTGGTACTGTCTTCAATTCCTATAGATAAAAAAAAAATTGAGAGAAAATAGGTAAAAACCCCTTGTTACTATTTTTATTTTTGTGTTCATGAAAATTTGAGAATATTGCCGTTGGGATACACCAGAGAAACTTTATCTCTTGCTGAGCTGAGTTAGTTATTTCCAACAAAATATCAGGTCTAAGGAATACTCAATTCCATTTGTATATGGGTAAAAAATAACAGCCACGCGAGGAAAAAGGATCCAAAGTGAAGTGTTTATATAAGTCACAGCCATCGCAGTTTAGCATAGCTTCTTCCAAATCAAAAAGACATTGAAACATAGAATTTAAAATTTTACAGATAATTAAAAAAAAAAATCCCTTAAATCTTGTTGCTGTTACCATTTTTTTTCTCCTTCTTCCTCCTCAATCACTTTCTATCACAACAAATACCATGATGACTCTTCTAACAACAGTCTTTAATTTGTCTATCTTATCTTTTGGCATCCATGTGTTGCACTTGCAAGTTCCACGCAATGCCAAATTTAGCTTAGGAAGACATAAAACATAGAAATAGAAGACTTTTGGGGGAATAATGTGCGTGATATATCCATACCAGTTAGAAGGGCAACACATGGATGCCAAAGATAGATGAAAAAAAGATTGTTGTTAGAATGGCCATCACGATATTTGTTGCAAGAGAGAGTGATTGAGGAAGAAGGAAAGGGAGAATGGTAACTGCAAGAGATTTAAGGGATTCTTTGTTTCTTTTTAGATATATTAAAATTTTAAATGTAGATTAATTCAGAGTCCTAAAACCATAAACTCACTATACTCCCTAAGGTGAGAAGACTCACTTGAGAGAATCTATCACGCATGATCTGTTGCCTTCTATCCATGACTTGTAATAAATTAAAAATAGTATGTATAAGGACTTAAATAGATGATTTTTAAGTTTATGAACTAAAAAGTAAAGTTTGAATAACTATAGGGACCAAATAAATAATTTAACCTAAATTAAAATTATATTAAAAGAACCAAAAATTAAAATGGAATTAAGATGAGCGAGACTTGGAGAGCAAGAGCAGTTACATACACCGAATCCAGAGAAAATAGGAAAAAGCTCCACGTATGTGCTCACATACGAGTACATACAGGAAGTTTCGTGTGCTCACATACAAGTACATACAGGAAGTTTCGTGGTTAATTAGAAATGACACAAGTTAGTTATCTGATTTTGGACACATCACAATATGAGAATATTGCCGTTGGGATACGCGGGAGAAACTTTATCTCTTGCTGAGTAAGTTATTCCCAACAAAATATAGGTTTAAGTAATATTCAGTTGACTCAGTTCCATTTATACGCTGCAAAGATTTCGACAAATGTTTGAATGTGCGTGAGCGTGATGTTTGGTAACCCGAAGGAGAGAAGCGAGAAAAAAGGAATTAAGCAAAGTGAAGTGTTTATAAGTCGTCACAGCCATCTTAGTTTAGCTTTAGCTTCTTCAAACTCAAAAAGAGATAACAACTTAACCCAATCCTATCTCTCTATATATATACTCTCCAAGTCACAGATCAAATTTACCTTTCGTATGCCTTTTTCATTATTTGCGAGCCTCAGACAAGAAATGAAGAACCAAGAAGATTTTCTCAGTCTCTCTCCCCCAGGTAATAATAATCCAAAGAGAGCAAGACTCTCTCCTACAATAAACCCTCCCCAAACCCAAACAATGAAAACGCAAGTCTCACTCATTAGTCCCTTGTTGGCACCAAATACACCATCCAACCACAACACAGATAATGTTGGTGACATGCATCTAAATGCTCCTGTAACCGCTTTATCACTCAGTACTAGTCCCATGTTGTCACCATATACAGCTTCCAACCCCAAAACAGATAATGCTGGTGATCACGTGCTAGTAAATGCTACTGTGCCTGCTTTCTCACGTTCTCGTCGTCCACGCGCTTTACAGGGAAAGAGTGAAATCATCACTCCACCTTTTCCTTGGGCCACGAATCGGAGAGCCACCGTGCACAGCCGCAAATACCTCTTGCAAAACAATATTACTATGATCACGGGGAGAGTGAAGTGCAAGAGGTGCGATGAAAGGTTCGAGATGGAGCTTGATCTGGAGAGCAAATTGGGCGAACTGTGGAAATTCATTCAGAAGAAAAAAGGTAGCATGCATGATAGGGCACCCAAGGTTTGGGTGGAGCCTGTGTTGCCAAAATGTGAGCATTGTGGAAGAGAAAATAGCGTGGAGCCTCTCCTTGCGGATACTAAGAAAAAAGCCATTAATTGGTTGTTCTTGTTGCTTGCTCAAATGCTGGGTTGCTGCACCATTAGACAACTCAAATATTTCTGCAAGCACACCAACAACCATCGAACTGGTGCCAAAGATCGCCTTGTTTATTCTTCCTACATGGGCCTCTGCAAACAGCTTCTCCCTGAATTGTTCAATTCTTGATCATACCTTGTGTACGAGAAATTATTGTATGATTCGGGACCATAATTGATCTCTACTTGACGAGTAGTCAAATTAAAAGAATTAATAACGTGTCAAGTGAAAATTGATTAAAATCGTGTCATGTCCGACCATAAAATAACTTCTCCTTGGGTACCTAATGCTTGCTTTTGTTATCTAAGTACTGAGTTTGTTTATGAATCTAGGTGATTTGGCAATTTAGATGTTAGTTTTATATTTTAAATTAGATTCAAGTGTTATTTTACTTATTTTTGCTTTAAGTAACAATATGATATTATTGTCCTTTCAAAACTTGGTCAATTGACACTATTTTCATGCATGCATTGTATGAAAACTCCTATTCTTAATGACTACATACATTGTTTTTTTTAACCTTTGTATCTGTATATTCATGTGGTAATTGGTTGAATTTTCTTAAGTCAGCTAGCTTATACCAGTAGCCGTCAGCTACCAATTTTAAGTACTGGCTCACATCAATCAAGGAAGGGCTCACTAAATACAAGCCTTGCAGACGAACCGTTGATCTGAACTAAACTAGACGATATGTTAATCGAATTGGTTTGGTTTGGATTCAGTATAAAATATTTCAAAATCCAAACATGTTGAGGTTAAAAATGTTTGTTATTGAGGCTAGCTGTTTATCATTGGCTAATAGTGAATTTAGTTGGCTTATTTAGTCGATGGTTGTCGATTAATGCAGCTCAATCTAAATGAATTCTTGCTTGACCTAGTGCTAATAATGATTGACAACTAAAATAGTCATTTTTGGAGGCTAACAGCTAAAATAGTCATTTTTAACAGCTAACGACTATTCCTGTCAGCTGACGGCTAACGACAAGTTCTATTGGCTAATTAGACTACGAAGCGGTCCAGAATCAAACCTACTTCGAGGAAGACCAAGCTAGAGGAAAGATTTGAACATGGACAATTTTTCTAAGGCTAAATGCATATGAAGCCATGATTTCATGAAAAAAATAGAAGTGGGTAGTGGAAGTTAATAACTGTTTTTCTGCATGAAGAATGAAGCAAACAAGGGTAAAAAACGTAGGAAATGTAAGGGCAGTCGCCATGTGTAGGTAGTTTCCCAAAAGCAGTTATGCACCTAAAAAACGAATGATGCTTGTAACTTATCAAAAAGCATTATAAATAGCAAAACACACGATATAAAACAAGTCCTCAATCAAATCAATCAAATTTACCTTTTTCAGCCATTTATCTCTTATTTATTGCTTTGTTTACAACTTTCTTTATCGCCTTTCCTTTAAGCTTTCACTTAATCAAGGAACAAAATCTCTTCTTTGAGTCAGTCGCTTGAAGAGAATCACTCATTAGTAATCAATCAACACAATGACTGATCAGTCGACTAATTTTCTTACCAACAAAACCGAACCAAATTAAAGCACTAAAAATTCTTTTGAATAGTCAATCATGTAGAAATTACATGTGTTAGTTATTACATTAATACTATTTTTTTCACTTGAATCTTTTTTGCATTAGTATTGTTTAATGTTTTATATTAATACTATTTACTTTTTAGATTATATTTAAACTAATTTTTTTAAGCCTAAGAAATATATTACTTTAAAATATGTATAATAATATATTATTGTAGTTATATATACACAAGTAATTTAAAATATGAACAAAATCCAACGTAACTAAGCAAATACACGGGTATTATGCTAGTTCTAATTGTAAACTTCATATGATGAAATGCAACAGATTGGTTAGCAAGCCTTTCACTTTCATACACTGTAGATGTAGGAACTCATATATGATACCGCTCCAGTGAAAAATGTGGAATATTGTGGTACTCTTCTTCTAGATATCGAGGATTAGGATATTCTAAAGTGAGCATTCTCAATTTAAAAGTAGAGTGAGTTTACCTCTACCGATTAAGTATTTATGGACTGTGATTAATGTTAATTTAAAATTTTTAAAATAATTTAAAAAAATCCCTTAAATCTCATTGTTACCATTCTTCTTCTCCTTCTTCCGCGATCACTCTCTCTCACAACAAATACCATGATGACCCTTCTAAAGTCTTTTATCAATCTATCTTTGGCATCCATGTGTTGCATGCACTTGCAAGTGCCACACCAAATTTAGCTTAAGAAGGCATGAAACATAGAATTTAAATTTTTTAAAATAATTAAAAAAAAGTCCCTTAAATCGCGTTGCTGTTACCATTCTTCTTCTCCTTCTTCCTCAATCACTCTCTCTCACAACAAATACCATGATGCCCCTTCTAACAACAGTCTTTTGTCTATCTTATCTTTGGCATCAATGTGTTGCAGTTGCAAGTTCCACGCAGTGCCAAATTTAGCTTAGGAAGACATGAAACATTGAAATAGAAGACTTTTGGGGGGAAATAATATGCGTGATATATCCATACGAGTTAGAAGGGCAACACATGGATGCCTAAAAAGATTGTTGTTAGAAGGGCAAACATGATATTTGTTGTAAGGGAGTGATTGAGGAAGAAGGAAAAGGAGAATGGTAACTGCAACGAGATTTAAGGGATTCTTTTTCTTTTTAGTTATTTTAAAATTTTAAATGTAGATTAATTCAGAGTCCTCAAATACTTAAACAATAGGTTAAACTTACTTTAATCCCTAAGAAAAGGTTCACTTTAGAGCATCTCCATATCATGTAATAAATTAAAATTATTTTAAAAGAACCAAAAATTAAAATTGAATTAAGACGAGACTTTGAAAGCAAGAGCAGTTACATTCACCAAACCGAGAAAAAATAGCTAAAAACTCCACGAATGAGCTCACACATACACATAGGTACATGAAGTTTCGTGGTTAATTAGAAATGAAACGAGTTAGTTATATGATTTTGGACACATGACAATTAAAGGGCTACGCTCACGAATGTGAGTTTGAGAATGTATCATTTTATTAGAAGTTATAAAAAAAAAATTCTTAAACATAAGAGAAAAAGGAGTATGCACTGACAGTATAAAAAATTTTACACTCTCATCCAATCACAACCCACCATGTATGGTAAGTTTGTTGACTTTTAAAAAATTATCTTAAAAGTCATACCGACGGTGATATGTGATTGGATGATTGTTGTTCCGGTAGCCACAAAGTCCCACATCGCTTAGGAGTCGAGGCCAAGGGTAGCTTATAAACACCCTCTTCCCTCTCAAACCCAACTAGGCGCCTTTTACAAGGACAAAACCGTGACGGTCCAGCACCTAAACGGACAATACCTCGGATGATGACTCTAACGAGTCCTGCGGACTTGATGCCGGAACAACTATGTAAAATAATTTTACAATATCATTGTTGGGTACCAGAGTAACAAAATAATAACTCACAACTAAAATAAAGATGAGAAAATGAATTGACACACAATATTTTAACGTGGAAAACCTTTTTCGAATAAGGAAAAAATCACGGGCAAGACTAGAGAAATATTTTTACTAAGTGGAAGAAAATTACAATCTCTCTCTAACTATAAGGAGAGAACAATTACACTCTCTCTTATAATAGGAGAACACACACACCACTAGTGTTGTTAACTCTCTATAAAATTACTACAATTGTAGTGGGATACACAAATGAGCAAAATGGATTGCTATTTATAGGCAAAGCTTGGAACATATGCATTAAATGTTAGAACAAAATTTCTACCCTTCCAACCAAATTTACAAGCCTAGCTAAGTAGAGCTAAAATTTTCATCTGCTCATTTTTTACTTGTGCCACAAAGTGGCTTTACGGGTTCACAATCGCCCACTTAAAGCTACTTTTGTGAGCTTTCAAATATCTCTCTACCTTGTCATTTCTTTGCTGCTTACATTTTTGATAGGCCAAAGGAGGATCGACACCATGTAAACTTGTTTGTATTGATTGGCTTCGTCATAACATCAGCTAGGTTATCTTTGGTGTGAATCTTCTGCATGTCCACGCTTCCTTTCTCTACTACTTCTCTAACAAAGTGATATTGAACACCTATGTGCTTTGTCTTGGAATGAAAGGCTGGATTCCTTGCAATGTGCAAGGCACTCTGGATTCCTTGCAATGTGCAAGGCACTCTGACTATCACAATAGACAGTAATCTTCTCTTGCTTGTGCCCAAGTTCCTCCAATAGCCTTTGAATCCAAATAACTTCTTTGCATACTTGGGTAGCTACCATGTGCTCAACTTCTATAGTAGACAAAGCTACAACAGTCTGTAATTTGGATAACCATCTCACTGCCCCTCCTGCAAGTGTAAACACATAGCCCGTAGTAGACTTTCTTTTATCAAGATCACCTGCAAAATCTGAATCAACATAGCCTCTAACAATAAATTTCGATCCTTCAAAACATAATGCAACATCCAAGGATCCTTTGATGTATCTAAAGGTCCTCTTAACAACATTCCAGTGTTATCTACTAGGATCTGCCATAAACATACTAACCGCTCCCACTGCTTGTGCAATGTCTGGTCTTGTACAAATCATAGCATACATAAGGCTTCCCACCGTTAATGCATACGGTACTCGAGACATTTCCATCCTCTCTGCTTCATTGCTAGGACTCATACTTGAGGATAACTTATAATTGACAGGAAATGGGGTAGAAATTGGCTTACAGTCTTGCATGTTGAAGCGCCGCAAGACCTTATGTAAGTAATTCTTCTGAGAAAGCCAAAGCTTCCTATCTTTTCTGTCTCGGTGAATTTGCATCCCTAAAATCTTGTTTGCAGGTCCCAAGTCCTTCATATCAAACTCCCTAGCCAACTCTGCCTTCAATTCTTGGATTTGATCTTTGTTGGGGCCTACCACCAACATGTCATCCACATACAATAGCAAAATGATGAAATCATTATCATCAAACCTATTGTAGTACGTATAATGGTCTGAACTCAGTCTGTTGTAACCAAGGCTAATGATGAAGGAATCAAATCTCTTGTATCAACATCTTGGTGCCTGCTTTAGACCGTACAGAGATTTGGTCAACCTACAAACCAAGTTTTCTTTTCCTTGTTCTTTAAAGCCTTCTGGTTGGAGCATATATATCTCCTCTTCAAGTTCTCCATGGAGAAAAGCAGTCTTTACATCAAGTTGCTTAAGATGTAAATCAAATGCAGCACACATAGCCAAAACAACTCTAATTGTTGTCAATCAAACAACTATCAAGAATATCTCATTGAAACCAACACCTTCTTTCTGATCATATCCTTTGACCACCAGTCTTGCATGATATTGTTCCACTTGATCATTGCCATCTCGTTTGATCTTGTATACCCATTTGTTTTCGATGGCTTTTTGACCCTTTGGAAGTTCAACAAGTTCCCATGTATTGTTTCTATGCAAGGCTTCCATTTCTTCATGCATTGCTGCCATCCATTGAGAAGCGTCTAAACTACTCAGGGCCTCTTGAAAGGTTGACGGTTCTCCTTCTTCAGTTAGAAGACAGTATTCATCATGGCTTGCCATGACAAACTATGAGTGCCAACTTGGTTTAGATTTTTGTCGTGTTGATCATCGAAGACCTCCTCTATCATTGACCTCATTTGGCTCTTGTTCTTCGTGTTCTTGTTCTGCTTCAGAAAAGTCATCTTCTCCAGACATCTTCTCTATCTGCACTATAGTAACGTCTTTGGTAGTGCTATCATTTTTCTGCTCACTTTGCAATTCATTTTCTCCAAAAACTACATATCTGCTAACAACAACCTTGCGGGCAGTGGGATCCCATAAGCGATACCCCTTAACATTGTCAGCATAACCCAAGAATACACATTTCCTAGATTTTGGATCCAACTTTGTTCTTTCTTGGGAGTTGTACATCACGTACACATGACATCCAAACACATGTAAGGAAGAATAATCAGCTGGTTTACCTTTCCACATCTCCATTGTCATTTTTAAACCAATCGCTGTTGATGGTGATCGATTTATCACAAAACAGGCGATTTTAATTGCTTCTACCCAGAAAGATTTGGCTATTCTCACTGTTCTCAGCATAACTCTTATTCTATCTAGGAGAGTTCTGTTTATCCGCTCTGCCACACCATTTTGCGGAGGTGTATGTGGAGCTGTGAATTGTCTTAAAATACCCTCTTGTTTGTAGAATGCTAGAAAGTCACCATCTACATATTCTCCTCCATTGTCTGTCCTCAAGCACTTAATTCTTTTTCCAGTTTCAAGCTCCACTTGTGCTTTGAATTCCTTGAATACTGGAAACACTTCTGGCTTCTTCTTGATTGGGTACACCCACAATCTCCTGGAATAATCATCAATGAATGATACAAAATACTTTGCTCCTCCTAGGGATACTTCTGGTGATTCCCACACATCCGAATGGACCAAGTCAAGTATGTGTTTGCTTCTAGTAGTTACTTTAGCAAACTTCAATCTATGTTGCTTACTTATCACACAATGCCCACAAAACGGTAAATTGATCATTTTGAGCCCAGGCAAGAGATTACGTTCAGCAAGGACTTTCAGGCCTCGTTCTGACATATGTCCAAGTCTACGATGCCACATCATCGTTGCTTCTTCTTGACTTGCTGCTGCAACTGATGCATCTGCTTCTTGCAACGTATCTCCCAAAAGCATGTATAGATTAGATGTGATCTTCTCAGCTTTCATTACTACAAGATTGCCTTTCACTACCTTTAAGATCCCACCTTCAGTATGGATCTTGCACCCGAGATCATCTAATTGCCCAACGGGCAATAAGTTCTTCTTCAAGCCCTTCACATGTCGTACCCCTTGAAGTGTGCGAACAATACCATCGTACATTTTTAATTTGATAGTACCGACTCCAGCAATTTCCAAGGCATGATCATTTCCCATGAACACGGATCCTTTCGAGATAGGCTCGTAAGTGCAAAACCAATCTCGACGTGGAGTCATGTGCCAGGTTACACCCGAATCTAATATCCAACAATCATGAAGTTGTCTTCTGCCTTTAGAACTAATTGCTGCTTCACTATACAGGATTTCTCCATTATCTGAGGTACTTGCAACGCAACCTTGAGAGGTTGATGCTTTAGAATTCTTTCCTCCATTCTTCTTGTGCCAACAATCTTTCTTCAAGTGCCCTCTCATGCCACAATTGTAGCATTTGATGTTCTTCCTTCTTCTAGACTTTGATCTACCATAATTTTGACTCCCACCGGAGCCACGTTCCGTTGATCTGCCTCTTGTCATCGTTAAAGCTTCTACTTGATTGGAATTTTCCAACCTATCTTCCTTATTCTTTCGCCTGGATTCTTCTTCAAGAATAGCTCCAGCAACATCATCAAAGGTTAGACGACCAACAATATTATTGTTCGTTATGTTGATGATGAGTTGATCATATGAATTTGGTAAACTTTGAAGTAGAAGTTCCGCCCGCTCATTGTCTTCTACGTTGAAATCTGACGCTAAAAGTTGAGCGAATAGAGTATTCAGATTGTTGATGTGATCCGTCACCGAAGTGGAATCACTCATTCGAAGAGTGTAGAGTTTCCTCTTCAAGAATATTCTGGTGTGAAGTGACTTGACCTCGTACAAATGTGGAGAGTATCCCAAATCTCCTTCGCGGTCTTCTTCTCCGCAACACTGGACAAAACTGAATATGCCATTGCTAAGTGCAAATTGGCAACAACATTGTCATCCATCTCTTTCCACCTTTCATCAGTGATCTCCGTAGGTCTGCCTTCAATTGCATCTTGACAATTGTCCTTCCTCAAAATTGCCTTTATCCTCAATTTCCACAGGGAGAAATTATTCTCGTTGAACTTCTCAGTCTCGTATTTTGCTGCCATGGTTTCACACTAAAGAATCGACTTACACAACTTCCACCATATATAGTACCGCCTACTGGAACAGTGATTGTAGACCGTGAACTAGTACACCAGGTAAGTTCCCAGGAAAGAGAAGTGGGTCACCAACGGACACTCTTAAATACCAAGTCTTTCCATAGCCAGAACTTTCCTAGACATGCACTTTCACACTACCTCACTCTATATCCAGTAACAAGAATAATTCTTTTCTGATTTAGTAGATCAGACTATACCGCAACCACAGAGCATACTAAGAATTTTCTCCGACACTATACCAGTGTACCAGCATGTATCACAGCGGAACAATATCAGAACCTATTGGCTCTGATACCACTTTTGGGTACCAGAGTAACAAAATAATAACTCACAACTAAAATAAAGATGAGAAAATGAATTGACACACAATATTTTAAAATGGAAAACCCTCTTCGAATAAGGAAAAAACGACGGACAAGACTAGAGAAATATTTTTACTAAGTGGAAGAAAATTACAATCTCTAACTATAAGGAGAGAACAATTATACTCTCTCTTATAATAGGAGAACACACACACCACTAGTGTTGCTAACTCTCTCTAAAATTACTACAATTGTGGTGGGATACACAAATGAGCAAATGGCTTGCTATTTATAGGCAAAGCTTGGAACATATGCATTAAATGTTAGAACAAAATTTCTACCCTTCCAACCAAATTTACAAGCCTAGCTAAGTAGAGCTAAAATTTTCATCCGCTCATTTTTGACTTGTGCCACAAAGTGGCTTTACGGGTTCATAGTCAGTATATCACTATAAAACTCTAAACATAATTCATTTTCGGAATTCCATATTACACATATTTTTTCCTCTTCTAATTCTTGTGTAAAGGGGTGAGATTCTTTTATTTCTATGAGAATAAAAGTTATTTTCTAAAATAACTTCCTATTTTTCTTTTATTCTACTTTTTTTATTTAATATTTTTGTTTTTAAATTAAAATAAATTTAAAAACTTTCCAAAGAATGAGAAGTATTTGTTAAACATGTTTGATGGAAGAGTTATTATATTTGGACATCCATAAATTTCAAACATCCCATCAACACTTCTCATTCTCTCTATCTCTCTTCCTATCACACTACATCATCAATTAAATCAATTACCTATCTCTCCTTTCCTCCTTTCTCTCTCAAGATGTAGACACCAAAAGGGATGTCTAAGAATTATTTTCCTTGATGGAAATAATATTCCTAGAAATATAATAAAATCTGTGACACAAACACCCTTTAAGATTTGAGAACATTGCCGATGGGATACACCGGTGAAACTTTATCTCTTGCTGAGTTAGTTATTCCACACAAAATACCAGGTTTAAGGAATATTCAGTTGACTCAGTTCCATATATACGCTGCAAAGATTTTGACAGCGAATGCTTCAATGTGCGTGATGTTAGAGAGAAGTGGAACACTATGCATGTAACAAATAACAGCCAGGCGATAAAAAAGGAATTAAGCAAAGTGAAGTGTTCATAGGTCACATCCATCTTAGTTTAGCTTAGCTTCAAACTCAAAAAGAGATAAAAACTTAACCCAATCCTATCTCTATATATATTCTCCAAGTCACAGATCAATGACCGAGGACAAATTTTCCTTTCGTATGCCTTTTCATTATTTGCGTGCCTCAGCCAAGGAATGCAGAACCCAGAAGATTTTCTCACTCTCTCTCCAACAATAAACCCTCCCCAAACAATGCAAACGCAAGTCTCAGTCATTAGTCCCTTGTTGGCACCATATACACCATCCAACCTCAACACAGATAATGTTGGTGGCATGCATCTAAATGCTTCTCTAACCGCTTTATCACTCAGTACTAGTCCCGTGTTGTCACCATGTACAGCTTCCAACCCCAACACAGATAATGTTGGTGATCACGTGCATATAAATGTTCTTGTACCCGCTTTCTCACGTTCTCGTCGTGCACGTTCTCTCCAGGGAAAGAGTGAAACCATCACTCCACCATTTCCTTGAGCCACAAATCGGCGAGCCACGATCCAGAGCTTGAAATACCTATTGCAAAACAAGATTACTACGATCATGCCAGAGCTTCAAATACCTATTGCAAAACAAGATTACTACGATCATGAGGAGGGTTAAGTGCAGGAGATGCGATGAGGGGTTCGAGATAGAGCTTGATCTGGAGAGCAAATTGGGTGAATTATGGAAAATTGGAAACTCATTCAGAAGAAAAAGGGTAGAATGCATGATAGGGCACCCAAGGCTTGGGTGGAGCCAGTGTTGCCAAAACGTCACCATTGCGGACGAGAAAATAGCGTGGAACCAGTGCTCACGGACACTAAGAAAAAGGCCATTAATTGGTTGTTCTTGTTGCTGGCTCAAATGCTGGGTTGCTGCACCATTAAACAACTCAAATATTTCTGCAACCACACCAACAACCATCGAACTGGTGCCAAAGATCGCCTTGTTTATTTGTCCTATATGGGCCTCTGCAAACAGCTTCTTCCTGAATTCTTCCATTCTTGATCATACCTTATCTACGAGAAATTATCGAATGGTTCGCAACCATAATTAATCTCTACCTGACAAGTAGTCAAATTAAAAGAATTAATAACGTGTCAGGTGAGATTGATCAAGGTCGTGTGATGTCGGACCAACAAATAACTTCTCCTTGGGTACCTAGTGCTTGCTTTTGTTATCTAAGTAGTGACTTTGTTTATGAATCTAGGTGATTTGGGAAATTAGATGTTAGTTTTCTATTTTATGTTAGATTCTTCAAGTGTTATTATATTTATTTTTGCTTTGAGTAACAATGTGATATTATTGTCATTTCAAAACTTGGTCAATTCAAACTCCTTTCATGCATGTATTGTATGAAAACTCCTATTGTTAATGACTACGTTGTTTTTTAACATTTGTTTCTGTATATTCGTGTGGTAAATGGTTGAATTTTCTTAAGTCTGCTAGCTTATACCAGTAGCCGTCAGCTACGAATTTTTTTGAAGTGCTGGCTCATGAGCGTTACCAATCAAGGAACGGGCTCACTAAATACAAGCCTTGCAGACGAATTTAGTTTCAATGTTGATCGACAGCTTCATGTATGAGGCTACGAACCCGTGTAGAATCTAATGGCTTTCACAACACTGCAGAGAATTGGAATGCATATTAAACAGTGTTATCAGACTCGGACCGGTCATCGACTCGATCAGGATACTAGGTCATTGAGTCACGGATCGACCTAGTGAGTCACTAGTTGACTC
Source organism: Pueraria montana var. lobata (assembly GCA_026413185.1). Taxonomy (NCBI): domain Eukaryota; kingdom Viridiplantae; phylum Streptophyta; class Magnoliopsida; order Fabales; family Fabaceae; genus Pueraria; species Pueraria montana. The sequence continues at coordinate 19,430,023 of CM048656.1, forward strand.
GCATGACTCGGTATATATTAAAAAAATTCTAAATAATTTCATAACTTGTAGACTTGTACACTTTTTTTTTTTTTTGTGTGCAGAATAATTCATTCTTGTGTGGGAGTAAGTGAACTTCAAACGGAGTACACTTGTAGATACTAGAAAGTACTCTAGTGATTAATGACATTCACTATGTGCAATAGTGAATTAATTATAATTAAAGAGTGAAAACTTAATAATATTATGAGTTAATAACTAGAAATTTCCTATGCGCACGGAGGACATCAAATAATGGACTTAGAAAGAAATTTAGGACCCTTGCATGGATTTGGACAAAATGACCTAAGTAAGCATAAAAAGTGAGAGTGGGTAAGGATTTCAATAAAACAAAGTAAGACAGTTAAAATCATGATGTGGATCATGATTAGGTAACGTGCGATACGCACACATGTTTGAAAGTTTATAAATTGTGATTGTCCGAATCGTGGTGAGAACTGAAAGGAAGAAGGAACCTCCAACGCCAAGTCGTGTGAGATGGTTGAACGAATTTGTTCATGGACAAAGCTTGAATGGACAATTGTGGAAGAGGTTGTGTGGGGGCTTCACCTGTGGTGAGCAATATGCTCGTGAGGAATGGGGTCGGAATGTGTGACCACTGTGGTGGTGGAGAGTGGATCTTCGTATGGTATGTCGAGGACATACGTCGTGGAAGACCGTCGTTTGGTACCTTTGGCAGAGAAGCCACACCAACCTATAAGAGATTAACCCGATGAGAGGGAGTGGTTGAGGAGTCAGTCCTCAGAGATTGGATGACCTCACATAGTGGTACCTGAGGTGTGCTCACTGACTTGCTATTTCTTGGGGATCTGGCGTCGAGTTTGTGGTCGTGTTTCCATAGTGTCGACTTGGCAATCCCAACAAATGCGAGGCACAATCGTGTTGGTGAGAGTCCTGCCATTGTATCGTGGTGAAGGGTGTACTCCTAACAAGTCATCCGACATAAATTGTGTAAGTCCACCGAGTTCTAGGAGTTCCAGTGGCAGCGGGCCCGAGTTGTGTTGAGATGATATGATATAGAGAAATAGTATAATAGACTAGGAACTTCGAGTGAGACTCGTGAGAGCACCATTGTAAGGTGGTTCGTTGTTGTAGGTTGCTTGAGACCGAACGGTCATTTGTTTGTTAGTTTAGTGGAGGAGAGGGACTCACTCCATACACTTATTTTTCCAAATATTGATGACGCAGCAGAGGCCCTCCATGAGGGTATGAGTGGTGACGTTTAAGGGTCACTGGACCCATGATGGGGTACTCGATGAGGATCACTTCGTGGGCCACGTGCGTTTTGGGGTGGTACCACTCACGCGCCAGTTTATACAGCCGACATTCTACGACTTCTTTTTGTGGTTTACTCAGCCTACTCCATCATACTATCGTCATACTGCGCCAGTGGAGATCGTGGAGCTTTCTTCAGACACTTCTTAGTCGTCATCCTCATCTTCTTCTGATCTGCCATCAAAAGGCCAGTCTCTTCCTCACACAGATCCTGAGGAGGACCCGGAGGAGGATCCTGAGCCGATGGAGGAGGATCCCATAGACGAGGGCCATGAGATCTCTTCTCAGGGGTCTTGCTAGAGATTCCTCTGACATCTTTTATATGTGGGTACAGTCTGACATAGGGGTAGGGTTTGGAGATGACTGCTCTGAGTCATAGGTTTTTCCCTTCTTTTGTATTTTGATATGGGTAGGCCTAGATTAAGAAATTTTGTATGTTGTTTCAGTCATCTATTTTCTTATTTCGGTGTATTTACTACTTTAGACTTGGGTTGTACATGATATTGATCCTGTGCGTGAGACATTTCTAGCCCTTACTCTCAGAAACTTTTATATATATATATATATATATATATATATATATATATATATATATATATATATATAGGTGGCCACGGAGATACACCTTATTTATACCTGTTTTACGTTTTTATTTAAATGAATGTTTAACTCAGATAATGGTCATGCGCTGTTTATACAATGTGGTTTTATGCTAAATTATTTTACAGCTAGTTGAGTTTGAAAACGTTTTAAAATCTACTACTATTTTCGTTTGATCACTTGTCTCTTTCATGTTCCAACGATGCAAAATTGAATAGTTTAATCACATTTTATTAAAATAAAATAAAATAAATGAATTATAAGTAAACCTGAATTTAGGGTGTTACATTAGTGGTATCAGAGCAGTTCGTGCTACCAAGCCTGAAGTGTGGACTTAACCATGTTTGCTGTGTGTTTGAGCAACTAATAACTACAGTTGTATTGATTTGATTGAGTGATTGTTTGTATCTTGCATTGTCTGTAGAAACAGGGGTGTGAGATGAAATTGTTTGTGATGATTGCCTGAATGTGTACACCATAACGGTGGATAATACCTGTAGATGTGTGTATCTTGCATCGACTATGATGGTAGCGATGTGAGGTTTATAAGTGTTTGATGTGATGATATCTTGGAAACTAATGGGTTGATTTCAGGAAGTCATGTTGGGGTACCCAGTGCAACCCAACAAATTCTGGAACGCGTTACTGCCGTTCTGGAAAACATTGTGCAAGACCATGAGGCAGAACCGATTGAGTACGGTGGATTGACCGCTTTCACTAAGCATAATCCACCCAATTTCAACGGAGCCTTTGATCCTGAAGGAGCCGAACTCTGGATTTTTGAAGTGGAAAAGATCTTTGAAGCAATGGGCTGTTATGAGGAACACAAAGTGACCTTTGCTACCTACATGCTAAGTGGGGAGGCTGAGAACTGGTGGAGGTTTACTCGTCAGACTTTACCATCTGAGGAGGGCATCATAGCCTGGGATGCATTCAAGACGAAATTCCTTGATAACTACTTTTTGAAGGATTTGCGCAAGGAGAAAGCTAAGGAGTTTTTGGAGTTGAAGCAAAGGAACATGTCAGTGGGTGAATATGCTACGAAGTTTAATGAATTATTGAAGTATTGGCCTTACTATAGGCGTGGGGAAAACGAGGAAGACATCTGCACCCAGATTGAGAATGGGTTGAGGGCTGAAATCCGAATGGCTATGGGAGTTTTGCAAATCACTAATTTTCCCACTTTGGTCAGCAAATGCCGTATCTACAAGAACAATGCTAAGATGAAACAAGCTCAGTGGAAGATGGGTGGCCCGCATAAGCATCAGAAGAAGCATTTTGGAGGAGCCCAGAAGCCTTACTTCAAGCCCGACCAATCATCTGGGGGAAACAATGCACCAAAGAAGCCTTTTGCTGGGGGTTTTAACAACAACCCGATTAAGTGTTTCCGTTGTGGAGGACCTTATTTCGTGCAAGATTATTCTCAACCACCATCACAATCTCAAACCATAGTCTGTCACTACTGTGCCAAGACCAATCATATTGCTAAGAATTGTTAGTCTAAGTCTGCTGGGAATGTTGGGAATGTAGGGAATGCTGGAAGTGTTGTGAAGAGTAAGAATGGGAAGCCAAAGATGGCAGGAAAGGTGTTTTCCATGATTGGAACCGAGGTTGCGGGATCCGACGATCTAATCAAAGGTAAGTGCATCATAAAGGATAGATTCTTAGATGTACTTTACGATTCTGGTCCAACACATTCTTTCATATCATATGATTGTGTGAAGGGTTTAGGATTGTCTATGTCCTTCTTACCTTTCGAGGTCGAAGTTGCAACCCCTACCAATAAACATGTGATCACGTCTCATGCATGTTTGAATTGTCCTCTTGAAATCGAAGGCACGACCTTCTTTGTGAATTTGATTTGTTTACCCCTTTCTCATCTTGATGTAGTGCTCGGAATGGATTGGTTATCGACCAACCATGTTCTTCTTAACTGTAAAGATAAAACCTTAGTTTTTGACACCCAAACTCAAAACACTCTTAAGTCTTTCGAGATTGGAAGTTTCCAATGAAAGTGAAGTTAGAAAGGGGAGTAACATTCAAGTTTACGTGGCTCTGTTTTCAACAAAAACTGAGGAACTTTTGGATGTTGGTAATGTGCCTGTGGTGTGCAAATTTCCTGAGGTTTTCCTTGATGACATAACTGATTTACCACCTGAAAGGGAAGTAGAGTTCACCCTATAGATTTAGTGCCTGGATCTAGTCCCGTTTTGATAGCACCCTATAGGATGTCACCTGTAGAACTAGCTAAAGTGAAAACCCAAGTAGAGGACTTGTTAGAGAAGCAGTTTATGAGGCCTAGCGCATCACCATGGGGAGCGCCACTGCTTTTGGTGAAAAAGAAGGATGGTAGTATGATGATGTGTGTGGACAACCTTCAACTCAACAAAGTGACAATTAAGAACATGTATCTGTTGCCAAGGATTGACGATCCCATGGATCAACTGAGAGGAGCATCTGTATTCTCAAAGATCGATCTAAGATCGGGATATCATCATATTCGAGTCAAGAAGGAGGATGTTCCGAAGACAGTGTTTCGAACACGCTATAGGCACTTCAAGTACTTAGTTATGTCGTTTGGTGTGACTAATGCCCCTGCAATCTTCATGGACTATATGAATCGAATCTTCCATCAATACTTGGACAAGTTTGTTGTGGTGTTCATCGACGACATTTTGGTATACTCGAAAAGTTGGGAGGAACACACGGACCACTTGCAAATCGTACTACACATTTTGAAGGAGCGACGACTTTACGCTAAACTCTCGAAGTGTGAGTTTTGACTTGAGCAAGTTCAGTTTTTAGGGCACATGGTGACAAAGGATGGAATTGACGTGGATCCAGCAAAGGTAGAGGCTGTAATACACTGGGAGCAACCGAAGACGGTTACAGAAATCTGAAGCTTCTTAGGATTAGCGGGATACACCTGGAAGTTTATTGAAGGATTTTCTCGTATAACATTGTCGTTGACCAAGTTAACTAGAAAAGGAGTAGACTTCGTGTGGAATGAGAACTGCGAAAATAGTTTTCAAGAATTAAAAAGGAAGTTGACTTCTGCACCTGTGTTGACTCTACCCGATTTAGAAAAGAAATTTGTGGTGTACTGCGACACATCTAGACAAGGACTTGGATGTGTGTTGATGCAAGAGGGGAAAGTCATTGCTTACGCTTCAAGACAGTTGAGGACGCATGAAGCGAACTATCCAACCCATGATCTAGAGCTAGTCACGGTGGTTTTTGCTTTGAAGATTTGGAGACACCACTTGTATGGAGCAAGATTTAAAGTATTTAGTGATCATAAAAGCTTGAAGTATCTGTTCGATCAAAAAGAGCTGAACATGAGGCAAAGGAGCTGGATGGAGTTCTTAAAGGATTATGAATTTGAGTTGTCATATCACCCTGGGAAGGCTAATGTGGTGGCTGACGCGTTAAGCCGGAAGTTATTGCATAAGTCTACCATGATGACGAAGGAACTAAGGTTGATCGAGGAGTTCAGGGATATGAACCTGGCGATGGAAATGAGACCTAAGAGCTTGTATCTGGGAACCTTGAAAATCACCAACGAATTCTTGGAACAGGTTCGAAGAGCTCAACAAGAGGATCAATTGTTGCAAGATAAGATGAGGCTGAGAGAAGAAGGAAAAAATCTGGAGTTCAACAATGATTCAAATGGACTCATTTAATTTAAGGAAAGGATGTGTATACCACAAGGAAGTGAGTTAAAAGAAATGATTCTGGAGGAAGCTCACAAACCAGTTTGAGTTTCCACCCCGGTTCAACAAAGATGTATCATGATTTGAAGAAGAATTTTTGGTGGTATGGCATGAAGAAAGATGTGGCAAGTTATGTGGCGAGGTGTTTGACATGTCAGAAGGCAAAGGTGGAACACCAGAGACCTTCTGTGGAACTACAACCTCTAAACATTCCTGAATGGAAGTGGGACGGTATCTCCATGGATTTTGTTTCTGGTTTACCACGAACTACACTTGGGCATGATGCGATATGGGTAATTGTGGACAGATTGACGAAATCTGCTCACTTCATTCCTATCAACATGAAGTACAAGTTGGAAAAGCTTGCACAACTGTATATCAATGAGATTGTCAGAATGCATGGAGTGCCAACTAGCATTGTCTCGGATAGAGATCCGCATTTTACATCTAGGTTTTGGGGAAGTTTGCAAGAGGCTTTAGGAACTAAGTTGAGACTTAGCTCAGCCTATCATCCACAAATCGGTGGACAAACTAAGAGAACCATTCAGTCTTTAGAGGATCTTTTGAGGGCTTGTGTGATAGATCAGAAGGGTAGTTGGAATGAGTGCTTACCTGTAGTAGAGTTTACCTATAACAATAGTTATCATGCTAGCATAGGTATGGCACCTTTCGAAGCCTTGTATGGATGAAAGTGTAGGACACCCTTGAATTGGTATGAGGCCGGAGAGACTCTCTTGATAGGACCTGAGATGTTGCAGAAAATCATTGAACAAGTGAAAGTTATTAAGGAAAAGATCAAGATAGCTCAGGATAGGCAAAAGTGTTACCACGACAAACGAAGGAAACCTCTTGAATTTCAAGAAGGGGATCACGTGTTCTTGAAAGTCACTCCCATGACCGGTGTTGGAAGAGCTTTGAAATCTCGGAAACTTACCCCAAAATTTATTGGTCCCTACCAAATCCTCAAAAAGATTGGTCTCGTTGCTTATCATGTGGCCTTACCTCCAAACTTGTCAAACTTGCACCCTGTCTTTCATGTTTCACAACTTCAATAGTATACCCCTGACCCCTCACATGTGATTTCCATGGATCAAGTGCAAGTGAGAGATAATCTTACTTATGATGTAGTTCCCTTAAGGATTAGTGATTGAAGGATTAAGCAGTTGAGGGGTAAAAATATACCGTTAGAGAAGGTGATATGGAGTGCTACCGATGAAAGTCATGCTACATGGGAGCTTGAGTACAAAATAAAGGAGTTACATCCGCATCTTTTCCAAGGTCAATGAATTTCGGGGACGAAATTCCTAAAAAGATGGGAGAGTTGTAACACCCTAAAAATCTACACTCAGTATGTCTGTCATGTGTGAAGAGGTATGATTTCGATTAAGTATCTGTGGAATTATTTTCATTAAATGAAAATAATTAAAATTTGTGTGAATTAGAGTCAAGTACATAATTTATAGCTTTAATTAATTATTTCTCTGTTAAATTAATTCTCAATGTTTGAATAATGTTTGAATAATTAAAGAAATACAATTACTGATGAAAATAAATTTAGTGAAGATTTAATTAATTAATTAAATATGCTTTAGAAAAAAGATTAAATAGAATGATAGTGAATTAAAAATCCTTTTTCTCGTTGATTAAGACCCAGATACCAAATCCCGCAGAGACCCAAAATCCTAAACTGGAAAATACCCTAACCCTAGACCTAGTGGACCCGTGTGGGCCCAACACAAAAGCAAAACCCTAGCTAAGGACATGGGAGAAATTTTTTAAAACTTTCACTTTCCCCTCTCTTCCTTTTTAGTGTGCAAGAGAGCTTTTCTCTCATTTTATTTTTTTCTTCCACAAGTTCATGTTATTTTCTCCTCCATCTCTCTAAGATTCAAGTACTCAAATCAAAGTTTCCACCAATTAAATTCGGATATATTGTTGGGGAGAGCAATGGCTACCCAACAACACCATTTTTGCTTCTTTTGAGTGAGGAACCAAAGAGGTATGGAGGGGTTTCTATCTTCCCTAAGCTATTTCTTGTTTCTCTTGATATTTTTGGGTTATTCATGTGATTTTGAGTCTCTTGACACCATGGGTTTCTCAAGAGCATGCGAAACATGTTGAAATGTATTGTTTGTCACTTGTGCACTGCAGCTGTTTTCATTTTTTTGGAAAATACTTTTGCGCATTATTTTGCAATGTAAAGATGTTTTCCTATATTTTGGCACCTCTGGACATCATGGTATTTTTTTTAGAATTTTATGAACACTTTAACTATTTATTTTGGAATTATTTTCATTTATTGCTGATTCCGTGAAAGTGAAAATTTTGAATTTTATAAAAATTTTGGGATACGTTATTGGAAAACTGGCCTCATTAATTAGATTTATATGTCATAATGGTCATCCCTGAATATTTTTAAAGTCATAAAAAACCGGGAAGCATTTTTAGGAAATTAATGTTGTGAAAACTGAAAAACTGAACAGCAGAATATTTAAATGTAGAAAATATATTTTTATGATAATTTTGCCTTTAGAAATTTTTTTAATAATATTTGGATTATGTTTAATTTCTATGAATTTTATCAGAATTTTATGAATACTTTTTGTAATTATTTGAATTTTCATATATAAAACTCTATTTTGGGGCAATAATGTTTGAGAAATGCAAAAAGGGAATTTTTGATAGGTATTTGTGACTAAGAAAATTCCATGTGTATTCCCACATGTTGGGGACATTTCCTATAAATCTTAAAGGAAAAAAAAGTTGATTTTATTTTTACCAAAAATATAGAAGTGCACTTTACAGAGCTTGTCCAGAAACCATAATTAATTCAAAAATAATATTTATGGGTTGAATTTTTGGGAGAAAAATTTACATAATGAAATATATGTGACGTATTATATCTCTGTAAAATATCACGAAATTATAAGTTAACTTGCTAAGTTAAATAATTTTTGGTATGTGTGCACAGCTATAGGTATATGCCTAAAATTTAATTGTGTGATTGTGTAATTGTGCCTAATGTCATTCGTTGGATTTGCTAATGGACATTTCACCTCAAAAGAGAAATTTCTATTGAAAATGTGTGAGTAATGTTGTTTAATGATTATTATGTTATAAACTGTAAATTGGAGACCTGGAGGAGCGTGATCCACGGGCAAAGAGAGTTGAAATTTTCTTGTGCATGTGACTTGTTTGCAATGTTTTGTGGTTTTGGGGACAAGAATAATCCATTCTTGTGTGGGAGCAAGTGAACTCCAAACGGAGTACACTTGTAGATACTAGAAAGTACTCTAGTGATTAATGACATTCACTATGTGCAATAGTGAATTAATTATAATTAAAGAGTGAGAACTTAATAATATTATGAGTTAATAACTAGGAATTTCCTATGCTCACGGAGGACATCGAATAATGGACTTAGAAATAAATCTAGGACCCTTGCTTGGATTTGGACAAAATGACCTAAGTAAGCATAAAAAGTGAGAGTGGGTGAGAATTTCAATAAAACAAAGTAAGACAGTTAAGATCATGATGTGGGTCATGATTCGGTAACGTGCAATACGCACACATGTTTGAAAGTTTATAAATTGTGATTGTCTGAATCATGGTGAGAACCGAAAGGAAGAAGGAACCTCCAACGCCAAGTCGTGTGACACGGTTGAACGAATTTGTTCATTGACAAAGCTTTAATGGACAATTGTGGAAGAGGTTGTGTGAGGGCTTCACCTGTGGTGAGCAATATGCTCGTGAGGAATGAGGTCAAAATGTGTGACCACTGTGGTGGTGGAGAGTGGATCTCCATATGGTATGTCGAGGACATACGTCGTGGAAGACTGTCGTTCGGTACCTATGGCATAGAAGCCACACCAACCTATAAGAGATTAACTCGATGAGAGGGAGTGGTTGAGGAGTCAGTCCTTAGAGATTGGATTACCTCACAGAGTGGTACCTGAGGTGTGCTCGCTGACTTGCTGTTTCTTGGGGATCTGGCGCCGAGTTTGTGGTCGTGTTTCCATAGTGCCGACTTGGCAATCCCAACAAATACGAGGCACAACCATGTTGGTGAGAGCCCTGCCATTGTATCATGGTGAAGGGTGTACTCCTAGCAAGTCATCCGACTTAAATTGTGTAAGTCCACCGAGTTTTGGGAGTTCCAGTGGCAGCGGGCCCGAGTTGTGTTGAGATGGTATGATATAGAGAAATAGTATAATATACCAGGAACTTTGAGTGAGACTCGTGAGAGCACCATTGTAAGGTGGTTGATTGTTGTAGGTTGCTTGAGACTGAACAGTCATTTGTTTGTTAGTTTAGTGGAGGAGAGAGACTCACTCCAGACATTTATTTTTCCAGATATCGATGGCGTAGCAAAGGCCCTCCATGAGGGTATGAGTGGTGACGTTTGAGGGTCACTGGACCCACGATGGGGTACTCGATGAGGATCACTTCGTGGGCCAAGTGCGTTTTGGGGTGGTGCCACTCATGCGCCAGTTTGTACAACCGACATTCTACGACTTCTTTTTGTGGTTTACTCAGCCTACTCCATCGTACTATCGTCATACTGCGCCGGTGGAGATCGTGGAGCTTTCTTCAGACACTTCTGAGTCGTCATCCTCATCTTATTCTGATCTGCCATCAGAAGGCCAGTCTCTTCCTCACACAGATCCTGAGGAGGACCCGGAGGAGGATCCTGAGCCGATGGAGTAGGATCCCGAGGAGGATCCCATAGACGAGGGCCATGAGATCTCTTCTTAGGGGTCTTGCTAGAGATTCCTCTGACATCTTTTCTATGTGGGTACAGTCTGACATAGGGGTAGGGTTTAGAGATGACTACTCTGAGTCATAGGTTTTTCCCTTCTTTTGTATTTTGATATGAGTAGGCCTAGATTAAGAAATTTTTTATGTTGTTTCAGTCATCTATTTCTTATTTCGGTGTATTTACTACTTTAGACTTGGGTTGTACATGATATTGATCCTGTGCGTGAGACATTTCTAGCCCTTACTCTCAGAAACTTTTATATATATATATTGGTGGCCACAGAAATACACATTATTTATATCTGTTTTACATTTTTATTTAAATGAATGTTTAACTCTGAGATAATGGTCATGCGACGTTTATAGAATGTGGTTTTATGCTAATTTATTTTACAGCTAGTTGAGTTTGAAAACGTTTTAAAACCTACTACTATTTTCGTTTAATCACTCGTCTCTTTGATGTTCCAACAATGTGAAATTGAATAGTTTAATCACGTTTTATTAAAATAAAATAAATGAATTATAAGTAAACCCGAATTTAGGGTGTTACATCTTATCTTTCAACATTTGTCTTAGATTAATTTGTTATTATACGTCATTCCACACCCGATTGCCAAACTCTCTTCTAGCAACCCCTTTGGTCACTATGCGTTGCTGCCGGAGGCTACTTTTGGTGGTGGTGTTTGATTTCCCCCCTTCTTCCCTCTCCACCTCCACCCCCTCCTCCCTTTTCTACCACCGAAAATATGAACGCCAAATGCAAAAATCATAAGGCAAACGATATCCAACTCCCCATCTTTTCTCACATGACACAGACGGTGATTAACGTGAACACATTGTCGTCGCCAAGGATGGACCCAAATTTTAATGTGGGGGGGGGGGGGGGGGGATTTCATGTAACATATATATATATATATATATATATATATATATATATATATATATATATATTGGTGGCCATAGATATACACCTTATTTATATCTGTTTTACGTTTTTATTTAAATGAATGTTTAACTCTGAGATAATGGTCATGCGACGTTTATAGAATGTGGTTTTACGCTAAATTATTTTACAGCTAGTTGAGTATTAAAATGTTTTAAAACCTTCAACTATTTTCGTTTAATCACTCGTCTCTTTCATGTTCCAACGATGTGAAATTGAATAGTTTAATCACGTTTTATTAAAATAAAATAAATGAATTATAAGTAAACCCGAATTTAGAGTGTTACATCTTATCTTTTAACATTTGTCTTAGATTAATGTGGGGGGGGGGGGGGATTTCATGTAACATATATATATATATATATATATATATATATATATATATATATATATATATATATATATATATATATAACTTCTTATGAAACATTCAAAATGTTAATTATATTAGCAATTTCTCAAAACATTAATTGAAAATATATTTAATAAAAGACAAACTAAATATCCTTTTTAAAGATTCCAAATGTTGATCATACGTTTTGCATGTCAAACAACTTTCATTAATTTATAATAAACATTAGTATTTTTTTGATGAGTAATAAACATTAGTATTTACGCACCTTAATCATAATTTTTTAGGAAAAATGTCTTGTTAATTATCTTCTAAAAAGAATGGATTTGGTTACACGGTTACTCACTAGTATAGCCAATAACCATTTAAAAAAAATATGCTTTCATATCGTGTCATGACAATAGTCACACACTGAAAGAAAATCTTAGCAAGTCTTTAGTGGTATCCATATCTAGTTTGCTTCCCCAAGATTTACATAGCAACATGTTTGGATCATGCACTTGGGGTTAGAAACTTGTTAGAACCCCCACAACACTGCCTAAAAGGCAAAGACAAGATAATAAAAACAAAAGAAATATAAGAAATTAAGAAAGAATAGTTATCAATGTATTTCAAACCTCAAACTGTCAATCTCTTTTACAGTGTTCATAATTTAGCTTATAACATTTGCAAAGGTTAATAAATTATATTTAATTTTCAAATCATTTATAACAAATCAATATAAAAGTAAGGCTAATAAGGTTTTGTAGATGTAATAATTTATAGCCTTTAAAATAGCAATAATGGATGATAAAAGAAAAATACTATTAAAAAAATGAAATGTTTTATCTAAAAAGAAAAAGAATATAATTATCTCCGTAATAGAGTCTATAAAAGAGAATAAAATGTTTTATAAAAAATTAAAAACATAAATGATACTTAAATATTATTATCTAATTCTAAAATAGAAATAATTATCCTAATATATATTTTTATATATATGGGATTTGCTAGTGCACTCACACACTTTTTTCAGTATGAGTGCATTAGCAGCCTACACCATAAATTTTGGACTAAAAACCCAACCTTCTTTTTTGTTTTGATTCATTCATCTCAGGGTATAATAGTAATATAATATTTTTTTAAAAATAAAAAACTCATTTTCTCTCTCCTCTACCACTCATCTTCTCTCTCCTCCCCACTCATTTCTCTCTGGTCTCCCAACGCTCCTGTGATGTCGTGGTCTGGTGAATGAGTTGTGAAGAATTAATGTCAATTGCATAGACCTGCAATTAAGGAGCAAATGTAAAACGTAGATGGGTTGAACATTGTTGTTATTAGGTGTCAAACAATTAAAGGTTTTAGCCTCTCATTTCATGTTAAAGATCAGTTCCTATGATACTATCATTTGGCTGAAACCTAAAACACTAGCATCGACAAGTAACCGAGATGCACCACCGGTGAACAAAAATAAATAAATTAATTTCCATAAAAAACATAAACGCCGACTTGCATGACAACGGTGGCGTTGTCACTTATGGACACATGGAAAAGTAAGGAATCTGGAAAAAGGTGAGAAATCAATGGGGTGTGTGAAATCGAAGGTTGCAGCGGAAAGTAAGAAATTTAGAAACGTGGGGAGGAGGGGAATATGAGAGGAAAAAAAGCTTTTTTAATTTTCAAAAAATAATAAGTATTAAATTACAATTATACCTTGAGATGAAAGAATCAAAAGTTCAAAACAAAAAAAGATTAGGTTTTTAGTCCAAAATTTATGGTGTAGGTTGCTAATGCACTCGTACTGGAAAAAAGTGTGAGTGCATTAGCAAATCCATATATATATATTTTGGAAAACAAAAATTCAAGGGGGCTTTATATAGACTCCGTCAACTTTGACCTCATCATTGTCGGTACCAACCTATCAAAGTCCGGCATCGTCGCATTTGCTGTTAATAAAATCATCCTCCACCTCGACCCCAATTCCTTCTATGACAGCCAATTCGTTTCTCTTTCCCTCCACCACCTCACTTCCTCCCTCAATTCCCCGCATCCTGTTAAAAATTAGGGACTACCAATTTTATTTTATTTTATATATAATAGAGAGATCAAATTAAACTTTTTTATAATAGAGGGATCAAGTTGAATCTTTATATTTGCAATAGTAACAAGTTAATTTCAATTGGATAGAATGGGCAACATTGGAACAATTTTGAAAAATGAAGGACCAAATTAAACTTCGTAATAATAGAGAGACTAATTTGACAAAATAAATAAATAAAGGAGAAAATTAGTAATTAAGTATACTTTTATTTATTTTATCATCTTCTACTTTTTCCACTCTATAATTCTTTGCTCCATATGTCTTCCACATCATCTAAACATAAGTCAAAAGTTCCATCCTCATGCTTACGTTGGCTAAGAAAAAAAAAATTAAAGCAATTGTCTAAACATAGAAGATGGACAAAACATTCTTTTAATATTTTTAACATTTTTTATTATTAAGTTACATGTCTTGTTAATAACTTGGACTTGAATTTTATTTGACGAGACTCATTCATAATTATGCCATTAATATAAAAAATATTAAAATAAATATTTTATTTAAATAAATATGTTATTTATTAAATAAGTGAATGAACTTTCTAGTTGTGAAAGTTACATATATAAATAATGACACGTTAATGTGTGACTCCTTTGTCATGTCGAGTCTTCTACTATCACCGACAATAGTATTTAACAATTTTTTTTCACATTTATTTAATTTATATTCACCATATATCCAGTTTTCCATCACATTTTCACTTCTTTATTTACCTATTATTTTTCTCTTCTTAGGCTATATATACATTCTAATAAAAATGTGAAAACATAATTTTCACAACTAACATGATTTTAAAGCTTGATCAAAATGTAAACATTGGATGTTCGTGATCAAACTACTTTAACTAGTCATTGTGGTATATTTATGAAAATACTATAATATGTACATGTACATGTTGAGGTTATATGATATTTTGGGGATCTGCAGTTTCATTTTGTACCGAATTAAAAACATAATTTGATAGAATAACAAATGTTTACCATATAGATGTGCTCAAGAAATTGTTAAACAATTTATGGCCATTGATTTTACTTTGTACTGTGTCAATATTCATTTAACTACTAAACAAACACAATAAAATTATTAGACGTCTTCTGAAGTCACTATATGTAAACATAATCTTTTCATACTATATATATTTTTACAAGACTTTAATAATTTGCTAGAGAATGTACATCATAAGATAAGATGCATAAAAATATTTTGCTATTGTGTACATAAAAATGTAAAAAAACAATTACTCGATAAACTTCAACACAAATACATGAGATTTATTTCAAAGAAACACAAATCTATAGATGAAGGGAAAGATCCAAATCAACTTCTTTCTGTTCTTTTATATGATTTGTGCTCTTTGAAGTAGAACCATTATTTCCTTCATTCTTGACGACAATTGCATCTACAGCTTCAAGCTTTGAAACTTTGGTAGAAAAAAATGCTTCCTTCCTTTGCAACATCTCTACTTCATGATTGACAATTGGACCAAAGTTGATGTTGGGCCTTTTTGGTCGATTCACCATTGAAATTTTTTCTTGGACTTCATATCTGTTATGTTTTTTTACGTTCTCAAAAATTTGGTCCATATTATAATTATAACTATTGTTTGAGCCAACAAAATGTCTTTGGGTATTAACAACACCAGGCTCAATTGAGCTAGGAAATTTGTTGGTGTTAAAATTAGATAAACCAAAATCAGCCATGTGATAACCTGGTAAAGAAGGATTTTTAACAAAGACTGGATATGGGAGGTTATCATTATGTTTGATTTTTTGAAAATTGCTTGTAAAAGGTTTGGAAAAACTGTCAATAAAAAATTGTGGATTTCTAGCATCAAAATGATGGTTTATAGCAGAACTTGCACTCGGTGCATGACCTATATGGTTATTAAAGGAACTCATATAAATTGGATGGACCACAGATTGAGAAAAAGGAATGGTCCCTTTAGTTTGAATTAACGCTACCAAAGATGCATTGTTGGTTCTTGTAGAAGAATAAATTGGAGGCATGAACAATGAATTGTGGTCTTCTTGGCTATTGTCACCATAATGATTTCCTGCATTTAGCATGTTTAGTTATTTGAATTAGAATAATTATAATTAAACTAAAAATGATTATTGCTTTACCTTTCATTACGTAAGGATTGTTTGTTGTACCTCCAGACAAAGTTTTCATTAAGGCATTCCCATGTTCAGGGTTGAACTTGGTGATATCCGTTGAATTGTGAAAATGCATCATTTGATTGATGTGCCGCTTAATCTCAACTTCATGTACCCTTTCATGACCTTCAAGATCTTGAAAATTTTCAAATACTTTTTCACAATATGAGCAATTATAGCCTTTCTCTTTCCTCTTGCCATTTTCTTTATCAGAAGTTGAAGAAAGATTCATCATGGTAGTGAAAATCAATTCATTCAACAAAGATCTAGATGGGTTAAAATGGATTATCTTCAAGTAAGGAAGTATGCACATGCCTCAACCTCATATTTATATTTGTTTCAAGGAAAGATGTAGATCTAGTGTGAATACTATCGAGTGAACCGACAGCCTTTAATAAAAGTCACTAAAGATAAGAAATTTAAAAAGAAAGACGTCATCATATTCAAGAGAGTCATTAAAGAAGCATGGCTTTTAGTCATTTATATAGTATAACCATTAATGCTTATATATTTAAGGTTTTTTTTTTTTTTTTTGCATTGAGGAGGGCAAGAACCCAAACAAATACTGAGATATAGTTAACTTTATAATATCTTTAAATAGAAAAGTTACACTAGCCTCAAGGGGTCGCCTATCTAAAATATGCAATCAAAACTCCTACCTATAAGCTAAATTTGCTAAATAATTGGCAACACCATTTGTTTCATTAAACATATTTAAATATTAATTATGTCATATTTTTGTACATTTAAAGGTTAATTCAAGTTATAAGTCAAAATAAATTTAATAATTGGTAGTTCTCTCAAGCGTTATGAATTCAAGCTTATGAAAAACATTTGTAATGGATAAGGTTTAAGTTCAATACCTTTAATGAAGATTAGACTTACACCTAAAGGCCTAGAGATCTTAAAACAAAATAAATCTCTTAACATTTTACTCTTAAGAGAATAAGAACTTCTGTCAATATATCATTTCTTAATGAATTGTGACTTTTCTAACATTAAATATTTCACATTATGTCATTTTTTTAATACTATCGAGGTATATGCTTAGATAAACCTTTCAATAAGCACTTATAAGAGAACAAAATAAAAGACAAGATGAATCAAACATCTCCCATAAGATAAAATTAACTTATGCACCTCAACTTTAAGAGAAATTAGATGGGAGTTTTATAAAAGTTGAAGTTTGAGTTGATTTTAGTTTATCAGAGAAGTTTGATTCATTTTACCTTCTTATATTCTTATCTTATAAGTGTTGGTTTTTTTTTTTTTTTTGTATTTGTAAAAAAAGGAGATATGTTATGTAAATGAGATTCATCGATATTGTATCCATATTCATTACAAGTTTTCTGGAAAAACTTGTAAATCCTCCCTTCACATGACCCATCTCTCGTCTAGACTGGTCAGGTGAGGGTATTCTTCTCATATCAAAAATTCTTATTTATAGTCAGTGAAAAAAAAAAGAATTCTTATTTATAGACCTAACATCCTAATCTGAAAAGAAGAAACAAATCCTTAATTTATAGATAATATCTTTAATCTAAACAACACAGGATAAAATAATATCCTAGAGATTTGAAATTAGAAATTTAAAATCCTAGAGATATGTTATGTAAAGGAGCTTCATTGATATATTGTATTCATCTTCATTACATCCAATCTCTCATCTAGAGTTGTCTGGCATAGTGATTCTTCTCACATCAAGAATTTCTATTTATATATATCTAACATTTTAATCTTAAAAGAAGAAACAAATCGAGTTTGGATTCTCTGTTGCTCTGCATCAACATCCCAGCCCTTTATAATTAACTATAAAAACATTAAATGTAAATATCCAATGGTCAAGATCACTACTACAGAGGATCTAAGGGCAAACAAATCCCTAATTTATAGATAATATATTTAAATCTAAACAACATCTTAGAGATAAGATAATATCCTTTTAAATCTAAACAACATCCTAGATATTTGAAATTAGAAATTTGAATTATTTTCTAACGATAAATACTTATTCAGAAGTTTATTTGAACAAAACATTACTTACATTTATTCAACCCCAATTTATCCATATGTTAATGAAAAAACTTTCCATATTCAAAATCAGTCACAAACTTTATTAACGATGGATTAGCGAGGGATTAATAGTTCTTTTGCTAATTAATGAATTTTTTGTAGTGATCATTATATCTATTATATTTTTTTTATGAGATATCTGTTATATTATGGAAAAAAAAAAACATATCATTTAAAGTTATCATTTAGTTACCTACAATTTTAAATATGAAATATTAAAATTAAATGGAAGAGGGATATGTGATAGCATAGATGAAGAACTTAAACAATGAACAAAAATGAAACGATCACTGGGTAGTAATGTAATATCCAAGTCTTAAACTCTATGCGTAAGACTCGACAACTTATACAGTGATATGTTTCGGTAGTTAGACATTTGGCAGTCTACGTGTGAGGTGTGACCTTATGTAACCCTGATATTCTTGCTCAGTTATTTAAATATCTGCGTGTTAATATATATATTATTCTCTAATTTAAAAGCATAAAATGGAACTTTTTTTTTATCTTATCATAAAATCTCTCATTTCACTGCATTTTCATTTTATTTTATATGCATTAAT
Organism: Pueraria montana var. lobata; assembly: GCA_026413185.1. Classification (NCBI taxonomy): domain Eukaryota; kingdom Viridiplantae; phylum Streptophyta; class Magnoliopsida; order Fabales; family Fabaceae; genus Pueraria; species Pueraria montana. Next base: position 19,448,572 of record CM048656.1, read on the forward strand.
TTAAATTTCATTTGAATAGGCATACAAGTTATTATAATGCATCTAGTGAAAGATTAAGATTAAGAAGTTCTAGAACAATATATCCCTTTGTGTATAAGTTAGAATAGTTATTTTGAACAAGAACATTTTTAGTCGTAGTTCTTGAGTGAGGGCGATTTTAGTTTTTTCTTTTTTTCCAATGAAATTAAGAATTTTTATTAACCTCTTATCTTTTTCAATCTATCATTTTGAATATCTTTAATTTTAAATTGAATTTCAATATTTTTAAAAGAAATTATCAATAATTAATAATAACATTATATTATAATATAATCTATTTATTCATAAATATAAAATGTAATTTATATGTTAAAAATATTTATTTATTATAAATTTTAATTATAATTTAATTTATATATTTAAAAGTATTTATTTATTATAAATTTTATTTATATAAAATAAACATTTATTTTGTGTACCAATATGATATGGCATGGTTGGTAGATAATTTTGTCCCTTAAGCATGGAATCTTGTTCTCATCACTTTTTAAATGTAAAACCTTATATAAGAATGAAGTTCTTAATATTAAAAAATTAAACGAAAAATATGAAGATGTGAGACTTATTTTAAGTTCTTAGAGATTTTATCATTGGAGTGAAAAATTATTAGAATTATTATTATTAATTAATTAAAGCAAAAAATAAAAAACTAACACTTGAATCTAACCTAAAAAAGAAAACTAACATTTAAATTCCAAAATCACATAGTTGAATCGACCTAGATTCAGAAACAAATTCACTAGTGAGATAACCAAAGCAAACCATAAATATTATTTAAGGAGAGATTATTATATGGTCCAACATTACATATAGTATTCCATAAAAAAAAATATATATCACATAGTAACAATTAACCTACTACATGTGATACATTATTATTATTATTTTCATAAATTGAAAAAGTATAACTCAGTGTCACGTAGAGATTAATCGAAATCAAACAACTCAGGAAGAAACTGTTTGCAGAGGCCAACATAGGTAATATAAAGAAGGCGTTCATGATTGGCACGATGATCAACAAGGTTATTGGTGGTGTGCTTGCAGAAATATCTGAGTTGGTAAAACGAGCAGCAAGCCAGCGTTTGAGTGAGCAACAAGAACAACCAATTAATGGCTTTTTTCTCAGCACCCTCCTCATGAATGAGGGGCACCGCACTATTTTCTTCCCCGCAACGTTCACATCTTGGCAACACTGGCAGCATCCAATCCTCTGGGGCCCTATCATGCTTCATGCCTTTTATCTTCTGAATGAGTTTCAACAATTCCCTCATTTTTTTCTCCACATCAACCTCCATCTCGAACTTTTCATAGCACTTCATGCAGTGAACAACGGTCCCCGTGATGGTGGTAATGTTGTTTTGCAAGAGATATTTGCGGCTGTGTATGGTGGCTCGCCGATTCGTAGCCCAAGGAAAAGGTGGAGGGATGGTTGCAGTCTTACATATTCGGGTCGGGTTTTGATACAGGTAACGACGAGCTGGAGAAGTATCATTGTTGTGGTTGGACGTTGTATGTGGTTCCAACAAGGGTTCATTGAGAGCCGACTTTTTCCCGCCCGACTTTTTCCTGCAATTTATTACAATCTGAAGAATTGCGACGATTGAGTTCCGCATTCCTTGACTGAGGCTCTCAAAAAAATGAGGATATAGGAAAGGAAAATAAGTAGTCGGTGATTGATGTGACTTGGAGAAAATATATATAAAGAGATTGGATAGGGTTTTGTTATCTCTTTTTGAATTTGAAGAAGCTAAACTAATTAAGATAGTTGTGACTTTGCTTCCTCTTTTCGCGCGTGACTGTTATATAGTATACTAGGCACATTCAAACGTTCACTGTCGAAATATTTGCCGTGTACAAATGATATTGACTATTTCTTAAATATGATATTTTGTTGGGAATAACTAATTGCACAAGAGATAAACTTTCTCTCCTGTATCCAAGACTCAATGGCAATAGGGTTAAATAAGTCTTTAGCGTACGTAGAATTATATATTTCAGGTTCTATTTCTTATAGAATTTTTTATTCATTAATGATGACAATGGGTAGGAGTAAAAAATTTTACTATAATACTTGTTTTTATACCCTCGCTTGAAAGGAAAAAAAATCGTACCCAACCTCATATCTACATAGATAACAATATTAATCCTCATCTCCATAAACATAAGGTACCTATATACCTATACTTGCACCCGCTACCCGCAATTTTCTTAAGTACAAAGTCATGACAAAAATTTAAGGTTTTAGATGAAATTTATATTCAATATTTAATTTAATTTTTATTTCTTCTAATATCTAGCTTGTAATATATAGTGCACTACTTGTGCCAAACATCTTCTTTTTAATAAAGATTTTGCTTTTCCAAAAAAAAAATTACATTTAATTTAATTTATCAAATTTCATTTTTATTTTATTTTTATTAAATATGATATTATTGATCAAATTTATATGATTAAGTATTTCTAACATTTCACTATCAATATATAAAATAGACAAATTCATAAATCTATTTTTTAACATAGTTAATATCAAATAACTATTTAATAATTTTAATTTTAAAAAACAGTACATTTAACAATAATAATAATAATTATAAGTAATATCAATAATATTTTAAAAAGAAATTAATGTATCTGAAGAAGAATGTAATCTTTTTAATTATATAATTTAATATTTTTAGTAAAGTATATTTTTTACAAAAAACAAATTAATTCATATCCAAGAAACTCTTATATAGACACAAATCCAACACATCATTCTTAGGCACAACCAATAAAATTATTACAACTAATAAAATAAAATAAATAAATAAATCAGATTGTCAAGTAAAAAAAAGTTTGCTATTTTTTCTGTTTTTTCCTAATCTTCTTCCTGATTTTTTGCTAAACGACATTAAAAATTGAAATATATACAAAATTGTAATTTGAATTTGGAAAATGTAATTCAAATTTCAAAATAATATATTTTAGTTGTGTAAGACTGTAGAGTAATTTATTTTATTTTAAAAACTAACTTTATTAATGCAAATAAAACACGCTGGTTTTAAGCAATCTAAGGCTTTGTTGGGTTTATAATTTAAAATTTTAAAATTCAATTTTATATAGGATTGGTGAATATTATTGTAATATTAAAATTCAGCGTATTAAAAAAAGAAAGACATATTCAGTTTGATACAGTATATCGAAAGTTTATAATTAAAATCAAATTATAAATATAATTAAAGTTAATTAATAATTTTTAAAAAGAAAAAATATAAATAAAAAGTTAAAACTAAAATGTTGAATGACTTAATAAGTAAGAAAATCTGTAAAAAAAAAAAAAAAAAGTAAGAAAATAAATCCTTATAAATGTTTTTATTTAAGAGTAAAGGCTTAAATTAATAATATGAATTGGAGGTCTTTCTAAAATGAGTAAATCATTTTATAAGATAAACTAAGTAATTTCAATTAGTAAATAGAAAATTAACCGCGATATAATCATTGGTCCAACTTCTGGTCTAGAAAGTCGACGATATAGTTCCACTCCAAATGAGTCACCAAAACTCCTTAGCAAAAACACAAATACACAATCCCTCAAATTGTTCAAGGCATAGCGTGTTTGCATTAATGAAGTTATTTTTTAAAATAAAATAAACTACTCTACAGTCATACACCACCAAAATATATTATTTTGAAATTCGAATTATATTTCCCAAATTCGAATTACAATCTTGTATATATTTCACTTTTAAATGCAGTTTAGCAAAAAATTAGGAAGATTAGAAAAAAAAACAGAAAGAATATCAAACTTTTTTTTACTTGACAGTTTATTTTTTATTTATTTTATTTTATTAGTTATAAAATTCTTATTGATTGTGCCTAAGAATGATGTGTTAGGTTTGTGTCTATCCAAGAGTTTCTCTTCATATGCAATGTCAGTGGTCAACGTTTTTACGTAATCATCTCATAAAACTTTGATTATTTTATTACATCATCTTATTCATTAATATAATGTTGCAATATAGTAAATTCCAACAAACGTTTTTAGACATTCAAAAAATAAATAAACTTTTTTAGACATACACCTAACAAATTTTGATTTGATTATTTTATCACATCATCCTATTTATTAATATAATGTTGCGATCTAGTGAATTCTTATTGAATATGTCTAAAAATATTTTACACTAACAATAAACTATACATATCTGTGCGGGTAGGGTAGGCTAGGTACTATAGTATCTGCACCCATTTCCATTAAATTTTGCGAATAAATACTCGATGTTAGACCCATCCTCATCAAGCTGATAATTACTTTACTTGTCAGCATGTCTCACAGCTACTCATAGAGTTTGGGTAGAATTGTTATCCCTATTATCCATTTTTAATTCTTATTTATTTTTATTACTCATAATTAATCCCTGTGAAATATTAAAAATGGACAATAAAAGAATAAAAATTTAACCATGGAGACTAAGGATATATATTTAACCCAGATTTTTTCTGCTTAAAAGCTATTTTTAAATTAAAGCAAAAAATAAGAACTAAAAAAAAGTAGAAGCTGTTTTGTCCATTTTTATCTTTTTTTAGCTTAAAATTATTTTAAAATTAAAAGTTATTTAATCAAATTTTAGTCTTTCATTACACATATTTTTAATAGTAATGAGGGATTGAAATTACGTTATTTTGTTAAATGTAAAAACTAATAATATTTCTTTTATAGAAACTAAATAAAAAAATTATGATACTTTCAAAGACTAAAAATATATTTAACTTAAAAATAAGTAATAACTTGAAGTAATTATGCTATAATAGTAAACATTCATCATCATCAAAACGGGAAAAGAAAAACATTCTACAATACTAAACTCTACATGCTGCAATTAACAAAATCCCACTGCCAACAGAGAAAAGAGGAATACATTGAATGATAATGGAGAGTTGGCAAAATGGGCGGCCCGATCCGATCTGGCGGGCTAAAGAGTCAAAATGGGTTAGGCTCGACGTGATCCACATTCTTATGGGCTGATTGACCCATTTAGGTCACTTGCAAACATTTTTTTAAAATGGGTTTGTTACAAAACTAATTATTGGTATGAGTTGTTTTTACTATAAACCAAGTCAAACTGCACTTTTGACTAGCAGTTTTAGGGCATCTTTAAGTTACTTTATCGTACTTCTAGAAGAAGAAAATAAAAAGAAAAAAAATGAGTTTCTCTATAAGTTAAAATTAGTTTTTACATAAACTAATTTGTAAAAAGTCTCACATCTTCTAGAAAAGTTATATGAGAGAGTTTTTACAATTTAGCTTATAAAAAGTCTAACATATTCTAATTTTAGCTTATAAAGAAGCTCGTTTCATGTTTTTTCTTCTGGATAAGTGTAACCAAACAAGTCCTTAGTGCCACATGATTTTTTTAAAATAAAAAATAAGCTAATTGAGGACGTGCCTTGCAGGTTGAAGCACGTCGATTCAGACAATAAAGGTGCAATCACGAATCGTAACTTTAGTTCAACTAATCCTGTGTTCGGTTGAGTAGGAAGAAAATGAATGAAAATAAATGAAAATGTGATAAATGAAAATGGATGAAAGATAGATAAAAGAAGGTGAAAAGTGAGATTGTTTGCTAGAGATGAAAGAGAATTGAAAAGAGATGAAAGATTTAAATTAAAGAGATTTTGTAGATAAAAAAAGAAAGAAAAATAATTTAATATTATTAATAATATTATTTATTTTTATTATTTATAGTTATTATTATTAATATTTATTTTATTTTTATTATTAATAATATTTATTATTATTATTGTTATTACTTTATTATAATAATAATTATTATTATTAAATAATATATATAATTTAATATAGGGGAGGGGGATATCCGATTATGGTGAACCCATAATCAGCTTAGGGGGCTACATTGCTGTGTTATCAAAAGAAAAGAAGAAGAAAAAAAGAACGTGCGCTGTGTTCGGAGAAAAAAAAAACGTGTGCTTCTTGCTGTTGCTGTTCATTTTACTGGTGTTTCACACCATTTTTGTGAAAGATAAAGCTGTGGATCTCACAAAAAATAACTACTTTCATCTTAACTTTTAACCCAAACAAACATGATGCAAATTTTATTTTCATCTTCTTTCATTCTACTTTCACTTTCATTTCTTCATTTTCACTTGAAACAACACTACCTAAAGGTGCAATCACGAATTGCAACTTCAAGCTATGACGTGACTAATGTCCAGAAAAAGTGCATGAAGTAGCAAATATTAATTGCAACTTCAATGTATGTGACGTGATTGTTGTCCGAATGGTGCAGAAAAATTGCATGAAATAGCAAATACGAATTATGGTTTGACTGTATTCTTTCATTCTACTTTCACTTTCATTTCTTCATTTTCACTTGAAACAACACTACCTAAAGGTGCAATCACGAATTGCAACTTCAAGCTATGACGTGACTAATGTCCAGAAAAAGTGCATGAAGTAGCAAATATTAATTGCAACTTCAATGTATGTGACGTGATTGTTGTCCGAATGGTGCAGAAAAATTGCATGAAATAGCAAATACGAATTATGGTTTGACTGTATTGTCTTGGAGCAGAAAAAATACATGAAATAGCAAAAGAAAATTACGGTTTTACTGTTATTTGCAATAGCAGTTTCATCTATAATTCTTACATGACATGCTGCATGATCAAACTTTCAATTTTACATTATCTACTTTCAAAATAGACTTATACCGGTAATTTGTTTTGTAATATACCTATTTTGAAAAGAAAAAAGAAAGTTGGTAAAAGTGCCCAAATGGGTTGATCACCCTATTCTTGCGGGATGTGATTTTTTAAACCCAGCCTAGCCCTACATCGGACCATTGGACCAGCATGCCAAATTAGCCTAATTTCAAATTAAATAAAAAAAAATAGATCTAAAATCATGAAAAAAATGGATTTTTTTTTAATTTAACTCGCATGAATGAAACCATTTTTCAAAACAGAGTGAAAATTTCAGCTGTAAAACTTGTAGACCATTACACCATAAACTCTAGGTTGGAGAATGATAAAATAGTGAACTAACAATTTTTATATTAAATGGCCCTACAAGGAACATAAAATATTACTAGCACCGGATGATCTTGCATAAAAAGGTGAATTAAGCTCACTTGGAGTGTCAATTGTCTCAAATAATAAAAAATCATTAAATGAAATATTCAAAAAATAAAAATATGTTCCTTAAAAACGATGTCATTTAAACACTTGTAGACGTAGTCATATACAAACTTTGTAAAAGGATTTTCTAATTAACTATTGACTAGAAACATCTTACTGCCCGAAACAATTTCTGCACATTTTCTATTGAATTGGTTCCAGACACATGGCGGATTCGTTGGCTACTGGCTAGTGTTCTGTTTTTGAAGAATGAACTTGATTCATGGATATGGGAGGTGGACTCGACAAGACTTTATTCGGTTAGTTCCGCCTACAATGCAATTCAAAGCTTGAAAAGGGGTACACAACAGCAACAGATTTATTCGTGCTTATGGAGGATAAAGGTGCCAGCAAAAGTGTCCTTTTTCACATGGAAAGTTTTCAGGGATAGGCTACCTACAAAAACAAATTTGAGGAAAAGGAGAATCCAGCTTGTTGGAGATGATTATCAATGCCCTCTTCGCAGGGAAGAGGAAGAGTCCTTGAATCATGTCCTGTTTGTTTGTAAAAAAGTTGACCAAGTTCGGAAGGAGATATATGGCTGGATAAATTTGTCTACAGTGCTCCCGGATTCAGCAAAAAAAAAAAAAAAAAACACTTTTGGCAACAGCATTGTTGTCTCGGTGGTGCACATCAGAATGAAAAATGGAGAGTTGTATGGGTATCAATTATTTGGTGTCTTTGGAAATGCAGGAACAATTGCGTTTTTAGAGGCCAATCTTTTGACAGTGTGATGCTGAAACAGGATATTCTTTTTATGTCGTGGTCATGGCTAAAGCCTAAGGGTAAAAGACCCTCTGTTTGACTTCTCCTATGTTCAGTGGGCAACATCAGGTGCATGCCTCTTTTATGTGCAGTGGATTGTCGGTTATTATGGCTGTGCATGATTCTAGTTAGTTTGATGTATGCTATACGTTGGAATTTATGCATTTAAAAGATTTGGTAATATTGAATTCCCGGTCAGTGTTATTTGGAGGTGGGGAAGGAGATGTGTGAAAGCTACAATGTGCGGGGTATGAAAAAATGAAGATGAGACAGAGTTCGGATGTTTGATGAATTTCATCATGGAATTATGAAGGAAGGCAACAGAAGCTTTGAAGTGCTACACATAGATATAAGTGGAATGTCGGCATGCAGGGAACAAGAGTAATGATACACGTATATTCATAATTTTTAAACATCTAATAAATATTCATCATTTGTTTCTATATCTATGTCAAATCATAATACGTATAATATCTATATCTTTTTCATTTTTATCTTTCTTTCACTAGGTGTCTATTGACATATTGAGTGGGTGTACATGAATAATTTTTTCAAGGAACAATTGGTTGGCAATTGGCTTTATAAGTGGTTGATGTGGAATTTTTTGTTGTAATTGGGTAGGTAATAGGATATAACTAGAGCTGGGCATTTGGACTTGAGCCCACGGATCACCTGCATAACCTGCAATCTGCACGGTATACGGGTTTTAATTTTTGAGTCCATTTAAATTGCAGACTTTTTAGCTCAATCTGTTTAACCCGTAGGTTAAACGGGCTTGACCGCTGGCTCTACGGACTGTCTGCGGGCTTTTACGCCTTAAGTAAATAAAATGTATTTTTTTGTGATTTAGTAAAAGTAAAATAAAAATAGAAACTAGACTACTAAAATAAAAAAAATTGTGGTCATTCTACTTGAAATTAGATACATTTCAAAATAGTCAACATCAAACTAAAACCCATAAAGAATAATTCTCATACATCTAGTGATTAATTGGACTATAAAATGATAACAAAAGGATTTTTAAGAGGGTTTTAATTTGATTTTTAATCACTTTTTTAATTTGATATTTTTTTAGACAATTTTTTTTAAAAGGGTTTGAAAAATGAGTTGAATTTCATATTTTTAAATTTTGATTTTTTTTTAATTTTTTGTAGATGTGGACCGGCCCGTTTAGCCCTCGCAGGCTAAATGGTGCGGTTACGAACTCGCTAAAACAGAGCCCATTTAAATTACGGGCTTTGCAGGACGGGTTATGCGGGTTGCGGGTTTTGCAGGTGCGGGCTCAAACGGGCGGGCTTACCCATTTACCCAGCTCTAGATATAACCATTGGGGTAATGGGACATGAGTGTGGTTGACTTATTTGTATATGGGTCTATGGTATCTCTTGTACTTGTGATTAATATATTTTTCTTTGCTAATAGAAAAAAAACAAGCAACAAAATAAATAAAAGACTAATAATAAAAAATTAAAAGAACTAACACTAAATTGGCTTTTTTTCACTGAGTAGGGGTAATTCTTAAAAAAATTACTAAAATAGGTATTTATTTTAAATTTACTATGGAATTATAGGTAAGTTGTGTTTTAAAAAATGACCTCCAATGAAGAAGTTGTGCATGACTTTGATTTTTAATTTTGTTATTTAAAATAAACAAAATCGTGTTTAACAAAGTGACTTTAGTAATTTTTTATTTTTTTTACTTTAATTGCCAGTAATTGTGTCACGACTTTATTTTTTTTATTCTATATAGAAGTCTTCTTTCCAAAAATGATTTTTTTTTAATTTTTTAATGTCAATTTCTCTATGCACTCTCCCAAATTGCTAAGTACACTCCCGTTGATTTCCTTAAGTCCGCCATTGAAACCCAACTTTAAAAGGTACCTATTTTGATAAAAAAAAAATTAAAAAAAAAAAAACCCACAGAATCAAATCGTAGACTAAAACTTTATTTAACCCGCAACAATATCACAAGCCCGTTTAATTAACCCGTTTCGTTTCTAAGTTCGGGAGTTTTGACCTATTTTCTCTCGATTTAGTGGTGCATTTACCTTGTAACTGCTCTTGCTCTCGTAGTCTCGTCTTAATTCCTATTTAATTTTTGTTTTTTAAATAATTCTAAGTTGTTACGTGTAATGAGCTTAGCTGACAATCTAAGAATTATATGCAGTGTTGTTTAAAGAATGAGTAATAATATACATACCACTTTTTATTTTAAATATTTCACCAATACATTTCATTTTTTTCTATTTCTCTTTTTTTATCGAATCATAAATTCTATTATATTTTTATTTTTTTCTCCTTTTTATCTCTCTCTCTATGTAGATGTTACATAGCATATTGGATGTTTATAAAACATTTTTCTTAAAGAATTAAAGCGAACTAAATCGAATTGCAAATTAGGGGCTCAGTGTCAAGCTGACATCTAAATTATTTAGGAAAAAAGATAATTTATATCATTCAACTTTACACCATATGTGATTTTTTTTCTTCACAATCAGATCATCTTAGTCTAATTCGTATTGACTTTCTCAAAGACTCCAGAGGGGTTAAAGACATGTCACATGTGACTATTTGATTATGAAAGTTGCCATGTGAGATGTGATGGAGAGATCAGTCCACTTTCAACTCCTACGCTTTTTTTTTTTTTTTTTTTAAGAATTAACTAAATTTTTAATCCATAATTTTTTTTAAAATTTGATTGTTAGTTTCTAAACTTTAATTTAACCGGTTAACGTTTCTAAACTTTTAAAAAATTTGATTTTTAATCCCTAAATTTTAGTTCGATCGATTAAAGTTCCTAAACTTTTTAAATATTCAATTTTTAGTCTCTAAATTTTTTAAAAATTTGATTTTTAATCCCTGAAATCTCATTAATTCTGGGATTAAAAATTGAATTTTTAAAAAGTTTAGAAATTAAAAATCAAATTTTTAAAAAATTTAGAAACTTTAACCAGTCAAAATTTTGTTCAAAGATTAAAAATCAAATTTTAAAAAAATTTAGTGACTAAAGAGTTAAAAGTTAGTTAACTTTTTTTTTAATTCTCTTTCATACTTTGTTTAGTACAGCCGAAATTGTCAGGAATGGAAGTTACTGTTTTCCATTCGTCTGATATAGTTGAAATTGAAGGGAAATTTTTAAAATTAATGTAGGTCACTAGTACCAATTTTATCTTAAGATCGCAAAAAAAATTGAATAAAATGAACAATAAATTTTTAATTTCCCAAAACCTACCCCTTTTGTCCCTCCTTTCTCATTTTTTTCCTGTGTCAGTCTTCTTCCCTGCGCCTAGCTTCTGTTGTTCTTCCTCTTGGTGTCTATTTTTGGAGCTTAAAATTTTTGTCCTTGCATCGTCCTCCCAGCCGTGATGCCCCTCGATTACGGTGGCCCCAGCCGTGGCCCCAGCGTACCGCCCGACAAGGGTGTCGCGCGAGCTTGGCGAGCTGGAGGAGCTCTTCTAGGCCTATGGCATCCGGTACTACATTGTTGCGAAGATCACCGAACTTGAGTTCACGGTGAGTACATTGGTGGACATGAAGGACGAGGAACTTGTATACAAGTAAAAAAAAAAAAAAAAAGCCTAAAAAACTTGTTTTATAATAAAGGATCAAATGATCATTTTAATTAGTTTAAATACTTTTTTAATCTTTATAATTTAATATTTTTTTATTTTTCGTTCTTGTAATTTTTTTTGTTTTCGTTATTGTAAATTATGTTTGTTTTATTTTTCGTTTTAAAACGGTTTTAATAGTGTAACCCCCCTTCTAATTAAATTTAATTTAAGTATATAATTTATATTATATATAAAAGTTCTAACACAATCTAATAATATTCAAAATATATTCTGTAATTTACGTCACCAAAATTTTTCATAAACATTTTTACAAATAAGTCAAAGTATTACAAGTATTGTCTATCAAAAATATTTTCCCATCCTACAGCTCTGGTGATTCTCTGCATCTTTTTCTTCTAATTATTCTTCCAGTTCACCTGCATTTGCACTTCCCTAGAATCTAGGGACAAAATTTACCGGATCAAGCATTTAATTTCTCATACAATTAAAAAAATTTCAATCAAATACATTTCATATAATAACTAATTAATTACATAAATAAGCTAATGCAATATGATTTATGCAAATGTAGTTTTGACTCAAAATCATTTTGACCATACTCCATGGAAACTTCCTCTTTGAGTATTTAGTAAGAAACTGACATATCATTACACACTGCAATTCAGCTATCAGCCCCAACTAAACGCGAATAAGCTAAACAGAATTAGGAGATCAGGATACCCGGAAGGCCACCACAACCGCATCTCAGTCCAGATTCCGGCCACATGTGGGATTGTCAATACCCTTCACCCCATAGACTATATAATCACAGACTATACAGTCCTGTCTAACAAATTATGCTCACCCCAAAATCATTTCTCAAATATCAAAATCATTTCTCATGACTACCGCAGTCCCGGTTAGTCAACATAATTTTTCTTTTAAAATTCATGGCTACCACAGTCCTGGTTAGCCAACAGTAATCACTTTTCATTTAAGAATATTTAGAAAATCTCCCAAAAAGACTTATGTTATGAAATATGATAATAATTATAAACAAATAACAATACTAAACAATTTACATTATAACATTAATATTTTACTAAAAACTAATTAAATGCTTACTATGTAAAATTACTAAACTACCCTTAATCTTTTTTTGAAATTCCAATTATGTCCTCAAATTGTGAAATTACCTAATTTCCCTTATTATTTTCTAAAATTTCCCATTTTACCCTTGATCTTTTTATAAATTTCCGAATGTGTCCTTAATTCTTCTAGAACATATGAAATTACTATTTTACCCTTGATCTTTTTATAAAATTCCCAATATGTCCCTACATGTGAAATGACTATTTTGCCCTTGGTCTTTTGAAAATTTTCCACATGTTATCCCTTGTAAACTAGCCATGGCCGAATGGTCTTTAATCCATTTCCAACATTTTTCTCAAAGCCACCAAGCCAAAAATTCAATCAATAATAAACCAATTTAAGAAATTCAATCAAGAACAATCAATCAAGCATTTTCAATCCAACAACATGCCAACCAATTAAGTTCACTCCATCAAAACACATCATGAAACCAATCAAAACATTGATTCAAGCAACAATTTCAAGCTTCTAACATCAATCATCTAAAAGCCCTAAATCAATTCCTATTTTCATGGTTCTTATTCAAAATTTGAAATTAAACCTAAGAACATGTTTCTCCTACTTCTAGGTTATCTAAATTGAAATTAAATGTCAAGATCCTTACCTTAAATCCTTAGTTTGATGAAAAGATCCTTGAACCCTTTTCTCCCTTTCTTCTTTGGCTTCTTGAAATTTTTAGCTTTTTCTCCTAAATCTCTTCTCTTTGGCCTAAGGTGGTTTAAATTTTGTGAAGTTTGGATTGGTTTTTCTCTTGATTTTTAGAAGAAAAGATGAAATGAAGTGGAGGGGGCTACTGTTGGAAACTCACGGGTTTGGGGGTTTTTAGAAAGCTAGCTTGGTAAGTTTTCTTTTGACTTGATTTCTTATATTTTTAATTAAATTTTTCTCCACCAAATTTAATTGTTGCTACACGTCCAGCAGCTGGTCCATGTGCAGCAGTTTTGGCCAAGTTTTTCCAGCCACTTGGACGTCTAAAGCAGGTGCCTTACGTTGGTTTCTAATTGCTTGGTCAATTAGTCAAAAGTTGTAGAATATTGAAGATTTTTCTAGAATGTATTTGGGGCTTTTAAGTATCTTACAAACTAATTAGAATTTAAATTTAAAGAAACTAACACCACCATTAAATTCCTCACTATCAAAAACATTGGGATTGTGTCTTAATTATCTCTTAATCAAGGTCTAATTAGCTTAATTTAATTACACTAGAAATATTGAGTTGTCAAATTTTGATTGACTAATACTTTAAATTTTATTTTTCTTAGTTAAACAATATTAATAATTATTCTAAGTATGTTATAATTAATAGATAATTCCATAGGTGTCATAAAAATTTTATCTTAATTTTCTACCTTAGAATTTTATCGTACTAATCTCGCAGAGTTCTAACTTTCAGAAAATCCTAACAATTCGAAATTAACATTTTAATTTCTCAACTGTATATATTTTAAATATATATTTAATTACCTTTTTATTAGACTATAGTCTAGTCCAAAATGTTACATCGGAAAATTTATCCTGGACAGCTATCTGACACAACTGTCCAGTCAACAAGCAATTCAAACAAAAACAAAGATATCAAAAGATTTAGAAAAAATTTCTGAATAGAATAGATTACAATCTAGTCCAAAATGTTACACCGGAAAATTTATCCTGAACAGTTATCTGACACAACTGTCCAGTCAACAAGTAATTTAAGCAAAAACAAAAATATCAAAAGAATTAGGAAAATTTTCTGAATAGAACTGTATAAATTTTATTATGAAAATATGTACAAAAAGTTTCTATAAAATACAGTACATAATTTCTCATAATATTTATAGAAAAACATTTACAAATAGTAAAATAAAAATAAGGGTGTTACAGATAGCACTTTGAATAGTGGAAAAAGCGTTATCCAAACATCTTTAAGGACAAAAAACAAAAAAACATAATTTGCAAGGACTAAAAAAAAAATTTGCAAAGACGAAAAACAAAGAAGTACTAAATTACAAAGACTAAAAAATATTTAAACATTTTAATTATAATCTATTTCCTTTTTTTTTTTAATCAAACAACTTCCTTTTTCTATTTTTCCTCTATTTTTCTTATACCAAACACTTTCTATTTTTATAATATTTCTCACCTTTTTCTTTTTCTTTTATTTTTTATCACCTACCTATTTTCTCTCCTTTATTTTTTCCCATTTATCAAACATAGTGGTTACAATTCATTTGAGTATGAAGTTCAATCTATCTATTTATCTATAAGAAAAGAGAATCCTAAGGAACAAATGTCACTCTCTCATTAAATTTTTTCCTCCAAAACTTATTTTTCTTTCTAGCTTTTCTTTTGTATTTTCTTTTTTTTTTCTTTTCTATTATCTATATAAGAAAATTTCGTCATTGCTATTATTACTATTTTTGAGCATGTACTATTTTATACTTTCATAGATTTATATCATTATATTATTTATATTTTTATTATATTACTGTTTTATATCTTTTATTTATAAAAAAATTATATTCTTGAAATATTTAATATAATAATATGTTCAATATTACATAAAAATATGCTATTATTTATATTAAATGAATGATAAATTTACATAATTACTTATTCAAATTAATTATAAATAAAATTTATATTAATCTATTCTATTACAAAATAGGGAAAAAAATACAAGCATATTTACCTTATTAGTCCCGACATTCCATGTGTCAGCATGTGGAAAATTGTTTCCTTCCCAATTTTCTCTTCCCTTCTTTTTTCGATCATATTTTTTCTTCTTTTTATTACTATATATAGTAACATCTAAAATTTATTTAATTAAGAAAAACAATTTTAATGTTTAATTTATAGTAATTAAAAATCTTATATTTTATTTGGAAGTTACTAATAAAAAAAATTATTGATATAAATATATATTGTTGTTTCACTTATTTTTATTTCTTTTTCTTCTTTCTTCTTCTTATTACTGTTTGACATCTAAAAGTTATTTAATTAAAAAAATAATTTTAATGTTTAACTCACAACACTAAAAAAATTTATAAACTTCTAATTATTATATAATAATTTTTTTAAAAGATAAAAATAATTTATTTAAATAAAATTCAATAATATTAAATTATTATTTTATTTGAAAGTTAATAATAAAAAATTATTGACATGAATATATATATATATATATATATATATATATATATATATATATATATATATATATATATTGTTTCACTTTTTTTTTCTACTTTCTTCTTCTTATTACTATATGACATGTAAATGTTATTTAATTAAGAAAAATAATTTTATATTTAATTTACAATAATAAGAAATATTTATATACTTCTATATTATTATACAATAATATTTTTAAAAGATAAATAATAATTCATTTAAATAAAATTCAATAATATTAAATTATTATTTTGTCTGGAAGTCATATTTATATTCATTATATATAATTTTGATACCTAATAAATGTTTAATAAGCATACCAAGAATACTAATCTATTACTATATAGGAAACAAAAAATACTAGTATATTTACCTTATTAGTCCTAACTTTTCATGTGTCAGCATGTGCAAAATTTTTTTCCTCCCACTTTTCTCTCTATTTTTTTTATTTCTTTCTTCTTTTTTTTATTACTATATAGTAACATTTAAAAGTTATTTAATTAAGAAAAAATAACTTTAATGTTTAATTTATAATAATAAAAAATGTTATATTTTATTTGGAAGACACTAATAAAAAAATTATCTATTATTATATAGGAAAAAGAAGTACTAGCATATTTACCTTATTAATCCTAACTTTATTTTATTTCTTTCTTCTGTTTATTACTATATAGTAACATTTAAAAGTTATGTAATTAAGATAAAATAATTTTAAAGTTTAACTTATACTAATAAAAAGAATATTATATTTTATTTGAATGTCACTAATAAAAAATTATTGATATGGATATATATTGTTGTTTCACTTATTTTTATTTCTTTTTCTTCTTTCTTCTTCTTATTACTATATAGTAACATACAAAAGTTATTTAATTAAGAAAAAGTAATTTTGATGTTTAACTTACAATAATAAAAAAATTGTTTGAAAGTCACTAATAAATAAATTATTGCTATGAATATAAATTATTGTTTCACATTTTTTATTTCTTTTTCATGTTTCTTTTTATTATTACTATATGACATCTAAAAGTTATTTAATTAAAAAATAATTTTAATGTTTATTTAAAAATAATAAAAAATATTTATAAACTTATATATATTATTATACAATAATACTTTTAAAAATAAATGACAACTCATTTCAATAAAATTCAATAATAGTAAATTATTATTTTACTTGGAAACCACTAATAAAGAAATTATTGATATATATATATATATATATATATATATATTGTTGTTGTTGTTTCAACTTTTTCTTTATTTCTATTTTCCTTCTTTCTTCTTCTTATATTAATATATGACATGTAAATTATTTAATTAAGAAAAAATAATTTTAATATTTAATTTACAATAATAAATGTAACCCCCTAAAAATCTACACTCGTTATGTCTGTCATGTGTGAAGTGGTATGATTTCGATTAAGTATATATGGAATTATTTTCATTAAATGAAAATAATTAAAATTTGTGTGAATTAGAGTCAAGTACATAATTTATAGCTTTAATTAATTATTTCTCTATTAAATTAATTTTCAATGTTTGAATAATTAAAGAAATACAATTACTGATGAAAATAAATTACTAAAGATTTAATTAATTAATTAAATATGCTTTAGAAAAATATTAAATAAAATGAGAGTGAATAAAAAAAATCCTTTTTTCTCGTTGATTAAAGACCCAAATGACCAAATCTCGCAGAGACCCAAAACCTTAAACTGAAAAATACCCTAACCCTAGACCTAGTGGGCCCATGTGGGCACAACACAAAAACAAACCCTAGCTAAGGACATGGGGGAAGTTTTTTTAAAACGTTCACTTTCCTCTCTCTTTCTTTTTAGTGTGTGCAAGAGTGTTTTTCTCTCATGTCACTTTTTTTCTTCCACAAGTTTGTCTTATTTTCTCCTCCTTCTCTCTAAAAATTCTGCATCTTCTCTCTAAGATTCAAGCACTCAAATCAAAGTTTCCACCGATTAAATTCAGATATATTGTTGAGGAGAGCAAGGGCTACCCAACAACACCAGTTTTGCTTCTTTTGAGTGATGAACCAAAGAGGTATAGAGGGGTTTCTAACTTCCCTAAGATATTTCTTGTTTTATTTTGATGTTTTGGGCTGACCATGTGATTGTGAGCCTCTTCACACCATGGGTGTCTCAAGAGCACTTGATATATGTTGAAATGTGTTGTTGACTACTTGTGCACTATAGCTGTTTTTGCAATTTCGAAAATATTTTGTGTGTTATTTTTGCAATGTAAAGGTGTTTTCCTATGTTTTGGGCCCTCTGGACATCATGGTATTTTTTTCAGAATTTTATGAATAATGGAACTATTTATTTTGGAATTATTTTCATTTACTACTGATTCTGTGAAAGTGACGATTTTGAATTTTATAAAAATTTTGGGAAACATTTCTGGAAAAATGAGCCCATGAATTCGATTTATATATTATGAGGGTCATCCCTGAATTTTTTTAAAGTCAGAACAAATCGGGAAGCATTTTTAGGAAATTAATGTTGTGAAAACTGAAAAACTGGACAGCAGAGTATTTAAATGTAGAAAATATTTTTATGAGAATTTTGCCTTGAGAAATTTTTTTAAAACTATTTAGACTATGTGGACTGCGTATGAAGTTTCTCAGAATTTTATGAACACTTTTTGTAATTATTTACATTTTCATATGGAAAACTCTCTTTTGAGGCAATAATGTTTGAGAAATGCAAAAAGGGAATTTTCGGTAAGTATTTGGGACTGAGAAAATTCCATGTGCTGTCCCAAATGTTGGGTACATTTCCTGTAAAGCTGGAAGGATAAAAAAGGTTGATTTGCTTTTTACCCAAAAATATAGAAGTGCACTTTACAGAGCCTATCCAGCAACCATAATTAATTCAAAAATAATATTTATGGGTGGAATTTTTGGGAGAAAAATTTATATAATGAAATATATGTTATGTTTTATGTCTCTGTAAAATTTCATGAAATTATAAGTTAATTTTCTAAGTTAAATAATTTTTTGTATGTGTGCACAGCTATAGGTATATGCATGAAAATTAATTGTGTGATTGTGTAATTGTGCTTAATGTCATTCGTTGGATTTGCTAATGGACATTTCACCTCAAAAGAAAATTTTCTATTGAAAATGTGTGTGCAATTTTGTTTAATGGATTATGTTTTCAACATTGAATTATTGTTTGTTAATGATTATTATGTTATTAACTGTAAATTGGAGACCGGAAGGAGTGTGATCATCGAGCAAAGAGTGCTGAAATTTTCTTGTGCATGTGACTTGTTTGTAATGTTTTGTAGTTGTGGGGACTAGAATAATTCATACTTGTGTGGGAGCAAGTGAACTCCAAACAAAGTACACTTGTAGATGCTAGAAAATTATTCTAGTAATTGAGGACATTCACTATGTGCAATAGTGAATTAATTATAATTAAATAGTGGAAACTTAATAATCTTATGAGTTAATAACTAGGAATTTCCTATGTGCACGGAGGACATCGGATAATGGACTTAGAAAGAAATCTAGGACCCTTGCATGGATTTGGATAAAATGACTTAAGTAAGCATAAAACATCAGAGTGGGTGAGAATTTCAATAAAACAAAGTAAGACAGTTAGGATCATGATGTGGGTCATGATTGGGTAACGTGCAATACGCACATATGTTTGAAAGTTTATAAATTGTGATTGTCCGAATTGTGGTGAGAACCGAAAAGAGGAAGGAATCTCCAGCATTAAGTCGTGTGAGACGGTTGAACGAATTTGTTCATGGACAAAGCTTGAATGGACAATTGTGGAAGAGGTTGTGTGGGGGCTTCACCTGTGGTGAGCAATATGCTTGTGAGGAATGGGGTTGGAATGTGTGACCACTGTGGTGGTGGAGAGTGGATCTCCGTATGGTATTTCGGGGACATACGTCATGGAAAACCGTCGTTCGATACCTTTGGCAGAGAAGCCACACCAACCTATAAGATATGAACTCGATGAGAGGGAGTGGTTGATGAGTCAGTCCTCAGAGATTGGATGACCTCATAGAGTGGTACATGAGGTGTGCTCGCTAACTTGCTGTTTCTTGGGGATCTGGCGCCGAGTTTGTGGTCGTGATTCCACAGTGCCGACTTGGCAATCCCGACAAATACGAGGCACAACCGTGTTGGTGAAAGCCCTGCCATTGTATCATGGTGAAGGGTGTACTCTCAGCAAGTCATCCGACTTAAGTTGTGTAGGTCCACTAAGTTCTGGGAGTTCCAGTGGCAGCGGGCCCGAGTTGTGTTGAGATTGTATGATATAGAGAAATAGTATAATAGACCAGGAACTTTGAATGAGACTCGTGAGAGCACCGTTGTAAGGTGGTTGATTGTCGTAGGTTGCTTGAGACTGAATGGTCATTTGTTTGTTAGTTTAGTGGATGAGAGGGACTCACTCCATACATTTATTTTTTCCAGATATCGATGGTGCAGTAGAGGCCCTCCATGAGGGTATGGGTGGTGACGTTTAAGGGTCATTGGGCCCACGATGGGGTACCTGATGAGGATCACTTCGTGGGCCACGTGCGTTTTGGGGTGGTACCACTCACACGACAGTTTGTACAGTCGACATACTACGACTTCTTTTTGTGGTTTACTCAGCCTACTTTATTATATTATCGTCATACTGCGCCGATGGAGATCGTGGACCTTTCTTCAGACACTTCTGAGTCGTCATCCTCATCTTCTTCTGATCCTCCATCAGATGACCAGTCTCTTCCTCACATTGATCCAGACGCCACACCTTCAGACGACCTTACTTCGAGGTCGGTGCTTCCTCCCTTCCGCCCGAGGTTGCTTCCGGTTGGACAGGCGCTCATCGAGGAGTGGTCATGGGAGTAGCTGTAGAGGGCAATGACACTGAGGAGGAAGACCCTGAGGAGGATCTCGAGCCGATGGAGGAGGATCCCGAGGAGGATCCCATGGATGATGGCCATGAGATCTCTTCTCAGGGGTCTTGCTAGAGATTCCTCTAACATCTTTTCTCTATGGGTACAGTCTGACATAGGGGTAGGGTTTAAAGATGACTGCTCTGAGTCATAGGTTTTTCCCTTCTTTTGTATTTTGATATGGGTAGGTGTAGATTCAAAAATTTTGTATGTTGTTTCAGTCATCTATTTTCTTATTTCGGTGTATTTACTACTTTAAACTTGGGCTGTACATGATATTGATCCTGTGCGTAAGACATTTCTAACCCTTACTCTCAAAAACTTACTTATCCATAGATGTATATTGGTGGCCACAGAGGCACACCTTATTTATATCTGTTTTACGTTTTTATTTTAATGAATGTTTATTTCCAATATAATGGTCATGTGACGTTTACCCAATGCAGTTTTGCGCTAAATTATTTTACGGCGAGTTGAGTTTGAAAACGTTTAAAAATCAACTACCATTTTGTTTAATTACTTGTCTCTTTCTTTTTCCAACGATTGCGAACTTAAATAGATTTATCACCTTTTATTAAAATAAAATAAAATAAATAAAGTATAAGTAAAAACGGATTTAAGGTCTTACAATAAAAAAATATCTATAAACTTCTATATTATTATACAATAATACTTTTAAAAGATAAATAATAATTCATTTAAATAAAATTTGTAACACCCTTTGAAAGCTGTGTAAATTAATTTTAATAAAACTCTTTTATTAGTTACTTATGAAAAACTGTGTAAATTTTTCGCACGATAAACATTGATGATAAAAGGTGAAATTAATTTAAACTTCAACAGCAAAGGACATAACATCAATCATAATCACCAAAAGGTTTTAGTACATCAAATGATTACACTGAAATGGAAATACATCGGAAAATAAATTACATCATAAGAAAGATGTCATTATACCCTGACTTAAAATCCCTAACAAAGCAGTATCACACTAATTCCCTCCCTTGTCATCGAACTCAGTGGGATGTCGTTCATCACCCCCAGGTATGAGAGGTGATGGAGGCAGACATATATACTCGTTATCAATCCCAAGGTTGATAGTAGACTACTCCCCGTCATGTGCGAAGAATAATCCTATGGGAAAAGCGAGCTTAGCTGACATTAGAGGTTCGCCTAACGATGGTAGGTTACGAATGATGAGGTCTCCATTGTAGGAATATCTGCACCCATCCACGTCAAAAAGCCACTGCCCTACCTGTCTAAACGTCACTTCCAAGTTCCATATTGTTGGATCCATCTTCACAGAACAAAACATACAAAAGAAATAGAAGGATATGGAGTGAGGTTGTATTCTTTCGATGACCTATCATTTACTACTAAGTTATCTCTCTCACCCTCATTACTAACATCGTCATCATCGTCGTATGGATCCATACTCTCGGTTGATCAACCTTCAATCGCATTTCTTCCTTAGGAAGCGATGAGGAGTAAGTATATCTCTGATCCTCAATCCTTGGTACACTAACACCAATCCCGGCTCGTCAGTTATTAATATCCTTAATCGTCATTACGTGTAATCCTCTGGACAAAACCTCGCAAGAGATATACCCTTCGATCCATCAAAGATAGCCTGACATTTATCGAGGTGTGCGAGGTGGCAATCAATCATCCCGACTCGTGGGTTGCAAGCCCACCCCTAGGATTCCACGCACTCGCGCCATTCACCCCTTAGACCCACAAAAGGTCACGCCCTAAGCCATCTACAATGTACCACGTTGTAGCTTCCCGCACCACGTCCAAGTGTACCTTCCGTCCAGCTTGGCTAATCCAAGCCCTTAAGGCTCTAAGGTACTTATCCTTGGAATAATTCCAATAGGTCTATTCATTACAAGGGTGGTTCTCACCCTTCACATCATTATATCTCAATCATACATATCAATAAAGGGTCGTTCTCACCCTTCACATGATAATGATTTATAATTCAATCGTAAATGTCAATTACAAGGACATAGTGCAAGAAGCAATCATACGCGCTTAGTGGTACACCTTCCAACTTAATTATCCACCACTAAACTTAATTTTTAGTCAAGCATACTTGGACAAATATATCATAACCTTGTCATCAAATATTTATTTAAGTCTTATACCACCATATTAAAGAATATATTTAACATTTGAAATATAAATTCCTATAAGGCAAACATAACACGCGCTCTTTATAAAAGTGACAATGTCCTCATAATTAAATTTATTTTCTTATTATTTCTTCAAAATAATACTATCCATAGGAAAATAAATACTTCCACATGAAATAATAACTTTTTCTCACAGAATATTTTTCATATATATAAGAAAAAGGGCTATGCACTGACAGTGTAAAAAAAATTTACACCGTCATCCAATCACAACTCGCCATGTATGGTAAGTTTGTTGACTTTTATAAAATTACCTTAAAAATAATATCAACGGTGATTTATGATTGGATGACTATGTAAAATAATTTTACACCGACAGTGTATCACCATTAAACTCTATATATATTCCTTAAAAATAAATCTATATGTAAGATAATAATTGTTTTCACATAAAATGATAGCTTTCCCTTCATAGAATATTGTCCATAATTATTGCCTTGCATAAGATTTTATGTATATCACATGAAATAATACTCCACTATTTAACTTTATCAGTTAAAAACTTATTATAATAACTCACAACTTTTTCACATAAAATGATATATAAAATATTATTCATAATAATTCCTTTGCATAAAATTCTCTATGTCACATGAAATAATACCTATCATTATAAAGGATCAATAATTAATTTTACTTACTATAACGTAAGATGCTAACTTAATGTGCATTCCTTAACTAGAAGTGATAAGTTAAAATTAAAATTCCCTTTTCATGTAATCTCAAAATAAAAACTATATATATAAAATAATAATCATTTTCACATAGCTTTCATATAAAATGGTAACTTTTTCCAATAAGATATTATCCATAATAACTCCTTCTTACCCATGTCACATGAAATAATACTCATTACTTAACTCTAATACTACCTCTGTTCCTAAATATAAGAGTCTTTTCTAAAAAAAAAAAAATTGTCCCTTTTTATAAGACTCTTTTCAACTTGTCTCTTGCATTAATTATTTTTTTACCAACATACCCTTTATCACTTTACAATGAATGCTATAAATTAATAAGATAAGTACATTCTCTCTCATATGAGGATTGGAGAAAATGAGTAACACTTATTAATTAATTAGGTAGAAAGTAATTAAGTGGAAAGAGAGAGATGATGAGTCCCAATAATTATAAGGGTAATTTTGGAAAAATAATACAAATTGTTAACAAATTTAATGTTATTAACTAAATTAACCAACTTTCTTAAAAGGTGAGAATTAGTTAAAAGAGTCTTATATTTAGGAATGGAGATAGTAGTTAACTCATAACAATCCTTTCAAAAACTTATTATAATATTTCACACAAAATAATGCGTGTTGTTTCTCATCAATTAATTTTCTCCCTTCATAAGTAATAACTTCTTCACATAAATTACTATTTCCTTCACATAAGATAATAACATTTTAGAGAATATTTATTATTTAACAAATTAAATTATCATGTCAAAATCAATTAATCATGTAAGATATAAAAATAGAATTTTCCCTCCTATTTGTACAAAATGTGATCTTGAGACTAATAGGATTCAAAAATTTGATTCTTATAATTAAAATCATAGATTCCCAGATGATTTTTGAAACCATTTATTTAATTATAAAACAGTAGCATAATATAATTATAAAAATTTATTTTATCACTTAATACTCATTTAACTACTTAAAATAAATTTACTAACACACTTCCCTCTGTCACATACACTCACATATGTCACACACACACTTAACCATTTAAATAATGAAAATTTCTACTCACACCCCCTCCCCACATCACGTCACCTGCACACACATGGCCCATATATATATATATATATATATATATATATATATATATATATATATATATATATATAAATCTATTTCCAACAACAAAACATCATCTTTTCAAGTTGGCAGCAGCCCAATAACACATTTACACCATCAACTTGCATATCTCATGAATCAAACTAACATTTTTCTTACATATAAAACTACGGCATCCACTATAACAAGACTCCAACATCATCATCTTATGTTCTTCATAAATCAACAAACAAGTTTCATGCAACAATACATGGTAGCAACATGCAAGCAATAACAACAAGAACATGAAATGAGAGGTTCTTCAAGAACCATCACAACCTAAACCATGGAGCAACATCAAAATGAAAGAAACAACCCCACTCCCCCCATACCTTATGTTCGTGTAGCTTCAAAGGGACAAGGAAGCTGGGTTTTTCTCTCCTCCACTTCTCCTTTATGTTGGCTAAAACTTCCTAGAGAAAGAAGCTAGCTCCCAAGCTTTTCTCCTAACACTCAAAACCTCACTAGAAACTCACAAAGTCACTCAAATTTTGCTCCACTTTGTACTAGGATGCTTTGTGGCTTTGGTGTGAAATGAGCATGGAGTTGTGCTCTATTTATAGGTGAGGATGAAGGCTCTAGAAGGTTGAAGTGGTTGAAGCTTCATGTGGGAGTGGCAAAGGAGGCCAATGGGTGGTCTTACTTGGAAAGATTTAAGGCTTGACCAAATTATGAAAGTGTGGAGTGTGGAAGAGGATGAAAGGACAAGTGCATGGTGAGTGAATAGTGAAGTAGATTTTCAGAAATATTTCCCTTCTCTCTCTCTCTCTCCCCACGTCAAATTCTCTCCCTCTCCCCCTCTCTCAATTTCTTTTTCTCATCTCTTTGCATTTTGGGTGGGTTTTTGGGTTAGTTTAGGTGTTGTAGGAAGTTCGGTCCATTTTATTTTCTGTTTTAATGTTTTAAGTGTTCTGGGTTCAAAATTAGATGACAGCCCAATCTGTTGCTATAAGCACCCTCTTGAATCGCTTTCTATACCTCAAAGTGTAACAAACCAGTTTTACTGGCTGCACCCACATTTCGCTAACGGCACCCTCCCTTGGCAGATTTTTGTTTTCTAAATCTTAGGCCCAACATATCTGTTTAATTAACATACTAAATCAAATAATTAAATTCATAGTGTCATCACAATCACATCAACATGCTAATTTAAATAATTTCAAACATCACATTGGAAAAATTACCAAGTAGTTCACTCAAATAAAAATCCAATCAAGGCTTGGAACGTTTTAATAACACATAAAAAAATAATTCATGACAAAAGAATTATAAAAACCCCGATACAAATTTACTTAAGGAATTAACCGCAAATTATGTGGTTTATATATTATTTATATTTGATTTGATTACCTACAATTATAGTTAATTGCTTGATAATGAAGAGCTGTTATAGAATAAAAACAACTATTACAATAGCCATAATAAGCATTATATTGTTCTTAATTGGAGAAAAGCATTATAAGCATCAAATGAGAGATCGGCCGCGGGAAGAGAGAAAGAAAATAGAAATTAGGGAAAAAGTGTCATTTTGAAAGATTTGGAATAATCTATTTGATTGGAGAGAGAAAGTGTCTATAGACAAAATAACAAAAATATCCTTTATTTTAAATTACCTTTTAAAAGAAAAGAGTGGGATTTTTGTCATGGAGAAAAGGTGTTGAGTGCTAACTTACTCCTTCTAAAATTTTTTTTATCTTCATCATTTATTTTCTTGAAATCTAATGGTTAAGATTAGTTACTTATTACAACCATTAAATTTCAAGAAAATGAATGGTGGAGATGAAGAGTAACTCTCTTAGACTTACTCTTGGAGTAAGTGGATCCCTCCTCCCTCCCTCCCTCTCTCTCTCTCTCTCTCTCTCTCTCTCTCTCTCTCTCTCTCTCTATATATATATATATATATATATATATACTACTCGGACTCGACACTCCACCAGATAGTCGAGTTAGCCGAGTAGAAGCTCTCACTCGGACTCGGATAATAATAACGGAAAGAACAGTTTTTACTATATGATAAGATAGAGAAAGATCAGGTCATAAGATAAGGATAGAAAATAGAGTTATCTCTATCTTCATCACGAGATTTGAGGAGATTTGATAGGAAAATAACCCTATCAAATCTATCTCTTTACACACTATAAAAACAGAGCAACCCATTCCAATCAAGGTACGAAATTCTAATCCTAATAGTGATACCTGTCTCCTACCTCTGCGCCTCTAACTTGGGTGTCGGAGTGTCTTTGCAGGTACACCCCCACCAGTCACGGAGGAGATCCCGACGGAGCCACCGCATCGGAAGACTTACCAAAATTTGGTAAGAACATTTGGCGCCCACCGTGGGGCTCGGTGAAACTATTCCCAGCCACACCAATCAAGACGATATTTTTCCAATGGCGGCAACCCAGAGCAAAACAGCGAACCACGAAAAGCGACCACAGGGGGGAAACCCAAATCCTGGGTGTACTACCTCCAGGGGATACCCACGAAGGTAACCCCAACAACTTGGCGCCCCTCCCGCGTCAGGAGCTTGAGAATCACCCGTTGATCCAAGCCCTGCAAAGGGAAGTCAACATGCTGAAGTAGAACAACGCTAAGGAGATAGAAGACCTCCGCAAGGAGAACGCTACCCTTCGAGAGCAGTATCAAAAATTGCAGGAGGACTGCAACGGACTCTCGGCAGCCCACGCCGCTACCAACGGACTATCGGCGGCCCACGCAACCGCCAATAGACATCCTGACCGAACAGAGCAGGAAGATACCACCTGGAGTGAGGCAGGCCGAACAACAACCCATCCAGAGTCCAGACTCGCCTCAGGATTGCGGGCACCCTCAAGACGAAGTGCAATACCCGAGACAACAAGGCGACACCCGTTCGTAGATGGAATCATAGAGACCCCACTACCGGCCGGGTGGAAGCCCTTGTCCATGGACCGGTACGATGGGCTGACAGACCCTGATGAGCACATTGACGCATTCGTCACGCAGGTGAACCTGTACATAAATGACGACGCCATCATGTGCCGGGTGTTCCCAACAACCTTGAAGGGAGCAGCATTGAACTGGTACACACGACTCCCCCCCACTCGATCGACTCTTTTGCCACGTTAGTCGCTCGCTTCGGCACTCAATACGCTACGAGTCGACCCCACCACCTGACGGCAGTAGCACTAGCCAACATCCGGCAGGAGGACAACGAGTCTCTCAGGCAATTCATGGAGAGATTCGCAGAGATCTCTGTCAAGATCCGAGACTTGAATCCACATGTAGCACTGACCGCCATGCTTATGGCGCTAAAGTCCGGACCTTTTTCGGACAGCCTCTGCAAGAAGCCACCACATGACATGGACGAGCTCAGAGCTAGAGCGGCAGGATACATTCAGATGGAAGAAATGACTACGTTCATGGAGCGAGTCCTATAAAAAATAGGAAGAACGAGAGAAACCAGGAACAAGCCGAGAGCGGAATAGCAAATCTAGAAGCGACAGACCGCCCCATGCAAGGTTTACCCATTATACCCCTCTAACAGATAGCAGAGCACGAGTTCTGGAAGAAGCCTGCAACGCCGAGCTGATAAGCCTGCCTACTCGGAATCACTCCCCAGAGAAAGCAGATAGGTCTAAGTTCTGCAGATACCATCGAGTGCACGGACACGCCACAGAGGATTGCACCACCCTGAAAGACAAGATTGAAAAACTTATCCAACAGGGCAAATTACGACGCTTCGACCGAGACGACAGCCGAAAGTCCGAGCGAGAACGAGCCCGAGACAGGGAAGATGATCGCGATAGAAAAACCAGACGCACGGAAGAGCCCCGCCGAGAGCAACAGACTAAACCTCCAAAAGCTCGACTCCGAGGTGTTATCAACACAATAGCAGGAGGATTCGCAGGAGGAGGAAGCTCGAGCTCGGCAAGAAAGAGGCACCTACGCAACCTCCGGTCAATCAACTCGGCTTCAACAAGCCCTAGAATACACAGGAAAATGCCCCCTATAACTTTCACAGACGCATATTTCGAAGGCATAGAACCCAATCATGATGACCCGGTGGTGGTCAAAGTTGAGGTCGCAAACTGGTTGGTATGCAAAGTCTTAATCGACCAAGGCAGCTCGGTGGATATCCTATACTGGTCCACTTTCCAACAGCTAGACATCCCCGAAAGTAAGATACAACCGTTCACCGAGCAGTTAGTCAGTTTTGCAGGCGAAAAGGTCGATACCAGAGGCTACATTGACCTCCTCACTACTTTTGGAGACGAGACGGGGTCCAAGACTATCATAGTCAGGTACCTCTTAGTTAACGTCCTCACCTCATATAACATTCTCATAGGTAGGCCGGCACTCAACAAACTAGGGGCAATAATCTCAACTCCACATCTGACAATGAAATTCCCAAATTTAGAAGGGAAGATAGTGACAGTCAAAGCTGATCAAGAGGCAGCCCGCGAGTGCTACTTAGAAAGTCTAAAGATAGCCAGCGGCAAAAAGGTCCCAGAACCGACAGTAAAACACGTAGCATGCGCCTCACTCGCAACACCAATAGAGGAGGCCGATCTCGACCCCAGGGAGGCTGAACCGAGAGCAGAGCCTACAGAAGAGGTAAAATCCTTCCAAATAGGAAGAGAACGAAGGCAATGCACAAAACTCAGGACTCAACTAGCAAATGAGACCGAAAAAGCAATTGCCAGAGTCCTGTTAGACAACGCCAACTTGTTTGCATGGTCAGCCATCGACATGCCAGGAATCGACCCGAGTTTTCATTGCCACAAGCTTGCCATATATCCAGAGGCCAAGCCAATCTCCCAAAAGAAGAGAAAACTTGGGGCCGAAAGAGGGAAAGCGGTCAAAGAGGAAACTGAAAAGCTACTCAGCGCCAGCTTCATACGGGAAGTACAATACACCACATGGCTTGCAAATGTGGTGATGGTAAAGAAGGCAAACGGAAAATGGAGGATGTGTACTGACTACACAGACCCTAACAAAGCATGTCCAAAAGACTCATACCCGCTACCAAGCATAGACAAGTTAGTAGACGGAGCAGCCGGCTATCCTATCCTAAGTTTTTTGGATGCATACTTCGGGTACAACCAGATACCAATGTACCCGCCGAATGAGGAAAAGACGGCGTTCATAACTGACACGGCCAATTACTGTTACACAGTAATGTCTTTCGGGCTGAAGAATGCAGGAGCAACATACCAGCGTCTGATGGACAAGATTTTCACAAACCAACTCAGCCGAAACCTGGAAGTCTATGTCGACGACATGGTGGTTAAAAGCAGAGAACCAAAATCACACTCAGGAGACTTGGCCGAAATTTTTGGCGAGATCAGAAAACATAATATGAGGCTAAATCCTGAGAAATGTGTTTTCGGAGTGCATGGCGGAAAATTCTTAGGATTCATGCTCACCCACAGGGGCATAGAAGCCAATCCAGAGAAATGTGCAGCTATCATAGGCATGAGAAGTCCGAGTAACATAAAGGAAGTACAACGGCTAACTGGAAGACTGGCATCCCTGTCCCGTTTCTTTCCAAAAGCAGCAGAAGTAACTAGACCCTTTTTTCAACTGCTCAAGAAACAACAGGTTTTCGGATGGAATGAAGAGTGTGAAGCAAATTTTCTAAAGATAAAAACACTACTCTCATCACCACCAATTCTAACGCAACCTGAATCCGGCAAAGACTTAGTACTATACCTAGCCGTCTCAGGAGAAGCAATCAGTTCGGTCATTATTCAAGAAGAAAATCAGACGCAAAAGCCAGTCTACTACATAAGCCGAGTGTTGAAAGATGCAGAAACCAGATATCAGATGATAGAAAAGCTAGCACTAGCCCTGGTCACCTCAGCACGACGCCTAAGACCATACTTTCAAAGCCACCAAATAGTGGTACGAACAAACCACCCAATACGACAAATACTGCAGAAACTAGAACTAGCCAAAAGAATGATAGCATGGTCGGTTGAATTATCCGAGTTCGACATCAAGTATGAACCGAGAGGACCCATCAAAGCACAGTGCCTAGCCGACTTCATTGCTGAGCTAGCACCAGTAGAAGAGGCACCCTTCCCCTGGTGGACCCTTTACGTGGATGGCTCCTCGAACGAAAAAGGCAACGGAGCAGGAGTCATAATTGAAAGCCCTGAAGGGATTATCTTAGAACAATCACTCAGATTTGTCTTCGACGCATCCAACAACCAAGCCGAGTATGAAGCCCTACTAGCAGGACTAAAACTCGCTAAGGAAGTGGGGGCGAAACACCTTAGATGCTTGAGCAATTCAAAATTAGTCACTGGGCAAATGAATGGATCCTATCAAACAAAGGACCCCCAGATGACAAGATATTACCACCTGGCCTCCCAGTTGAAGAACGAGTTCGTTAACTTTGAACTCAACCACATTTTGAGAGAACAGAATGAAAGGGCCGACCTGCTATCAAAATTGGCAAGTACAAAGAAGAAAGGCCAACACCGAACTGTCATATAGGAAACAATATCCGCTTCGAGTATTGACAAAATTGTCTCTAGTGTTAACCCGACAGACAGAGAATGGATGACCGAGATATGGAACTTTCTGAAGAAAGGAACCCTCCCAGAAAACCGAGAAGAAGATAGAAAAATCAGAAGAAGGGCCAGTTACCATGTCATAGAGGGAGAAGACCTTTATAGGAGAGGCTTCACTGCACCACTGCTGAAATGTGTCACGAAGATTCAAGCCGAGTACGTAGTAAACAAGATGCATAAAGGAATATGTGGAATGCACTTAGGAGGAAAGGCCATGGCTACCCGAGTCCTAAGAGCCGGATACTACTGGCCAACAATGCGCTGCGACTGCGCCGAATATGTTAAAAAATGCGAAGAATGCCAAAAACATAGCAACATATCCCACCTACCAGCAGAAGAGTTGCACAATATCACAGCACCATGGCCCTTCGCCATATGGGGAGTAGACATATTAGGCCCTTTTCCACTTGCTAAAGGACAAGTGAAGTTCCTCCTCGTCGGAATCGACTACTTCACAAAGTAGATCGAAGCTGAACCCTTGGCAACCATCACCGCCCACAATGTGCAAAAATTCATATGGAAGAATATCATATGTCGATTCGGCATCCCTCACTCGGTAATATCCGACAACGGCAGACAGTTCATCGAAAAGAATCTGGAGGAGTTTTTCAGAAACCTAGAGATTCGGCACCGAGTGACCTCAGTGGAACATCCACAGACCAACGGACAAACTGAAGCCGCAAATAAAGTGATACTCAATGAACTGAAGAAGCGAGTAGGCGACGCCAAAGGAAGTTGGACCGAAGAACTCCCCGCGATCCTTTGGGCATATCGCTGCACACCACAATCAACAACGAGGGAAACCCCTTTCAGACTCTCATATGGATCGGACGCCATGATACCAGTAGAAGTCGGGGAACCTTCCCTACGAAGAACAAATTTCGTCCAGGTAAACAATGATCAATTACTAAGGCATGCACTTGACATGACCGAAGAGACCCTTAATGAGGTCCGAGTCAGAATAGAAGCCTGTAAAAGAAGAGTCGAGAAGAGGTATAACACCAAGGTCAAACCAGGAAACTTCGAAGTTGGAGATCTGGTTTGGAGAAAGTGCGGGGAAGCAAGAAAAGCTACAAAAGAGGGTAAATTGGCACCCAACTGGGAAGGCCCTTTCAGAGTAACCGAGTCGCTGGGAAATGGAGCCTACCGATTGGAGCATCCATCCGGTAAAACCATCCCCCAAACCTGGAACGCGACACACCTAAAGTTTTACTACAGTTAGAAAAATTGTAAGTGGTGATGTACTCTTTTTCCTACTTTGACATTTTTTCCCAAGAGATTTTTTGTCAAAGAGGTTTTAATGAGGCACACCCAGTTTCTCTTATTAATAAAACTCTTTTATTCAAATTATCTGTTTATAATCGACCGAGTAGACAAATCGGATACCGGCATTAAATACCAGAGCAATACTCGGCATTCCGAAAGGAGAATGACCAAACTGCAATACAATATACTTAACCGCGTAGACATTTATAAAGGATACAAAAAGCGAGTTATAATTAATCGCGTAGACCTTTATAAAGGATACAAAAAGCGAGTTATACTTAACCGAGTAGACCTTTCATAAGGATACAAAAAGCGAATTAGCAAAAAATCGCGTAAACTTTCACAAACAAATAACCAAGAAAATTCATTAAACACCCTGTTCGATAGGCCGAGTACGAGCCTTACAAGAAAAGAAAAAAATCCAAGACTAAGTAGCAGCCTGAATAAGGCCGCCTGGAGCATCCTCACCCTCGAGAGCAGACTCCTCCATCAACTGCCCTTCTTTATTGACATCTTTATCAACATCAAAAAGAGAAGTGTCGGCATCCTTGAAGAAATAGCGAACTTGACGAAGTGCCTTCCTGAACCCGGCCTCATGGGTCCAAACAATTTCATCTAAGGCCTCGCCTAAATCGGCTTTAAGCTTAGCTTCAGACCTGGCAGCCTCAGTCTTCGCCTGAGCAAGCTCGAGAGTAAGCCTATCCACCTCAGCCTGCAACTCCCGGGTCGAATTCTCAGACGCAGCTAAGGAAAGCTTTAAAGCTTCCTCACGGCCCTCAGCTTCCCTTAACTTAGCCTCCACCTCCTCCTGGGACCTTCGAGACTCTTCAGCAGATTGAAGAAGAGTCTTGTTGGCCCGGGTACTCTTCACCAGGGCCTGCTCGGCTTTAGCGGTAGCCTCTTTCACCATGACCAGCTCCCGGTGGCCGCGATCGAACTCCTCGGCCCAATACTGAGTAATGGCCCATGAACGAGCCTGGAAGTGACAAACAACCTCCATAGAGAGTAGCGGCCCAGCATCCCTCAACATATCCCGGTCAGCTTGACCGAGATTGTTGGCACAGATGAGAGCCCCGGGGTTGAAGTCCTTCCCCCAAAGCGAAGTCTGCCCATCTTTCATAGAAAGAAAAGTCGGATGTCTCTCAATAGAAGAACCCGCAGCTTGAGCACCAGGCGGACTCGGCTTTGATTTCTTGGAAGGGCCATCCCCCCCCAGAACCACCTCTCGTTGATCCCTCTTCGGAGAAGGAGGAGGAGGAGAAGGAATGGATGGAGCAACTCGGGTAGCCTCAGCGGCAGGCTCCTTGTTCTTCAACTTCTCCAACCTCTGCTTCTTTGCCGTCTTATAATCGAATTTCCCCATCACAACTGCAAAAGAAGCAAACATCAGTGAAAAACAAAGTAAAAGAAGGAAGGTCGAATAAAAAGAAGATACTCACCGTCCCAGTCCTCTCTCGGAGTCCGAGAAGTAAGGATCCCCACAATCGTCTTATAAGATAGAGAACGCGGCAGCTTGCACAGTGTAACCATGTCATCCTGATCTTCAGGAGACATGTCCATAACCTGCCAAGACAACCGCTTGTTTGGGGAACGGGTCCAATAGAGAGGGAACCTCGGCCTCCCACGACTATCAAAAAACTCGACCTCCCTTTCGGGACCTGGTCGGACACGAAAGAAACCACTCTTGAAATTTTTCCAAGAGGAAGTATAGGGACTAAGAATGGACCGACCAGGAATCCCGGTCAGGGAGACCCAGCCACCCTTCTGACTCTCTTTAACTTTGTAATGATACAAGAATTTGGGAGCAGTAGGAGTAATAAAAAATTTACTACAGAGCACCCGAAAAGCCTGTAGCGAAGCCCAGGAATTCGGATGCAACTGCGTAGGAGCGACATTCAACGCCCGAAGAACGTCAGCTTCGAACTGATCAAACGACACTGTGATGTCGAGAATCAAGAATAAAGCCTCGTACACAAAAGTAAAATGAGGTTGGTGGGGGACAACAGACATGAAGACTCGATCATCAGGCCCACAAGGCTCGACATGGACCATACCCGGCCTTTCCGAATGACACAAATCAATAGTGTCAAGAAGGGTAGACAAAAGCCTCCTCGGTCTGATACCGAAAGGCATACGCACCCACCTCCCTAAATACCCAAGAATAACCGAAAGCAGTAACAGGAGGATAAGCCTTTTTGTTACCCCTAGGCTCTACAGGTTGGGGGTGAGGGGGAGGAAAAGGAAGTCGACCACGCCGAGTCTGAAGAGGACGATCCTCAGTAGCTTCGGAATCATCTAGAACCACCACCCCCCTTGCAGGAGTGACCAAAGGCACCTGTACAGGGTCGACGAATGGACGAACCACCCCGACACCCGCGACAGCTACGTTTGCCGCTGACGCACCATCACTAATCCCACCAGAACTAGAGCGGTGCAAAGGAGAACCGCCATCGGAACCGTCTCCGATGAGGTGAACCTCCGGCGCGAGCATACGACCCCCGCCGGAAAGCCCCGAATCCCCGAACAAAGAAGACATTCCAAGAATAACAGAGAAATGGAAAGGAGAAGGGCGTACCTGAACAAGGAAAAAGGAAAACCTAGAAGAAGGAGGACAAAAGGGCAGAAGGAAGAGAAATCTCGCCAGAAAAACAAAACACGTAGAAGAAAGTGAACACCGGTGTAAACAGTTCCCTTTATATAGGGCCCCAAGCGTCTCGAATACGAAGAGGCAAAACGGTCCGAACCGTTGGATCAAGACCGTTCACCAGGCCAATCAACGGCTAGGAAGGCTTGAGACCTTTGGGAATCCTTAGATAGTTTCAAAATTCAAAAACAATCATTGTCGACGCCCTTGGAAACCGTTACGACTTCAATAAGTCTGAAACGACACCATCACCAAATGACGTGACGCTTCGAGAACCAAACTCAGACCCATCTAAAAGGAACAAGTAAAATCGTCTCGGCCAAGTAGAGTCCGAAATGGGCACACCCAAACTTAAGCTCCTACATTACTTCAAAGCTTGGGGGGCATGTG
Organism: Pueraria montana var. lobata; assembly: GCA_026413185.1. Taxonomy (NCBI): domain Eukaryota; kingdom Viridiplantae; phylum Streptophyta; class Magnoliopsida; order Fabales; family Fabaceae; genus Pueraria; species Pueraria montana. The sequence goes on from CM048656.1 coordinate 19,484,215, forward strand.
TACTACTCGGACTTGGCACTCCACCAGATAGTCGAGTTAGCCGAGTAGAAGCTCTCACTCGGACTCGGATAATAATAACGGAAAGAACAATTTTTACTATACGATAAGATAGAGAAAGATCAGGTCAAAAGATAAGGATAGAAAATAGAATTATCTCTATCTTCATCACGAGATTTGAGGAGATTTGATAGGAAAATAACCCTATCAAATCTATCTCTTTACACTCTATAAAAACAGAGCAACCCATTCCAATCAAGGTACGAAATTCTAATCCTAATAGTGATTTCTGTCTCCTACATCTGCGCCTCTAACTTGAGCGTCGGAGTGTCTTTGCAGGTACACCCCCCACCAGTCACGGAAGAGATCCCAACGGAACCACCGCATCGGAAGACTTACTAAAATTTGGTAAGAACAGTATATATATGCAAAAACACTTAGACCTCATAGAATACAAAGTATGATATTTTGTAAAACATGAGAAATTAAAAAAAATACAAATATAACTTTTTTGTTGTGGTTTTCTCTATGTGCTTTTGTTTTTTTGCCTTCACTATTTATGATAATTTTTAACAATAAATTTTTTAATTATGCGTACCACGTTGATTCAGTAAATTGGTATCATCAAAGAAAACCAAATAAAATACAATTACAACAAATAACATGGCGTGGGAGCTAAAAACTACGATGATTCTACACATACCTTCTCGTATCAATGAAGTTGTCCTAACTTCAGACTGTTTCACTTCCTCTATAGAAAATATCCGTCCTCCATTTGTATTGTCAAGGAATTGTCCAAAAATCTTTTTTCATCATTTCAACCGCAGCAAGTTGTGAAAACACATCCAGAGATTCATTACATTTAGTTGTTAAGAAGGTATAACATATAATCATCAAACTTTACGTTCACTTTTAATTTTTGTTCACAACATTTGGGAACTTGTGCTAATATATGCCCTCTAAACATTGTTTGCACCCATCATTTGCAAGATATTTAATTTCTGCATTGCACCAAACCATACCTTTTTTTGAATGGAACTCAAATTAAAGTCATCCATATAGAATAATTGGTTGGTGTCATTTAGTTGCTTTTCTGATCAAACTTCTCATTAAATCTCCTCATCTTTCTGGATCTTTGAAAAACAAAAAGAAGAAAAATAGAGAAGTGAAAAATTAATGGCATAAAAAGCAATAATTAATAAGATTAAATGCTAAAAATGCAAGGATGAAATATCAATTTTTCATATATATACTATATATGAAAAATGCAAGTAACTTGAAAATTTATACAGAATAAATTGTTGATAATAATTCATATTTCCGAAATTTTTACAGCTAACCGATCGAACTTTTGATAACCAGAAAGATCCTCCTTGACCTATCATCATCATGTGAGCTACTTCTCAATGATTCCAATCGTATCCAAGATGATTTAGATGCCTGCAAGAATATTAACCAAGTTATAGCTTCATGTAATATACATATGTCTAGATAAATACATGTAAAAATGAGTGCAATACTATTAAACTGTATACTGACCTTGAACATGAAGAATAATTTTTCGTGCATAAGCTCTTAGACCTATGGTTATTTTTCATAGGACTTCAAGCAAATGTTTAGTGAAAAAATAGACGAATTCTTAGGTGCAAAAGTGAAACATTTTTTTCATCATGGGAAAGATTTTTTAAACCGTTAGGTTATTTTAGTTTTCGGCTCAAATTTTTTTCTTTTCTCCTTTCTTTTTTTCTTTTTCTTATGATCTTTCCCTCTTTTACCCTTTTATTTTACCTTTCTCTTCTTTCTCCCCCATCTTCTTCCCCTCTATCACAGAAGAAGCAAGTGAGCACTGTTTCCATTATTTTACTGCAATTAAAGGAATCTAGTCAATTGGGTCATTGAGGAATGATTACGGACTTAAGTATAGATTTTTGTTGTGGTGGTTTTTTATTCGAGAAGCGGCAAGATGCCATAGTGGAGAATTTGAACCGCGAACTGCATCTGAGGAGAGGAAGGAAAGTGATTTTATTTATTATTTTTCTTTTATTTTATGTGACAGAAGAAACGAGGGAGAAACAAGAGTTAGTGAGATTTTTAGTGAAAAGCCAAAAGTATGAGAAGTCAGGATAGAATGAGTACAAATTGTAACAAACGCAACACATTAGATCAGCAGATCTCGTCGGTGCCGTCACCGCCGACGAGCGCACAACACTCCTCTCCGAAGCAGATCTGTGGCCAAGCGCGCTTGCCGATCTCGAGAAGAACGGTAAATCGATGCCTCCGATCTCGCCGCGTGTTGCCGCGCTCACTTGGATTGCGGTTGCGGTGTGGTGTTTTTACTTCCGTGTTTCTTTGTGTGAATCGTTTGAGCGGCGCTGGAAGAGAAAAAACTCCGGCAGCGGCCCACTAGTTGTCTGCGGTGGAGAGATGAAGGAAAGAAGAGGGGCAAAGAGGGAAAGATAAGAAGAAAAGGAAAAAAAAAAAAAAAAGGAGAAAAAAAAAAATTTTGAACCATCAGATAAAAATTAAAATAATCTAGCAGTTTAAAAAAACTTTTCCATGGTAGGAAAAATGTTTCACTTTTCTACCTAAGAATTTCTGGAAAAAAATAATGAAAGAAACATGTAGTTTGAAATAAAAAAACAATTATATACCAATCATACACAAACATCATGAATTCAATACAACACAGTAGATAACTCTTTAAACCGTCAGTATCATGCAGCAATTTTGATCAACAGCTCCAAGACCTAAAACCTTCCACTCACTCGATGTTTGAGAATGGAAGAGTTCAGTTTTATAAAACTGAAAAAAGAATTGACTTGTAATGATTAAAATTGTTTATTAGATATAAATAATGAAAACTGAAGAAAACCAAAACCGAAGAAACGCTTCCTATCACTATGTCGAGTAAGATTATTAGGAAGATTCCACTTCGCTGTGGATCCATATCTTTAAATTTCTCATGAAATTTTACTTTACATTTTAAAAATAATTATTATTTTAAAAATTAGTCAAAAGAAAATAAAAGTTAAAAATTAATCATAGGTAAAAGTAAATGAAAATTTGCACTACATTTTAAAAAATTATTATTATTTAAAAAATTAATCATCAGAAAGTAAAAGTAAAAAAATATTTTAAAATTATAATTTTTAATTTTTAAATTAATATTACATTATTTCTTATTTTATTTGTTTTCTCTATTTCTATTTAATAAATATATAAGAAAAATAATCCTCCATTAATGTTAGATCAAATTCAATCAATAGCTATTATTAATTGTAACTTTCGATTAATGGTTGATGTTAGTTCAAGTGAAGTTGACATAATCAATGACTATTATTAATTATAATTTTCGATCCGACGGCTCATGTTAGTTCAAGTGAGTTATATATATATATATATATATATATATATATATATATATATATATATATATATAATTTAATTGTTCTTATGATTATATGAACGTGATGATTAGATTAGAGTACACTAGTTACTCGCATGTTATTGCAATTGAATGGTTGTGCTATGAATTTCAATTGATTGTTATTTTCAATACCTTCAGTTTTATGCGATGCTGTTATTTGGTTGCAATCAAGACCTGTTATTTCAATATGAATTGAATGGGTAGCTTGAGGTGATTATGATAAAATAATACTACCTCTTGTTCTAATTATAAACAATAAATGGACTTTTTCTTTGGTTCTAATTATAAGCAACAATTACTAATATTTAAAGTGAATTTCCTTTGTACTTTTACTTTACTGTTTATTCTATTTCCTATACATTATGACAACAACTTAAAGCAAAAAGTGTTTTGGAATAAAAATTAAACTTATAGTAGAACTAATTAAAAAACTGTAATAATTACTTTTTTTGGTATTGATTATTTGTCTTATATTATTTATAATTAGGAGTAGACGTGGTAATTCTTGAATCTTTTTTATGCCTTTGAATGTGTTTTACATGTTTATAAACCATACGGACAGATCCAAATGATCGGAAGGCGGTGTTTTATTGAATTGTGTTAACAAGAAAGCAAATGTGGATTTGGTTATTTTAATTTGGCTTAATTGCAGATTTTATCACCCAACTTTCATAATTTTGCAAATTTTACTACTCAAGTTTTTTTTTTGCGAATTTTACCACTCAACTTTCATAATTTTGCGAATTTTACCACTCAAGTTTTTTTTTACGAATTTTACCACCCAACTTTCATCATTTTACGAATTTTACCACCTAAGTTTTCAATTTTTGCGCATTTTACCACCATGATGTTTCACAATTTTTTTTTTTGAATTCTTTAACTTTTTTTTCTTTTGTAAAATATCATAGTGGTAAAATGTGCAAAAATTGAAAATTTGGATGGTAAAATTTACAAAATTAAAACTTGGGTGGTAAAATTTGCAAAATTATGAAAGTTGAGTGGTAAAATTTGTAATTAAGCCTTTTAATTTGGAATCAATTGAGCATTAAAGTTTCAATAGACGGTTTTCATTTATGCTCATGGGTTGGGTGGAAATGTGCTGGCCAGGCTGAGTCCTACCTAAGTTTGGCTTAGCCTAGTTTATATTTTTATACCCCAAGTCTGGGCTTATTATTCGTCACGAGCCTATTTTTTAGATTTGGGTCTAGCATTTATATAAGTCCTGCTTGGTCTACTAGCCTATTTAAAGGTTTGTTTCATATTAAGAAGTATAAAAAATTATTTTATAATAATAAAATTATTATGCATTGAAATATTAGAATGTGAAGCAACGACTTACATGTTATTCGTATGTTACCCAAAATTGGATGTGTTACATTCTTATTTACTTTTTTTTTCTCTTTAACAAAGCCAAAGATTTTCATTAAAAATAATAAGGTAATTTTAAACCACAAGATGTAGCCAAAACTTACCTATAAACATTGCACGTGTCAAACTACCAAAGCCTTAAGCCCGCCAAAAGAAAAGAGTCCCTATTCCTGCTATCCATCTATGCTTATAGGAATTAACCTATTTCAAACATTAAAACGATTCAAATCATCAAACCACTAAAATAATTTTGTAATTTCATTAAAATAATTATAATATTATATATCATATTATAATAATAATATTGTTCTTAAAAAATATTGTTTCTAAATAGGGCAACAACATATTAGCTAACAATAAAAAAATATTAGTTGTAATAAATACTTAAAAGAGTGATATTTTTATTCAAATATTTTAATAAGGATTTATAACAATATTATATGATATTATTGTTGAAAAATATTATGTGGCTCATATATTATTTATGTTTGATTTGATTGCCAATTATTGTAGTTAATTGCTTGATAATGAAGAGTTGTTACAGAATAAAAACAACTGTTACAATAGCCATAATAAGCATTTTATTGTTCTCAATGGAGGAACTAATGAAGGGCTGTTATGGTATGATAATGAGGAGGAAGGGTCCCTGGTCTTGCCTATAAATATAGTTTTTTTTTTATCAACAAAATAAAAATATATAAATAGATGGTACAAGGGGTACCAAAAACCCATATACAAACAAAAGACAACTACATCTTCTCCCCTCTCCCAAAGTATTTTCCATTTAAACCAATGTATTAAGTATAAATAAAAAACAACCAGGGGAACAAAACAATTCCTCTCCACCTCTAAAGGATTAACAACAATAAATCCTTCATTATTAACCTAGAGAAAAGAAAAACATATTCAAGTCAGCCTTGTCATTCAAATTTCGTGCCTTTATTCCACTAAGATTCCGTCATTGAAGTTGACATCACCTAGCATTCAATTTCCTGCATGTATTGTGATTGGCTACATTAAAATTGGTCCCAAATTACATGCTGCATTATATATGCCAAATAAACAATTCCATGTCACCCCTTTTGCCCAATAATCATTCGGGCCCTTAATTTGCTGCATTTAACCTCAAAGTTGCTTCCCCTCATTTATACTATTCCCTTTATAGCACTCCACAGAACAACACCCCATGATTCCACTGAAAATGCATGTCAATGGCCATGCCAAGTCCAATTTCCACACCACCTCCTCTGCATGCAATCACTGCCCCAATAGACAACTAAATCTTGTATATATCAATCCAATTCTGATGACATATAATCCATCAGGCAGGTTGAATACACGCTCCTGTAGAGGCCAACCATTGAGCAAAAGAATAGTTGAAATTTAACTTGCTCTCCTTAAGCCACATCCACGCAAAGAACTTGATATCTTCCAGAATTTTGCTACCATCAAAATTACCACCCTGAAAAACACATTTGTTCCTGGTTCTCCAAATACACCACGGTATTGAGCACCATACAACCTTCCAAAGGCAGAGCTGTGATAATACCCAACCAAGAGTAACAATCATACCAAATATTCATCACCAGTGTACAGGAAAACAACACATGCTCCACAGATTCTACATTGATATTACATAGTGGGCAAAGTGATTCTACATCAGTTAGACGTATACCATTCCTCATGAGATTCTTTCTCTTGTGGGCAATTTATCAAGAAATACCCTGTTGGAATTTTAATAAACCTTATAAAATACCAAATAAGCACCAAGACACATTACATCAGATTATCAAGAGGTTTTGAGGAATACCTGGATCCATAGAGATAGAGTTTGATCAACAAGCAGCGGGATCTAACAGCGGTCACGAACAATTGGTTTAATGACCTTCCTCAACCAAATCACCTTCTTCCTTATGGGACCTTTGTTTTCTCTTCTGATGGGGAGAGGAGAAACTGTTTCTTGATTTGGTGTATTGGGAACCATAACCATGCCTTAGGTTTTAACCTATTAGGGTTCCCATTATCCCCTAATGGGCCAAACTGATTTCCGCTCATTAAGCCCACATCAATTTTCTGTTGGCAGTCTAATAGGCTCACTAAATTAGATCACTTTATGCTGAGCCCATCTAAATGTAAATAACTAATATAAATGTTATCATATAATATGTAGCCCATATTAATTAATTAAGAATTATAAAATTCCTAACATACCCTCCAGAAAAAACATGCAACCTTTGGTGGGATTGCAATTTTCCATAGAGTAGAAAAAATATCCAATTCTTGACTATGATGACGCAAAGAAAAAAGAGCTTTATATGTAGAATTCACATAGAAGTCACAGGAGTTACAAGGTAACCACCACCATAAATTTTCACCTGTACACACACTTCAGATAGGTAAAGGTTAGAAGATCGTTCTCTATTTTATTTCTTTGTTTAGTTGTAAGAGACAATATAGTAAAGAGCTTAATAGCAATGACTTCAGGAGGCACGCTTCCGCTTACTAAATTATTTGCTCCTGTTTATATTAAATTATATTGTAAACTAGAGATCTAAATTTCTTACAATTATATGTCATAAGTATATTAAAATTAACATAATATAAAATGAAACTAAATTTCAACATAAAATATTTAATTAGTAGTAAAACTATATATTTTAAAGAAAAAATAATATAACATGATATGAGTAATTGTAGTATTAGATGAATTTAAAAACTTACTTTTTAATTTTAAAAAATTTATATAAAATATTTTTCTCATTTATTTCAATTATTAAAATATTATATATTTTGTGATATATAGTGAAAATTATCATACACCTAAATTTTATATTAATTGTATATAATATAAATATAAATATTCATATAACTTTAAATGAGTATAAAATTTCAATATTAAATAAATATTAAACCATATAATATATATCATTATTAATATATTTAATAATAAAAATATATATTTATATTTAATAAGAAATTATTTAAATTAATTATAAAACATTTACATGTTACATATTCACTCTGATTGATTCTTCAATGTATTACTTTTTATAATTAAGTTTTATAATTTCTTATTTATATTTAATTTTAAATATTTTGAATTAATATAGAAAAATAAAAATGCATAAAAAATAGTTTACTCAAGAAAGTCTTATTGAAATAAATTTACAATATTGTTATCCAAATTTAAAACTAAGATAATTTGATATCATATCATTTATATTTAAAAAATGTATAATTTTACTTTAAAAAATAATTTGATTTTGTATCACATTAATTTTTTTATATTTTAAATATTAAAACAAAAAAGTTTTTGATATTGCGTGTGAGAGACATTAATTTTTATGTTTGTAAATATAAATAGATTTCTCTTATATTGTTCTAATGTTTAGTTTTGTCTCACTAAATAAAATATAAATACATGTTCTATTATTTATTATTGTACAAATAATTATATATAAAAATCATTTTAAAATATGTGTAAGGAACTGGCTGGTTCTTGATAGAAATTAAGGATGGGACGAGCATTGCAATACACTCGTAGTCATGACTCTTGGGTCTCTTCAACATGTGGTCCGGGGACATGACTAATCGTATGTTTGCCTAGTTTCAAGGGTAGTCCCTCCAAGGAAATACAATGTATTTTAATTAACCATGCAGTTCTAGTTTTTAAAAATTCAATTATTTTCGTAATTACAAGACTTTTCAGCCAGCGAACAAGAAGATGGAGTCACAAAAGGACGGCTTCTGCCATGATCCAACGAACAAATAGCTACAGTACATTAAAAAATTAATTTAAAAATAAATGAATTTTAGCAAAATGACTAATATGCCCTTTTTATAAATTGTATTCATTAGGTATGTGCGATCCCCTTTGACGTCGATTTCGTGGCATGTTACAAGTAAATTATAACTCTGATCCTTTGACGACAAAATTGCTCCAGGTCAAAATTTTAAAGATTATGAATTTTATAATCAATTTTTATTAGTTAATTAAATAAATTAATTAAACATGATTAATCTAATAATCCATTCAAAAACACTTTTTTCTCTCTGTTTGAACCGTCGTTCCTCCATCGTCATCTTCTATGTATCGCCAGTTCATCATCCTCGTCATGAAGCTTTGCGCTAGTGACGAGCTCTTCGATAGACTCTCCCTCCCCACAAGGGAACCAAACGATATAGATAAACAGACAGTATCAGAGGGGACACAAGCAGCAAAAAATTCCAGATCTTGTGTCGAAGCTTCTAGATATGGCAGCATTTTGAGACACAAGCGGCAGACAGAGCCAGATCTTGTCCTCTCCTTGCAACGACCTTGACATCGACACCATGGACACCAACAGCGACACCGCACTCCTCTTTGTGGCAGGGGGACTTGGCTCGGAACCGTGTGTGAAGCTATTGGACCACCGCAACCAGAGCTGTTCCATTCTCGCTAAACACAAGTCCACCAACTGGCCAAACGCATTCCCTTCCAACGTCATCAAAGACCTATTTTGCTCTGAGGGTTAATGGGACTCTTCAATACCAAAGCACCAAGGTTGGCGCCATAATTTAAATTTAAATTAAAAAAAAAAAAACTTGTAACGAAAAAAAACACTAAGGTTAAAAGGGGCAATTCATTACCACACATCTTTTATTCAATTATATAAGTTATTAAAATTATGACATCAGCATACCATAATCTGACCGTCCAATTATATCTAACGGTAAAAATTAAAAGCCTCACGGATCGACCATTTGATATTAAGGTCCACGCTCGAATCCATTGTCACAGAAGTAGTGTCAGTGTATATACCGTAGATAAATTGATACTACCGTGTCAATTTTTTCTGTGTTTTTTTTGGATCTTCATTCTTTTTCTATTGTTTGAAAATTCAAAAGCTTGACTTATGTCTGCCTTAAAAGTTTGAAACTTTTATTGGTGGCTTCTATCGTAGTTCAAATGGTGCATCCGTAGTCCCAGTGAATAAAGTAGCTACAGTATATTAAAAAATTAAATTAAAATAAATGAATTTTAGCAAAATGACTAATATATTATAAATTGTAAAATGTCTATTAAGCCCCTCTATGAAATATAAGAGTTTTGAGGCTGTGCGATCCCCTTTTATCGGCAAACAAACGGCGACTCCGTGGTATATGTTGTTTATTATGATAAATTTCAGTATTTATTGTATAATTGAGAAGGATTATGGTTATGTTATTGTGCTGGTGTTCTGAATTTCGATTTTACTAAAAACAAAAAATAATATAGGGATTTTTGTCACTGGTTCCTCTCCTACAACTTCGGCACTCACCAACTTGAGGCATATGGCCGTCGCGGTCGGCGGCGCCGCTAGCGGGCTCGCCGAGGGACCTACCCATATTCACACAACTGTAGGTGGTTGTGTCTCTCTTCCACTTCAAAAGCTTCTGCGTATTACTTCCTATTCCCAGATTAAACATTTATTAAAAATTCCCAGATTCACACAACTGTTGATGGAAGAGTATGTCTCTCGTCTTTTTTTTGGGGGCTAGTTGATTGAATGAAAAATTCCGCTTCAAAAGCTTCTGCGTATTCCATCCTATTCACAGATGAAAAATTGAACCATTAACCATAATCCCATTGATTAGAATCAAACCACAAGCCAAATACTCAAAATGCTTGAACCATTACTACCCCAAGTCACTATTTTAGAAACTTGAGACCAGAACTATGACTACCACTCAAGTTCGAAGAGCCAATTCAAGAAAAAAATGATAATTTTCTGATGGTTTCGTTTGCCGGAGAGATAAAGCAGCTCCTTCACTATGTTCAGTGTTCACCGTGACCGCATTGTCGTCCTGCGTGAGAGGGGCGTGGGGAAGCAAATGACTCAGGGTCAAAAAAGACCTTTCATTATTTAATATAGTAAATTATATTAAAATTTGAAATAACCAGTATAAAATCCACACCGTTCATTTATTTTAAACTATATCGTACGGTTAAAATTGTTTCCTCACGCATGAACCACTTGTAAGGGTTCACGCTAGAATCCACCTTTTTTATTTTCTTTTCAAGGGTTTTAAAGTGATTTTTCTGAATTGTTTCTCGCTGTTTGTTCATGAGATAATTTGTTCACCATGGTATCTGGCTTTGAATTATATGCCTTCTGTTTTGAGTGATGGGCTATTGGTCTATATTTCCTGCAAGTAGTAATTCACATATCTTTTATGCGAAAGAAAGACTAAAAAATGACTGCTTCTATGGATGATCACTTTTCCACCATGCACCATTTTTTACAATTCTAAGATTGATCTAAGATATACAATGTTATTATGCGGCTTTTTTTTTTTTTACTAAAATAGGGTAATTTTTTCAAAAAATTACCAAAATAGGTTCTTTTTAAAAATATTAAGAAAATAGATAAGTCATATTTAAAAATACGACTTCTTTTAGTGTTTTAAAACACGACTTTACTTTTAGCTTTTTTTTTAAAAAAAAGTTGTGACATAAATTTTTTATGAAAATGCTATTTACACAGTGTATTTTATGGATACACCCCCTTTTTAAAAAAAAATTCTTCCATAAATCATAAGAAATACAACTTTAAAAGTTTATCTAGATTACAATATTACTCAAATAATTCTGACTCTTAGTTAATTTCTAGTCGAGGGTAAATGAAAAAAATTTAAAAGGGGGTGTATTGATAAAATAGGTGGTGTAAATAGGAGTTTTCAAATTTTTTTTTTGAAAGTCATCTGTGAAGGCACGACTTCTACTTTTTTTTTTCTTAAAAAAAAATTCTAAAAGTAAATTCGTGTTTTAAAACATGACTTCTTTTATATGAAGTCGTGTTTTAAAACACAACTTATCCATTTTCGTAAAATTTTCAAAAAGTACCAATTTTGGTAATTTTTTGAAAAAATTACCCCATTTTGGTAAAAAAGCCGTTATTATGCACTTTCCACATCAAATATTTTTCTCTCTTTAGTCTTTACTGTCCTTCCTCTTTGCCCCTTCTGACAACACCTTAACTGCCTCTGACGGCTTCACCGTCTCCGACTGCACCTCCAGCAACCGTCACCATCTCCGGTGACCACTTCCACCGCCATCATTCTCACCTTCAACTTTTCTTTTCATTTTACATGTTAGGTTCTCCCTCTCTACACATGCATCTATATTTTCTTTTTATTTTTCTTCCACGCATTTCGTGTTTTTGGATCATTCTATCTATTTATTTGAATGCACCAACTATGGTGTTCGCATTCGAATCTTCCATTGCAATTGTTTGCTTGAACCGCTTTGATTTCTGGGTTAGTGCAGAGTTATTTGGATCTCCTGATTCAACAACTTTCTTAAATTGCGAAGGCAGCAAAGTTGGCACTCCGGCCCGGGCTCGATGTCGGTGGAAGTGGTCGCCGGAGGTTTAGTATTAGTTTTTTTTCCCTAGTACAGGGAAGAGGGGTCACATGGATGCTGAAACTGAGATTTAGGAACATGTTAATTTGTAAAATAAATCAAGTAACTATGGTGGAAAATCTGTATGAGTTTTTTGGGTTCACTAAGGAATGATAAATCAGTTTTGGGAACGACAGTGTTGCGGTTGCCGGAGGTGGTGAAGGCGTTGCCGTAGGAGATGAAGGCATTGCTAGAGGCATCAAAGAAGATGAAGAGTAAACTCGAGAAAAAAAATTGATGTGGAAGGTGTATAATAATATTGTAGACCTTAGATCAATCCAAAAGCTATAAAAAATGGTGCATGGTGGACCACTTATAAAAGTGGTCCACCTTAGAAGCCGTCCTAAAAAATAATTATAATATGCAAGTGCACGTTCAGTAAGTTTTAAAGAATAATTGTGTATTTTAATATTTTTCACATAATTATAAAAATAAATTACTATTTTTAAAAATAGGTTTGAACCAAACACGTATTTATGTTTGGTAAATCTCCTTATATATATATAAATTAATAAGAGATTCTCTCATTTCCTTGCTTCACTCTTCCCACTCTCTCTCACATTCACTCTTATTTGAATACTCTCATTCTCACGAAGTGTTAGTTCACTCTCCTAACATGCATTTGTTCTTCTATTTTTCCTAAAATTTTTCTTGTCAATTTTTGTAACTACCCCACTTTCACAATATTTCTATAACTATCTTCATTCACTTCTTTATCTGATGTTATATTTTTTAAAATATTTTTTTATCAGTTTTTTAACTCTATTTTTTTAATTCTGAAGATTTCTCTCTTTCATAAATAATTTCAAATCCTTAATTCAATTTTCAAAGTTAATTTAAAAAATTAAAGTTACATCATTACATCTTCCCTTATCTTTTTTTTTTCTTTAAAAAAATTATAGTTTCTAATTTATTTTATAATTATCTCTTTTTCAAAATTTATTTAGATGTGCTATATAATTCTTCTTCTTCTTCTTTTTTCTTCAAATTTTATACTCTCTAATCCTTGGGGCTTTTCTTTTAATATTTCTTTTATCTAATTTTCTTACTCTATTTTTTAATTATGAAGATTTATTTTTCCAAATCCTTGATTCAATTTATTTTTCAATCTTCAAATTTAATATTAAAAAATTAAAGTTACATCATTACATCTTTCCTTTTTTTTTTCTTTTAAAAAATTATAGTTTCTAATATCTTTTATAATTATCTTTTTTTTCAAAATTTCTTTCAATGGACTATATAATTTTTTTTTTCAAATTTTATACTTTCTAATCTATTTTTTTTTAATATTTCTTTTATCAGAATTTCTAACTCTATTTTTTAATTCCAAAGATTTTTCTCTTTAGTCAATAATTCTAAATCTTTAATTCAATTAACTTTTCAATTTTCAAAGTTAATATTAAAAAAATTAAAGTTACATTGTTACATCTTCCCTTTTTTTTTTTTAATTTTATAGTTTCTAATTTTTTTTTATAATTATCTTTTTTTTTTTAATTTCTTTCAATGTGCTATATAATTATTATTTTTTTCAAATTTCTTTCTATTGACTATATAAATAAGGTAGTGAAAAATTTAATAAGCCCGTGCAACGCATGGACTAAAACACTAGTTAGCTAGTAAACTAGCAGAAAAATTGGAAGTTTCTAAGCTTGTTGGTTTAATTAAATATGTTTGGTAAGATTAATTAATAAACTAGCCGATAAATATTAAATGACGTAAAAGACATGTATTTTTTTTGTAACGATGTTATTGGTATGAAATATGCATAAGTTTTGTCAGTAACTAATTTTAGCCAGGAAACATAAAATGACATATTTAGTTATATATATATATATATATATATATATATATATATATATATATTAATTTGTTTCTAATAACTTATCATTTTAAAAAGTAGGACAATAATTTTTTTTAATTTTGTATTATAAAAAATGGTAAAGATTCAATGATTTTATTTATATTGTTTAAAATTAATTTTAATATTTAAATAATTTTTAATAATATTTTTTATTACAAAACAAAAATGATTTTTATATAATTTTGATTTTTATCTACTTTGTTTAATGACCAAATATTTTATTTTAAAATAAAAATAAACAAATTACTAATTAAAATAAATAATTTGACATTAAATAAAATAATAAAAAATGTAGAATTGCAAAAGGAAAAGGAGTAGCAGTGACAGTTTACAAGTTGATTGTTGTATGCGTGTGAGAGTGATAAAATAGACAAAAAGGTTTTTAAATTGAAAAAATAAAATAAAAAGGGATTTTAAATAAATTAGTGAGGATAAAATTGTGAAAAAAAAAGTTAGTAGCTTATAAGCTAGCTTATTTTTATAAGTTACTTGTAGTAACTTATTAAAATAATTAAGTTGTGAACTACTGAAATAAGCTATAAGCAACTAAAATGAGTTAAAAATGAGTTAGTCAAAGTAACTTATAAGCTACTAAAATGCCTTACAAAATTCATTGAGATTACTATTTATTTCACTTTTTTATTCTCTTAACGGCAAATTCGATATTTACTTTTTTTTTTTCTAATTCTTTTCTTGTGAATTAATGAACCTGTATCAATGGGGTTGTTTTATTTACCTCAAGTGAAAATGAGGTTAAACAACTTCATCATACTTATTTATGCAATTAATATCTATAACTAATTATCTTAATACATAAGAAAATTATACCAATAAGGTGCGATAGAGTTATTTAACCTCATTTTAGTTGCGATAAAATAGACAACCCCTTATCAATATGTAGAGACAAGCACTTTGTGATACGTGACACTAATATGAAAATAGGTAACGACGATTAGGGATGACATTGGTAGAGTCTGAGTAGGATACTATAGTACTCATCTCCATACTTGCATTTTAAAAAAAAATTCGTACCCAAACTCATACATGCATGGATAATAACTTCAATACTCGTCTTTTCTCGTTAGGTACCTAAATGTCCATACACGTATGTTTATCTGCACTTTAATTAATAATTTTTTTAAAATACATAATATTGATTAAAAATAAGATATAGTTAAATTAAAATCTCATTCAAAGACATTTTGTAAGACATAATCATAATCATAAAACATCACAAAAATTAAAATTTTATTCAAAGATCTTTTACTAAACTTGATCTTTTAGTAAAAAAGGAATGCAATTTTTTTTTTTTGTTGAATTAAGGAATGTGATAAATTTCTATAAGAAGCATGATTTTTTGTTTGGTAAATTAAGAAATGTGATCTATCTCTTAGCAAATATGGATTAAGGAACATGATTTTCTTTTTTTATAAATTAAAGAAAGTGTATCTCTTAGGTTGTATTATTATTATTATTATTATTATTATATGTGTGGGTGTGGGTAGGCTTAGGTACTAAGGTACCCACACCCATTGTCACTAAATTTTAGGCAGTTGATAAATATACCTCCCATACTTAATAAATATACCTCTTTTCTATATTTTTTTCTCAAATATACCCCTCTATGAAAATACATTTCTGGTGATTGTGTTAATGGATTTCAAATGTATACTCTGTTAGCTCTTCTCTCTACTGATGATTTTCTTTTAGATGAATTTAAGGTGCTAAATTGTAAACGAGTGTGCATGTTGAAATTGGTTAGGGAGAAAAATGAATTTGGGAATTTTAGATTGGTGAAGTCGTGCTTGTGAATGTTTTGAGCATTTGGAAAAAAAGTTTTCGACTGTGGCTTGGAAAAATGATGCCTCGTTAGTTTCCAACAGTCCTATGATAGGAGAAGGGCAAAGTACAAACTTATTCATGTGGTGATCACACACAAAGGGGAGGGAGGTGCATGAGCAGGACATACAGGAAATGTATTTTTGGAGAGGGGTATATTTGAGAAAAAATATAAAAAGGAGGTATATAATATTAAGGGAGGTATATTTATCAACTGTCAAATTTTATGGGTAATTATCCCTAGCTGTGTCCCATATCTATTAAGTGAGTAATTACTTACCCATTATTAGTAATTTTTTGCAGATATCAGTGGGTACAATAGTCATTCGAACCTATTATAATCAAAAGTGGAATCACGGACACGTTCTCAACGCAGTTAAAGGTATACTTGCCTATTAGAAACCTTGCTGAATTTTCTTTTCCTTCTCAAGAGACACTGCATGGTTACTGTACTGAAGGAACTCATGGGTATTTCTATTCATTTATAACTATATATATAAGTGGCCTCTGTCAGCTTAAAATGGGGCATGTGAATCATGCGATACACATGTTTGAAGTTGAAGCTGAAGTTCACCTTACAAACAGAAACAGGTATTGTAGACATTGAATGCAATCTGTGAACAGAAAAACTAAAACCCAAACATATTGTGCAGGTTTATCATAACAACACAGTTTAACTCTAATCAACAGAAATAGTGCTGAATCAACTTAAGGATAACAACTCAGTCATATCAATAGAAAGTGCTCAAACAAACCATAACAAAACAGTTTGACTCTAATCAATAGAAATAGTGCTCACGTATGGAGATTGACTCTAATCAGTAGAAATAGTAACTATTTGGAATTCAGGGTCCATTCAGTGCAGCAAATCCTGGTAGTAGTAGTAGTAGTAGTAGGGTCTGTGTTGGGATTGGCTGTGCCTGTGCATTACCCGGATATCACCAACAGAACAAGTAGCGGTAGTCTCTGTTTCTTTGGTATGTTAGAAGGGTGGGAAAAGTGTTCATAGATACACTGATGAAAAGGTACTCTGTGTCAGGGCTAAAGGATAAACCAGAGACACGCCCAAAAAAGTCAATCTGCTGCTCCTTCTCAAAATCACTCCTCACATTGTAGACATGCACATAATCTGCGGCTTCACTCATTGCCATATACTTTCCATTAGAAGTGAAAGCTAGCGAAGAAATGGGTCTGATGTTCCCCTCAAGAACAAAAAGAGACTGGTTCAACTGCCTAGCATCCCATACACGACAAGTTCTATCTGTGTTTCCAGTGGCAAACATGTGCCCATTCGGATGCCATGCAGATGAAATGGAGCGACCATAGTGTCCACCAAATGAAGCAATGGTCTACAGTTAAGTCAAATAAGACTTAAATTAGAATTTGATACCTATACTGAAATATCAATATCTCAAACTCACTTTTAAATAGAAAAAATTACCAATCTTGTTTCAGAATCCACCAATCTCCCTTCCAATCCATCTCCAACCACTAAGAAATGTCTTCCATCCGGTCTTGCTGAAATATGCTGCATGCACAAATTCAATTCATCATAGTGCTCATTAAAATAACAATCAGGTAGACATTATACTTACGTTGACGGCCCAGGGGAGTTGAAAATCTGAAAACTGAAATGTCTGTGCATTAAACATCTTGACATTACCAGCTGGATTCCAAGCCATAAAATAGATTTCTCCACTGCCAGATTTATTAATTTTTAGCAAGCAGCCACAAGTAAATACTGTGATTGAGCAAAAAAAGGGAAAGAATGAAAAAGAGACCTGTGGTGTCTGTAAATCTCAATAGCGTTTATTTTTCCACGCTGCACTCCAATAAAAGCCGATCTGTGAAGAAAACTGATTCCAGGACGATTTAAGTGCTGCAAGATATACATGTTTTTCCTCAGTCACAGAATTTTCAATTAATTATAGAAACAGCAAAGTTCTGCCCCATCTCTGGAAACAAGTGAAAAACTGTAAAGTATATCATAAATTTACTATCTTAAAGCAGAAAATAAAACTGTTTTACCTTGCAAACTAATTTTCCTATATGGTCTCCAACAATCAACAAGTTATGCTTCACAGCCATTGCATTAACCCGTGTCCTCGTAAAACCTTGCATATAGCTTCCAGGATGTTCCTATTACCAACACACATTTAAAATCTCTATTTTTTTTTTCAGGTGATGCTTTCAACAATTTCAACAACGAAACAGAAAATGGCAGTGAGGTGAAGTTTTGGGAAGATGTGTGGTTGTGGGAATCAAGCTTATGTGAAAGATTTAGGAGGTTATACTCTATCTCGGAACTGAAGGACTATCTTGTCAAGGACATGGGACAATGGGAAAATGAATCATGGTGCTGGAATCTAAGGTGGAGAAGGCCACGGTTTGAATGGGAAGAAAAGATGGTGGAAGATTTGATGCTACTAATTTCTGGTTTTCAACCAAGAGAATACGAGATAGATCAATGGTTGTGGAAAGGAAAAAACATGTTTGCAGACAAAAAAATAACGAAACAGAAAAAATATCACCTCAGACGGAACCACTAGATCTTCCAAGTTCAAGATTTCAGCTCTTCTGTCAGCTACTTGATTCAGGTGACAAACCTGATATCCTGCACCAAAATATAAATCATGCTTTGACGTGGACCAAAGCATACCAGAGTATTCCTGCAAATGATAAATAATAAATTAGTGTAAATGTTGCACATTGAAGTGTTATAAAATAACCTTTACATCCGCTCATAATTAAAAGTAAAAATTACCGACAGTGGCTGCTCTTGTTGTGTTGGCATTAAACAATCATCATATCTAAAAAAGTTATAAAACTTTCCCTCTTTAATTGTCGCTCGACATTCCTGTACACAAGAGGTTGATTATTTTAGAAGTAAAAAGCAAAACGTCAAATTAAAGATTAATTTCCACAAAATTGTTACTCAAATGTTTTGGGACTCTAAGGGAAAGCAAAACATATTACCCGCCTTGCCTGTTGTAAGAAAACAGGTTCATCTTCACTATTCCGGAGAAATTGTAATCTCCTCTCTCTGTACATCTGCCGACTAAGGTTCTCATCTTGCCAGCTTATTCCTTGAATGTCCTTTACCCCACGCATAACCTCTCTACTAGTGGCGATTCGGCTACGCTGTTTTGCCAGAGATAGAAAGCCAACAAATAATTTAAGTAAAGGAAAGGAAAGATTATACATGAATGTATACAGATTCACGTCGAGAATAAAAAATAAATAAAAATTGATTCTCCGCATAGTGTTTCTACGGGTTAGTTTCTGCTGCTGATAAAATTTCTTAGTTTTAAGGAGAATCAAATTTTGTTAGTACTAATAGTGCATTAGGGAATTGAATGTGCAGTGGGATGATGAACATGTAACTGCATGTCTCGAATGAAAAACATGTATCAAATATTTTCCACATTATAACCTCGACAGTTTATAGGGGAGCTACTTAAAACGTTGAACGAAAAGGGGTCAGATCTTCCCTTCTGTCATTACTAGTACGTACGCCTTTTTTCTGTTACCTATAGAGATTTTTTTTTTTTTGCTAAACTTTTTTTTTGGGCTATATAATACATACGGTACACAAAATTTATAGTATAAGGAATGAGTTAGGTTAGGTAAGATACCATAACCAATTTGACTGCAAAAAAATGACATGAAATAAAATAGACATTGGCTAAGGCAAAATTTAGAGAATAAAAAAAACTAGGAATAGTAGATACTAAAGTGGTGGGTTGACGTGTTCGTATAAAAACATTTTTCAAATTTCTATTTATGAGTATACTCTCCCAATGCAACCTCAGTGAAACAGTAAATACCTCTAATCCTCTATCATGTTCTTAAAAAAAATAAAGAAAAATACCACAATCAAAGATCGAACCGAAGGTACAATTGGGTGATTTTCTTCATCCGCCATTTCGCCCTTGCAGTCTTGAGATTGAGAATGCTGCTATTAAAGAAAGAAAAAAATGAATTTTTGTTTTTTTGTTATATAAATAAAAAATGAATGAATCGACGAAGAGAGACCTTCCTAACGTATCAGAGAGAGAGAGAATCAGAAACAAAGAACTACAGAATGAGCAAGACAAAAGAAGAAATGAACTCCAATATTCTCATTCACAAATGCAGTACAATTGATAACAGAATATTAAACAGTTAGATCATTCACCATTTCACCATCGAGGTATTCAAAATGCTGTTGTTAAAGAAAGATAGAAAGAAAGAACGAATTGAAGAGATACCTTTTTTGGAGTATAATGTAGTAGGAACAGAAAGAGAACGTACAATCGCAAATAAAGAACTAAGAAAGAATGAGAAGGAGCAAGAAAAAACGAGATGAATTCCGATATTCACATTCACTAATTGGTTTAACGGCTAAACTAAAGTGTGTGTATTTATAAGATGGATTTTATGAATAAGCACGCAGAAACAAGCAATCAACATAATGGATAAGCAAATGAGCATCAAGCAGGAAAAAAAGAAAAGAAAAGGAAAACTTAGTGCAGAGGCTATTACCTCAAAATGCAGTAAGAAAATACTCTGAAGCAGTGTGTCCGCAACACCGATTTTTTCTCGTTTTTTCTATTAAGTTCCTTAGATAGTCTTTTTATAGGAGAAATGTAGGCATGGTAGTGAGGCAAAGTTGAGACCTTTAACCCTAGTATAACGGTCTCTGATATTTTCTACACAAGATGACAAATTATAGAAGACCACGGTCTGAAATATGCTGAGTCTATGAGTGGGAATGTGGAATGTATTCCCGCTACGGGATTTGTACGGTAAACACACCTAAATGACAAAGCGCTTGATATTTATTAGTATTTGATTGACAAGGAAAATGATTAACATAGATAATACATGTTAGTGAGAAAGAGACAAAAACAAAAAATTTAAAGGAAGAGAGAAAGAAACCGAGAAAAAGTGATAGTAATGACATGGAAATTGAAGAGAATTTTTTTTTTTATAAACATATATTAACTTATTATAAACATATATTTACTTATTTTATTAATTTTATTTATTATATGTTTATAAGAAAATGAGATGGAAGAAAAAGTAAATATATATTTATAATAACTTTTTTTTTTAAAAGTATTAATTTTATTTTTATTAACTTAATTATTTATTTATTTTTTCTTATTTTATCTTTTTTAATATAAAAACAATAAATCGAAGAATAAAAATGTAACCTTCTTTTTATAAAAGATGTTATTAACATACTTTTATCATAGCTTTTACAGTTTAATGATTATGCATTATATTAGACACTAAGAATTACACTACTTCTACTTCTAACATTCTATCACTAAAGCTATAAGAAAATATACGGAAAATATAAAATATGACTTGATATTTGTTTATTGATGATGATAGTCAAATAAAGAACACAATATATAACCTAATGGTTGTTAATAACAATCCTATAATTGTCCTCATCCACTTTTAAAGAATTGAAAATAAAAGTTAAATAATATAATATATAATATATAATAAATATTATTTTAACTTTATCCTATTATGTAAAAAAAAAAAATTATCCTATAAAAATTTCCAACCATTTTATTTTGACCCATCTTATTTTTGACGCCGGGTTGAACTTGTCCTCAAGGTTATGATATGAGAAGAATTACAAGACATGTGTTAATTTTAAATGGTTGGAATTTGTTGATAGAAAAAAGTTTGGGAATGAAATGTGTGATGTTGGTATTGGTGAGAGGAATATGTGGAGTATTAAGTGTGTGTTTGGATTGGTAGTGACAAAATTGATTTTGAATGAAATTGATTTTACAAAATTGATTATGGTTAGAATTGATTATGAAGTAACATGATTTTTGTTTGGATAACAGATATAAGAAAAATTGATTTTGTGGGTATAATGATCAGAATGGGTGTAATGTATATGCATGAGTTTATTGATGTGAAGATAAATTAGACAAAATCTAACTAAAATTGATTTTGGTATAAGTAGAAGCTATTCCTACTTGCTTCAACTCTACCATATTTTTTTTCGCTAAAATTGATTTTACTAAGATAATTAAATATGTAAAATTTTGATTAAAATCAAATTTGACCTATCTCGTCATGTTCTACCATAATTTTAAAGGGAATCCAAATACACATTAAATCTATTTATGAAAGGAATGGATGGGTGGGTGGGATTTAAAGAATTGTGTAGTGATGGTGAAGGGGGTGGCTTTGATGGTAATGCTATTGGAGGGAGCATGTGTCGTGACATATGAAAAAAAAAAGGAACGTGAATTGTAATAAGTTTGGACGTTTGAGATACGTGTGCAGGGGTATAAGCGGAATAGATGAAGGGATGGTGGGGCCAGGTGAAAAGCTACATGCATTAACAAAAAATAGGTCGTAAATGGATTTTTTTATAGTGATGGTGAGGAGGTTACCCAATGGTTGGGAATCCAATGGATGAGGGTGTGGCCGGAAGGAAGCGTGGGGACCAGCTGTCTTAGTGAAGAAAAAGGACAAATCTGAGTATACAAATGAGGAGTCAAAAAGTGGTGTGATCAAGGGAGGAAGTGTGACGCTCATAGAAGGGAACACGTGGCATAGCCCTTTTTTTCTCTTCTAGTTTTTAATGTAATTATATTGTAAATTTTTAATATTTTTATTTACCAATTCAATAGTTAATGTCTTTAAAATATTTGTTGTTAAGATTCTTTTTAGAGAGTTGCTATGGTATTTAAACAAATATTAGGATTTTGGTACAATTATTCAACAATCATCAATCTTTTATTTACTGCACATGTATGTGGGAGATGAAATGAAGCGAGTGATTCGGAACTGATGAATCAGGGAAGGTTATGTTGTAACTTTTTTTTATTTTTTTTGTATTTTTTCCCTTTTATTTTTGTACTTTTGCAGGTTACTTTTCCTTATTTGGAGCTGGATATTAAGTATTTTGACCTCCCTCCTCCTTGGGAGCCCACTAATGATAGAGTTATTATTGAAAGTGCTGAAGCTGTAGTAAAAGCATGTGCTCTAATTTTTGCCTTGAAGACTTCTTTGCACACATCTTCGCTTTTGATTATGTATCATTTTGTTGTTACTATCAATTTCTTCAATATTAGTTTTTTTTTTTGTCAGCGAAAAGCAGCATATATATATTAATATAAACAGGGTACCAGGATACCCAAAAACATTACAAAGGGAGAAAGTCTATAACCATAAAAACATCACCACCAGATAATGGTTCTAATATATTTAGGCATGTGATTACTTAAATATATGAAAACCACCATCGGTACAAACTCCTCACATACTTTCCCCTCAAAAGTATCCAACATAAATTCCCCGTAACCAAAAAAACAACCTGTCTATACTATCAACAACCAGCAACCATCCCAATTAGAATAAAAAAGTATGTAACCCACCAAAATCGTGTACCCAAAGATCCAGTCACCATTGGATATATGTGGTCACCATAAATTCACGTGCCCTTGGTCATAAATATGATCCCACCTTCATAGTTGCTGAGAATGACACAATGTAGAATATCCCTAAAAAAATACACGACTACAAATATACACAAAGCCATCATTCCACGGCAATCACATCTTCAATATTAGTTGTTTCTTCCTTCATTATTGTTAAGATAAAAATTGGCAATACTGTCAAAAGGAAAACCCACTCCTATCTTTTTTTTATTTTTTATTTCCTGTTCTGTCGCAAAATATATGGTCAATGCATAGTCATCATGTTGAGTCTTCACTCATTTTGATTAAGATATTTCATTTAACTAGATATTTTAGAGTCATCTTTTTAGTAACTTGCATGCATACGTAACATAATCATACCACATATTCATATTAATGTTGTATCTTACTTATCTTGATATTGTCAAAGTTTAATGCTCAATCTTAATGGAAGATTTCTTGTCATTTCCGGAGATAACAAGAAGGTAATTTATGTTCTGTACTGTCCATAATATCAGAGTGTTTCACAGACTTGGGCGGGAGGATTGTTTTGAAAGAGTAATAAGCTTTGAGACCCTGAATTCCTCTAATAACTTGAATATTCTCAAATTACCCCTGACAAATTCCTAAGTTGTTTCTAACGGAGTGGATGCTAATCACTGTAAATCCCGCTTCAATTTTGGCAAGATTCCTCAACCTCATAGTTCCCACACCTATTGGTCGACAAATGAGTAAAGAAAAAAAAAAAAAAGGGAACAGTGAGAAACGCAACCCACACGAGTCATATCGTCTCATACCCAAAATATTGAATTTGGATGAACAAAGATTCCGATTACCTCCTCTGTTTTGATAGTAATTGAGAATACCTTGATAGGCTTCAAGGCAAAGAAAAAAAATGCTCAGCATTGTGTGCTCTGATTTGATGTAATCGGAAATAGAAACCAATTTACATGTTGAAACAAAATCTTAGTCCATCGTGATCGCAATTGAGAATGGAAGCCAATTGCTTGATCCAAAATCTTAATTGAACATAATATTATATGCTCTGAATTGATCGTGCAGCCAATTGCTTCTTCATATTACGTGTTGTAAATTGTGCAGCAAAACTTTTTGATCACACAGTTCAGCCAAATTTTTTTTTATCGTGCACCCAATTACGTATGCTCAGTTAGCAAACTGCGTAAGGAAATTCGTTAAGGTAAATATTTGCTAAGAGGGTAATTTGAGAATTGGGTCACAAACACCCGTGTCATTTTAAATGACGTGTCAAATTTTGATAGGTGAAAGAGGGAGTGAGACACAAATGTGAGACAACTTATTTGAATCCGTACTTTACATGGTAAAAAACCAAATACACTAGTCTTGGGTGTGAGAATTTTACAAAATTAGATGATTAAAGTAATTGAAATTTAATTAATTAATTTATTATTTTGCTATTATTAAATATTTTATTGTTAGAGTTTAATGATTATACACTGACACTGTATAACTTTTAAAGTAGTTATTGTAAAAGTCTACAAATTTATAATATATAATGATTTGTCAGATGATTATACAAAACTAGTGTTTTAGCCCGTGCATTGCACGGACTTATTCAAATTTTTACTACCTTATTTATATAATTAATATAAAGAAATTAAAAAAAAGAATTATATAGTACATTGAAAGAAATTTTAAAAAAGAAATAATTATAAAAAATTAGAAACTATAATTTTTTTTTTTTAAAAAAAGGAAAGATGTAGCAATGTAGCTTTAATTTTTTTTAATATTAACTTTGAAAATTGAAAAATAAATTGAATTAAAGATCTGAAATTATTGTTAAAAGAGATAAATCTTTGGAATTAAAAAATAAAGTTAGAAAAACTGATAAAAGAAATATTAAAAGAAAATAGTTTAATAGTGATGCACTGATAGTGTAAAATAATCCAATCACAAACCATCATTGGTATGACTTTAAAGATAATTTTTAAAAAGTCAACAAACTTATCATACATGGTAGGTTGTGATTGGATGACAGTGCAAAAATAATTTTACACTGTCAGTGCATAGTCCAAAATATTAGAGACAATAAAATTTGAAAAAAAAATTATATAGCACATTGAAAGAAATTTTAAAAAAGAGATAATTATAAAAGAAATTAGAAACTATAAAATTAAAAAAAAAAGGAAGATATAACCATAGTTTAAAAAACCAAACCAGTGATCAACCCGATCAAGACACTGGGTCATTGGGTCAATGATCGAACTAGTGGGTCACTAATTGAACCGCATGACCTGGTATTATAGTGTTATAAATAATTATATATAATTTATATAGTATATATATTATAAATATTACATTTGTTAATATTATATTAATTAATAATCTTTAGCTTAGTGGTAGAGTTTCTTTGTGTCTTGTATGTCTTGGGTTCAAATCATGTTAGGTGTCTTTTTTGTTAATATTGATTTCAATAAAATATGCCTATATAATATAAATATCACATTTGCTAATAAAATATCACAAATCCGCATCCAGCTAAGTGGTAAATCGTGCCATGCGCCTCCTCTTGTTATAAGTCATGTGTTCGAATAAGCAATTTTAGTCCTCCAATCTTGAAAAATACTTGCTTTTAGTCCCTCCCCTCTAATGATGTTAATACGGTTAACGGAAATAAGTTCCCGATGGCTAAAATCATCACAAAATACACATTCCTCATGTATTTAAACTCAACATTATTGGCGGCTAAAAACCACCACAAAAATTATTAAAAAATTGAAAAGTAAATTGAATTAAGGATTTGAAATTATGGATGAAAGAGAGAAATCTTCGGAATTAAAAAATAGAGTTAGAAAAACTAATAAAAGAAATATTAAAAAAAAAAAGATAACATATAAAGAAGTGAATGAAGGTAGTTATTGCATTTTGATAATCTAACAAAGTTAATTGGACTCTGTAGGATTTTTTAATATATTAATTAAAAAAAAAACCTTGAACATACATATGAGGTATTATAATGCATCAAGTGAGACAATGGTAACAAGTTCTAGAATAATTTATTAGAGTTAATAACCTTGGGTCATATTTGCCAAAAGAGATATTGTAATGAACCTAACAGCCATGGTCGAAATCTACTTGAAGTATAAATTTGATTACCCATTGGCCATTGGTGAATTCTTATTATTTGGTAACATAACGATACTTTAAAATAGGTTAAAGTTCAAATCTTTAGTTTAAATTTAATTTGTTATTTTCTTTCATGCTTAATTCAAAACTAGTTTAGTCTATTGAACTTGAGGCAAATTCTAATGAATTCCTTATTTTTACAACACACTTTGCACACAATAATATCCTGCCATAAAACAATATTACTATATTTTTGAAATGTTCTTAATCACAACCAAAGATAAGACTTAAAAAAGCATGACCATGAGTACTACTCAGACAACCTGTAGATACGAACATAGTTTGAGTAATTAAAATTGGTAGGATCTGCATCGGTTGTACATTAAGAGGGTTGGAAAAGTATCCATGGAGATGCCAATAAAAAGAGATTGTGTGTCAGGACTAAAACATAAGCCAGAGACATGCCCAAAAAAATCGATCTCCTGCTCTCTCTCAAACCCATCATTTACTCGATAGACATGCACATAATCAACATCTTCACCCAATGCCATAAACTCCCCATCAGATGTGAAGCATATTGAAGTAATAGCTCTGACTTTGCCCTTAAGAGCAAAGACAGATTTTGACAAATTTCGAACATCCCAAATGCGACATGTTCTATCTTGGTTTCCAGTGGCAAAATTGAACTCATTAGGATGCCATGCAGATGAACATGAGTAACCAAAGTGTCCACTAAAAGATCCAATGGTCTACAAGTTAAGACAAACCATATTTAAATTAGAATTCATTACTTGTTACTAAAATATTTATTATTTCAAAATCATTTTAAAAAGAAAATTATAGAAAAAGCATAGTCAGTAAATTCTATCATTAAGACTAAGAGTTTAATGGTGATGCACTGACAGTGTAAAACTGTTTTACACAGTCATCTAATCACAAATCACCGTTGGTATGACTTTTAAGATAATTTTTTAAAAGTCAACAAACTTACCATACATGATGGGTTGTGATTGGATGATAGTATAAAACTTTTTACACTGTCAGTACATAATCCTTTTTCTCTAAGACTAATGTCAAAATATTAATCAATAGAACTTTATCATACAAGAGGCAATACAAACGAGAATATCTAACATGGTTAAACATAAAATATACCACCAACCTGTCCGGTTACAGAATTTACTAATTTCCCTTCTGGGTTGTCTCCAACAACTACAAATATATCTCCATTTGGGCTCGATGAAACATGCTGCGGGAAACAATTCAAATTACCATTGTGTTAAAATACCAATCAAAGTAAACATTATACTTACATTCACTGGCCAGGGGAATCGAAAATCATGTGAAAACTGAAAAGTTTCAACATCAAAGTCTTTGACACTACAGTCTTGGCCTGAAGCCATGAAATGGATAGTTCCACTGCCAAATTAATTAATTGTTAGCAAGCAACCAATCATGAGGTTTGTGACTCACCATATCAACAAAAAATAAATTAAGGAAAGAATGAAGACCTTTGATGCTTATAAATCTCAATAGCATTAATGTTTCCTTGAGGCTCACAAGTTGGTTGGAAACAAAAACTAACCCCAGGACGATCTAAGTGCTGCAAGACATATATATGTTTTCTTCAGTGGCAGGAAAATTTTGCAATATACATCGATTTGAAAAATCAAGGATAAAATAACAAAATTAAGGATGGCTTCACTTATTTCCATTTGTTTAATTAGAAAATTTCAATTAATCATATTAACGAGAAAGCTCTACCATGTCTCAAACAAGTAGAGAATGAATACTATATCATAAATTTTGTATGTAAAAGCAGGAAAAAAAGTATTTACCTTGCAAATTAGTTGTCCTTTAGCGCCTCCAACAATCAACAATTTATCTCGTACAGTCATTGCACTAACTCGTGTCTTAGTAAATCCTTCCATGCAGTTTCCAGGATGTACCTATTAACAACAAATACGTTTAAAATCTTTTTTTTTTTTTTTCCTTTTTCAGGTGATGCTTTCAACAACAAAATAGTGCAAAAGTTATTATTACCTCAGACGGAG
This sequence comes from Pueraria montana var. lobata, assembly GCA_026413185.1. Classification (NCBI taxonomy): domain Eukaryota; kingdom Viridiplantae; phylum Streptophyta; class Magnoliopsida; order Fabales; family Fabaceae; genus Pueraria; species Pueraria montana. The sequence continues at coordinate 19,512,731 of CM048656.1, forward strand.
CTATATGCCCTTCCAAATCCAAGATTGTAGTGCTCTTAGAGGTTAATGCAGAGTAGTGACCAATTTTGTAACTTGTGGCAAGATATACATCATCCTTTGACGTGGACCAAAGCATACCAGCATAGTACTGTAAATGATAAATCAATGTAACATTGTGCATGTGTAAAAAATAACCTTTACATCCATAGATAATTAAAACTTTAAAAGTAAATAGTTACCGAGTCCAAGTAATATTGTTCTATTGCCATTGAACAACAATCATATTTAGCAAAACTATAATACTTCCCTCCCATTTTTGTTGGTTTGTATTCCTGTACACAAGATGATAATTATTTAAAAAGTAAAAAAAGGCAAAAGGTCAAATTGAAGATTAATTTCCACATAATCATTACTCAATTATTTTGGGACTCAAAGCAAAAGCAAATTATTACCTCCTTCGCGGGTATCGGTAATAGGGGTACATTTTCATCATTTAGGAGATGTTGTGTTCTATCTTTTCTAAATTTCTCACGACTATACTTTATTATGTTCCAAGGTATACCTTGGATGTCTTTTCCCTCCCACATAACTTCTTGAGCAGTGGTGTCATTGCTACACTATTTTTCCAATGAGAGAACCAAGAAAAAGTGTAAGCGCAAGGAAAGATTATATTAAATTAACATAAAACAAATAGACTTAAATATAGTTTTGGTCATTGGAAATTTTTTAGATTTTGCATTTGGTCGTCCCTAATAAAAAAATGTACTGACTTTTGGTCCCTAAGAATTTATTTTTTATTTTGCATCTCATCTATGCCGTTACATTGACTATATTAACTTAAAATGTCATCATCTGATGATAAACATATTGGTTGTTGGGATAAAAAAATTGAAGGACCAAAAGAAAAATTTTAGAATATTTCAGGTACCACTTAACAAAGCCAACATAATGGCAAGGACAAAATACAAAATGAAAAAACAATTAGGGACCAATATCCAAGAAATTTTTTATTAGGGACTAGATACAAAATCTAAAAAAATTTCAGAGACCAAATACATATTTAAGCCTTACAAATACAATAACAACAAAAAATAATTCAAATGATGGAAAAGGTTTTGACTATGAGTATACTTTCTATTAAATACCTGTATGATGGATCGAACAGTTTGATCATTTGCTTGGATCTCCATTTCACCCTGTACACTTGAGAATGTTGCTATTAAAGAAAAATAGAAAGAACGAAAAATTGAAGAAGAGAGATACCTTTTTCTTTAGAGAGAAAAGTATCAGAATGAAAAAGATCTCAAGTGAAGAACTAGAAAGACTGAGAGAAGACAAGAAATGAATTATGATATTCACATTCACTAATGCAATATAGTTGATATGGCTTAATAAAGATCTACCAATTGTGTATTGAGATGCTTTTTGTAACACCATGTTTTTCGCTAATTGTATGACTAAGTGTTTTAATTAAAATTACAAGAGAAACTAAGTTTAATTTATGCTTGGATGATTGATTTGGAAAAATGCAATAAGTTATCATGTGTTTTGGATGAGTTTATGAGTGTTGTGGTTGAGCTTCATGGTTGGGCCTTAGGAATTGGGCTTTCAAATAAAAATGGGGGTGTTTAGAAGGGCCTTGGTAAGGGAAAGGCTCAAAAACCTCTAAAAATCCTTCTTGAAAACCCCTGAAATCTGAAAACACTTCCCTAAAACCCTCACACTTTCATTTCTCTTCTCCCTCAAATTCCCCACCCTCAAGAAGTTAAAGAGATTGGATTCTTCATTCAAAAGCATATCTTCCTCCCTTTTCTTGAAGTTTCATAGCATTCCCTGGAGCGGTAAGTCCATCTCCTCTCAACTTCCTCTTTCGATTTTTCTCCTCCTTTTGAAGCAACCCAAAATGGGTTTCGTAGAGAAATTTCTAATTGGTTTAGTGATTAGGAGTTTGATATGAGTTCTCTTGTGTTTTGTGTATTGATATACCTATAGAAGATTTCTCCTTTGTCCAAGTGTCTTCCTTTTACCTCCTCTCCTCTAAAAACTAGGAACTTGAAAACCCTATAGGTAAGGGAAGCTCTACCATATACTTTATTTGTTTTTGTGGTAATGAAATGATTATTGATGTTTGTGAATGATGGATAGACATAAAAATGTGTTCTTGAATAGTTTGAGTTTTTGAGTTTTTGAAAAGTTTGAATTTTCATTGATGATGTGATGATTGAAAAAACTCACACAAGACTTATCAGTTGGAGTTTGAATGCTCTCTTTTTTGTGGGAAGAAGTACTCTAGCTCAAGCAATTGTGGTCACCCTTCTAATGTATGATATGCAAATCGTCCTCCTTCCCAAAGGTATTATAGCAAATTGGAGAAAATAAATAGAAATTTTATTTGTGGTGATCTTAGGGGCAATAGAGAATGTCATACTATTGTTTGGCAAAAGTTCTATACACCCAAGTTGGAAGGTAGTTTGGGTTTTAGGGACTTGCACAATTTTAATAAGACCATGGTTCTTAAACTTCGGTGGAGTCTTGTCAATAGTCTTAATGCTTTTTAGGTGAAAGTTAGAAGAAGTTAGCATAATGTGGTGATCATACCATGCATAAGATTACTTATAAGAAAAATTGTTCATTAATTTGGAGAGTTATACAAAGCATTTGAAAGGAGAAAGGTGGGCTATTTCAAATGGTGAAGACATAAATTTTTGGTTGGATACCATCTGTACTATTATCTTAGAAAAGGTTTTAAAAAAAAAATTACCTTTGAATTTGACTAAATGAGAAGTTAGTGATTTTGTCAACCAAAATGGTATGTGGGACCTCTTAACTATATCCAACCTTCTCCTCTAATAGGTGATCATGGAAATAGACTTTGATACATGGACTGTCCAACCGGGACAGGTCCCTAGATACATGACCGACTCATCTCTAATAGCCGAGTTTGGAATAGGTTCCTAGAGACATGTCTAACTCATCCCCAAGGACCAACCGACTCATGTGTAATGGCTGACCAACTCGTCTAAAAGGTTGACCAAGTTATCGCCAAGCCTAGTAACAAACCGGGTGGTACACCGCATCTCTATCATGTCAGAGACACGCAACAACGCACCTATATCATGTACGGAACCGACAGGATCATACGTACGCAGACGCGTGCCTCTGAGGGCCAATGTTATGAGGACACGTGTAAAGAGTTGCCCGGGGACGCTTCATATAAATAGAGGTGAGCTCCACGCTTCACTTGAGGTTCATGGTTAGGGCAGAGCTGGGGGGTAGCAGAGCGGAGCCGCTCTGCCTCGGGGCACTCCACCCTCCCTCCTACGTCCTCCCGACGTGAACAATACCAAATGCAAAATTAAAAATAATGACCTAAACATGCTATCAAATAAAACAACACATTCAAATAAGAATGAAGCGAAAGCATAATCAGAATTAGACACTTACCTCCGATCATTGCAAAGAAATTTTGTTCGCTTTTAGACCTGTTTGGTTTTGTCTTTTTAATTCTTCGCTCACTCAAACTTGATGGTGTGTTTTCTGCATGCTTAGTTATCCAAAACAAAGAGCTTTGTTCATCACAGAGTTCAAACATACATAAGAGTAATAATTAAATATCATTGAACATTTTGCTAAAATATATAATAAATTGTTTCTAGTGCAAAGTGAACACATTCAATTCTAGATAATATAGTCAATGCTCAATTGTAACGGATATCCTATCATTTATTTTGAATTGAATGCCAAACAATAACGTAAAATTTATTCAATAATTTTGAATATCTATAATGGAACACCTGTTGAATATCTATTTTGAATTGAATGCCAAACAATAATGGAAAAGGAACATTCATATGAATGATATTTTGTGCCCTTTTTGTCACTTGGCTGTGGAAACAGATTACCACATTTTCTTTTCATGTAATGTTTCCCACCAAGTCTGGTGCTTTTATTATTCTCTGCTGAACGAATCCTCTGTTTCCCCAAATATACTTGTTGCACATTTCCTGCAAAACCTGGGGCCTTTTACATCTAGAAAGGAGAGAGAAGTGAGAATGATTATGTGGGGTGTGGTGTTGTGGAACATCTGGAGAGCTAGAAATGTCTGTATTTTTAAGCAAGGGGTGGTGGATTATGAAAGTATTATACAAGATGTCGTCTTCTATGCATGGCTGTGGTTGAAGCATCTAGCACCATATACAGTTCACTCCTTTGTACAATGGCAGTCTCAAACTGCAATATGCTTATCCCAGATCATCAAAGGGTAGTATCTTAAGGATTTCCTTCCCTCTTTGGCTCGGTATCTGGTTGATCGTTGGATTTATTACACTATATCTGTTGGTGTCTCCATTTGCCGCTGGTGTTTAAAGTTCATTGAAGGAATTTCTTCTTGGTGTTATTGGCATGGACAATGATTCACTTTTTGGATGGTATACGATATCTAGTATATATTCTGCAAGGATAGGTAGAAATGGTATACATTATCATAATCTTTTCCTGTATGATCCTGTGTGGTTCTGTTATTAGGAACTACTGGACCCTATCCCTGGGTTGGGTAATCCCACATTTATAATATTTTGTTATAAATGTTGTATTACCTTTCCTTTGGGGTTCTTTTGTAATCCAGTTGTACATGACTTCAAGTACTTCTGGTACCTGTTATACGTATTACACTTTCTTTTCTGACAAAAAAAATATCTATAATGAAAAATTCTAATATTTACAACATAAAAATTATGTCTAATCAACATTATACAAAAGTTCTAAAATGGCCCCTTATTTATTTAAGGTTAAATTAATCTGTAGATCCTTATACTATTCGAGAATTTTTAATTAGATCCCTGAATTATTTTTTTTAATTGAATCCCTGAACTTTTATTTATTTTTTAATTAGGTTTCTGTCGTTAACTACCGTTAGCTCCATTAACGGCAGAGACCTAATTAAAAAAAATAAATAGAAGTTAAGGGACCTAATTGAAAAAATTGTTTATGGACCTAATTAAAAAAATTTAAATAGTTCAGGGACCTACTGAGTAATTCTCAAATTCTACTCAAGCTATCATACTATATTTCTTAAGCATATGTAGACTACTTCTAAATTTAGCATTGTCCATTCTACAGATCTGCAATGAGTATTCTTAATTCTCCAAGTCATTATTCTCACTTCTCCAGTCCAGTATTCTCACATTTGCGGATTCTAAACTCAGTATTTTCAACCTCTGCAGGTTCTTCAATCAGTATTCTCAAACTCTGGAAGCATCAATACCCTTAGTGCACTTCTAGTTTTTCCCTACAGATTATGTTCGGACAAACCTAATGCACTAATTCTAAATACATTCTTCAATTAAGTGATCTTTTTTGTATGATTTTTAATTTACTTTTAATTTATTCAGTAGGTCCCTAAATTATTTTAAAAAATTAATTAGGTCCCTAAACAATTTTTTTAATTGGGTCTCTGAACTTCTATTTATTTTTTAATTAGGTCCCCACCGTTAATAGAGCTAATGGTAGTTAACAGTAGGGACCTAATTAAAAAATAAATAAAAGTTCAAGGACCCAATTGAAAAAAAATAGTTCAGGGACCTAATTAAAAATTCTCGAATAGTATAGGGACCTACAGATTAATTTAACCTTTATTTAATTCATGACAAGTTAGCCTTTTAAAAAAATATATCATTTTTTTTATTTTCGGGCATAATTTTGAACATTTCAAGAAGTGAAATTTGTCTTATTAGATTCATCTACATGAAAACTATAGAGACCAACTAATTTTCGGATCAAAAAGGGACATAATCAAGGTGAAAAGTACACGAAAAGTGAGTCTCATGAACAACCGAAAAATTGAAAATTTGAAAAATCTAATATCACATTTTTTTCTTATTACTCATAAGACTCACTTTTCATGCGATTGTCACTACGTTTATGGCATTTTTGTTTCGAACATTAGTTGATTCCTATAGTTTTCATATATCTAATAGGACAAGTTTCAAGTGAATCAATAAAAAAAAATGTTCAAAATCATGTCCGAAAATCGAAAATGATAAGTTTTTCAAAAGGACCAACTTGTCATGAATTAAATAAGGGACCATTTTAAAACTTTTAAAAATTAGATAACCAAATTAAAACAAAAAAAAAAAATAAGATAAGGGGTCATTCTTATATGTTAGCCTTATTGTTTTGTACCTTCTTTGACAAGTAATTCTTTTCATTAGTTGAAAATATCTTCTCTAGATATTGATATAGCTCAAGAGAAATACTAGAAATACTCTTTTTAACACTCTCTTTTTTATACTTTCATTGTGATTGATTAAAATTTATTGAAAATTACTAATTTTAGTGGGTCACACATCTCATTTCCAAAAAATTTCAACAATCACAGGAAAAAAAATTAGAAATAAAGTGTCAGATAGAAATAGTGTTGCTAGCATTCCTCTATAGCTCAAACACATCAAGTACTTCAATCACTGATATTTGCTTTAAACAAAATTTATGGATCAAAAATAAACGTTTGCTTATAGTAGATTAATAATTGTTAGCGTCCAAAAGGGTGTTTGGCAGCGTCACACCATATTCTCATGAATCAGAATCAACCATCGTTATCTAATTTCTGTTTTCTACCATCCAGAAGGTAACTTTTCTCTGGCTTTTTAAATTTCTTCAGAATGATAATTATATAAAGTGACTATGTGGCTTCGAAAGTTGCCGAATTTTCCATCGAGAAGTTAACATCTTGGGTATATAACATTGGCACATTTCTAACACATGCTTCTGTCCGACATAATCTTAAACTTGCAAAGCAAGTAAAGAATAAATAAATTGTTGAAGGAATTACCTAACAAAATTTCAACTATTTTTGAAACTTATCTGAATTGCTCTCATGAAAATTTAATTACGAATAAGGTTGCCTGTATTTATATATATTTAATTATATTTAAACACGCGGATACGATTGTCGTTTATTGGGGGATACGTACATATCCTCTGCAGTTTCTTTCCCCTTCCTGCTTGTAGAAGGTGTATGTGTATCTCCTCGTCCAATAGATGAAAGTTGCTAAGTTTCTCAATAATCAATATGGTCAATATTTTAAATCAAATATATTTGACAACTGATTTTTTAATTTATTTTTTTTAATTTCCACACAGTTTTCAATTTTTAATTTAAACTTTGTCAAATCAAATATGCATTTATTATTTATAAATTTACATATTTTAATTTATTTTTATATTATTCTTGAATTAATAATCATGTATATATTTTAAATTTTAAAAATATATATTAAAAAGGAAAAAATTAAATTTTTGTTTGATAGGCTAAAGATTTTACACCATTAATATAATCTTTAGCTTATAGAAAAATTAAATATTTTCCTTTTTAATATATATTTTAAATGTAATATACAATATATATCAGATATTTGCAACGAGTATACTATATATATATGGTAACTCTTCTTCTTACTGGAATTTGGATTCAATGCCTCCAATTAAGAATCATTTGGGTTGTCTACAAATGACAAGACGTCCTATCCTTTCTCGATTCGATTTTTCTTTAGGCATCAAACTAATTGCCATCAATTCAACTTGGATTACATGAAGATACGACTTTTCTGGTAGCTGGCTTTCGCACATAGAGAACACAAAGCTTATAAATTATAATGGCTGGAAAGTTTCAGAATACTAGAAAAGTCACACCCCAAAATCCAAATGACCTTTTATTGATATCATTTTAGAAAGAAAAAAAAAATCGTCATTTCAAGTAGAGAATATTCACTTGCAGGTTCCAGCATGGTGGAAATTTTGCGTGAAATTCATGGACTTATTCACCTAATTATAACCATCTTTTCTTTTCTTTTTCTTTTTCTTTTTCTTTTTTCTTTTTTCTTTTTTCTTTTTGATTTCTCTATTGTATTTCTTCTTGTTGATCTGCTTGTGTTCAATTCATTCTACCGGGACTGGAACTTGCATGCCAATTGGGAAGCAATCATAGAACTATATATAATTCACAATTTTGCATTTAATTTCACCAAACTTCCCTCCTTTGTATCGGGTACTGTACGTGTAATGCTTTAATTAAGTTATTGCTATATATCAACTGTCTTGTCAATCGACCTTTCTAATAAGAATGGGCCAAAAAATAGAAAGGGAAAGAGAGAGAAATTTTTTGATATATATAACTTTCCACAAAACCTTATCTTTAACTCGCAAAAATTTCAAACCCATATCTTCGTCCTTCTAAGTTCCAGCTTGTCTCATGAACGTAACTTTTTGCCAATGCTTTTTCTCCATACTCTCAAGTCCTAACAAGTTTACACCTTTCTTATATAACCTTTTACACCTTTCTTATATAACCTAAATTCAAATAATACCTCTCTTGATTCTCTCTCGTTTTTTTTTTATGTACATACATACATGTCTTGAATTATTTTGATTGATTCCCTGTGTACGTGCCTGGATGGTGCAGTACTGCGGCTAAATTATTATCCACTCATTCACCATCTTAGTCATTTTCTTAATTTGTTTCCTTTTAAAATTTTCTTGAAAATAACTCCATTCCAATTAATGTTTGAACACTTTTTAATTTTGAATTTTGAAAAAATTATAAAACATAAGCTTCCAAATTTCAAAATAAACTCAAAATAATAAAGAAAGCAAAGCCTATTACTATCACGTTTAATGTTTTAAAATGTGAACCACATGTGATGTAGCCGCAACGGCTTAGTTGCGGCGGCACGTTAGGTCATAATTGTGCACATCAAATTAATCGTAATGATCACAATAACAATTTAAAATCTTGGTTATGTTAATTTAACATGAGATAAATATATTTTGTTATTGCTCAACAATAATGAATAAATCATCCAACATTTGTGGGTCTTCAACCCAAGCCAGAGATAAGCATTTCTGGCCAACTGATTCTGAGCAACAGAATCTCTCTGACAGAAACTGATATACAAGCCCGTTAATTGAACTAGCATCAATTATTCACGGCCCTAACCATTACTATTACAACTATGTACTAAACCTCTATCACAAAAATTATTAACAATTATATTTTTTTTATAAAATCTATCACTTTTCATGGAAATTGTTGAATTTTTTATTTATTTATTTATTTTTACAAGGAGGGGTGGAACATCAGCTAGCTAACTATCCTAAACTAGGGGGTATCAATTAGGTTGGTCCGACTCCTTTATGGGATGAGTAAAATGCCAGTCAACCCAAATCAAGCTAAGTAGTTGAATTAACGAATTATTGATTTAGTTTGGTTCTTTCAAATTGTTGTTGAATTGTTAATCTTCATTGTTTTTTTAGAGACGGGTGTAAAGATTTTTTACACAGTCATCTAATCACAAATCAATATGTATGATAAATTTATTAATTTTAATAATAATCACTTTAACGTCATACTAAAGTTGATTTCTAATTATTTATCAGGTAAAATCATTTATATTTATGGTGCATATCCATTAAACTTTATTTTTAAATAATTATTTTAAAATTTTCTATTTTAAAAAATTATTTAATTAATTTGTATCAAATTTTGAATAAAATTACATTAAAAATTAAAATTAATTAATACTTGAAATAAATAAATATTTATGAAAAAATTAATAATTATAATAATTATTTATGATAATTTTGAACTTATGAGTCAGGTTATTCCATTGCAAGCAAGCCCTCGTGAGAGGTACAACCAAATCGAGCAAAAAAAAAACTTATTCTAATTTTTTTAGCTCAACTCACATGTTATCAAGCTATTTGCCCCAGCTTTTTTACATTTTCTAATATAAACTATACAATAAAAAAAGATAATACTAATTAATCTAAAAACTATACCTCTTCATCTTATATTAAGTTCCCTTTTCTCCTTATATATATATATACCAGTTACTTAATTAACCATATTCTTTATAGCAGTCTATCTACCTTTGTGTCACGTCGAGTAAGAAATTAAAACTAGCAGTAAAACTATCTTGGCTTGGCTGTATATTGTGATTAGAAGCGTGAGCATTAAAGCGAACGTACGAAAGATATTGAAGGTGGAGAAGGACAGTGATTAGGACTTAGGAGAATGGCTTCAGCTACAATTACAACTTTATTGGTAGAGCATATGTATCTTGGCACTGACACCAACATCTTGCACTATCCATCTTTAGCTATCAATAAGAAATCATTTATGCGCTAGCTATTTTCGTCCCATGCAACACACATCATCATTGAATGGCTCCATCTTTTTATGTAGCTAGGGAGAAGAATGATGATAGTAAAAGCCATCGTCGTACATAAAGCTAAACTAAACGGTACTGCTCATCAAAAAAATAATGTTGCAACTTTTTCCACAACTCGTGCATTCATTGTTTTTAAGTTATGGGCCAATTATAAGACTCTTTCATGGTATATACAAAGTTTTGATCAACTTTCTTTAATTTCTCATATCTTTAGTCAGTCCCCAACCATCCCTAGTCAATAACTGAAGGATCAAATTCCAAACATACATATGCCTTCATATACCTAATCTCTGCCTTGTGTGTTTGAGAGGGAATTAGATTCAGCTGGCTCTAAACATGCATCATAAGTAGACTCACAAATTAAGTGCAAACCCTAATGGCGCATGACCAAAACAGCATTGCATTTTCTACGTGAATATTTAATCCTGTTAAACAAACTAAGAATACAGAAAGGAGATGACATGAGAAAAAGAAGCAAGTATAAACAAAAAAAATATTGAAACATCAAAATGTCGTCTGATCATCGAACAAATCTCTAGTTACAAAGAATATCCCATACATATATAAGAAAAGGAAAAAATAAATTAACAAAATCAGAACCTGAGGCCCTCCATAAGCTACAAGGGCAATAGTCATTTTAAAAGTGAACCTCCAAAAGGTTTTCATATGAGCTCAAATCTAGCTGAGGTAGTTTTCTCCACAGTAATCTCACCAAACGAGTTAGAGAGCATTACAAACCATACCATATACCAATTACCAAGTCAATACAGACCATAATAAAATCAATTAATAGTAATTACTAATTAGTATCATCAATTTCCCCAACCCAATAAATATAAACATGACCAAAATTCCTCAAATACTATTAATTAATCTCCCTTGGTTCAATCCTTCTCCTCCTTCCTCACCTGAGTTGGCACAATGTCCTGAAGCAGCCCATTGTCCCTCAACAACGCCTCATGTCCAAAACCACGACGGTTCGCGTGATCCTGAACAAAGCCTCCAAACGACGTCGTGTTCATGTAGTTATTATTGTTGCTAACAACGCTCAAAGGAGGGGTGGAGTTATATATCAAAGCTTGTGGCAGCTGGTGCTGATGTGGCAGCATGAAGTGTGTGGAACCGAAAGAAGCGGCACCACCCAAACCTGAGTGTCCGAACCCACCAGGCTCGTGAACGAACCCGAAGCTAGCTCGTGCCGAAGCAGGGCACGGGTGCGTGTGCTGCCCCTCGTAGGTGGTAACCACGATGGAAGGGTCTTCGGAGGAACGCTCCACGCGCTTCTTAACGCCGCAACCAGCGCTAGTGCAACGGTAGTAGCTCCTATAAATGGTGACGTGGCACGACCGTTTGCGTGTCCCGCAAGAAAAAATTTAAATTAGAACCCTTTAAGATTAAAATTAGTGGGAAACTCTATTGCTGTTTTGTCAACTAGACCGTTCGCTAGCGACAAAGGAAAAGAGAGCGATGGATGGAGATGGAGATGGATGGAGAGAGAGAGAGAGAGAATTAAGAATGAATATTGCAAAAATGAAAAAATGAAATGACAATAATATGCTACCTGGGATAAGGGCTGTTTTTCACAGCTTTTTGGCCGTACTTGCGCCACTTATAACCATCGTCTAGGTGATCCACCTCGCTCTTTGTCATGAACGCAAATCTCGGTTCTCTTTGCTTCTTTTGGTTCTTCTTCTTCGGTTTCAGCCTGTTAGGTTACAAAATTTGTCCATAATTAATTACCAATAGTCAATTCCTCCTCTCAATTAACGGTATTATTGTCAATAATTAGAAATTGGCAAAAAAAAAAAAAGAACAGAGTCAAATGAGGACACTAGCAACGATAAAGGCAGGAGCCCATGTTAGTTTCACTGATCAGAAACAGAAACTGCCTCATGAATTTCCCGAAACTGACTTATCTCTCCCTTTCCTTTTTACTTTGTCATTAAGGCAATAAATAACAGAGAAAAATAAATAAAAAGAAATTTTCAATAATGGAGAAAAGAAAAAGAGAAATAATAATTATAATTTTATGAACTGTATATATTCACACATCTTTTCCGTATTTTCATCTCTTTTTGCCGTATTTTATATTAAATAATTATTATATAAAAGTATAATTTATTATATTTTCATTTTTTCATTTAATTTTCTTTTTTATGCTCTTATTTTTATCTCATGCACCTAAAATTGAAGTTTCATCTTAATAATATGCATAAAAATTCAATTTTGATTGAAGAAGGCATGTAATGAACAACATCTAAGTTTTGAAAGAAAAAAAAAATGACTTAACTGTGCACTTGTCATTTTCCTTACTTAATACTTACTGTTTCTTAGTCTTGTCTTGATCCTGGTCATCTCCTCTGCCTCCATTACCACCCTCTTCCTCTGCTTCTGCTTCTGCTTCTTCTTGTTCACTCCCATGTTTACCACTCTGTCGTTCGGTGTTGTTGTTGTTGGCCGTAGCCTCATTCGACGACGACGAATTCGACGACAAATTAGGCGACGCGGGAGTGTTCAGCACCTCGGAGGAGTCCGGGACGTTGGAGCTCGCCGGCGACGGCGCAGGGTGGTGCACGGCGTCGGTGGCGGCGGGGAGCCAGTCGAACGACGGCGCGTTGTAATCATTGACACCGAGCAGGTCCATGAAACCATACGATGAGGCTTTTTGGTCGCACGAGGAAGAAGATGAGGGCATCATGTCGAAGATGGTGGGTGGTTGGAAAGGGAAACTGATCAAGTTGTTCGGAATCTCATCGGAAAATGCCATGGTGGTGGATGATGAGTTGGTGGGGTGCGCTTCCTCTTCTCTTTTCTCCTCCGCCATTGATTTTCATGGACTGGTTGGGCTATATATCAACAACGCAAAGCGTGGCACATATTCTTCGCTATTTTGCCTTTTTAATTTTTTTCTGAGATCTTGCTTTTGTGCTCCGAACTCAAAAGGAAGTGTGCCTCTTAATTCTACCACTTGTTATTATTATTACAAAAGATATAAAAAGAGACGGAAAGGAAGAGAGAGAGAGAGAGAGAGAATGGGACAGTTTGGGGATTAGGGGCGTACTCTCTCCATATATTCAAATTTGAGATTTCTTAACGAGTGTTATCATAACTAGTATTAAATTTTTATTGAAATTTTATATTTATTGATCTTTTCTTATTTTTAAATAATTAATAATATTAATTGAAGACATTGAATGTTTCTTTAAATAGTACTACAGTTAAAGGTAAAGAAAAAAGACTATATTCACTAACTGTAAAAATAACTTTATATTATTACTTAATTACAAACTATCATATATGATAAGTTTTATTAATTTTTATAATGACTACTTTAAAACTTAAAAATTACATTAATGATTATTGGTAATTGGATGACTAGAGCATAAAACTAATTTGAATCAATATTTTTTTTAAAAAAAATATTTTTTTATTTTTATTTTTTATTTTTTTAAATTTAACCTAAAATATTTTATAATAAATAAAAACACATATTTAAGAATAAAAATTTAAAGAGTAAACATTTAATATAGTATTATAGGTAGCATTTTTTCCTTACAAGTCTATAATGTATCATGTAAAAGTATTAAATATACTTTATTAAATGTATGTTATTAAATATTTTAAACTATTTTTAAAAGTAAATATTAAATATTTTATATAATTAATGCTTTTAATAAATACTTTTGTTTTTATTGTGTATGAATAACTTACAATAAATAATTTCTTATAAATATTATTAATGTTATCTTCCAATCATTATTAATATTTGCTATGATTAGCTACTCCCCCAATCTCAATTATAAGAAGAAAAAAATTTCACACTAATTAAGAAAAGTAATTAAGATTATTTAATTTTGTTAATCTCTCTTAGAAAATAAGTATCATTCCCAAATTATCCTTCACTGAAACTTGATATGAAGGACAAAAAGGGGTCATTGGAAATAGAATTTCAATTAAATGAAAGATATTTTAAAGATGATCTCATTAAATATCGTAAAAATAGTTGAAATTTGTTTATCTTTGAAATCAAAATATATGAATTTTCTATTGTTTATATTTGAAACTAGAGGAAGTACTATCTATTTTAGTTATTGAGATAAAAACATTAATTACAAAAATGAAAATAATACTAATTTTGATTGAAATATTAATTATATTTGAAGAACAATAATAGCTATGATACTGTGTTTTATCCAATTTTTAAAAAGATTAATTCTTTTCTTCTTAAAGGTAAATTTCGTTTTAAAATTTTTATCGAAACTTCTACTAGAAGTCTAAGATGAAAGACTCAACAGAGGATGAGAAAAATGTATTTGGCGACTAAATATTGTTCCTTTTATTTGAAGCCTTAGAAAATAAATATATCTGACTTAATAAAACTAGTGTCGTTGTTGTGTGAAAAGAAAGGAGGTTTGATTGGGTTGAGAATTTGGACAACAGGTATATATGAGGAAGGGGAGTGGGGGGTTTCCAATTTCCGCCTTGGGATGACGGGCACCTGTCAGTTATGAAGCGTACGAAGAATGGCAGCATGATGTTGATAGCATTTACCACAAAAGAGGACCGCCATAGGGCCCAGTTCTGGTTGACGCGGGTATTTGACTGGTAACCGGCTTAGCGTGTGAAGGAAGCATTCTCGGGTGTGTACACGTGGGCTACTAATGGGATACTTTTGGGTGTGTTTCATAAGGTATTCATTTGTGGATAAATTTTATGTTTTTTTTTTCTTGATTTAAATATATTTTTAGTCCTTTAAATATGATTTATGTTCTTTTTTAGTCCTTCAAAAAAAAAGTTAATTTTTTTAGTCCTCCAAATTGGAGAAATGTTTATTTAAGTCCTTCTGTGAAGTCTTCGTCCGGTCTCCGTTAAGTTGGTCAGTGATGTCTATTTAATGTTTTTTTGTTTTGATTTGTGGCGGTTTTAACCGCCAGAATATTTTAAAAAAAAAGGTTGAAATCCCTAAATTTCAAAGATGGCAAGCCAACCAAGATTGAAATTAAAATTTTCAAACTTCAAAAGGCACTATTTCACCATGAGATCTGATCGAAATTAAAGAAATTGAAACCATGAGTCATCCACCAACATGTACCGCATCGTTGTCTCCCTCGACGCCAGCTTCTTCCTTGCCGTCGATGGCCACAGTCGCTGCCTCTTCATCAACACCCGTCGTTGCACCCTCCACCGGATCACCTTCAAGCATCCATCGCTGTCGTGAGGTTCAGCTTCGATGGGGTGCTCATTGCCATCGCCGCCAGCAAACTCGGCCAGATCTAGTGGTTGCCTGCATTCCGACGAGAGTATTTCTCCTTCGAGCTCATTCGTACCTTCGTCGACTTCAATGCAAAAATCACCACCCTCACGAACCCTGCATGGTTTCCATTCGTAACTCATCCCTTTTCCTTTCACGATTTTATTTTGTTTTGTTTCCCTTATTAGTTTACTGATTTCCTTAATTACCAATTGCTCTTATTTTGTTCCTTAATTACCGCCCTGAGTGAAGCCCATTTTGCTTTATTTCTTGTGTTGCTACTTATTATGCTGAGGATTTTGGATTGTTAATGGATTTGTCTCGTCAATCCATATAGGTTTGTATTTTTCTTTTGTTTAATTTGATATTGGCGGTTATAAACCGCAAAAAAATCATATTTTTAAATTTAAAATACAAAATCAAATTCTGGCGGTTAAAAATCGTCACAAATTGCGAAACAATCTATCACTCCACTTGCTCAATTAACACCGTCTTAACGGAAGGACTAAAAAAAGTATTTATCGAATTTGATGGACTAAAAAAAGAGACTTTTAATTTGAAGGACTAAAACATACATACTCTTATATTTGAGGGACTAAAAACATATTTAAGCCTTTTTTTCCACCATAACATTGGTACGAAGGAAGCATGTTACTTAAGAGGATTGGGTTCAGTATTACTCAGACCAATAATTTGTTGGTAATAAAGTTTATGTTCAATATTTTAGCTGTATTATATTTAATTAAAATTAGAACTTTACTTTAGAATTTAATATTGACACCACCAAGTGTGTAGGTTAATTGACGTAGAATTATTTTAACTTAATGAGTGATCTCGAATTTGAGTTTTAGATATGCAATAACGTTAAATACTCATACTCAAAAAGAGAGTTTTGTCCTGCATAATAATTTTACTCCACTTGATCAAGCTTGTCTTCAATGAAGGATACATGTATTTGAGATCAAAGAATAGTATTTAATACTACCTCTAGACCAAAACTATTACTAATGTTTAAGGTTGGTGCACATAATTTAAGAAATATTTAATACTACTCACAAATTATTTAGTCGAAAATACCTTTGTTTAATATAAGGCACAATTTATAAGGAATTGATGGTCCTTTTTATAAGGCATTTTACAATTTTTATGAAGCATTTAATTTTTTTCACTAGTTGTCTTTATTAAATACTTAAGTATTTGTGTTTTTTATTGATAGTGGTACATAATACTCTTAGACTTTAATGTTTTCACATCATTCATAACAAGTTAATGATTGTTAATAAGGATAAAATTGATACATTAGTAACATTTTTTTTAAAAAAAACTTCAATAAAATCAACTGAATTAACTAGTTTTTATTTATATGTGTGATTATGTTCAGAGTACCTTATATTAAGGACTCGAGGGACTAGTATCTATGATGAGGTAGTTATGTCATAATTATATAGGTCATGTTAAATAGATATAAATACAAAAGAAAATAATTAATGAGACTTGAAATTTATAAAATATAATTAGTTTTTTTAAATAAAAAAAAGCTAAAACATCAATAATTTTAGTTTGGAAGTAGCACTGACTTTATGAGTTTACTTTATTATGTGAGACATTGAGATGAAGATTCACTTTTAATTGGATTACAATGTCATAAGTATTTAAAAAACTGTAATTTTTTTACTAACACATGTATCACAATCTGTAAAATTAATTATCAACTATAATTAAATAAACACTTAGGGCCCGTTTGGTGGCTAGGATAAAATTGGATAGGATAGGATAACTATCCTATCCTACTATAATAAGTGTTTGGTGCACCAACATGGTATGATTTGATTATCCTATTGTCTATCATATCCCGTTGGTGTAGTGGATTTCTTACCCTTAGGGGTGAGCTGGGTTAGAAAGCAACAAACAGGATATGATAGTCCTTCCCTCTCTCCCCCTCACCACCCCTATCGTCACAATCACCACCGTCATCATTGTTGTCGTCACCACCACTAACCCTATCACCATCGCCATTGCTGCTACCACCACCACCGTCACTACTGCCATAGTCACCACCACCATCCCTGCCACCTTCGTCATCACCATTGCCACTACCATCTCTGTCATAATAAGCACCACCATTGTCACCACCACCACTGTTGTTGTCACCACTCCACCATCACCACCATCACCATTGTTGTCATCACCATCGCCACTACCACCATCGCAACCACCACCATCACCGCCATTACCGCCACTACAACCACTACCACCACCATTGTCACCACCATCCCATCATTATTGTCATCATCGTCACCACTATCGTTGTCACCAACGTCACCGCCATTGCTGCCACCGCAACCACCACCACCATTGTCGCCATCACTCCATCGCCACCACCACCATTGCCGCCATTTTCCCATCGCTATTGTTGTCATCATCAACACTACTACTGCTGCCGCCACCACCATTGTCACCATTACTCCACCATCACCACCACCACCATTGCCGCCACCATCCTATCACTATTGTCGTCACCATCACCACTACCACTACCGCCATTGTCATCGTCACTGCCATTGCCTCCATCGCAACCACCATTACTCCACCATCACCACCACCACCATTGCCGCCACCATCCTATCACTATTGTCGTCACCATCACCACTACCACTGCTGCCATTGTCACCGTCACCGCCATTGCCTCCACCGCAACCACCACTACCATTGTCGCCACCATCACTACCACCACCATCGTCGTCACTACCACTCTTGTTGTTGTCGTTGCCATCATCACCTCCTATTGTTATCTAGTTCGTATCATGATGTACATTAAACATTGGATATGATTAAGGCTTATCCTACTCTTATCCCATCATGTTTTTATCCTATCCGTATATCCTATCATATCCTATCCCTATCCTATGTTTCTATCCTATCCGTATATCCTATCATATCCTATCCTATCCTGACCACCAAACGTTCCCTTAGGGTGTGTTTAATAGAAAGGAATTTTTTTTTCATACTCAAGAATCATGAATCTTGTGAACTGTGATTTCTATAAATGACTAAAATCTGCTTGGTTTGTGAACTGTCTGACCGAGAGGTGGAGAGACAATTGAGAAGTTAAGAGATACACAAGTACCCATACCTTGTAGGCCTAGTGCTTAAAGGGTTCTGGACCGCCGACCGAGAGGTGGAGAAACACAACCAAGAAGAGGAAAGGTCTGCAGGCACCTGTGCTTAAAAGGATGTGGACTGTCTAGCTGGGAGGCCGACTCACAAGGCTTGGCAGATAAATAATTGATTGACTGACAAAGAAGCATTCCCATCCTAATCCCCGCTCATTCATTCTTGAAGCCAAACTACACCTATTGACCGAGCGATGATGAATATCGAGTGTCCCTTGTAAGGAATATCGTAAACTCCATAACACCCGTTAGATAGAATCTATACTGCTAATCACATGACCCCTAAACCGTTAGAACATGGCAGGAGACACATCACATCTTCTAACATCTTTGAAAAAACTCTTTCCGCCATAGAAAAGACCAAGAACTTGCCACCACTTGGTACCCCCATGAAGCCCAAACTCTATACTCTAGTGATTCATCGTGATTACTATGAGGAATGGGAATGAGTTAGATGTTGGAGCCAGAAAAGCTGGCGACAACACCGCTGACAATCCCCTTTAGCTTCTATAAGTCGTAGCAAACTTAAGAAGCTAGAATGAAACTCAACAAAAACTGAACTAGGAAATACGTCAACAATGGGCTGATATATTTATCTAAGTTTACATGCACATTTTACCACCTAACTATTATTATTTTGCAAATTTTATCACCCAAATTTTTTTTCATGAATTTTACCATCCACATTTTAAATTTTGGCACATTTTACCGATGTTAACATGTCACTAAAAAAAGTTAAAGAAAAAAAAAACGACATCGTTTTATTACCAATTTTTGCGAAAGATGATGGAAAATGCATAAAAATCAAAAAACATGATGGTAAAATGCCAAATATCAAAAAGTATAATGGTAAAATACGCGGGAAAAAAACTTTGGTGATAAAATGCTTGAAAATTGAAAACTTAGATGATAAAATTCGCAGAAAAAAACTTAGGCAGTAAAATTTATGAAACAATGGTAGTTTGATAATAAAATGTGCAATTAAACTATTTATTTATATATTTATTTATTTATCTACCTATCTATATATCCAGGGGCGGAGGGGGGGGGGGGGGGGGGGGGGACTGGCAGGGGCCATGGCCCCCCCAAGATTTTTAAAATTTGTATAAATTATTATAAAAATAATTTTATGGTACCCTTAAAATATATAAAAAAAATATTGAAAATATATATGAAATTACTATGTTAGTTGACACATAGGAAGAAAAAAGCAATAATAGAGAAAAATATAGGTATAATAAGTAATATTATGTGATAGAAAGAGAGATAAAAAAAATTATAGGTTTTAGTGGAGTATTTGTGATGTTGAAATGTTCACATATAATTATTCAGAATTATTTTATCTATCTAATTTATTTCTTTTCTCATATATTACCTATATTCATATATATAAGAAATAAATAACTAATTTATCAAAACCAATAAAAATAATTAAGTTAGTTAATTTTAATTAATAATGCCATGAAATTAAATAGTTTAAACATAAGTTATATTTAATAATATTATTCGTAATTCAAAGAATAATTTTTTTCACTAATTAGTGTGACTTAAAATGTTAATATCCAGTAAAAAAAAAATGTTAAAAGGTCAATGAATACATCTACTTATGAAATGATTGAGTGTCTTATTAATAAACTTCATAATAAATTAAGGGTATGATAGAAAATATACAATTAATACATTTAAAATAAATTTATGTTTCTATTATTAGAACTAAAGAAATGTATATATTATTTCTTATATAAAGAATAAAAAATAATATTATTTTTGTACTCGATATAGTTATATTTATTTTATTTATAAAAAAATATTAGATATGTATATAATATATTAAAGTTTTTTTTTTTTGTATATTTCATGCATGCAAAAATTTAAATTTTATTTATTAAATTATATTTTTTTTCATGATCCCCCTCAAACTGAATTTCTGGCTCCGCCCCTGTATATATCTATATCTATCTATAAACACACTTATTGAAATAAATACCTTCATTCAATGGATTCCTGACTCGCCAAACCTACTCAGCGCTAGCTAGCGATCTTTTAAAACATCATGCTATAGCTAATTTTGATACCCATTTACGTTTCCACAAATTTATATCATCTATATTTCCCTTTTCTCCGGCAAACGAAATGGAAGAGTTGGATTGTCTCAATGGCTGCATTACCAAACACACATGGTTTCGCCCCCACAATAATTAATGTTGAATTTCATTGCTCTAGATTTCTAATTCTATTTAGTAATAAAACCTTTGAAGGTCTAATTAATAGGGCTATTGTTCTTGAAGCATTCATTTCAAATGCTGTACAACGTGATACGAAAAGTGATTCAGCTCTGTATATACTAAACGAGCCATTGAATTCTAAATTCACCATAACAAAATCCAATTACTCTAATTTATAACTGAGACAATCATTTTAGATTGACAATACTTTCGACGTTAAGCTCAAAATCTTAACCTATTTCAAACATGATAAATGAAGACAGCTAATTGTATGCAAAGGAAATATTCTGAATTGTCATGATTTAGGGTGAGACTGTAGGGACTCAAAATTCAAACATTGAGGCTTTCTCCGTTCATACTATGGGTTTATTTCATATAGTACTCTCATGCATGTGTGTATGTGTATGTATTTATCATTGAGTGCGTGATCAACTAGAGTAAAATTGTTTTAGCTTAATCAACAGTCTGTAATTTAAATATTAAATATGCAGTTACTTAAATATATTTAAAAAATGAATTTTATCATTTATAATGGTCATACTTGACTCAAGTAGGATTGCCTTATATGAAAGATATCTATATATTATCTACTAAAAAAGATATGTGTGTATTATGTGAAAGTAAAAAGAAAAAAAATATTAATCAACATATTTTATTATCAATGGTCATGATTTAATCATTTTGTTAGTCACATGAATTGATAAAATTTACTTTTCATAATATGTCATTTTACTAAGTTTGACATCTAATATTATTTGACATTATCTCTATATATGTATACTAAATTTTAAATAATTTAAAATTTCATAAATATATAATTTAATAGTAAAAATTTATTCATATTTTTATGTTTGATGCTTTATATAAATTTTATATAGTTACTATTCAATTGTTAAATCGATAAAAAGTATGTTCTATACAAAGATAATGATAATATAATAAGTTATTTTTGGATAAATTTCTCAATAAACACTTATAAAAAAAGAAAAAAAGAAAAAAATTAAGATTCTCTCATAAGATAAATTTAATTCTTTTTTTTAAAACAATTTAAAATAACTTTTGGACAAGTTAAATGAGAAAACCTTTAAAAATTAACTTTATGTATAAATTAATTTTAACTTAAGAAGCTTAATTCATTTTTACCTTCTTATTTTCTTAACTTATGACTATTTATTGAAAAACTTATTCAAATAAGGTCATAATTGACATAACTTTTATAGCGGTGTGATCTAATTCATCCTCTGATTATTAATTTTTTAGAACAATTTTTTTATTAAAAGCTAAAAACATGCATTGTAGCCAAAATGTAGCCCACATGTGTGTGTAAGAAACTAAGAAAGAGAGATAAGATCCATTGACACCAGATCAACCATAAATCTAGTAGAAGTACTTGATATATTGTTAGCTTTGCCCATTTTGCCTTTTTGTTGTTATTGTTGCATAAGAAATGAACTTGGTTGTGTCGCTCTTGCCTTCTGTTTCTTGATGTTGTAAAGTTCCTGGGGTATCTCTTATACCCGTTTATATATATGAGTTACTGTTTGTTTGCTGATAAAAAAAATGGTGACATAACACCCTTCTTGACCATAGTGACAATAGACTAAAAGTGCTCTACCTCCTGATGGGAGTTGAATTGTGCCACCACAGTGAAAAAAAAAGAAGAATCTTGATTGGGAAAAAGAAGAACTAATGCTATGTTTGGTTGAGAGGAAAAGAAAAGAAATAAAGAGAAATTTATGTAGGTCACACACTTTCTACATTTTATTTTAATTTAAATATCTCTCTCCTATTTTCATCATCTCTATTTCTATCATCTCAATCAAATACAGCATAAGGGCAAAAGAGAAAGAAAATAAACAAACTCACAAGCATCATTTTTTTTATCAGCAAAATAATTATATATATATTGATATGTAATAGGTATAAGGAATACCCAACACGTATACAAAACGGCCACCATTATCATGGGCCTGAAATCAATGTAAGGTGGTTACAAAGTATTTATTGAGATGATCACAATAAATACAAAGTAACCATACACAAAGACCCCACCTATATAGCACCCAACCCCTTCGTATGACTATTCCCCCATCCACAGCATTACATTAAAAGTTGTTCCACCACCACCCCAACAAAAACCAACCAATCAGCAACCCCCCAAAGTTACCTGATCCGATAGAAGTGCCAGTAAGAGAAAAGAGGTCATAATTTCCACATAGGTTGACCTCCTGCCCACTCGAACATTAGGACTTATATAGATTAGCCCGAGACAGTGACAGGGAGTATCAAATATCATCCACGTAACACTAGGCATGAAATCTACAACCACCCTATCATGCGGCAAAGGCATCCAGAGGAAGACTACATTTGTAACAGCATATAACCTGCATACACGACTCATATCACTACCCGGAGATAATATGAGAGATAGCTGCTGCAGTTTGAGATTGCCACTGCACAAAGGAAATATCAGGGGGAATATAATAGATTTTTCACCCACAACCATGTATAAAATGTAACATCTTGAATAATGGAAACATGATCCACCACCCCCTGTTTAAACACACAAGCATTTCTGGCTCCCCAAATATTCCATGTTACTGCTCCCCACAACAACATCCTAATTTCCTTCTCCTTAGCAGATGATTACACACCCAAATTCTGAAGGAAATGAGATCCAAGGTCGCTCGGGAGGACAAACTCTTCCTTGAATAGGGAGTAATAGAAACACCAAACTTTATAGGAGATATTACATGTAAACAGAATATGTTGGGTTGTTTCCTCAGAGGTTTGACAAAACGGACATAATGAGTCATTTATGGGGATGTTTCTTCTAATCAATCTAGTTTTACTTGCCAACTTGTTATGTAGAATCCTCCACATGAAACACTGCACCTTAGGAGGAACTTTAGCCTTCCAAATCTGCCTGAATGGCTCATCATCATGACATACCCTTGTTTTTTCCACTAAGGCCGTGTAGGTTGAGCTAACAGTGAAGTCACCCGAGCTGTCTTCCAACCAAATCCATGCATCCTCCACCTCCCTAACCAGAGTTATGCCATTTAGTTTAGATTCCAATTCCGCTTTCATAGCTTGTTCCCATTCAAAGCAGTTTCTCCTCCATGATAAATTCCACTTCCAAGTATTAGCCTCCCAAAACCCCATATGGCAAATGGTTTGTTGTTGTTGTTCTGAGAGAAGAAAAACCCGCGGGTAGGATTCAGCAAAGGATTGTTCATCAGCCCAATTGTGTAACCAAAAGGAAGTCCTCCTACCGTTGCCAACTTTCCATTCAACCATGGACTAAAACCATTTATCCGGGTTTTATTGTCCACAAATGTGGCTTAAATCCCTCCACCATATAGATGTTTTTGAGTTGTCCCCACCCTCCACTAGTCCTCTCCAACCACCATATCTAGATTCTAGAATTTGTACCCACAAAGAATTTTCTTGGGAAAACATATTCCATCTCCACTTTCCTAAAAGAGCCATGTTAAAAGTCCCCAACTTCTTAATACCTAAACCCCCGTACTTTTTTGGCAAATAAATTTTATTCCAACTAACCCAATTGATTTTCCTTTCCATCTCACTTCCCCCCAAAGAAAAGATTTTTGTAGGCTCTCAATCTTTTTAATCACTCCACTAGGAATCCTAAAGAAAGACATGAAAAACAAAGGCAAGGAGGAAATAACCCAGTTAATAAGACATACTCTACCCGCGAAGGATAAGGTTCTATGCTTCCAAGATGTCAATCTTTTTTGAACCTTCTCAACAATTTTCTTCCAAGTTTCCTCCTTCCTCGGATTTGCTCCAATGGGGATACCAAGATACAAAACAGGTAGTTTAATGAGCTTGCAATTCATCAAATTTGCAAAGGTACCCAACATCTTCGCCTCCACTCCTAATGCACCAAAGAAACTTTTATGGAAATTCACCTTGAGGCCCGATGCTAATTCAAAACATCTCAACATGCTCTTAATGGTAAGAACATTGGAGATAGTTGCCTCTCCGCAGAAGAGGGTATCGTCCGCAAATTGAAGTAGATTGACCTCCACCTTATTTTTCCCCACCGAGATGCTAGAAAATAGATTTTTTTTTTTTTTGTGTTGCTTCCCTCATCAACCCACAAAGTCCTTCTGCCACAATATTAAACAAAAATGGTGCCAACGGGTCCCCTTGTCTCAAGCCCTTTTGAGCTTTGAATTTTGATGTTGGGCTTCCGTTCACCAGTACCGAAATAGAGCTAGAGACCAAACATGCCTTTATCCATCCCACCCACTTTTCATTAAATCCCAACCTCCGGAGCATATAAAAAAGGAACTCCCAATTCACTGAGTTGTGTGCTTTCTCATAATCAACTTTAAAAAGCAAGCATCTTTTTTTCTCCCTCCTAGCTGCATCAATGGTTTCATTTGCCACCAAAGCACTATGTAAGAGATATCTACCTCCCAAAAAAGCGCTTTGCCTATTATCAATGACCTTAGGCAATACTTTTTTCAATCTTTTGGCTAGCAATTTTGCAATAATCTTGTACATACAACCAACCAAGGAAATAGGTCTAAATTCCCCCAAGTGTCGTGGATCATCAACTTTAGGTACTAAAGCAATAAAAGAAGCATTGCTACCTCTAGGAAACAAACCATTTGCATGAAATTCCACAATAAATCTCACCACATCACCTTTCAAAGTGTCCCAAAAAGCCTTCAAGAAGTGGAAGTTGATACCATCCGGACCCAGGCTTTTATGGCTACCACACTCCCAAATAGCATCTTTTATTTCATTCTCATCAAACATCTCCAAGAGCATCTTCAAGTGTAATTTTTTTGAACATAACCCCGTCTAGAGAAGGTCTTGGTCTCTCCTCTTCGCTAAATCTTTTTGCAAAGAAAGATTTCACTTCTTCTTTCACACGGTTAGGCTCCTCCACCCATGAACCTTCAATGCACAAACCCTTCAAGCTATTCCTTTTTCTCCTCCATTTCAACATAGAGTGAAAATATTTGGAATTTTGATCACCTTCTTTGACCCATCTACATCTTGATTTTTGCCTAGCCAAAGATTCTTGGTGCATAGTAACCCTCCAAAACTCCTCATTAAGAACTTTTTTTTTTTTTACAATTTCCTCACACACAATCCTTCCCCTTCCTCTTTCAAATCAAGCTCATTCATCTTCTTCACAATATTTTTTTGTTTTTTTCCCACGTCCCCAAATTCATACATATTCCACTCCTTCAAATATTTTTTCAGCACTTTTAATTTTTCTTTTAACACATAGGCTCCCTAACCATACACCTCCATTTCCCTCCACTTCAAGGTAACAAAATCAATGAATCTTTTATCACTCAACCAACAATCGAGGACCCTAAAAGGTTTAGGACCCCAATCAATGATTGAATTTTTTACTAAAATTGGGCAATGGTCTGATATGTTCCTTTCAAGGATGTATTGTGAGCACCCTTGCCATGTATTGAGCAACTCATCCGTCACCAAAACTCTATCTAGTCTACTCTTGGCCAATCCATTGGGTCTATACCAAGTGTATTTTCTTCCAACCATAGGTATATCCTCCATTTCCATTTGTTCAATGAAGTGGTTGAACTCCTCCCTCTCTCTCCCACCTAACAACGAAGCCCCCACTCCCACCCTCTCATATGGATGCCTCACACAGTTGAAATCCCCCAATAGACACCACTTTGTTATTTGGCTATTTGCTTTTTTTTTTATCTGTAATTCTTCCCATCCCCTGTATCTCAGACTTCTATCACATGAAAAGTAAGAATTTACTATTACAACTTCACAATTCTCTAATGCCCATGTACCAACAAGACCAATATACTCACAAGCATCATTGACGAAAGAAAATCTCGAGCATCCTTAACGCTGTGTTTAGTTCATAATTTTTATAATTTTTTTATGATATCAGTTATTTATTCATAATTTTCTTTCTTTCTTGATAAA
This sequence comes from Pueraria montana var. lobata, assembly GCA_026413185.1. Taxonomy (NCBI): domain Eukaryota; kingdom Viridiplantae; phylum Streptophyta; class Magnoliopsida; order Fabales; family Fabaceae; genus Pueraria; species Pueraria montana. The sequence continues at coordinate 19,539,543 of CM048656.1, forward strand.
AATACCGTACAAAATATTATTAATATAAATTTTTTTAAGGAAATTAATAATATAACATTATTCTTAAAGAAATAAGCGCCTTCATGACCCGCTTTTGAAGGTTAAAAAGGCAGCAGAAGAGACACGTAAATATGGAAGAAGGTTTACTTTCACACAAAGTACTACTAAAAACTTAAAATGGAATGAAAGGTAAAAGAGCTAGAGAAGATTAAATAAGGTGGGACATCATTTTGTCGGGAGCTAAACTAGACCCTCGTTTTGTAAATGGGTTTGGGTACTCCTTAGATCCATTTTTTAATAAAATTTTTATTTACTGATAAAAAAAATTAAATACCTAGTTTCTCTTGCAATTCACTTCTATTTTATTTTTCCATATTTCTCGTTACATTATGACATTTATCTTTTTTCTCTCTATTTGATATTCTTCTCCTTATATTCATTACATTACGCTGTTGAGGTGTGTGTTTGTGAGCAACAGGACTTCATGACCGTCATCTTATCTAAAGAAGCTTCCATACGGGCAGTTCATGTAAGATTTGCCTTTGATCAATTCATGTCACCTACTCACTAAAATAGAAATACCTACGGGTTGGGTTAATTTTGGTTAAACTTGTTACCCAACCCAATTGAAATTGTACAGTGTTAAGTTGAGTTATGTCATTTTATTGTGAAACCTAACTTAAATTAATCTAGTCACAATCGTATTGGTTTGGGTTGGGTTAATCGGACCTAAATATATAAATTTATTTAAATTATGGTTTAATTATTTTGCAAGTATTTTTATCAAATTTTTAATTAGATTCTTGAATATTTTTTTTGAGTCTTTCCATCTAATTTCCATTATGAAAAAATAACTATAAACACCTAATTAAAGGTGCAGACAGTGAATTAGTGATTCTGGAGTGAATTATAAGCACAACTGAGTCATTTGTGAAAGATTTTTATAGAATTTCTACCTCTACAAGTCAATTCAACCAAAGTGTTCTTTCAAAAGCCTCTTACAATTGTTTAGATGTGCAAAAGGTTGAAATTTATTTCAAACAATATAATATTTTTTAGTTTTTTAAAAATAATATTAGAGGACACTGTTTTTAAATATGTATATATAAAGTTTAACAAATTTCAATTTAACTCAGTTCATTCACTTAAAACAAAAAGTTCAAGTTAAACCTTGTAACTCTTGTTTACTCGATTGAATAAAAAAAATAATGTAAATATTCAGCGGAGAATATTTAATATTTTTTTTCCAAATGTATGTACCCTTTCATATTACTTTACACAAAACTTTAAAATTTAAAATACAGGCATAAAAAAAGGTGCATTTTTTCTCTTCAAAATTTGAAAAATTATGTTGTGTTTGGTACGGTGGAGGAGGAGAGAAATGGAGAAGAAATTGTGTGGGTCCCACATGGGACCCACACCTCCTATACTATACTTTAATTCAAATATTTTTCTCATATTTTCATCATCTCAACCAAACACAACATAATTTATATTAAAATATTTAACACTAGTACATTGATATTGAAGTTTAATTACACTGTCAATCAATCATAAATAATCATTGATATTATTTTTAAGATATTTATCATAAAAGTCAATAAATTTACTATACATGATGAGTTATGATTGAATAACAATGTAAAAGTTTTTACACTAGTGCATCACCTAATTTTCTCTTGATATTAATCTAAAAAAAAAATATTTAACACTTTAACGGTGAAAAGACTTGATTGCCTTTTATCATAGAAAAGATGATTTTTTTTTTTTATCATTATTAGGTTATTGTGTTTGATTTTAGATAAATAAAAATAAAGAAAAAAGAAAAAAAATTATTTAGTTCAAAAATTGAGAAAGGAAGTAGTTTTAAAAAATTGTTTTCAAAACTAAACTCTTTTAGTTTTTAAAACTAGAAAATAAAACATCAATAAGTTATTTTGTTTTCTATTTTTAGTTTTTTATTACTCTATTTTTCTTTACACTTTTACATCTTTCTTCCCTCACTTTTCTTATCTAAATATCAATTTATAAAAATTATTCTATAAAATAATTTTGGAAAACTAAAAAATAAAAACATAATCAAGTACACCATTTTTACTTACATTACATTGGTTTGAGTGTAAATTGAGCTTAGATTATTTAAATAAAGTCATGAATTCAAATCATTTGAATAGAAGAAAAAAACGTGATTAGAAGTGTAGACTCTATCAAATTAAACCCTCTACAACTATGTTGTCTCTCCATGAGAAAATTGTATCTACTAGTAGTATATTATTAAGTTTTCCCTCTCTTTACAAACTAAAAAAAACAAAAATCCTATCCTATCCTACTTTCTTCTTTTTGAACCAAACCAAATATTTCCCTCTTGTTCTCATTCCTTTCCTTCTTCTCTACTTTTCAAACACACAAATCCTGTCCTCCCTTCTCCACCTTTCAATCACACAAAAAAGAGATGACTAAGAATAGTTAGAGGCTAGAGCTGTAATTCATCTTAAAAAGTTTATATGAATCATTGCATTCTTTTGGTGATAGAACCAAAAAGGCAACGTCACCAATAGAGGAAAGTGTTGTTGTGGTAACAAATTCTAACATGCATCTTAATTTGTGGATAATTGAGAGCCTCATTTTTATTTTGAGAATTGATTTGAACACTTTGACTTTAATACAAGGATATGTTTTATTAATATTAATATTAATATCAGAACAAATTTTTAAGATGTATATAAATGTTTATGTGTCTATAATGATTTCTGAAAAATTACTATTAAAAGTTCACCACTTTGTGGATTAATCATATAAAATTATGCAATGAAGTTATGTCCACCACCAGAGTTGGCATTACGCATAGAGACATGCATATATCCTAGTGCATTTGGCTCCTACGTGTCAAATCGAACGGCTGTTTTCTCTTAAACGACAGGAATTGAAAAGCACATGTACTTTACGCGGTTTTGGTATATTCTTTGATTGCTTCTATGTCACGCTCTTGCAATTTGCAAAGCTCATATCATAACTGTAGGTACCCGAAAAAAGGAAAAGCTTAAAGTTAGAAATTAGAAGTACTGTATATGATCTCCAACAGTTCAACGACCGTTGCTATGTGTTGTTCCTTTGCTTTCCTTCGCGAGTGCCTTCTTGTTCTCTTTCTTTAAATATTTTGTGGTTTGTTTAATTGTTTTTTTTTTCGTTTTTTTTTTTTCTTATTTTCCTTCTAGCTACTGTTGCGAGTCCCACATCGGGTGGTTAACGAGCCTGGTGAGTGCTTATATAGCTGGGTAGGCCACCCCCTTATGAACCGGTTTTTAAGGGGACCTTTCGGATGCCTGGCTGAATTTAATCTGGTATCAGAGCTGGTTCTGCCCGATGGTGTGGATAGTGCCGCTAGCCCTCGCTTTGTGGTGACGAGCCCTGGCTCGAGGGGGCGTGTTGCGAGTCCCACATCGGGTGGTTAACGAGCCTGGTGAGTGCTTATATAGCTGGGTAGGCCACCCCCTTAAGAACCGGTTTTTAAGGGGACCTTTCGGATGTCTGGCCGCACTTTAATATGGTATCAGAGCTGGTTCTGCCCGATGGTGTGGATAGTGCCGCTAGCCCTCGCTTTGTGGTGACGAGCCCTGGCTCGAGGGGGCGTGTTGCGAGTCCCACATCGGGTGGTTAACGAGCCTGGTGAGTGCTTATATAGCTGGGTAGGCCACCCCCTTATGAACCGGTTTTTAAGGGGACCTTTCGGATGCCTGGCTGAATTTAATAGCTACCATTCCCTGCATTTTATTCATTCCGTACGTTCCATCAATGCTTTCAATATCATCACTAATTGAACGACGGTGATTCCCTTTGTTTCTTTTTAAATTGTGAATCATGTGAATATATTACATGTTGTGACTTGTTGGGATAATATGAGACAATGAACCGATTATTTAGCATGTCTTTCATTTATTTCTATGTTTTTTCCCTTTTATATACAGAAAAATCTTTATCAACGTAGCAATTCCATTTTTTCCTTTGTGTTTAAAAGACCAATTTATAAAAATAAATATAAGTATATATCATTGAACACGAATATAAAGTAGTATTAAATACTTGAAAGAAGTTCTGTTGTCCACAGTGATCTTACTCTACTCGACTCAAATACGATTGTTTCTCATGAAAAATATCTATAATTTCTAAAAAATAAGTAAATATAAGCATAACTTAATTCATAAACATTCACCATTTGCATTTAAAGTACTTTTAGATTGATTGAGTAAATTGAAGAATTTAATGTATATAGAGGCTTAATTTCTTAAAGAGTTGAATTTTAATATATTGTTAATTTAAAAACTTTTATTCTATTAATCAATTAAAAATCATAATAAATATGACTTTTAAAATAATATTATTATAAATATTAGTAATTTCAATTAGAAAACAATTTATGATTGAATAATAATATATAAAAAAAATTTACTATCCTTACTTTTTAATTAAGTTTTTTCTTGAAAAATACAATATAAAGAACTTCCATTTTAGATCTAGTTTTCTTAACTGTATATATATGAGAAACATGCGGGTGCAATTTGAGAATTGAGAGTAGAATAGAAGATGCAAGTTTTCCATTTTCAAAAGTGAGATTCAAATTTTAAAAAAAAATTAATAAAATTATGAAAGTATAAATTATACTCTTTTTGGATTGAAATATAAAAATAAAAAAAAATGATTCACGGTAATTAAAAAAATAAGTTAACTTCATTAATTTTGATAGTTTCAATAAAAAAATTAATTTATTTTTTAAAGTACTTTTTATAATTTAATTGTATAAGACAAAAATAATAATTGAAAATGAAACTTTAATTAAACGAAAAATATTTTGAAGATGGTACGAGGGGGAAAAAAATTACAAAAAGATACATTAAATTCACAAACCATCATTTTAATGTATAAAAAGTTCACAAAGCAAAAGCAAAACTAAGAGAAACAGAGAAGAAAACGCGCATTCGTTTATTTCGTTTCAAAATGCCATCATTTTTTAACAATGGCAAAAGGTGGTTCAAAGAACGTATAATTAGTCCGTGGATATCGTGGAGGATGATTACTTAGAGAATAAGAGTGCAGAGGTAGTGGAGACAAACACAAGACACGTAATAAACGACGGTAACAGTAGAAAAAAGAAAAACAAACACAATTCCATTTGATTTGGTCGCAGAAGGTTAAGTTCATTGCACATGCTATTCACGTGCCAGGCGTAGGCCAGTGTCTTAGCTGGAGAAGGAAAGCGGCAACGTTAACGCAACGGGTCTCGGCGGCGCTGTCGGTGGTTGTCACCTCATTCTCTCTCTGATTTGTGTTGTGTCTATGTGGTGCTGCAGTGAGGTAACCACATGGGAACAAGCGACATAAAATCCCAAGGTCGTGTTTGGTGGTTTGGACTAGAATACCCGAGATGTCGCCGTCTCGAGGGATGTGACGAGTACACACTCTGAAAACTGCATGCAAATTTAGAAGTATGAAGTATCACACCTTAGTCAACAGTCAAACCTTGTGAATATTTGTTCTTCTTCAATCAATCACGCAAAATACAACTACCCCCGTTGAGTGGCATTACAAAAGATTGACTCGATAATTAAAGGAAGACGGAGCATGAATAGCTGATGTCGTGGTTTTAGATTTTTTTCATTAATAAAAATTAACAAATTAATAATTATTAAAAAAAAAAAAAATCACGCAGCGCGTAGAGTTGTTATAGTTTGGTTAAGGCTCTCAGGTTCAAATGTTGAATACATATGGCTAGATTAAGACTTTTTGACGTAAATATACAAAAAAAAAAAATTATCTAATTAACCTATTCGATAAATTATTTACGTAACTAACCCAAATTACTGTGCACGTTGAAAAATTGATTGGCCAGTAACTGATTTCTCAATGCAGAATACGCTGCCTCCCACATTTATGCTGTGAGAAATCGGTTCACTGCACATCGATTTCTCAACAGCCCCAAACCCTCCCCCCCGCACAAAAAAAATGGTTTATACTCCCCCTGTTCAGTTATTATATTTTCTACTTTTTTTTTAATTTGTATTTTTTAGTTATTGAATGATAATTTTTAAAATTTTTCATTTTTATATTTTAATTATTGAATGATAATTAATTTTTTGTTTAAAAAAATTCAATTATTAAATTGGAATAAAATAGAATTTTTAAGGTGTTTAAAACTTTTTATCATGATAAGTTTTTGCTATTTTTTTATTATGCATATGAAATTTTTTCGTTTGAACAATAGTGCATTATCATTGTATTCATGTAGATCAATCCAATAGTATAAAAATTGACAACTTGAATAGATTAAAAAAAACCTTGAAAATCGTGTCCTAAAACTAAAAAAAATAACTTTTTGCACTTTAACAATTTCCTGAGGATAAGTTTTTGCATTCTTTTACGTATGAATATGTGGTTATTTTGTACAAACAATAGTTCATTTCCATTGTTTTCATGTTGATGAATGCAACAATACAACTTTGACAACTTGAATCGGTTTAGAAAGGATTGAAAATAGTGTCGAAAAAGTTTAAAAAATCACTTTTTGCACTTCAACAGTTTCTTAAGAGTTACTTTTTGTATTATTGTGGTTATGAATATAGGGTTATTTTGTATAAACAATAGTTTCTTCGCATTATTTTCATGTTGATGAATGCAATGGTACAACTTTTACGACTTAAATTGGTTTAGAAAGGGTTGAAAACCGTGTCTAGAAATTATAAAAATAACTTTTTGCACTTAGTAAACTTTTAGATTTAGCAATCAAAGATTTTATTGTTCAATAAGAAAAAGAAAATTACACATATAGTTCAAAAAAAAAAACACAAACTGGGAATATTTAGTGGCCCTTGTGCCCACCAGTTCCACACCTTGGAGCTTGCCTGTTTCGTCTTGGATTTCGACGTATTCATGGATGTTGTTGTGGTTCAACTTGCACCTCATGAACAACAGATTGATCGTCCTGCATTACCTCGTTTGGATTTTCATTTAAATTTGTTCCAGCTACTGGTTGGTAATTCATAAAATTGTCAACAACGGGTGTTGAAGATCTTCCAGCAACAGCTTGGTGAAAGGATGCAAATGAAGGAATGGAAATACTTTGCATGTAAGCATAAGCTGATTCCGGCGTTCTAAGGTTAGTACCTATGAGGTTGGTCATGAAGTCATCTCCGCTAACTCCAAAAGTGTGAGGACTGTACCCAAGATGTTGTTGAGGTTGACTTTGTTGTTGTTGTAATGGAGTGAATTCAAATGAATGAGGAGGTGGTTCCAGGTCTTCATCCAGGAAGTTTTCATGAAGTGGTGGGCTTTGTGGGGGAGGTACACTGGCCTGGCCTAAGCATTGTTGTGTTGGCATTTGTGGAGTTGCACGAGATGTCTCGCCAACACAGGAGTTACTTGAAACCCGTGTTTGTTGCATATGTTGATGGAGTGAGAGGTAAATCTTTGAATTTGCACAATACCATTCCATGTATTCACGGGTTTGCTCTAGACGTCCTTGAATTGGTTGGCCAACTAGCACGTATTTTCGTCGTTCCCTCTAAATTGCAATCCACTGTGCGTGCTCCTCCCGCCAGTTTGTGTCATTATGTCCTCTCATGTCAGTTTGATGCAGTTTATCAAGATTATGCGGTGGGTTTGGTATATCTTGCCATAGTCTAAATTGTAGTTTGACCCTGTCGGTTTGATGCCAAACTACAACTGCAAATGAAGTTAAAACAACACTAGCACTCCACAATTAGGAATCCTTGTAAGCATGTCTTGGCAAAAATGACTCAAACCCTCTATACGGCATCCACAAGAACTGCAAAAAAAGGATTAGTACTTTCAACCATAGTTTGCCACATGTTAAAAAAATTAATATAACAAGTTAATATAACTATTTAAGATAATCTTACCTCATCATTAATCATGTTATCGAATCTTAATCTGTAGCCTATGACATCACCAAGAGGGGTTCTAGTAAAACGTAGCCCTTTCCTACTCCATCTGTTAAAAAAAATACGTTAGTGACAAAAAATTATCCAATGCTTTCGTTTGAATGATGAATAGCACTCTTACTGTTAAAATATTTATTTACTTGATGGCAAGTGGATATGATGGTTGACGCTCGACCTTTGGTTGAATGAATGGCATGCGATACCATGCCCAAGATTGCAACAATAATGCATATCCACCCTTTTTTTTTATATTTTGGATAAATTGCTCTGCACATTTCTCTGTACAGATGTGCTAAACAAGCAGAACCCCAGCTGTAGTGTCCAGCACGTTCCAAATCTACCAACAAAGGTAGATACATAAGGTGAACTCTGTTACCTGACTTGTCGGGCATCAACACCCCGCCAATCAAACCTAGAATGTATGCTCTACAGTGGGCTTCTAATTGATGTTGTGTTGGTTCTTCTGGCAAAGACAATATGTTTTCTCTTAACCATTTAAGTTTTAGCGTTGAGCCGATAAGTGCATCCCCTTTTGGAGGAAGCATACCCAAATATTGTGAGCACATTTCTTCCCAGTCAAAGTAAGTTGGGCCGGTAACTGCTTTTCCATCTACTCGTAAACCTAGTTGGAGAGCAACATCTTCCAAAGTTATTGTGCATTCTCCAATTGGAAGATGAAACGTGTGTGACTCGGGTCTCCACCTCTTCACCAAAGCTGTAACCAAAGTGTCATCGATGATGAAATGTCTATTTTTTGCAACTTCAGCAAATCCATCCTGATACAAAATGATTCAATTCTATCATCTGGGGCTGGCATCGAATGATAATACGATTGAATAATCACATCATTTGAAATCTGCAAAATCAAAATTCACATTAAGATATCAGATATAATATTTTCACAAATGCGTTGAAGAATAACGTAAAAATACCTTAATGAGGCTTACCGCATTAGATACTTGAGTCCGTCAGGGAATCCAAAGCTTTGCATCAAAGCGTTAGTGATTCCTTTGCTTTACTTCAGTCTCTCAGGGAATCCTTTGCTTTACTTCAGTCCGTCAGGGAATCCATTGCTTTGCATCAAAGCATCAGTGAATCCCAATGCATCCTGGAGTACCCCTGAAGCAGAGCCTATCCTTTCATAGTCAATCCCACCAACTGAACAAAATGATACTGAATTTACAGAGTTTGGACAACAGGACGAATACCTTGGTCCCTTTAGTGAGGACGAGGATGAAATTTTAGCCGAACAACCTGAAGATGACAACGATGATGAAGACTACAACAACAATGAAGAGCCTGAGCCTACTGGCCCATCAACAACCGCACCTGCAGATGCATACTACCTGCCTCCACACCTTCAACATATTGACCTGGAAACTAATTTTGAAGATTCTGATTACGGTCATGTGTTGGATCGCCAAGAGGTGGAGCATGCTCCAGGCACCCTTTTTGAAGGGATGCGTTTTCAAAACAAAGACCAAGTTCGGCTTGCTCTAGACATGTATCATGTGAAAAAAGGAGTTGATTATGGGACCGAGAAATCTACCACAACCGTACTGGTTGGTAAATGTCGTCACAATCAATGTGCTTGGAGGTGTAGGGCTGCGTTCATAAAAGCAATTAAGCAATGGGAGATACGAAAGCTTTGTGAACCACACACATGTACAAGTGCTATCATTTCTCAGGATCATAGAAGGCTTCGATATATGGTCATCAATAAAATTATCCAACCAATAATTGAGAATGATCCATCCACATCAGTGCCTTCCTTGATAGCACATATAAAAGCAAGTGAATGGTACATTACCACCTACAGGAAAGCCTGGATGGCAAGGCAAAAGGCTATCGAAGAAGTCTATGGCAACTGGGAACAATCATACTTTGATTTACCCAGATTGCTGGTAGGTATGAAGGCATATGTCAATGGTTTTATCTTTGAAAAGGAAACAAAGCCAAAATACAACCAGCATGGTGAAGTAGTTGAGGGTGTCGTTCAATTCCATCGTCTATTTTGGACATTCAAAGCATGTATCGATGGGTTTCAATACTGCAAACCCATTGTTCAAGTCGATGGAACTTGGTTATATGGAAAGTACAAGGGGACTCTCCTTTTGGCAGTTGCACAAGATGGAAACAGCAAAATCATTCCGATAGCCTTTGCCATTATTAAGGGCGAAACAACAGGAGCATGGTACTTCTTCTTGAAAATTTAAGAAGACATGTGACACCTCAAGAAGGTCTGTGCTTGATCTCAGACAGGCACGAAGCAATTAAAAGTGCTTACTCAAGAGCAGGTAGTGGGTGGACACCACAAAACTCTGTGCATGTGTTTTGTATTCGACACATCGCACAAAATTTTATGAGGCAATTCAAGAATGCAGACAGGAAAAAACAAATAATTAGCATGGGTAAGTACCACATTAATTTCTCTTACGGACACATTTATTACATTGTAAATTGATGACATTAATGAAATTCTATACTTATAATTCCTCAGCATATGCCATGACGGAGCCCAGATTCAACTACTACTACAACAATTTTAAGGCAGAGCCAGAAAGCGAACGAGCTGTTCATTGGCTTGAACAAATACCACGAGAAAAATGGACATTAGCATGGGATGGAGGCCAACGCTGGGGACACTTGACCACCAATCTTGTTGAGGCAATCAACTCAGTATTAAGAAAAACAAGAAACCTTCTGATATGTGCGTTGATAAAGGCAACTTACAAAAAATGTAACAACTTATTCAACCAACGAGGAAGGGAGGTCGCAGCTCTAATTAGATCTGGCAAAAAATACACATAAGTGCTAAACAAGGCCATTGAAGACGCTAAAAGAAAGGCCAACTCTCACCACGTTCTTCAGTTCGATCGACACGATATGCGATTATTAGTAGGGGAGCAAATTAACCTAAGAGAAGGTCGACCTGCTGGAAATTTCACTGTTAGGCTAGATGAATGGTGGTGTGATTGCGGTAAATTCCAAAAAGTACACATGCCTTGTTCTCATGTCATTGCTGCTTGTAAGCGTGCTCACCATGACTACAGGGCCTACATACATCCTGTGTACAAGTTGGAAAGCATGTCAAACGTGTACAATGGATTGTTTGGCGAATTGTGCAACGAAGCGTATTGGCTACAATGTGACGATCCACGAATGTGCCCCGACCCGGAAAAGCTAAGAAACAAAAAAGGGCGTCCAAGATCATCTTGTATACGCACTGAAATGGATATGAGGGAACTTGGTCAGCCAAAAATATGTTCCATGTGTCGAACTCCAGGTCATTCAAAAAATAGATGTCCTAATCATGACAGAAACATAAGCTCAAGCTAACAGCGTTAACTTCAACAACAAAAAATATTGTCTGTAATTTTCATTGTATTGCTTGTAACTTATTTTAATTAAAGTTAATATTAGCATAATGGCATAATGTTGTGTTGTTTATTAATTTTTAGTTTATTATTTGTTATTTAGTTTAATAATTTTTTTAAAATTTTACTTCTTTAAAAAAATATTAACAATAAATACATATATTTAATTTACCATCTTTAAAACAGATTAATTAGCATATCTTAATAAAAAAAATTGTCAACAAACTATTTTAATTAACATTATAATAATAATAATTCAATAAAAATAATTATATTAAAAAATGTTCACAACAAAAAAGGTAACCGAAATTTAAAAAAAAAACGGAGGAAGGAGGGTGGATGCTGAGAAATCTGTTGTACACTAACAAATTTTTTACTTAAATTTTCTATAAGAATAATAGTAACGTAAAAGAAAATTAATTGAGCATATAACAATTGAAATTCAAATAAAAAACAAAAATTTTAATTTTTTGCAGAGGGAGAGGGGGGGGGGGGGAGTTTGTTGAGAAATCAGTGGATGGGCACCCGATTTCTCAACAGTGCATAGTGCAAATCAAACCATTTCCGTGTTGAGAAATCGGTTACTAGCCAATCGATTTTTCAACGTACACATTAATTTGGGTTAGTTACGTAAATAATTTATGGTATAGGTTAGTTGAGTAATTTTTTTTTTGTATATTTACGTCAAAAAGTCGCTAGATTAAATATTTAAAAGATTCAAGTTTATTTCTACCTAGACTAAGATATATTGATATCAAAATATAAGTTTTGTTGTTAACAGCGGTTCTACTTAATTCAAAAGGGATTGTCTTACACAGAGTATATGTATAATCTATTTTCTATTCCAAAAACGAAAATCACGCAAATAAAAGAAAAAACAAACAGCTTCAACTTTGTTTCTATGTTATTTTATTTTGTTCCCGAGCTTAATCAGTCCCATGTTGTGTTGTACGTTGGTCCACCATATATCACGGTTTATCCCTATCTTATGGCGCATGGTATGTTTTTTATATTAAGATAATTTTAAAATTATTATAATCATATATTCAATCATGTCTACTTCAATTCGATCGACAATTTTTTTTTTGTGAGCAATCTTCTAATAATTTAATTCTCATATCTTTTACAACGGGTTTTATAAGAATTATTGTATTTTGTACCAAACTAAATATTTTATACCGAATAAAAAAAAAACTAAATATTTTATGGATTTTTCAATGAAATTATGTAATTTTAACTAAGATGTTAATTAGATGCCTATCATTTTATCTTTAGTACAATATTCAAGGTGAATTAGTAAGTAGTTTATTAATGGGTAACTAGATTTAAGTTAATATTTATTAATTACGAATCCAAATTTAGTAAATGGTTGATATGCCACGGTGACTACCTAACTTATTAGAATACAATAACTCCCAATTTTAATTACCTTTTTCAACTTAATTTGAAGGAGATAAAAATATTGTAGGTAAAAGATTGTAACAAGATCGAACAAGGACTTGCGTACTCATAATGTTTTTATCATTACAGAAAAAAAAAAAGAATACTAATAAAAAGTGTTAGTTGTTAACATTATTTAATTTTGTTAGTATAATTATTGTCTAATATAATTTAAATTTTTCTCCAAAAAAAATAGAATTTAAATTTTTAGTATAAATATTGTGGGCCTATATTGATAGTATCTTTTTTTATTATTATTATTCTGACAGTATCATGTACTATATATAATAATATTTGATATATTAATAACATAGATAAATACTTCATAGTCTATTCTAATAAAACTATCTGTTAATACGACATATCATACTTTTAATATAAAATTACAATGTTTGTATTAAAACTTTGATTTTCGTTAGATAAAACCACATTAGCAAAAGCAAATTCATCGTTAAATCGTAAATAAATAGATTTTGTGTGTGTGTGTATTCGCGTGGTTGGAGTTAAACATTTTAGCTCATTTTCTTTGATATATTTACCATTTTGATTGATGTTATTATTATTATTTTTTTTTTTTGATGAGTTGATTGATGTTATTTGTGGCTTATATAATGATACAAACTTTTAATTAACTGTATATCATAAAAAAAAGGTTTTCTCTCAGTTTTATTATTATATTGTTGTCGGCTGGATGAAAGTTGGCATCTAAGATTGATCGATTTCGTCCTATTTAACCAGTTGACCAGCCAATAAAGTATAGAACGAAGAGAACATAAGACAAAAAGGGTATAGAAACTCTCTTTTCTCCATTAATTGCTTTTAGAATTTCTTGTAAGAATCAATTAGGCTCTACCACTTTTGTAGCTTGTTTATATATACCAATTAAAACGGCATGCTGATCAAAATCTTGGTTAGACAATATGACAAAGAACTTATGATATCTTCCTGTTGAATTTGATAAAACCCACTAATATATATTTTAACTACACGTGTGTGAATTTATTAACATTTTTCGTAATATGCACGGCGATTATTGGATGGTTTAGATTCAAGGATACTTCACTCTTTCTTTCAATGATGATGTAGTAGTTTCATGTTTTCTGGATTTGCATATATCCATCACATTCGTTTTGGTTACAATAGACTTTTAGTAGATATTCTAACTGATACGATGCAAATAAAAATTTATACATATAAAAATATTAACTTTTTTTTTTAGAAGATATATAAAAATATTAACTATTAAGCTACATCTCGTAGATAAGATACTCTTCTCATTTTGATTTTGCGATTTTGCTTTAGTTATTAATCGTAGAATGTAAAATCATTATCAACTTCGGCGCTGATAAAAAAAAAAAAATTATCAACTTCGGCATTACATTGAACGACACACATTCCCATTTGTGTAGAATCATAAGATGCTTGTTTTATTTATTTTGTGCATAAGGTTGCGTATCAGGTCCTATGCTGTAAACGAAGGGATCAGTCTTGGGGAGATGAGTCTGATAACTTAAGGATGAAAGAGGAGTGTCCTAAACAATACAGTCTTAGAATTATATTTTTTTTATTTATAAATTTAACTTATTAAATAATATAATAACATGTCGTTATAATATAAGTTTAATGACTATACATTATCAATATGAAAACTTTTATACTATTAATCAATAAAAAATCATCACTAATATGACTTTTAAGATAATTATAAAAATCAACTAACTTATTATATGTTGTAATTTATAATTTAATGATAGTGTAAAATTGTTTATATTATCAGTGTACAACCAATTTATAAATTTAAGTTTATTTTAAAAATATCTAAAAAAAAATTATTAGTACACGCATGTAAAAGAAAAAAAATTAGGACACGAGAAATTAAGAAAGGTCTACGTAGCCAAATAGAAAATGTTCCAAAATGCCGCAATCAACGCTTGCATGGTATAGTTTCCTAGAAATACGATACGGCTTCATTCAACTCGTTGCCCATTTGCTTTTAAATCCCAAAATATACTGTGTTAACAACTATTTGACTCTTTAAAAAAAACATCTTAACTATTAATAAAATTAAAAATTAATTATTTAAAAAAAAAGTGTTAACAACACACTCTTTAATATACTAATTCTAACACATTATCTACTATTAGTTAAAGTTTATTAAAAATTAAAAAATTATGAGTGAGACTCGTTAAATAAAAAGTGACATTTACAATTTTTTTTAATAAATTTTAATCGATAATAAAAAATATATTTAAAATAATGTTCTAAAGAGTTTGTTAGTAGAAATTATCATAGATTTATAATTTGAATAATTATAATTTCTCCTATAACATTCTTCTACTTTTTTTTTATATATTTTCAACATATTAAAAGTATTTACTTTTTCATTTTTTTATCAATAAGAATCAAACTTAGATATCAAGAGATTTACAATAACTCACGTATACTACTCAACCAACTGAGCTAGATCTTTTTGATATTTACTTTTCATTTAATACTTCTTTATAAGAAAGTAGAAAAATTAGTATAAAAATATAGTATTACTCTTATAATTTCTCGTCTCACACATGTACCCTTGTCGGGATCGATGACTCAAGATTGTCAGTCTGGTAGGATCGAGTACTTTCAAGAAATTTGGACAATTCTCCCGATTGAGATTCGAACCTTGGTTTGCTAAGTTGTGGGGGATTAGTCCCTTCCACTAAACCTGACCCCCATTGGTACAATACATATTTTATGTTATGAAAAATAAGCTGAAAAAGTTTAACATATATACAAGTTATTTATTTTGCTTAGATTATTATTAAAATATTTAAATATATTTTTAGTCATTGCAATTTAGCATTTTTTTGTTTTTCGTCCTTACAAAAAAAAATGATTTTAGTCTTTGCAAATTATATTTGTTTTATTTTTCGTCCTTAAAGCAGTTTAGATAACGTTTTTTTCACTGTTCAAAGTGTTATCTAAACTACTTTAAGGACGAAAAACAAAACAAACATAATTTGCAAGGACTAAAAAAAAATTTGCAAGCACAAAAAATAAAAAAATACTAAATTGCAAGGACTAAAAATGTGTTTAAGCCTTATTAAAAAGAGTTTAAATTAATATATTTAATCTTCTTAATAATTACTTATTGGGTTTAATTATATTTTTCGTCCCTAAGAAAATTTAAAATGCATATTTTAATCCCTCTAAATTTTTTGTTCGCCTTTAGTCTCATTTATTTTTTGTCAACATTGCTAACTTTTTCAAAAGAAATACAAGTAAGCACGATACATTACAATCACGTGACAATTATGTGGCATGGGTGCCATGCCACGTGGCACCATATGAAAGTGTGTGTTGTGACAATCTCGTGTTGTACCATGTGTCATTACATAAAGGTATCCCACATTGCATACTTATGAGTGTGTCATGTAACATCTTTATGTGATACCATACTACTAGTGTTTTTTGTGTTGTTTTTAGTCCCTATAATATTTTGAAGTTCGGATTTTACTCCTAAAAAATAGTCACGTTTCGATTTTAATTCCTATAAAATTGTTCCTTTTCAATTTTACTTGCTAAAATTTATTCAAGTTTAAGCTTTATTTATTTTTTTAACTCTCGTTTAAGTAATTGAATCAATCTTCAACAATCCATTTTTTCACAAACTAAATCTAAACTTCAAATTTTCAAGTCCCATACTCTTACCCTAAAAGTTAAACGAAAAATCATGTTTAGAAGGTCAAGGGGAAGGATGTTATTGACGATGACTTTAGTTAAGGGTGTCAACAGCATGTTAATTAAGAAAAGAAGGTTTGAGATGGGGCAATAAATGGGCAAGGGTCCGGTCTAACAAGGTCAACCATAGCTATACCTTGAAGTGTTCTTTGACAAAGATATAAGTTTGACCCTGCCGATAAGTTTGAAGGGTACAATAACCCTACCAACTAAAAAGAAGCTATTGACAAGTTCCTTAATCCATGAGCCGTGAGCCACATTTTGGGCCACCAAGACTATTTCATTTTTTCTCAGTTATCAAGATCAAGACCTTTTCAACTTTGTTACAGTAAAAACTGAAAGCCAGAAAAGTTGGCTTTAAACTATAAAAAGGAGGTACAATAATAGATTATATGGTTAGACACTTGAGATGAATTTGGACCGGCATCAATGGTATGAATTACCATCTTACAACGCAACTGGACAACAGGAAACAATTATGTTAAAATTACTGACGTGTCTTCATCCAGCAGTTTAAACTTTGAAAATAATTTTAAATGCTTACCATTTCACATATTTTATTCTTCCCTACCAAATACGCTCAACTAGTAGTAGGCTAGAGTAGCATGTTATATAGAGTCTACGTTCTAGGGTCTACTTAGTTTAAATTTTGATAAAAACTAATTTTAGATCAAGTAAATATTTCTTTTTATGTTTAGAAATGATATTAAGAGTTTAAAAGATTTAATTTTATAAACAATAATATAAACCATTTTTGTAGTATTAATATAAATATATTTCTAATTGAGTGCCACAATTCTACTTGTTAAATAAGTCAAATTTATCAATTAAAATCAATTTTATTCTATAAAATTAAACAACCTCTTACTCTAACTTTTTTCCTTACCCGCAAATGTTGTTTGCATGACCAACATGTCGTTGATCGAAATGGAATTGAACTGAAATCCTTTAAACAAGGTCTTAGACTCGAGTTTTGTAAATGAAAAAAATATATTTGAGAATAAAGACTCTATTAAAGATGATAAATCAAGTTCCTCAATGCAGTTTAGTCATCAGTAAAGCTGAATTATACTTTCACCAATAATATGATAATAAATAAAAGGTTTTAATACCTTTTTGGTCCTTGTAATTTAGTATTTTTTTGCTTTTCGTCCTTACAATTTTTTTTTTTTTGGATTTTAGTCCTTGCAAATTATGTTTGTTTTATTTTTCGTCCTTATAGTTGTTTAGATAGTATTTTTTTCACTGTTTAAAACATTATCTAAACCACTTTAAGGACGAAAAATAAAACAAATATAATTTATAAAGACTAAAACAAAAAATAATTACAAAGACAAAAAATAAAAAAATATTAAATTATAATAACTAAAAATATATTTAATCCTAAATAAAAAGTTTACGTATGTATCCATTCACACAGCCTATTAGACTGAGATAGCTGCAACTGGTTCTCCCTAACAAGAAAGGGCTGACCGCATTAATTATTGGCTTTTCTGCTTCACACTTTGCCTAGGTCAGGTATGTTTTGAACGCAGATGATACCCACTATCGTTGTGAAAGCTTGAAAACAACAAAGAGGCCTGTTTGGGCACATGTACAGCAGTGCCACTCAACCAAACTCATTCATCCCATTCAAACAAGCAGAACTTCCAGACTAGATCCTAAATTAGGACTTGTTTAGATAAATTTATCTAAAAAAACTTCTAAAAAAAGAAAATAAGAAAAAATAAAATGAAATGAAATGAGAGCACTATTATAAATTAACCTGTACATAAATTAATTTAAACTTATAAAAAAATTTATCTTATTTTATTTTATTTTTTTTCTCCTAAAAGACCTCATAAATTAATATGAACTTATAAAAAATTTTATCTTATTTTTTTCTCCTAAAAGGCCTGCTTACACAAACATGCCTTTACTCAGTTTTCTATTATTCCGTTACTTTCACAAGTATCACTACACCAGTTGACTAGATCATATATATCAAACCTGGCATCATCTCATCCTTGACTAATAGTATTAATTTTATATTCATTAAAAACCGTCTAGATCCACGACTCTTTCGAGGAAAGATAACATGAAGCTGACAACACTAGAGAGCAATTGATTGTGATGTCTTGTCCCTTTTTATTCCGCGTAGTTTAGCCGACGGATTTCATTCACAAATTGAAACTTCTGTGGGGCCCTTATGATCATCTCTTTGAGTTTGATCCAGAATTTGGACTTAAACTCAGCTTACTCAGACAACTAACATTAGCATCAGCAATAGAAAACTTAAACAAGTAAAACCGAATTGCAGAGTAGAATATATCCATATGATCACACCAAAACCAAAACTTTCCCATCAATCTAACATATGGGCATTTCACAAGAGACCAAGACAGTAGCCAACATATATCAAAATGTTCCTACTAGTGTCTACTGTGGTGAAACCGGAACTAAAGACAGGGAGCAACCCACAATTTATCTAAATTAGAAATTGGCAATGCATAAAAATCATACTCTAAACAAAAGGTATGAGTTCTCAATTTTAGATCTAGGTGTGAATAAATTCTCCTTTTTACTAGTCTTGAGCAGTTGTAGCAGCAGCTTGGTGAATTCTCCGTTGATGAACATCCCAATTATACACGCGAGCAATTGTAACCTGATAAAATATAGATAAATAATCAATAACTAAAATTAATTATTTTCCAGAACCCTATGAAAAGATTGGGTGATTACTGAAACACAGACTAAAAATACAAAAAGGAGTGTTCAAGTGTCTCAAATGCATCGTATAAAGATGTGCATGATTAGATGTGAAAATGAGGGTTGAAAATACTAAGTGGACATCTCTCAAAAAAAAAAAATAGTAAGTGGACATATTATATGCTTGCTTATTTAGAAAACAAAGGAATGAATGAGAATGTGCCACTGTTTGCATTTTCATTGTTTCTTTGTGAGTGCATTTTAACATACTCAATGTAAGATCAAAGTAAAATCAAAATGCAATATGAAGGTCTAAATTAAATAGTTTTAATTCATTCATTTTTCCAAATTAAAATTACTCATTTTCTTTGCCAAAAATTAACTAGTGAAATAAAAAAATTTATCTCTCAATTTTCACTTCCCTTTTTAATTTTCTACCTTCTTACATTCTATCCCTCCTCATAAGAACTTCAGGTATTAAAAAAGGGCTCAAGGGCTTGAGGCCATTTGCCATGCTATACAAGACTACAAGTTCAATGTGCTTAGCATTTATTTACTTTTAATGAGAAGGTGTGGAAAATGAAGAGGGGTACGGAACCCTTGATAGTTAACAAGCTGACCTGAGTAATTGTCACCTGGTCCCTCAAGAATTGTAGATCAGCAATAAGAACTTCCAAACTGGCTCTAGCATTATCCAGGTTCTTCTGTAGAAGACCAGTAGCCTGCAACAGAAATTTATACTCAAGATATATATGGAAAAAATTAAAAGAAATAAAAAACAGAAATAACACCTAAATACTAACATACGAGTACCTCTTCTAATGAATATTCCAGCATAACATTTGCTCCCAGCCATAAACACACGGAATCAGTCTCTTCTATGCGTGCTCGTGAATATATGCCTTCTGATACTTCAAAATCAGCAATAAGTTCCTGTATTTAAGGTCAAATATAAATATTCAGTTTCCAACATAACCTAATGCTTTTCAGTTGCAGTAAAAGATTTTAACAGATCATTAGAAAGGTGGCATGATATAGTTTAACAAATGATAAAAATTTAAATCTTTTGGGGGGCTCCATGGCAACAGCTGAGCCTGATTATTTTAGGAGAGGTCGTGGGTTCGAATCCCTTTGCTAACAAAAACTAACAATTAACAACAAGCATTTGCCGATAAAAAAAATTTTATTATATAAAAAGAAATTTTGACCACTCTCAAACCTTAGTTTTGACTTTATCTGACATACAACACTACATGTATGGCATTGAAATATTGTTCATTGCCAAAATATAGTATCTTTTGCAATAGTGTTATTTTATTTCTTTATTATTCTATTTGCAGGGGACAGGGGAGGGTTGCTAGATAGGAAAGCGTCGTCCATGACATAAACACAACCATCTAATATGCACTACAAAAGTAATGTCATTTGCAATTCACCTAAACAGAATGCAATTCGAAATAGACCATAACATTCAAACATTTGATATTGACTTAACTCTTCATTCAAGATAAAAAGAAGTATATGGAGACATATTTTAGTATAAGGAAGATTATGAAAATAATCCACTTATAGCCTGTTTGGAACTGTGTTCCAAAAACATGTCAAACATGCATTTATTAATCTTTATTATTCTGGCTCTTTACTCTTGTGCAACTATGTGCAGACATACAGAGTGTTAGATATAGGTGTTCAGGACACAATCTCACAAATACAAGTGAAAACCTAGCAAATAATGATCAAAAGCTTGCTGTTGTAAATGAATATTAGTCCAACATCCGGCCTCCCATACAATTGTTTTGTAAATTTTTCTTTTATTCCTTTGTTTAGTCTAATGCAGTCTTCCTAACCCCAAAATACACAACTATGCATAAATTTTGCACATCCTTGGTGTTCTAGACATGCCAGATTTTGCATGTGCTGGTGCTGGTGAATCCTTCAGAACAAGGAAAGCCAGTTACAAAGGTTTATCCCAGACTCCTAATGGCAAACTCTGGTTGGTATCTGCAAGAATCTAACATGTATGAGCATACAATATGGAGGCGATGAAGTGCAAGCACAAACATGAATACTCTTGCAGGACTAGGACTGGTTTTATATATCAGGAAAGAGATTGATCATGGTATCAATGTTATAATAAGATATGAGGGATGAACACAAAAGCAGGCTCCAGTAGCTTGAGATGATGAATCAACTATTAGGGGGTGGCAATAGACAAATCCCAACAGACAGAAAGAACTTTTTCATATAGTATAAACTTGACATAAAAACTATACCAAGAAAACAAATCAAAGGCATATATATAAAGAGATCCCATATAACTAGAAAATTGAAATAAGCATAAGCAACGAAGCCTATTAATTAACATGGGGACCCGAGCCATCAACTTTTCATGGAAGATAAAATACAGGCCAGGAAACTACATGCTAGGTGCCAACAAGGAAAAGAGGATACATCTAAACAAATGTCATGAGCCATAAAATTAGTGCTTTGCTCGCATATTATTGAGGAATCAGGAAGTCTTGAGGATGTATCAACATCACAAAAAATATGGCATACGTTGTCAGGACAACTTTATATGTATTAACAGAATAAGATCCATGGAATTTCAGATTTCAGCTGTCTGATAACAGTTAATCTGACCATTAATATCTATCTATACATTTTTGTAAGACAATAACTTCTATGTATCTTTTACCTAAATAATATTTACTAGTATAATTAGTTATAGAAAATCAGGCTCCAAACGAACCTCACCAGTACCCTTCTTAGCTTTCAATGTAGCAACAACGTCTAAGCACTTTTCAATATCTGGTATCTTTGCCTGACAACCACCACAAAAAAATAGTGTCACTACAATAGGTTGATTAGATATGTAAAGAAAAAAGATATAAGCACCTCAGAGAGAGAGTAACTTAAGATGAATCATTTTATGTTCAACATTTTTGACAAAAATAGAATAAAAAGACAACATATTTTTCTTGTTTTACTTGAAATTTTAAAATTAGCAGTTGGTAATGAATCAGGAAACATTATTTTATATTCTAAATCAGAATTCTGCTTCAAAGTATGAAGCCTAGACAGTTAGGAACAGCCAAAGATATGACAAGACAACTTTGGATTGGAGTCTAAATCTATTAGCCTATATAGCATCAATGCAACTCAACTCAGCCGTGAACCCAACTGTTTGTTCTGATTGCAGCCAATATATGTTTTCGAAAACTACAAAGTGAAACCTCATCACAAAGTCCCAAGATAAATAATATTCATGATATGTTACACATAAAATAGCCTGCTTGATCCTGTCCAGTGTCCAGCAGGCACCTAAACAGGCATAAAAAGTCAAATTCACACTTGCTCTTTCACAGGTTAAAATTTTACTTGATGCTATTGATTCTAACTTGAAATATAATAAGACTTTTTTTATCTCGTCTCTTTTAGCCCACGATCAAAATACCAACAAAACAATAATAACATGAAAGTATATGTATGCTTCATTGTGGATCACAAAGTATAATCTATTAGATATATATGGAAATGAAACCTGAAGATCCCTTTGCTGAGCAAGAAGCTTCATTTCTACTACCTTGTATTGCTGAAGTCTGCAAGAAAAATATGATGGGTCATATTCATACTAACAGTAATAAAAGTGAAATTTCCATGAAAACTAAAAATAAATTCACACATAAGTGTTTCTTTAAGTGTACGAATGAACGTTGGCTTTGCAAGTGTCTGGTCAATGCAACAGAAACATGTTGAAACCTAGTTTTTTCTTAGTAAAATTAACACATTGGTAGCATGGGGTAGACAATTTAGAATGGGGACATATAGTTCCTATTCCATGTTTGGTACATTTTGGTTTGACTATAAAGGTAGAAAACAAAGGAGAAAAGTTCAGATCAGAACCATACCAATCAATTCAGTTCACATGTCAAACACTATCATAATAAAATAATAATAATGCAAGGAGGTTCATAAGCATAAATTCCATTTAATAAACATAAAAATAAGGAATGATTAATTATACAAATTGCATACATAGTGAATCTAATGAATGACAATGTAAGCATCATGCATTGATGCGTTCCAAGGATCTAAAAAGGAATCACATCGATTGCAACCTAAAAATCACATCAAAAGCTGCCTTGTTCATTAACCCCGCTATTCATATTACAGAAAACAAAAATAACAACAGACCATAATTTCAAGTAGGTAGTATGAAGTTTATAACAGAGATCCAGAAGTAGTAAACAAATTTATTACCCATCCAGAATAACTCCTTTTACATCATTAAGCCTCTCCTGATCTCCAGGTAATAATTCATTTAATCATGTACAAATTTTCTCAACATTCCAAAATCCAATCCAAAAGATTCACAGCCCCACACTGTACAATCTAAAAACCATCCATGTTGATCTTCTTCAGCTCACATTCAGCAGAAATTATCCATCCCCAGTCCCTACCTTTGCATAAAAAAACCTTAATTTCTCACTCAATCACTTTTAATAATACTGACTGCCAAGTTCCTACACTTACACATTCACGTCAATTTCTGTAACTCTTTTGAAAATCTTATAACTTTGCACCATAGACTACCCTTATGCGACACAAACCCCACATACATTTCTCAACCACACTTAAATCTTAGCATATTCTCTCAGCTCCCATACTCATTTATAAAGGCAATTCTACAAGGCACCACAAATAAATGCAGATTAATAACCTAGCTAAGAACTAACTCAAACCACAATTTTAAGATAATCAGCCCACTGATGCAATCCCAAAACTCTATGAACAAACAAAAGAAGCTGAATTTTACTATTAAGACAGCCAGAGGCAAATAGGAAGCAGATCCTTATAATTTCAGGTTTCGAGAATGTCGAAAATCAGAAAGTAAAAGAGAAACTGAAGATGAAGACCTTTCTTGGAGAAAAGCGAGAGCTGAACCAACATCGAGACCAGATTGAGTGAGGTAAGTTTGAACATCCTCTACGAACTGAGCCCCTGGTATTCCTCTTCGCTCCGTTACCGCCGAACCTGAAGCTGAAGACGAAGAAGCCATTGTTGACGCTCTCACACTGCAATCTACCACACGACGCTTTATTAGTTGTCGTTTAATTTTGGGTCTAACTGTACTCCTGTTGGGCCATGACTAAGCCCATGTTCCAGTTCGGTCCTTTTGTTTTTTTTTTAACTTGCTTTTTACACCACCTATTTTATATTAGCATTATTCTTTTAAAAAATTTGTAAAATCTATTTTTAACATTATCTAGGGTTCTACTTTTATAATTATGTTTTTTAAACAGTAATCATGCAAGTTTCAGAAACATAATTTTAAAAGTATAATTCTATACAATTTTAAAATTCAATTTTTAAATAATATGTAATTATTTAATATTTTGATGTTTTTTTTTTGTTTTTTTTTTTTAAGTTATCAATGTATGAACTAATAGATCTATTTTTTATTTTAAATTGTAGATTCCTCCAACTCAAGAAGATTAATTGAATTGGATTGTGGGTAATTGGAAAAGAGAATGAATTCAATGTTGTCTTCCTTAGCTTAAACATTAGACGTATGAGAAGGAAGACAACTTCATGTCCATTAAGCTAGGGCGTATACTAGTAAAAGAGAAAAATGAGAAATTAGCTATGGGAATAATTTTCGTCATGTTCATTATATAGTGTAGAACCCTACACTAAATAGTAATCCACAAGAAATAACAATCATCCAAGTGACATCATCCTACTTCAAGGAATTAAAAGAAAAACAAAATAATAGTAGTATATTGTAAATATTCTAAGTCCATCCAATAAAATCTTTTAACCACTTTGGTTTCGGAACATTTTATGGTATAAGCCCATCCTATCAGAATCCTTACTAGTAAAGGAGTTACTAATTATGTGGATGACATTGGAGTAAACAACATGATGTAATGGAGTTGCTAGTGATAAAGTTTTCGAAATGAAAAAGAATAATAAAGAAGGAAGTTTTTCAGTGAAATTTTTTTTCAAGAGAAAAGTGTTTATATATTAAAAAGATAAAATTAGAAGAAATAACAAAGTTCCTTAACGCTGTGTTTGGTTTAGAGGAGAGAAATAGGATAGATGGAAATAGAAAAGAGATAATTTGAAAAAGAAGAAATAGAGTAGAAATAAAGTTGTATGTTGTGTTGTTTGTTTTAAGAGAAATGGGTGAAAAATAGACCCAAAAAAATCGATTATAATGTACAAATAATCGATTAAAATGCACAAATAATCGATTATGATACACAAATAATTGATTTTTTTATGCTCTAATCCTTAAAATCGATTATTATGTACAAATAATCGATTAAATTGGTCAAAAAAATCGATTATTTAAGTGAAATAATCGATTTTTACTGTTTGAAATGATTTTTGAGAAGATAGAAATTTGTAACTTAACTCTCTTCAAACTTCTTGATAACAAACGCTCACATCACATTTCCGTCTGCGGTATTTTAACTCTCTCTATTCAACTTAACAGAGCCTAAAAGTAGTTTTGGAATATCATTAGAAGTTGAAAGAGTGACGTAAATGATGGGAGAAAAAAAACACATGGTGTTAAAAGTAATATCCTTCTTCTTTTGTGGTGTTTCCTTAATGTGCCATAGATTGAATTTTCATCAACCAAATTATCCATATTAAAAAGATTATGAAATAAACTCTATAGACCAAAAAGAAAAAAAAATCATTTGACAAATTAAATTTTATATGAGGCACTTGTACTTATATGTAGGATCCGACAACCTATTGAACATACTTTATGTATTCACAACTAAGCCAACACACAAGCAAAAATTAATTCCAAAGAGTTTACCAGCTGCCCTTTTTTTTAAGATTAAGAATAAAAGTATGAAATTTTCAATATTTTTTTTGTAAATCTATCGTTTTTATTAATGAGAAAAGTGGCATTTCCCTTTTCTTTTTGGGTAATAAATTTAAAAAAAAAAAAAAAAAAAAAAAACAACAACAACAACAACACGATGCATCTAGGGAAAAGCATATGGCAGCCTATGCTCTGCAATTGAGAAGCCCACTGTTCCTATTTCAGATTTACGCCTATAATGGGCCTTTTGGGCCTTTCCTTTTTCACGGATTTCATAAATTCCATCTTGTAATTAAACCCAATACTAATACTAATTAAAAACACGCAGTTGCTTTCTTGCACCTTAAAATTTTACCTTCGGAATTAGCTTTGTTGGAATATAAACTTTTACATTCCGTAATTTTACATTTCAATTAAGTGCAAGAAGTAATTATTGAAGTGTAGGAAGCAACTACCTTAAAAACATTCGTATCTGAGTAACTCGCATCCGTTGTTAAAAATAATTTTATATAATATTTTATACTTCTTATTTCGATGCCATTTTCACTATTTTAGGTAACTCAATTATTTTCAATTTAATCCAATAATTATAAAAATCTTCTTTTTTAATAAACCCCACAACCTATCCAACAATTATACTTTTACTATTTCAATAATTTATTGTAAGAAATTTGCACCAAAAACTATTAAAAAAATATTAGTGGGAACCATTTGAAATGAAAAAGAGAGAGTTGACGATAAGAGCAACTAGAGCTCTCACGTGGTGAACTGGAATTACTCTCCAACAATTCTTGATTGCTCTCGAGATTTCTATAAGAGGCAACAATTCTTGATTGCTCTCAAGATTTCTATATGAGGCAATTTTAATGGGAGTTCATCTCCCACTTTATGTCAAATCAGTAATTCATGTAGTAACCCGTATAACTTGTACTTCAATGCCATATAAAATTCATTTTTTTTTTATGTTTTACTACCTCTGGTCCTAATTATAAACAACAAATTGAATTTTCATTTGATCCTGAATATAAGCAACAATCACCTTTTTATAAAGTTTCTCAGGGTAAAATTTCTTTTATACTCTTATTTTACTGTTAATTCTATTTTCTATGCATTCACATCAATAAAGCAAAGGATACTTTTGTAATAAAATTTGAATTCATTGTAGAATTAATTAAAAATAACTACTTTAACTACTCTCCTTGGTCTTGATGATTTGTCCTATGTTACTTATAATTAGGATCAGAGATAGTATTATCTTTGCACAAATTTTATTAACTCTCACATTTAAATAAAATATGTTAAATTGAGAGTGAAATGAATAATAAAATATCAGAGTGTGAGATAAATCATGAGTTTATTTAAGAAACTTTTAAAAAAATTGTTGGGCTGTAAAAAAAAATAGTTTTTTTTACCACAGAAAATCACTGTTTTTCCATTTCTATAATATGATTAATACAGAAAGGGATGGAAAAAATATTAGGTTTTTTACAGCAAAAAGTAGTTTTTTTTTAACTGAAAAAATAGTTAAAATGCTTAAAGCAGTAAGATTATATGATATTATTGGTGACTATAAAAAATCATTAAATACTACTATTATGTATAACAACTCACATGAGTTACACTTTTCAAGATGCTCTGAGTTGCTTTTCAAAGAGAAATCAACATTGTAGATAGCTAAAGAAAGCTTGAAAAAATGTCGTGGGTCTCCCTTAATTAGTAAGTAAAATTTATGTGGATCTCATTAAATGATATGGATTTTATTTTCTATTTAATATGGATATCATCCAATAACAAATAGTATCGGAAAAAATGTGTTGAAGAAGTATAGTACGTATACTAGCATTGCTCCTGAACATATTAACATCATGGTTGGTGCCTTGGTGGCTGATGAAAGATATATAAAGATATAAAATGAGAAAGGCAGAGGCATGGACCCAAAGAACAGAAACTTCTACTCAAGAAAATCGACAAATGAGAAGAATATTTGGGGTGTCCCAACTATTTTAGTTGTGTCACCAATTCAATTCCATTTGATTCCTATAAAAAATAAAGTCCTTAACTGCTGAACAGTCTGTCTTACATTCCCTTTCTCATTTCATTTTGATTAGAAAGCCACTCTCTATTTTTTTATATAATTTTTCTCCGTCTTCTGTCTAATCTTATAGCGTATTTAAAAGAAAGGAATATGTGTTAAGAGCCACAATTCAGCACCACCCAAAACTAACCCTCATTATATATGCATGATTGTTCCATCATTTGCAGTAAGGTGGCGTCATGATATTGTTGAAAAATGATAAGACTTAAAATTAAAGCATAAATTTGTCCATGCCTTTGCTAGGATAAGGGAATAATCTTATATCCGGTGTTGGATTTGGTTCACGCTTGTTTAATGGACATCCTTTTCTCTTGGACCATGTGCTTAATTCATTGCACAAACGTAGCCGCCAAGACTATAGAGGAAAAATTAAGGTCCACTCAGGGCAAGGTTGCTTAACCAAGTTATGGGTAAGTGAGCAGGATCATAACCTAATAATTTGACACTTTATGAGTTAACAATGGCGGCTAGTGACACTGCCATATATGCATGAATTCTACCATCTACAAAATGAATTAATTGCCTATATTGGCCGTCATATTCTCTATCAAAGGTTCCACCAAATTTTATAATTAATTTGTGGATGTGATGTGAAGCTAGAAAGAATAAGTGGTTAAAGAATAAATCACGTGGTTAAAGAAGTGGGTGAATACTGAAATATTTAGTGTTGTTGTAGAAACATAATATGTTTTACTATGCTTGTGTATCAAACAAAGTGCTTGAGGCCACAAATTCTATTATTCCCTTTGCAATTGGCTGATTGAGCTTTGTGGTGTGTAGATGAACATGGTTCATGTCCCAAGGGTGAGGCAACACAATATTGACCTGTTGATCCACGAAACTCTTGAATCAGGTTAAAGAATTATAGTGTTCGTACAATTTATTTCTACAACACTTTCTTATATTCATTTCTTCTTCTTCTTTTTTCCTATCATATTATCTTGTATTAACTTTTTTCTTTTCTTATCTCAATTTATTTTTAACAAAAAGGTGTATAAACATAACGTAATCATACAATTTCCGAAAGTTAACTATATGGATGAACAAAAACAAAAAAAAAAGTGCTATTAAAAAAAAAAAGTGATGTGAGGCCTTGATTTGGTGAATGAAAATGATAAAAGGGAGAGAGATAGAAAATAAATCATGATTAAATACTTCTTAGTTTCGTAA
The DNA here is from genome assembly GCA_026413185.1 of Pueraria montana var. lobata. NCBI lineage: Eukaryota > Viridiplantae > Streptophyta > Magnoliopsida > Fabales > Fabaceae > Pueraria > Pueraria montana. Next base: position 19,568,829 of record CM048656.1, read on the forward strand.
GAAAAAATGTTTTGTATACCATTAAAAAAAACTTTTTAATATGTTGTAAAAGCTTTTGAAAACGTCATGATCAAGAGGCCACAATGCTTCACGAAAAAAGGCTATGTCGTTCACACACTTGGGTTTAAGTCTTAAAAGTGCTTGGTATGTCAAACCATCCTAGAGTTTTATACCAAATCCATTGCACTTGGGTTTCTCAAGTAAATAGATTTGGTGCAATCACCAACTCACACATTCACACCAAGCTGAGCCGTTAGACCAAGATCAGTGATTAAATTTTGTAAGAAAATGTTTCGCATACCATTTAAAAAACATTTCAAATATGTTGTTAAAGCTTTTGAAAATGTCACAATCAAGAGACTAAAAATAATGCTTCACGAACAACACTAATCCCTTATGAAGGAAGGGGTGCTTCATAACTTTGGGTTCAAGTTTAATCTAACTCAGCCTTCATAGTTGCAAAGGCCAAATATGTCGTTTTCAAAATCCAAATCAAACAAATCCAATTAAATATGACAGGTTTAAATTTGATTTTACCATAAACTAAAACCAAACTAACCCATGAACACCATATATATTGACCTGACTTTAGTTTAGTAACTTTACTTTGGCCTAGTTGACCTCGGACAGGTTGTCCTAGCTATCCAGTTTTGACTTGGAATTATCAACCGTACTAGTTTTTACCTCACTTATTGTATGATTTAACAAAATGTCAATCTTCCAGCTCCATTCTTTTCTATGCTTGTAGCCTTGTGGTTTTGGATAAATTTCCTTCCTTACCACATTGTATGATTCTGTTACGTCCTTTGGGTGTTTAAGAAAATAATTCTTTTAAAATTATTCTTGAAGTAACTTGATCCCTCTTTATACATATAAACACACATATGAAGATTTGTATTTCTGTTAATGAGTCAAATCCATTTTCGCTTTTGTTGGGTTGTGGATAGCACAAACAATAATAGTTTTCTCTCTCGTTTTGTCTTTAGGCTTAATTATAAAGGATATATAGCGTTAGCTCTATAACTTGTCGCTGTCCAATTTTTCTTCCGATGGTCACTTCTATGATGTATCCTCATGCAATTTAATGACAAATTTCAACTTCCTAATTCATTTATTGGACGGTTTTGGGTGGATCTTAAACTGTAATGAAACCTCTAGGCTCTAGCTAGCATTGTCCTCGAGGGAAGGCATACATACATACCATGCTTGGGGATTTGGATGTTACGACCACAAGCTTGTGCTTAATTTTCAAGACTTCAGAATCACTTCTCTTTGTCTTGGGAAATGGATTCAGTGCATTTGAAGGATGATTGTTCTGCTCCAAGGTTGCAGTTTGTGGGTGCTGTATTCCTTTGACAACATGATCCTCGCCGTTTTCCATTATTTCCATGATGTTTGACCTTTTGAACAGATGATGTATCTAAGGAACCAACGTTGGTTGGCACGAGTGGTAGCGACTAGTGTCACTTAACCAAGTGGTCCAGGATTCAAATCCTGGTGATGTCACTTTGGATATGAAATAAACCATGTTGAAATGGGAATACCTACCTTGGTGTGCGTTCATGATCTCCGATGGAGTTTAGTCATTGTTTCCGACGATGAATAACCGTACCAATACCATGGCCAGTAAAAAAAAAAATGTATCTAAGGGTCACAACATAAGTTCCATAACTCAAGTGTTTTTAAATTTTAATATTGTTTTTTAATTACCCTAAAAAAAATAACACCAAATACACATAACGTATAACATTTAAGTTTTGTCCTATATCTAACCTGTAAATTCTCTTCAACATCACCCGCACATTCACTTGTTCTCGTTGGAAACTGACATATGGTACATAATTCTTTTGAACATGTTTATTCCTCTCTCAAAAACTAAATCCACAAGAGAAATGCTTGAAAGAAGGAACGGAAGAGTTAAATTAAAAATATTTTAATCGAATAAAAAAGCGATTCGTTATTTCAAATTTCACCATTATTTGTACCAATTATAGCCATAGATTTAAGAAATCGAAAACTGAAAAACTAAGCACAAGTTGTACAAAACAAGGATAAGAAAATATTATTATTGGGGAATCTTGAGAGATAAATTGATAGAACCTTGGGGACAAGCAAAATTGCGAAAACTGCCCACGGAAAAATAACAATCATAATTGTAGAGGTGCACGCCAACAACTTACATTGTCATTGCATTAAGCATGTCAATTAATTGAAGCCAATACAAGCGGCTATTGGGTCTAAAAAGCAGTTTGGTCACTTAGAAGGATAAGATGGAAAATAGAGGCCAATCAATTTGTTCACAAAATCACAAAACATACTAATCATGCTACTATCATCTTTAAGTAAAATACAACTCTTATCCTACCCACAGAAAAGGATGTATGACTCTCGAATTTAGTGTCGTGAGTCGACTAATATATAAGAAATTAGTAATATGATATTATGTGGCAATGCATGTGAGATTATGAAAATTTAGGGAGTTATAAAAATATGCCGATAGTTATTTTTTTAATTTTAGTTATTTAGTTATCGAATCAAAGCTATTCTAATATAAGATTCACTTCCAATTTTATATGAATTGTGCAAATAAAATATGGGGAGTGGTTGTGGTTGGAGTGTTTATATATGACTCGTTCTGTTCTACTATAACTCAGTTTAGTTTGAATTAATTTTGACAAATTTAAATTTTACAAATTAGACTTTACGTACGTGTTTTAGGTATAGGTTAGGTACTATATAATTCTTCGAGTCATTATTTAAATAAATTATCCAATTAAAATTTTTAAATAAGATAGAGAGTTAGAGACTACACTAAACTCAACTCATACTATGTGTCCATACTCCATACAATTCCATAGTACCATTTCGCCTTTAATATATGATAAATGCAATATTAGATCTTCTAAAAAGAATCACTAAGGTCAGCCTAGTGGCGGGGTTAAGGTAATATATATGAAGTCATAGATTCAAACCTCACTACGATAATTGTACATTAAAAAAAAAAAATCTTCTAAACCGGTCTAGTCTGTATAACGGTATAAGAAGAAAATATCTTGTTTAGGCATCAGTGTTTATTGTTACCCTCTAAACGCAAGGCAAGGGCACCGCATGAAGAAAAGATGCTCTCTTGTTAAAATTGGAAATATTCTCTTTACTTTTGTTCAATGAAAGGGAAAACTAGGTTTAATTGATAATGTGGTCATTCTTTTTAAAATATAGCCAGTCATTATTTCTAGTCTTCTCATGTGTGTGTAAGTGGGACAACCGGTTCGGTGAAAAGGTTATACTGATTGGCCTGAGTTCAGGAGATTGGCCTCCATCTCTTGATCATAGTGTTCCAAATAAACTTTAATTTAAAGTACCCATCCTTTGGCATTTCCTTGTCTATAACAGTATTGATAAAACAAATGCAGGAAAAGAAGAGAATCCACTTTATTAATTATCACCTAAATGATTACTTGCTTGGAGATTAATTGTCTGCTAGCTAGCCAGAAGCTCTATTCACAAGTTCTTGATTATTAGATAGGAAGATTAATTTAGTAGTATATATTGACAATATACAATGTGGGATCTTGTATGAATGACAGTGCTTAATTTTTAAATGCTGAAATGCAGCTGGTGCCACCTATATATGTGGCCAAACCCTCATCAAATTAAGAGAGGAGCAACACTTGCAACAGTAATTAAGTTTGACACAAGGATCTTCTCCAGTAAAGACATAGAGAGATGGAAAAAAAAAAATCTGAAATGGGTCGTTTCTAAACCTGAAGTCTCAAAAGTTAATAATAAAAGTTAAAAATTAACGGTTATTGGTGTTGAGAGTTGCATAAAAAAAAGTATCTTTAAGATCTTTCACAATAAAATAAGTTAGAGTATGATATATTAATCTCCCCCAATAGAAGTATAATCTTTTAAACTAAAGGGAAAGCTTGATTTAGAGAGCTAGATAACTTCTAAAAGTACACACCTCATATAACTTTTTCTCATTTTAATTATAACATGTGTTTTAAGTTTATATATCAATTAAATTAATTTTTTTAAATAAATTATATGTTAAAAATAATTCTAACTTTTTTAATTTACTTAATAAATACTCAAATTTTTATATTTAACATTAAACATAATAAAAATTTACAAATTATTAGAAAAATAATTTTTTTATCAATTAAATTAATTTTTTAAAACTCTGATTGAAACACCTATTTTTTACAATGAATAAAATGACATATTCTATTAATTAGATATATATTCTCTTAATTTTTAATTGTATACATTTTATATTTTATTTATATTAAAAAAATATTCATAACATGTAAGAGATATTTACTTTTGTGTGTGTGTATGCAAGTTGTTATTGTGTAAGTCAAATTCAACATTATCACAATCACATACAGTTAATTACCTGTTAAATCTTATCCTTAATCCCAATTAGTAACACAGCAATTTCTCTAATTATTTAATTAATGTATTCACCAACTAATTAATTAAGCGCAAGTCTCGTGACTTTGCATACAGTAGTAACATATAAGGACTAATTAATGTTGTAAATATCTATACTCGCTAACCCTTGTAGCCGGAGCCAGAAGTTAAAGATTAGATAATTATATGTCTTTTAATATATAAATTATAAAATAATTACTATTGTAATATAACCATACAAAATGAAATAAATAATTATTTATAATTAATATGCCTTAAATAATAAATATTTATTGTTATTAATTATATTTAAATACTATATATTAAGCAAATTACAAACGAAACCCGCGCGTCATTTTTTTTCAGTGCAGCAGTTCTTCACATATATATTAAGCTATTTTAGATGCTGTTTATGAAATAAAATTTTTCGATTGCCATGTTTGTGAAGTTTAACTTTAGCAATTTTATTTTATGCATTTTTATTAATCAACCTTTGTATTAAATAAAAATTAGGAAAATTATTTTATTTAGAAGGCTTTTATGAAATTTGTGCTATGTTCAATTATACAGTGTATGAGTGTGTATGAAAAAATATTCCGTTTATTTCAATAGTAAATATTGAATACTTATTTTATTTAATATTTTATATATATGTATTTAATAAATTTAATAATTAATTCAGGTGCAATATTATTTTAATTTTAATGATTATGCATGTTAAATTTTAAATAAATTAAATATTCATATATGTTTACTCTTATAGTCAATATTTATGAACATTTAAAAAATATATTATGTATTAAAATGAAGTTAATAGATAAAATGTCAATTAATTTTTAAATTATATAGAATTTTACGAATAATGTGTTATATTTAATAATTTTTTGTTTTAGACAAATAATCTTTATAAAAGGCAACATTTTTCTCTAGTTGTGATTAAATATTAAATTAGTGTTTGAAAGAGTTTATTTAAACTATAAAAATGACAAATAATCTTTGTATATTATAAGTTCATCCTATTTAATAGTTTTATGAAAATGTATTAAAATAAGTTTTTTTAAAATTTATTTTAATAAATTTACAATAGAATAAAATTTGATTTGATAATAATAACTAATTGAATAATTATTTAATTAAATTATTTGTAAAACACAACTTAAATATGGGGTCTCTAGCTCCCCTTTTTGAGTGGTGATTCACTGTACTTTACGAGGAATTGACATCTTCAATTAAATTCAACACTCATAAGAAAATAATTAATGAGACTTGAAATATATAAATCATCAAGAATTTTGGAATAAAAATAAGAAATCAAAACATCAAAAGTTTTAATCTAGAGATAATAATATATGAATAAATTAATAAGTCTTCATTGGCCAAGGAGTTAGGTGTTCTTTAAATTTTATAGAAAACATCCTAAGTCAGGGGACAATCTACTTAAAAAAAAAAAATTTAATAATTATTATCATAAAAGAAGTGAAAAATTAGGAGTAAGGAAGTCAAATATATCAAATTAGGGGAGAAAATATATATATTTAATATATTTATATGTAATTTTTTAAAAATGAAGGGTACATTTACACCCCTTCATTTATAGGTGGATCTGCCGTCGAATGAAGTGACATATCAAACCCTTACCCTAATCAAAGCTATTCTTCCCAGACACTAATCAACCTTTGCTTTGCCAAAATCTACAGGAGTTACATTATCTGCAGTACTGTTCAATTTATATTAAACTGGTAATATTATTCCCAATTTAAATGTAAATGACTTGAATTTGACTAGATTAATAAAAGTGCACAATATATATATATATATACCACTCTATAAATTAAAAAAGAAGATATTAAATATATATCATGTTCATTAGTCATTGGTTACTTATAGCATAAAAACCACTAGTATTTCTTCCAACATCTGCAAATTTTGTCGGCAAGGAAGAAGACAAATTCCAAATGCACAATATGAAGGGATCATGCAAATTGAAAGCCAACTCCTCATACATATCTGCGTATAGTGGCGACCATATGGGGTTGCCATCTCTAACACTAGCTTTTTCTTTTTCTCTTTTGCCCACTTTATTAATTTTTTTCTTGAGTTTGATGGACAAGCCCATGACCCCTCCATGTGGTTTAGGGAAAGCTTTTAAATAAATTATGCAGATTTTTCAAATGCTTGTCCTTTTCTTTACCTTAGCTTTTGTTGTACTCACATGGAGCAGACCATATGAAAAAGCAATTTATATTGTTAAAGTAAAGAGAGAAAGAATAAGTAGAAGGGTTGGTTTTGCTCACATGGCAAAGGGAAGTGGGTAGCAACATGGTTTATGGTGTTGGAGTGTGTCTTAACACAGCACATGTGACTATGATTTTTCAACGCCTGTTGTGTACCCCGTTATTCTCATAATTCATAGCTAAATATATAATATATGCTCTTCTTCATTTTCAGCAAACATATAAATATATATATATATTACCTGCTGAAAGAGGCTTCAGGGAAACAAAAGGGGGAACAAAAGAAAGACCAGGAGGGGGAGGGAACAGATGATGATGATGACCTTGTTTTAATTACCTTGAAAGTGTGTGGCATCATCATCGTGTTTTTTGGTACAACCATTGGTGTTAAGGTAAAACTAAAGAATAGTAAAGTGAAAATAATATAAAGCTAGCTCTAGAAAAGAATAGAGTAATTTGTATGGTTTATTCTTTGATTGATATACACTAACAGTTCAAATATATTTTTATATTTAACGATCTGAATTTTATGATTGTGCTTAACGAGGTAAAAAATTTAAAAAGATGGACGAGTTTCTGAAATAAATTAAAATTATATGATTCATTAATACTCCCTCCAGTCCTTTTTATAAGAAACAAAAGGATGTTATTTTTTTGTCCTAATTATAAGAAATATAGACTCACTTTAAGATGTATTAATTGCTAGTTTTCTTTTTTACCTTTCATCTTGTGAAATCCATTAATGAGACACCTACTCATTTCTCATGCATTTATTGGTCTATTAACAATAGAAGTTACACTTATTGGTGGATGTGCAATATCATTAATGTAACAACTACTTAAACCAATTAATTTAAGGGATACTTTTGGAATAAAATTAAAATTTATGACATTATTAATTATAACTAACTAACTTAACTATTTTTATTGGTATTGACGATTTAGTTATTTGTTTCTTATATAAAGGACTGGAGGGAGTATTATGCTTATTATTTGTTAAATTATATATAAAAATACTATCATACATTAAATAGATTATCATTAAACTACTTTATATAATGTATTTACTAATTAAAAAAGGTTGAAATATCTTTTTGGTCCTTGCAATTTAATATTTTTTTACTTTTCGTGATTACAATTTTTTTTTTGTTTCAGTCCTTGCAAATTATGTTTGTTTTGCTTTTCGTCCTTATAGTGGTTTAGATAGCGCTTTTTTCACTGTTCAAAACGCTATCTAAACCACTATAAGGACGAAAAACAAAACAAACATAATTTGCAAGGACTAAAACAAAAAAAAAATTGCAATGATGAAAAGCAAAAAAATACTAAATTACAAGGACCAAAAAGATATTTAAGTCATTAAAAAATAATAATATCAATCGTTCATGTAAATTATAGACTACAGTTTTGAATAATTTTTATTTTATTTTTATTATTTTAGTAATTTAATTTGAATCCCTAATTTCACTCTAGTAATTTCAGAATAAGAGAGACTCAAAATCATAAAATTTTTCTCCTTTTCCACACTTCTCTTTTGTCGATTTTATTTTATTTTTCATCTTTTGATGTATATTTAAAACAAAACAATTTCATTTTCATCTCCTATTAATTTACTATTCCTCCTCTTTTCACGTGCTCTTTCATATCTTACTGGATTATATATTTTTTGGTGGATCTTCCGATGATATTCAGGTCACAGAAGAAATGATCAAGAGTAGAAATATCAAAGCAATCAAGAACCTTAATGTTTCAGTTACCGGGGACAAAGATTTATCATCCTCATCACCTCCACGTTACCCACCTAAAATTTACAAGCATGATAAAAAATAAACCAAAATGGTTACGCAATCTATTCTTTAATCTATGTCTTAAAGCTACTCTAACTTACCTTTAATATATAGTTAGTGTAGTCATAAAGCACAAACTGATAGCTACTTATTTTAAGTAACGACAATTGCTTTGAGGCACCGTTGTATGCCACAAGTTAAGCACTAATAATTTGATGCTTTGTGGAGGCCGTATATTCCTAATTAATTATCATTATGTTCCAAAGAGTTAGTGCGGCAAGTTTGGCTTGGCTCTTTAGTCTTGTTCAAAAATTTCAAAATCAAGTTCTAATTGCGGAATAATTAATAGTAAATGGCTGTCATGAATGACAATTTGCAAGTTTCAACAATATATTCATCACTTTTCATTTAATTAATGAAAAATATAAAGAGAGAGATACTCAAATATCTAGGCATCCCTTATTTAATCAATTGCCTCCTTTAAAGGTCAAGTGATATATATTATTCTTTTTAGACTTATTTGATAGTCAGATTATAATAACAACACATAGTATAATAAAACAAGATAAGAGTAGAAAAACATATAACCATAATTAGCTCTTATGTTTTTTTATGCACACTAAATAATGTAGTACATAATTAATAATAAAATTTCTATGTAAATGATAAAATTATTCTTATAAAAAGTTGTGGTATTGTAATAGGTATGGTGATAGTGATATTGATGGAGGATAGTAATGGAGGCAATTGTTACCACGATGATAGTAATGGTAATGATGATAATTACAATAAAGATAGTCATGATGGCATTGATTATAAGGATGGTAGTGGCAGTGATAATAGTGATAATATAAACAATAGTAATAACAATGGTGATAACAATTGTAACAATGACAACACTAATTGAAGTAATCACGATTATGACGGTAGTGTAATTAATGATTGTAACGGTGAGGGTGATAGAGATTACATATAGTAAATATTTTGTGTTGCCTTTTTTAACTTTAATTTAATTTGATTTACAATATAGACAAAGAGTTTTGCATTATTTTTTATACTGCCAAGTTTTGCATTATTAAAAACAATCTAATGAATGATTTATAGATATTAAAATATAAATAAATACAATTAATTAATATTATTATTAAAATGACAAATATATAAACATTAAACATTACTTTTTTCATAAAAAGCATTTTAATAATACTCTAAGGATATTTTAATAATACTCTAAGTATATATAGTTATCATTCTAAAACAAAAAGGACCTATATTTTAGCTGTAAAATAATATTGCAACATTAATTTAGTTGTACATGGTGTTATTAAACCTAACTCAGCCTAGCCGATTGAACTGGTTGGACCAAAAATTGGACTTGTAGTCGAGTCGGTTGTATGTTTTAATTGGTTATGATATTAAACCGATTATTACATTATCAAACCAATTGAAAACCGAATTAAACTGGTACAATTACTCAAATCGCCCCTTGAGATGAAGGTCCTTTGGGCTACTTTTCGTGGTCCCAAGGCGCGTTGCTTTTCATGTTTCCAAGGCACACAACTGTAATTTTGTGTTCCCACAAGATCCTTGGATTACCATTAAACCACATGGATATTTTATTATATGTGACACAAAATAATATATATATATATATATATATATATATATATATATATATATATATATATATTCTGAGGTATAATAATTTTACTATAATTTATATTTGTTCATGCGGTTCAATTAGTGACCCACTGGTTTGACCACTGACCATTTAACCTAATAGGCTTACCTAGTGAATGATCTGTCCAGTTTTGATAACATTGGTTGTACAAATATTAATATCACCAATTTTGGTTACGGATATGTTTTGCTTAAAAAAGAATGTGAAAGGAGAAAAAGGAACATGAAAGAAAAAAAGTAGAAAGTGAAATGACTTTGTAGGTTGTTTGGTAAGAAAATGAAATGACCGGATAGAAAGTTAAAACTTTTTTTCCTCTTATTTGATTGTGTAGAGAGTAAAAAGAAAGAAAAAAGTATGTATATAAAATGACATAAATAACCCTAAAAAAGAATGAACCACATAAAAATAAGGATAATTTAGTCTTTTTTATTATATAAACCAAATAATAAACATGTGTGATGAATCCCACTTTTTTTTTTCTCGTTCCTTCCCTTTTTAATTAAGAGATTCCAAAATTGCGGAAGGAACAAAAGGCCTCCTATTATTTGTCCACCCCTTATCCTTCTTCTCCCTTTGTTCTATTTCAAACAAATTGAAAGTGTGATATTTTCTCGATAAATGTGCCTAACCATTATGGTATGTGACGAGACTATTTGATGGTATCATAAAGCAAATTGTTAAATGGGTTGTTAAATGGCAAGATGGTAAACTCAATGTCGCGTAGTGCTCAACTAATCCTACATTGTATCACACACACACACACACACATTCACCAAAAAAAAAAACACACACACACACACACGTAATAAGTTAAAGATTAAACCTAATGTTCTTAATTCATAAACTTTAAAATGCAAGAAAGCTTCCTTTTTTTTCCATTTTAATGTTTTAAGCATCACTTTGGTGAATGTTTTGATTGTCATAATCATTATCACCATCTCCGCCATAGCAACCACCACCACTACCATTGGTACCACCACTCCCACCATTATCACCACCTCTACTACCATTGTCACTGCCAGCACTCCCACCATTATTGTCGCCGCCATCATCGTTACCACCATCGTCATCATCACAACCACCATTGACACTACCACCGTTGTCGCCACCACCATTACTACCACCATCTCGTCATTGTTGTTGTCGTCATCACTACAACTATTGTCACCATCGTCGCCAACATTGTTGTCACTGCAAGCACTACCACCATTACCGTTGTCACCATACCACCATCGTTGTCACTATCATTGTTGTTGCCGCTACCACCACCTATCATTATATGATCTATATCATAGTGTGCACCAAACATTAGATAAGATTATAACTTATCATGTTTTTAATTATTCTGTCATGTTTTTATCCTGCTCTTATATCTTATTATATCTTAACTACCAAGTAAACCCTTAATTTAAATAATTTGAATTTCAAACAATTCGTACTTGAAAGTCAAGGTCGTGTAAATATATACTCTTCAAAATAAATCTTACTAAGCCTGCATAGAATGACTCATCTAAGTTCACATAAGATTAGAAAAGCATCACATGAATGCGAATTTGTGACGTCACTATTTAACAACACACTTCTAAAAGGAAGCAACACATCAGACAGTATCCATTAATATCTTTTGTAACATTTGGATTAACATAATGTGAAAAATTATTATTAAAGAGTTTTCACTAAAGAAACATCCACGTTTAGTAAACGACTATGTCCGAAGATTGTTTTTATAAAGGATACTTAAACCATATATATACATGCACACACACAAACATTAAACTGTCACACTGACCTTTCAAAGATTATAATAAAGGTACTCAGTTGTTAATAAAACAAAATGGTGTCATCTATTTAAAAAATTTAATAGAGCACAATTATGTAAGACTTTTTTATGGCTTAATTACTGTTTTAGTCCTTCAATTTAGGGATTATGCTTTTTTTAGTCCTTGAATTTTTAAAATTGCTCTTTTTAGTCATTTTCCATGATAAATTGGTAATTTGTGAAGATTTTTAGCTGCCAGAATTTAATTTTTAATTTTTAACCACTAAAATTTGCATTTTAAAACCGTTATAAAGTGCAAGTTTATCACAAGAGGGACTAAAAGTCAAATTCTGACAGTTAAAAACCGCCACAAATTATCAATTTATCATAGGAGGGACTAAAAAGAGTAATTTTCAAAAATTCAGGAACTAAAAAAAATAAATTTAAATTTCAGAGACTAAAAAAACATAACCCAAAAACATAACCCCTAAATTAAAGGACTAAAATAATAATTAAGCCCTTTTTTGTTTACTGGTATTACATTCACAGTGAATTAAATTTAAACTAAAATTTTAATTTTAAGATATATAAAAAGCTAATGAAAGGACATAAGAAAATGGACCAATTGTAAGTATAGAGAGGCTCATTAAAATCCAAACTCCACATAAGTGTTTGTAAGAAAATGATGAAATTAAATTATGAGGTCATTTTCAAAATCTAGTATTAATTCTGGTAATAATTTATGAGTTAGATTACTTTCACATAATTTTCTCTTACATAACTCATGTGACACCAAACATATAATGTCCATTCCTTTCCTCTCGCCATCTTCTCCATCATAATCATATTCATCACATGTAAAATTAAGTGAAGCAAAATTAAATGAATGAAACCAACATTTCCCAATATTATAAGCTGCTAACTGTATATCTTATCTGTTAAAGACAGTTTGTTGAAACCTGAAACCAATATTGCTTAATGAGGTTTCTTACTCTTAACAAATATTTTTCGGTGGCATCAGACAAATTGGACTCAAGTTGCTTTTCAGTACTATTATTATTATAACAAGCCAACATAACATCCCTTGTCCTTTTCCTTTACAGCGTTATCATACGAAACCATTTGATCAAAGTTCAAAAGCGACACCCGTAGAATTCGTATGAAGAGAATTGGGAGGAATAAAGTATTATTGGTTCTTTCTTGGGTAAATTAATCGAGAATATCTTTGTCTGAAGAAACATTTTTGGGAGAAACGCATGAAGAAAGGAGAGGACAACAACACAAAGGGAATAAATTTGTTAATTTCTTATTCTCTTTTCCCTTTCTTGAATCTAATCTGTTTTTGCTGTGATGGTAACATTTGTGTTACGAGTTTCATTAAGCATACGCCACATTGACCAATGACCATTGTCACTTGTTTGAAAATAGTCATGCTTTTTTATTACTACATGGTGCTGGATGTGGACAGATACAATACAACCAAGTTATGTTCCCATTTCTATTTCTTCTATAGTAGTTTTTTTTAATTAAAATCACATCTGGTCCTTCTTTTGCATGTTTTTTTGGTTATTGTCAGAATCCCCAATTGGGTGACCCTGGCATGATGTAAAAAAGCAAAAAATTCAATAGGCACATGGGAGGTATTGAATTCTGGTCACTGATTACTGAAATTTTTGAAATAAATAAGTGCAACCATCACGTGATAAACTTTAAAGGCACATACTAGCAAATGTGAAAGCTTTTGGTTTTAGGTGGTCCAATTGTTCAATAATTAATTGCCTTTGGTGGTAAATTAACCCATCCCCGCCTTTTTCTAAGCCCTTTTTTCTTCATGAATCATGATCCTGAAATGGGGTCTAGGAGGAAGAGGCACTAGTATTGATAGCGATGAAACTCAGGCACTCGTGTGCTCTCTCTGCCACCGAAAGTGAGAGGCAGTATTTTGTCTGAGCCTGAAAACAGCATGGACACGTGTCAACACATTAGTGGCTCAGGCCATTTGCCCCATGTGGAAGAGCATGTGAAGTATTAGCCTCAGCTTCTAAGATACCCCAAATTCAGTTTATGTTTTTTTTTTCTTTTATTATTTTTAATTATTATTATTTTTTGGGGGTGTGTTTTGTGATGGTGGCTTTTGGGGCCTTGGCTGGTAGAGGTTGGAGGAGGATGTTAATGTGAGTGGGGTTATACAAGAGAAGAAGAAGAGAGTTTTTTTTTTTTTTTTTGTTGAATAAAGAAGAAGAAGAAGAAGAAGAAGAAGAAGAGAGAAGGTGATGTGAAAATGTGAGCAGTGTCGTACGAGGTGGGGGCGACAAGCCACATGGGACCATAGTAATGTGTCGAATAAGCATGTTTTTGGCACTTTCGGCAAAAACTTTAGAGAAGTGGAGCTAGCTATGCAATTTCAATTCAATGACACTTGCTTTCCCCAACAACAGTGCCCCCAACGGGGTAACGTTATCATGCTCTATGCTTACTGAGATATAAGACCAATAAATTCCCAGCATTCTGGGCCTTGTTGATAGTTTAAAACTCTTTCCAGAAATTCAGTATCACATAATCGGACCAATTGAGAAAAAGTTGTCGTGTCCCATTTGAGTTTCTCTTTCAATATGACACATAGATGACTTGGAACAATAGAGGTGACAAAAACACTCACACAAAAAAGAATTATACACACAACCTAGCAAAAATTACTCATTTGAAGAACTTTATGACCAATTGTAACCTACTCATCAAGGTTTTAAAAAACTGTTTTTACATAATTTTGGCCGTAATATCAAAGTTTTTGAATTTCTACTATCATTATTACAATTTTAGGATAAAATATATTTTTAGTCTCTATACTTTTATTGAATCTTGTTTTAAATTTCCGAACTTTCGTATCGTACAATTTAGTCCCTGAACTTTATAAAAAGTGTGTTTTTAGTCCCTCTTTACATTGAACAGAAGTTAATGTTGTTTATGAGGATTATGTGAAGAGGGACTAAAAACAAATTTTTTATAAAGTTTAGTGATTAAATTGCACGATATGAAAGTTTGGAGACTAAAATCAAGATCCAATGAAAGTATAGGAACTAAAAACATATTTTACTCACAATTTTATTATATCTACATATTTATCTACAATTTTCTATAGAAAACAAAACATTATTGAGCATGTAAATTAATTGGCACTAAGATATTCTAGCTTAATCAGTAATTTGGAATTCAAATTTTAAACATACAGCTACATTAAATACTCTAAAAAAAAATTTCTAGAACATTAAAATAGACAATAAAATTTTAAACATACAGCTACATTAAATACTCTAAAAAAGATCCTATCAGACTAATTTGTACTTTTTTTATAAAAAAAAATAACAATTGCTAGAACACTACGATCCCGACTGTAGTTGTAATTTAAAAATTTTGCTACTCAGTGACAGTGCAGACCATGAATTCCTTACCTTAACAAGGACATATACATTTATTAGTTTTTTTTTTTTTTGAAACACATATACATTTATTAGTTACTACCTCAAGATTGGATAGTTCCGTTTGCAGGCTTCTTAACTCTACCTTACCAGCTACCTCATCATCACATTATCATATAGTAGTACTGTAGTTTCTTCTTTAATCAATCTGCCACTTAATTTGGCAAAAATTGAATGCTAAAACCTTTTTATTTTTTTTAATTTTTTTTCAGAATCAAAACAAGATCCACAACCAAGATTCACATGCCCCCGGCCCCCGAAAAAAAAATTTAGAGAACATATAATTGATGTTACATTACATAAATCACCCTCGATTGAGGAAGTTAAAATTAAAAGGCGATATTCTGATAAACGTTCCAAGCTAGTTAAGTATGAGATTGTTTTGCTCGAAAGGTAAATTTGAAGAAAAAAAAAAAGAGAGAAAAGAAAATAGAAGAAGATATAATATGTATGTACTGGACAATTAACATAAGCCGAGTCGAGTGAGGGTGAAAACGAGGCAAATAATAACAAAAATCAAGAAGAGAAAAAAATATATGACACGTGGCATATACGCCGGAAAGTGAGATCAACTCGGCGGCGCGGTGGCGGAGGTGGATGCGGCGGCGGAAGAGCCTAAGAGTAAGTCAGCAAGAGCTTGCATGGCGCGAACCTGCATCTGAAGCGCTGGTATGTAATCGATGGCCTCTTCCAGAATCACCGGAAGCGGTTCTTTTCTGCAACCGGGAACCAACCGGCCCAGAACCCTAACTTTCCGCTGTACCGTGGGTAAGGTTTTCCCCTTGAGCCGGAGAACGCTGAAGCGGGGCTTCTTGGGCCGGCCCGGCCCAACAACAACCACTTTCTGCCTCTTGTATGCCGGCTTCCTGAATTTCAGCTTGAGCCGGTTCGTGAGGATGGCGCGGCTCCACCGCGTCCTCCCCTTGGCGGCGACGGCGAGGACCCTGTCGGCGGCCTCGCGCACCGCCCTGCCGCTGGGGGGCGCGTCGCCGGAGATGTTGACACGCGCCAGCGCCTGGTGGAGCTTGGAGGAGTATAGCTGCTGCTGCGCGTGAGTTTTCCATTTCGCATGGCTCTGCTGCTCCTGCTGGTGTTGTTGCTGTTTGGCGAGAGATTTCTTCTTCTTCTTTGGCCTGTGCGAGTCACGTGACCGATCCGTGGTTGGATTGGCGATCAGAGATGACGACATGGCACGACGTTGGTAAAATTATTAAAAGGGTGTTGTGTTGTGTTGTGTTTTTGCGAGGTTTCTATTTGTGGAAGAATTGTTGGATTCAGTTGAGAGATTCGGGTGAAAGAGGGAAATTTTTATGGTTAGATTCTAGAAGTGCCTTAAGGAGTGGGGTTTGAAGAGATATGTGTGTATATATAGTTGGAGGGGGTTGGGTTCACTCTAATCTAACAGAGAATGGGAAATTAAGGGGTTTGAGAGAGAGGGTGAGGGTGGTGGTGGTGGTGACTGGGAATGAATGAATGATTTTTATGAATGAAAGAATGGATGGTATGGATGGGTGGGTGAGGTGTCCCTTCAACTTCATTGGCAGGTTGAGTTGAAGGGAGAGAGAAAGGGAGGAGGAGGCTTATATAAAGTAATCGCGACACACCACGCGTCCTTTTCCTTTTCTTCTTAACCTAATTAAATTCATTGTTAACTACTAAGCACCTTCTTAATCACGCTTTTATTATATTTTTTGGGTTTTGTTTGGAACCTTGCAGCATGTTCGGATGTTGGGCCTTTCAATACTTACTATGCTGGTTTGGTTTTGGTTGCTTCAGTTTGGCAGTTGAAATGCTTCATGCATCCATTTTCTACCTTTTTTTTTTTTTTTTGTTGCTATTGTCAGCACGAGCCCGTATTAATTACAACTTGTAAACCAGTTTCATTGTTACGAAAAAATTGCGTGATGCTTGTGTGGTAAAAATTTGTTGATCGAACTAACATGTACAGTTAATAAATAGCTGGGTTGTTTAATTATGCTAACAAGATTCAATTTTCTAACTGTGTGTACTAAGAAAATTTAGTAGAGAAAGATAAAATTCACTTCGTTTCGTAACTTTAACTATGGAAATATCTTGTTTTTTAAAAAAATAATATTTATGTAGTATGAAATTATTTTACACCGTCAGTATATGATCATTAAGCTCATATATTTAACCTATAACATAAATTATTTTCAATCGGACTTATTTTTAAATAAATATGAGAATTCATCATTATCAATTGGCATGAGATTGTTTTAAAAAAAAAAACTACCATTTTGCTTTGTGAAAAATAATAATTAACATCAATCTAATCTTTTAATGATAATCAAGATTAATTTATCATTTGAGGCATTAAAAAGTGACATCACCTTGATTCTTTTGTTATATATTGTTTTGGAGTTGTCTAATAAAGTATTACAATCCATTAAGTGCTCTTGTTGTAATAGATTATTGCCACTTATGCTTTCACGTTACCTTATCTGTACTTATCTTTTTTTCGTTTTTCATCTTACTTTCCAGTTTCCCTTCCTTCCTATCTCCAAACTAAATCTCTTTAGACTTTAGTGGAATTGTTTTCGAACCCAAGCAATTTGATTTGCTAAATATTCCATAAACCACATGTTAAATATTTTTTAATTGACAAAATACACCTTCCTCCTAGCTAGGTTCCATTTTTCATCTTTGTCAAGTCACCAGAAGTTGTAGTAATTGCAAAAAGCATGGCGAGATACCACCTTATTCAGGATTCACCCCCTAAATCCCCTCAATGAAATCAATTAACTAAATCTTGTCATAAATAAGGTATATCCCTTTGTACTATAAAAGGGGGCAAAGCAAAGAAGTCAATAACCTAATTCTAATATTCATATACACATGCTTCTTAGAACACCTCCTTAACTTGAGCTTAGTGTCTTTACAGGTACCCCTGTTCTGCTGTTAACAAGGGAAGAAGGAGATCGTGCAAGGAGGAGGACATAAACCTTGTGCCTATTGCAGGTACAAATGACATGCTCACAAGGATTACATCTCAACACGACATTCATCTTTTCTTGATCTACACCAAGAATAACTAACACTATTTTTTTATTTAAAAAATTTAGCGTGCATGGGGGATAAATGAAGGTTAGAGAGAAAATAAGGAAAAGAAACAATGGAGAGAGGGAAATATGAGAGATCAACAATACTCTATCTTTTCTAGTAACTTAGCTAGAGATGACAATGGAGTAGGGTGGGCTTGGATAGGATCGCCATACAAAATTTGGAATTTTTAAAAATTCAAACCGAACAAAATTGATGCACTTTATAAAAATGGTTCGATAAATTGAACTGCTTTTATGAAGTGAATTAGTTCATTTTTTATTGGTTTAAATATCTTTTTAGTCCTTGTAATTTAACGTTTTTTTTTGTTTTTCTTCCTTGCAAATTTTATTTTGGGCTTTAATCCTTGCAAATTATGTTTGTTTTTGTTTTTCGTCCTTAAAGCGGTTTAAATAATATTTTTTTTCACTGTTCAAAGTGTTATCCAAACCGCTTTAAGGACAAAAAAAACAAAACAAACATAATTTGTAATGACTGAAATCGAAAAAAAAATTTACAAGGACGAAAAACAAAAAAAGAGTAAATTGCAAGGACTAAAAATGTATTTAAGCCTTTTTTATTTAATGCAACTGCATACTTAATATTCGAACTCGAGACTTTTGGTTAAGCTGGAATAATTCCACGCCAGTTAAAATGATATCTTATAATAATATAAGGGATTGAATAAATATCAACCTTTTTAAGAGACCAAATTAATGTTACACTTTTATTTTGTCTGACCGAAATAATTGCATATGTTGAATTTTTTTGTTTAAGAAACTTCGTAGAATTTGGGTACACACATATTTGAAGAACTTGATACAAAACCTACCATTTTTTTTTTTTGTTCTTGTAACTTCCCTAAAAGGTACGGCAGCACACATGCAAGTTCGGCTTCCCTGTAAATAGCTAACAATAATGGACCCAACCGTATCCTCCAAATCACATCCAATGGATATATGTCTTCATAAAGCTATTATGAAATTTATCAAATTCCACTCACTCATCTAATTTTGAGAACCTGATTAGGTTCTAGAGACATACCAGTAGTACAAGGGCTATTAAATAACAAAAGAAAAAAAATATATTCGTAAAATAAATTTATATAATTTTTGTACGATAAAAAATTGATAAAAGAAGACAAATGTTGTAAGATGATTAACACTATTTTTAACATAATTTATATAATTTTTGTACGATAAAAAATATTATATTTATATAAATAATATAACTCAGATGCAAAAGTCATGTTACTTGAACAGTTTCTAACCAATGACATTCGTAGAGTTTTATTATTGTGTTCCTGGATTCGGTGGTTATTGTTGTCTCTCTTCAAATCTTACAGCTAACTAACCTAAGTTCAGCTTTTCTTTTTTGCATTTATGTTGGCAACTTCCGTTGAACGGAAGCAATTTATTTTTCTTATTTGAAAAAATGTCCTTAGCATTGCCTCGGAAATCGTGAATCATCCACCAAACTTTGTTTCCATGATTACACAAACAGGCAATTCAGCAATTGTGATATGTGATTTTATTTTACGCAAAATTAGTGATGGTCTGTCTGAGTATTTCAGTATCCAGGATCTACGTTGAATTAATTTGACTTGAGTTATATCGGCTTGTTAAAAAATTTAAATCCAAAATCTTATTTAATAAAAACCAAACTTCTTATTACTTGAAATAGAGACTGATGGCCTAAGGTTTATAATCAGCAAATGTCGTTTAAGTGATTATTTGACAAAAAGATATTGCAGTTAAAAAAGTATTTTACGATGTCAATAGAACTTCCCATCTTCTAAATTTGAATGTAAAACTAATCCAAATGATTCTATACTGTCTAGGAACCTAGACCAAAAAGAAGAAAGTAATTTTAAAAATAATAGCAAAATAAATGAAGTTACTGATTACAGATTGCAGCACTTCGTAGCTGCTATCCAAAGTGTGACAAAATTTGCATATCTCAGTTCAAGAGTTGTTTTTCATAACTTGTTTAATTGTTATAGTAGCATTCGATTGAATACTGGTGATTGAACCTTAGAGAAGTTCCTTACTATCTTTGCTCCCTTTTACTTTTTTTTTTCCCCCTTGTTTTTGAAAAAACTGAAGACAGTATTAATTGTTATTTTTCAATAAAAACTTCGTTAACATTTTGGTAATTACGAATAAATTATAGATAACCTACAAATAAAGTATAACTAACAGCAACTACATAATGTGTGGATCAATTTTGAGTTTAAGGTTTTTTTTTTGGTAGTGTATTTTGAGTTTAAGGTATGAATATACAACTGTATTGAATTTTTAGAGTAAGTGTTTTTTCACTCATAATAATCTTATTTGACTGAAATAGTGTTGTTTTCTGTGTAAGATATTTATGGTCTCGTAAAAAGAATTATAATTTACAGGAAATAAAACCGGTTTTTTCAGTCAATGCAGTTGAATTTTACTAAGTTGGATGAACGAAACCAAGTTTCAAGTTGTGCAGTGCCCCTGCATCACTAGTACATTCATTTAATCCTATGTCTTTATATCTCCCATCAAAACATTGCCTCCAAAATCAAAAGCAACATAATGCAAATCAACACGAAAGCTCAGCGAGATGAACTTTGACAAATTCTGACAATATTCGAGTTTGGGGTGCCCCGGTTACTTTATTATTTATGAGCATTGAGCAATTCCATCACCCATTTGGAATGGGGCATGCATGCACTTACTTGGCTTTCACCTATTTGCCTGAAAACATAGGCCCGCAAATTATTGCTTTTCATTCCGTGCAATGATTATTGGGTTTGATGATCTTCTAACACAAGAGGGAGATAGATGCTTGTGCTTTGTTGTGGGTATTATTTTTGTATTTTGGATGGGGCTTTGGAATTTTACTCCTTTGAGGTTGTGGATAGTTATGCTCCACAATATACCTGAAAATGAAATGGACCCCAGTACCCTTTTACAATAAATATTTTTATCAATATGATCCTCAATTATTTCATTGTTAGCGCATCAGAACCAAGCAGCAGAAGAAAAATATGGTGTCTCGTCTTGCTTTTTAATTCTTGCTTCAGAGCTTGCTTCCCACCAAGCTCCCATTCCCACATTGTGCTAAGATAATGCGTGGTGCAAATTCAGGGGTCCAATGCCCTGTCCCTACATTGGACTAAGGTCAGTACTCAAAAGACACCACAACTGAAACTAGAAAGCTACCCATTGGATAATATCAATACTAAGTGGGGGATTAAAGATATCAAAACGATTTTTTTTCGTCTGACGTGATATGATTAAAAAAGGAAGTAAAAAAATGAAACAAAGGGGCACAACAATCAAACAAAACTCACAAAATTAATCTTACAATCAAAAAAAGAATCAAACTCATCAGGTATATAATAATAATTGAAAGTCATTAATATCCACAAGCCTCAAATATATATTTTTATTACTTTTAAAGTTGTTCAGCCCTTGTTTGCATAGATATTGTCCTTATATCTGGCTTCTAAAATTTAGGACTTATCTTTTAATAAGAAATTAAATTGTAATCCTTTAATACAAATTCACAGGGCCAAAAACATTCTCTCCGGCAATTTTAAATGAGTCAAAAAGGGAAATGCAAGTTTAATTTGAAGCTAATTGGAGTAGCTTCTGCATCAATCTAAAATCGATTTTCTCTTGGACATATGTTTTTTCTCATCTTTTCTCTTTCCTTTCAAACCAAACCCAACCATCTCAAGAACCCTACTCCACTCACTCTAGCATTCTTTTGATTCTTATTTGATGAATGGTGAAGCCATAGATAAAGGTGGAGTTCATACAGGTGGAGCTCCATTTCACTTATGGCAGCCTTCGTAGGAATGGTTTTTTTTGAAGAAAAATGTTTACTGAAAGCAAAGATGGCAGTATCCTTATCTGTTGCCCTTCAAGTGATTTATGAAGAAATTGTCACTGTATAGTTTAGAGTTAGAGACAATGATTTTCTTTCCCCTTGCAAATTGCTAATTACGCTAAGCTATCACTATATTATGATGAACCGCCTTTCTCTGCAACGTCTCTATTTATCTTTAAAATTGGACTTGTGATAATTACTTGTGAATTGTACTGGTTACTTTTAAAACCTTTTAGGGGTCGTTGGAATGATTGGTAGAGAAAGTTGACCAGTCATAAATTAAGCTTATTTATTAACTTTAATTTGTGTTTTGTAGGGTGAGACCTGAATGAAAACTGCATCTATTTTTAACTGTCACTGCCAAATCAGTGTTTGTGTATGAAAATGTTTTGTTTTAATTTTGGGTCCTAAAATGTTTTGTTGTAATCACTGCCCACTCATCACAATAGTCACCATAAGCATGAGAATGATCAAAAGAACAACCAGATTCGGGCTCATCCATTCCTTTTGTTGGTTTCAGCAAGTCCTCCACGATCCCTTATTTTGAACTAAGCAAGAGCACAAATTAACATAAAGAACAATAACATCAAACAAGAACTTCTCATCTGAGTATTGCCTTGGATTTACCTATGGTTCACCACCAAGCTCCACTCGCAGATTGTCATATGGATATACTTTGGGTGTCTGATACAAAAAGTAACAGAGAAATCAACCAACATAAGAAGTACTAAATAGCAGCACAAAATAGCATTATATATGAAGTTTCAAATGAGGAAAATATCAAAGAAAAGGTAGCCACTAGTACAAGCAAGAGTGCAATCGGGATACATGGATTATAACAAGGACAAATGCAGGACAGAAACCTCCATTAGTCCATAGACCATGACCATGCCCAACTCTAGCAAACAAACTGTACTTTTCTTTCAACCAAACAGAAAAGTAAGTTCACATTTAGCTTCAGGTAAAATTAAGAATAGCCATGATGAACTAGGTGTGAATCAAGACTGTTTCCATAAGAATCATACATGACAAAAATATTGGGTATAATAAGAATGTTGGTTAGTTGTAAATCTACAACAGAGGGAATTTGATTTCCATTAGCAGCTAGATTGCAAGTTTTTTTATCTCCCTCCTTTTGCTGCATCTTAATTACATATGAATTATGAATGCTGTACTCCTAATATATGGTTCTAGAAGTAGTTGCTGTTAAACTATTTAAAAGTGAGGATGAAGAATGGGGAACACTCTTCAATGTGGACCACGATCAACTTCTCATAAAATACTTTATGAACAACTGCTATCAAAGAACTGAAATCAGCAAACAAACATCCTGAACGCACGATTAATAGCTAAATAGAACCAAATCAAATGCTACACCAAGCATAAATTCACAGGAGATAGTTCAATTCAAGTAGAAGACTCACAAAGGGTATCTTGGAGGCTTTGTCATTCCACACAGCCAACAATCCCAGAGACGCAAAAAACCCCAATCCCCCACACAGCCAGGCCAAAGCTTCATACTGGTATCAAAATCAAAAGTTAGAAAATTAAATTGATTTTATGCATTAATGTTATATCCTAAAATTTCTATAAAAAAAGTCACCTTTCCGACAGTGTCAGCAATACGATCTATACAAGGTTCGGGAAACGGAGTGCCGTTGTCCCATACGAGTTCGTCATTCATGGGAAGCTGAAACCCCCAAATTCAAAAGATTTTTAGGGTTCTATATAAAAAAAAAAAAATCAAAATCGAATAAATGTGATAAGTTAAGAGAAAGAGAAATATACGGGTTTGTCGGGAACATAGTATTTGCCGGCGGGGAGGCCCATGCCGGAGCGGAGGCGAAGAGAGGAAGCTACAGATCGGGAAACGACGCCGTTTCCGCCCAAGATCCTCGTTGCTGCGTTTGTCAATCTCCCTGCCATGAGTCCATGACCCACGCCCGATTCTTCTTTCTTCCTTCACAATCTAACTGTCACTCACTCTCTGGTTTGTGTTGCTGTGACTCACTAATAAACGCCATTGTTGACTGCTTGGTATGTGTGTTGTGTGGACTCCATCGCTGACTCACTTGATGATCTACTTAATTCTACAGTTCCACCTTAAAACTTGCTTAATACTATGGTTAGAGATGCTTATGCATGCATTGGAACTTTTACAGATTATGCAAGCATATAATAATTTTTGGGTGAACTGTCACTTTGGTTCTCGAAAGTGTAATTCACTGTCACTTAAATCCCTAAAAGTATAAAACTGTTAATTAGGTTCCTGAAAATACAATTTATATGTCACCTTAGTCTTTTCGTTAAAAAACTTTCTTTAGTCTATATGTTATCTAACTACATGACAATTGACGGTGTACACGTGGATAACATGTCATGTAGACAAAGAACATATCACGTAAGTACAAACAAACGTTAAAGTGAATATAGACACACTCTTAATTGACAGTTTCATACGTACTTAAGTAGTAGTGAATTACACTTTCACATACTAAAAAAATAGTTTACCCAATAATTTTTTGGGTAACTTTATACGGTAATCGACAAGTTTGGTTACCTGAAAGAGAAATTTCCGTACAGGTACGGGGAACGACACGAGTTATTTAACTTCCATACAAAACTGTTTACCTACTATTTGAACTCGAGTTCATGTACCATCTCAATTCAGTCACTATGGGTGGCATGCATGTGAACAAAGAAACATGAATGTGCACTAAATTCGATGTAGTGCTAGGGAATCAAATTTGCTTTTCCTACATGATTATACTCCTAGCACGAGCCAGTGGTAAATAATAGCCAGTCGTCTCCCTGAGTTTTGGTAAAGCAGAAACAGTTAAAGTGGATATAGACACACTCTTGATGTCCCACAGACTCAAAAACTCTATCATAAGATAGTGTTTTAGTGAAAAATTTTCTGATGCCGATGCACCAAATGTGACTTTAAGTAAAGTTATTGTTCTGAATGTCTTACTCTCACATGCATTGGCTTAAAAAGTACATGCATGGATTACATCAGAACTTTCACTTTTTTTAACTTCTAGTGGCTGGCCACATGGTTAGCTCCATGTTTGGTGATATCGCAATTATTTCACCATAGTTCAAATAACACAAATGAATTTAAGTCGTTTTCCAATCAATGGTTTTTGGTGAATCTTATCAGTAAGAAATATATCTAATTGGACACACTTAAAAAAGAATAAGACCTATATATTTGATCAGTGTCAGTATTCTATCAGCATTCTTTGTCATTCTCTCCCGTAAGTTTTTAACTACCTCCACGAAATAGTCCGTGTTAGGTAACACTGTCTCCATCGATACTATTCTTTTTTCCCCATACTTCGTAACAAATCCAGGCCAACAATTAAAACAGCATCGTCTGAATTTATGTGTTTTGTCTTCTCTTTTTGGATGAGTGGCGCTATCTTCTAATAAAAGAACACAGAATGTTTCTTCTCTAATCAAAATTTCAGCGATCAAAGAATTTCAAAAGATTGCCAAAACAACCAAGGTTCAGAACATTTACAGTGATGAATTCGAATTTCAGGCCAATATGTCCTGGTCTTATATGTATAGACTCTATGGAGCAGATATTTATGCATGTTATTATTGTCATTCTTAAATTTTGGCATAACGAGTTTTGTTTTATAAATTGATTTAAGTATCCATTTGATACACTTTTCAATATGACATTAGAACAGTCTTGTTGATAGTTAAAAATGGGATGCCAGTATGTTTGGTGAAATCAAATCTGATTATGCCTTCAGGCAGCAAACGGCACAGTCACACCCCCACCTCCCTTCATATAACAAGCCTATTATAATGAACATATAAAATTAAAATGGCCATAATATATCCTCGGCACCATTTATTAGATGTTGAAATTATATATCCAGAGTAGACTTCACTGGAAATAGTTATAGGCCAGACATCCTTTTTTCTTTTGTATTTTAGGGCACCAAGCTCTTAATGGATTGTACCCAAAAAATGAAGAAGCATGAGCAGAAGCAGAAATCGGTATAATCATTTATCAAAGTCCGGAATAGATTAACAAATTGAAAGGAAAATGGGAAGACATTGATATGGCAGCTGGCCTCTCCCAACAAAAATAAGTATAATCATTGATCAAAAGTCGAGAATAGATTGTCAAATTGAAAGGAAAATGGGTACACATGGATATGCCAACTGGCCTCCCCCAAGTTTCAAACAGATTGAACAGAACATCAAGCAGGATGAACTATGCTGGCAATGATGTTTTCTTACTCAAGGTGATGTGTCAATACACCATGTGGTTGTGGTAGATGAACTACTTATGTCAGGATTTATAAATACAATTAGGAATCAGTTTTCGCAGGACTATACATTGACAAGAGTATTCTGGTTGGGAGTGACACCCACTGGGGCAAATTATTGAAGTTCATAAATACCACCTATTTTTTTTTTTTATCTTCGAGTAAAATGTTAACCGTTAAATTTATGATAGTTTCTCAAGCTGTAGGTCCTACATTAAATTCAATGGTGTAAATTATCTTGGAACATGAAAAATGTTATGCAGGGTTTTCCAAATGTTGTTCATGTGTGAGCACAAGACCCGCATTTACCTGGCCAGGGGATAGAAAATGGCCTAGTGAGATAAAGAGAAATAGCACAGAGAGAGGCATTGAAGACGTGAACTATAAGCAAGAATCATAATAACATCGTCAAAGAAAGCAGCGGTGTTTGAATATACGTTCTCAAGACCACTAAAACCAGGAAAAAAAAATTGTCAGAGTTAAGGTGGGTAAGAAAAAGCTCAATTGACCAGCATGTGAAATTCATCGAGTCTATGACCAAGGAAAAGCTGAATTGGTTACCTACCCAAATAAAACTATGATCATATTGCTCTTTGTGAATATTGTGATTTTTTTTTTCTCTGAAATTCTTCATAAATGCAAAGACAATAGATGCAGCTTAACTAAACCAACAAAACCATTATAATGCATCAACATTCAACACAAACCACGCAGTCACAATTAAGATTGCATTATAAGGACCGTTTGACTGTTTGAGGTAAACCTGATGGTTTGATACATATCTACTGCTAACAGCGGTAATCGACCGCATCATACAAGTATCCATACATGTATAACAATTTCTATAGACTAAGAACGAGTTGTATCACTTTCATGATACCCAAGAATTTTCAGTTAGAAGAGATATATTTACAAGCCACATAACTGGTGATCTTACCTCTTCCCCTTTATTCTTAAAGCATATGAACCTTAGTGGAATGGTTCAGGTTGGCGTCGGTCCTCTGTAAGAGCTACACGAATCTGAAGTGAAGAAAAGCAGAACCGATACTCCAATTACCCAAATGAAGGTACACAGAAACAGCATTCGATTTTTCATCGAAAGCAAATGAGCAAACTGATCTCTCTCTGGCAGGGTATAGGTTTGGAGATCGCTTATGACATACTCAATTAATCCATCCATAAGCTCTCTTCTACATTGGGGAGCAGCATTAACCGAATTGAGGACCTCAGTTTTAACATTTCGGAGAAAATTCACAGTAATCTCAGCCTCCACAGAGTTAAACTTAGAACTATCTGATTCATCGGCACCAATACAATTAGTGGAGCTAATAATTCCCGTTGTGTCAGTGATTTTTTTAGGAGTTGAATCATATGGAACCAAAGTCACCGAGGAAGGTTCTTCCAACAAGAAGGTCTGAAACATAAATAAAACATTTAAATCAGATGAAGCCTCCACTATCAATTATCCAATCAGTACAAAATGCCTAATAAATCCAATATCCAATTGATTTTTGCAATTACAACCAGAATCGCGTTGAAAAATTGAATAAATGTCAGCAATAAATCAACACATCTAAGAATTGTGTCCGACGCATAAATAATAAATAAAAAAACTAAAGACAATTTGCGCATCGAAGATTTTAGATTATGCTGTAGCTTAAATTAGAAATACGATTAACAGAATTTCCAAGCTGCGACGCATTTAAAGTAGCGTTTTACTTTCATGTCTTCACAAAATGCATCGGAAGAAACAAAACAGTGAGATTCGAACTTACCATGACATCTTCGTTGCGATTTGCATCTGAGATCTCGGAGTTCGGTGATAAATCCACGGAATCTTCAGAAACGGATGCAAATGCCGCATTCAAGCTCTTATCTGTGATCTGGAGAAAGAGAAGAAAAGGAACACGAAAAAATGAATCGAAAAATGGAAAAGGAAAAAGCAAAAAAAGAAAGAGTGATAAATTAACGTTGATGAATTGTAGTGTGCCTTATTAGACTTCTTGGATGGAAAATCCTTGAATCTGCCATGGCGATTCTCTGCGGAGCGCGCGAACACTTTGTGTGGTGTTAGGTGCTCTTTCATTGGCGTTTGGCGGGAGTTGAACGGTGTTCTGTGAAATTTCAATTTTTAACTATATATATAGGTCGAGAATTCGAAATGGTGTTACATGTAAGGATAATATTTTTTTTATAAGTGATAATAAATTCTTATATATTTATTATTATTTAATAAAATGATAAATAATACTCCATCCGATCCTTTTTATAAGAAATAAATAACTAAATCGTTAAGACCAATAAAAATAGTTAAATTAATTTGTTATAATTAATAGTGTCATAAGTTTTAATTTTGTTCCAAAAGTATTCCTTAAATTGATTGGTTTAAGTAGCGGCTACATTAATGACACTGCTCCACCACCAATAAATATATAAATACATGAGAAATGAGTAGGTGTCTTATTAATGGATTTTACAAGATGAAGATTAAAAAAGAAAACTAATAATTAATATATCTTAAAGTGAGTCTATGTTTGTTATAATTATGACAAAAAAAGAACACTATTTTATTTCTTATAAAAAAGACAGGAGGGAGTAATAAATATGTAAGAAGTGAATAGTATTGTTTTTTTTTTTTATAAAAGTTAAAGATCAAATTGTAGTACCTATCTTCACAAAGATTAAAAAAATATTATTAGTGATGAAAATAAAATTGAAACTATGGATCACAATGAATATGGTATTGTAGTACCTATCTTTGCATCTACATTTAAAAAACAAAACAAAAAAATGCTTGGATCTTATTCATGTCCATGTGATTAGTAATTTTAATATTTGTATTTTTACTTATTGGGTACTTAACTGTTCATATTAGTATTCGTTACTTACATTTTAATTAATTGTGAAAATCAACAAAGAAAAAACATTGATTAAAATACATTAATAACTTAATTAAAGTACTATTTAAAGAATTTCAATATAAAAAAAACCAAGATATTGTGTTGGTGTGAGTAAAACTTGCGTAGAATCCTTTAAGCAAGTTTCGAATTCGAGTATTGTGGATAAAAAAAAATATGATTAAGAAAGAAAACCTCTCTTATAAATATTACAATAAACCTTCTGAATAAATAAATTTATAAACTTAGCTGACAAATTTATAAACACCTCCCTATTTTAGTGGACAGTTTAAGGAGTCAAAAATATATTTAAGTCTCGAGTTAAATTTTTTGCCAAAATACTATGTTGAACGACGAGTTAAAAGAGTTTTTACAATTTACAACAATGAAACAAACAAGACATACACTGTAGCTTGTGAGGTGTGATGAACCAACATAAATTTTTAGTAATTCCCACCATAAACCATAAAGCAGCGGAAGCATACAAATCGCACGAACAATGCACAGTAAAATGATGGTCTGAATAGTATTTCAAGCCGAAGAAAATCATTTAAACGTAAAAAGAATTTTTATTTTAAATCAGCAATATTATTTGATAACATTTGATGAAAAGTGTTAATGACTTTTTAACCAACAAGTGAGGTACGAGTAGATGAATAGAGGAAAAGTTGTTTTATAAGAAAAAAAACCATTTTCCTATGCTTCACACAAAACCTATTTTTGTATCTATTCAATATTTTCAATTTAAAATAACCAAATAGTCTTACAATTTCAGTTCATTTGATTCACCCACATAACAAAACGTCTGCCGCTTTACCTTACACTATGGAATATATATAATAATCTTTTCTTCAAGATTATGTTAAAATTATAGTAATTTTTTCCTTTCAAAAGTATTATAGAAAAGAAATTTTTGAAATAAACATATTCAAATAGGCATTAATTGTTGGGTACCATAGTAACAAAATAATAACTCACAACTAAAATAGAAGATGAGAAAAATAGAAATTGACACACAATAATTTAATGTGGAAAACCCTCAACAAATAAGGGAAAAACCACGGGCAAGGCCAGAGAAATATTTTCACTGAGTGGAAGAAAATTACAATATCTCTCTAAATATAAGAAGAGAATAATTACACTCTATCTTATAATAGGAGAACACACACCCCACTATGTTGCTAACTCTCTAGGATGAAATTACTACAATTGTAGTGGGATACACAAAAGAGCAAAATGGCTTGCTATTTATAGGCAAAGCTTGGAACATATACATTAAATGCTAGAACAAAATTTCTACCCTTCCAACCAAATTTACAAGCTTAGCTAAGTAGAGCTAACATTCATTTTTGACTTAT
This sequence comes from Pueraria montana var. lobata, assembly GCA_026413185.1. Lineage (NCBI taxonomy): Eukaryota > Viridiplantae > Streptophyta > Magnoliopsida > Fabales > Fabaceae > Pueraria > Pueraria montana. The sequence goes on from CM048656.1 coordinate 19,599,662, forward strand.
GCCACAAAAGTGGCTTTACGGGTTCACAATCTCCAACTTAAAGCTACTTTTGTGAGCTTTCAAATATCTCTCTACCTTGCCATTTCTTTGCTGCTTACGTTTCTGATAGGCCAAAGGAGGATCGACACCATGTAAACTTGTTTGTATTGATTGACTTCGTCATAACATCTGCTAGGTTATCTTTGGTGTGAATCTTCTGCATGTCCACGCTTCCTTCCTCTACTACTTCTCTGACAAAGTGATATTGAACACCTATGTGCTTTGTCCTGGAATGAAAGGCTGGATTCCTTGCAATGTGCAAGGCACTTTGACTGTCACAATACACAGTAGTCTTTTGCTGCTTGTGCCCAAGTTCTTCCAATAGCCTTTGAATCCAAATAGCTTCCTTGCATGCCTGGGTAGTTGCCATGTACTCAGGTTCTGTAGTAGACAAAGCTACAACAGTTTGTAATTTGGATAACCAGCTCACTGCCCCTCCTGTAAGTGTAAACACATAGCCAGTAGTAGACTTTCTTTTATCAAGATCACTTGCAAAATCTGAATCAACATAGCCCCTGACAATAAATTCCGATCCTTCAAAACATAATGCAACATCCGAGGATCCTTTGATGTATCTAAGGGTACTCTTAACAGCATTCCAATGCTCTCTACCAGGATCTGCCATGAACCTACTAATCACTCCCACTGCTTGTGCAATGTTTGGTCTTGTACAAATCATGGCGTACATAAGGCTTCCCACCGCTGATGCATATAGTACTCGAGACATTTCCATCCTCTCTGCTTCATTGCTAGGACTCATACTTGAGGATAACTTATAATTTACAGGAAATGGGGTAGAAATTGGCTTACAGTCTTGCATGTTGAAGTGCCATAAGACCTTCTATAAGTAATTCTTTTGAGAAAGCCAAAGTTTCCTATCTTTTTTGTCTCGGTGAATTTGTATCCCTAAAATCTCGTTTGCTGGTCCCAAGTCCTTCATATCAAACTCCCTAGCCAACTCTGCCTTCAATTCTTGGATTAGACCTTTGTTGGGGCCTGCCACCAACATGTGATCCACATACAACAGCAAAATGATGAAATCATTATCATCAAACCTATTGTAGTACGTACAATGGTCTAAACTTAGTCTGTTGTAACCAAGGCTAATGATGAAGGAATCAAGTCTCTTGTACCAACATCTTGGCGCCTACTTTAGACTGTACAGAGATTTGGCCAACCTATAAACCAAGTTTTCTTTTCCTTTGTCTTTAAAGCCTTCTGGTTGGAGCATATATATCTCCTCCTCAAGTTCTCCATGGAGAAAAGCAGTCTTTACATCAAGTTGCTCAAGATGTAAATCAAATACAGCACACATAGTCAAAACAACTCTGATTGTTGTCAATCGAACAACAGGCGAGAATATCTCATTAAAATCAACACCTTCTTTCTAAGCATATCCTTTGACCACCAGTCTTGCACGATATCATTCCACTTGATCATTGCCGTCTCATTTGATCTTGTATACCCATTTGTTTCCGATGGCTTTTCGACCCTTTGGAAGTTCAACAAGTTCCCATGTCTTGTTTCTATGCAAGGCTTCCATTTCTTCATGCATTGCTGCCATCCATTGAGAAGCATCTGAACTACTCACGGCCTCTTGAAAGGTTGATGGTTCTCCTTCTTCAGTTAGTAGAGAGTACGCATCATGGCTTGCCATGACAAACTGTGAGTGCCAACTTGGTTTAGATTTTTGTCTTGTTGATCGTCGAAGAACTCCTCCATCATTGACCTCATTTGGCTTTTGTTCTTCGTGCTCTTGTTCTGCTTCAGAAAAGTCATCTTCTCCAGACATCTTCTTTATCTGCACTATAGTAGTGTCTTTGGTAGTGTTGTCATTTTTCTGCTCATTTTGCAATTCATTTTCTCCAAAACTACATCCCTACTAACAACAACCTTGTGGGCAGTGGGACCCCACAAGTGATACCCCTTGACATTGTCAGCATAACCCAAGAATATACATTTCCTAGATTTTGGATCCAACTTTGTTCTTTCTTGGGAGTTGTACATCACGTACACAGGACATCCAAACACATGTAAGGAAGAATAATCAGCTGGTTTGTCTTTCCACATCTCCATCGACCTCTTTAAACCAAATGCTGTTGATGGTGATAGATTTATCACAAAACAGGCAATTTTAACTGCTTTTGCCCAGAAAGATTTGGCTATTCGCGTTGTTCTCAGCATAGCTCTTGTTCTATCTAGGAGAGTTCTGTTCATCCGCTCTGCCACACCATTTTGTTAAGGTGTATGTGGAACTGTGAATTGTTTTAAAATACCCTCTTGTTTGCAGAATGCTAGAAAGTCACCATCTACATATTCATTCTCCTCCATTGTCTGTCCTCAAGCACTAAATTCTTTTTCCAGTTTCCAGCTCCACTTGTGCTTTGAATTTCTTGAATACTGGAAACACATCTGACTTCTTCTTAATTCGGTACACCCACAATCTCCTGGAATAATCATCAATGAATGATACAAAATACTTTGCTCCTCCCAAGGATACTTTTGGTGATTTCCACACATCTAAATGGACCAAGTCTAATATGTGTTTGCTTCTAGTAGTTACTTTAGCAAACTTCAATCTATGTTGCTTATTTATCACACAATGCTCACAAAACGGTAAATTGACCATTTTGAGCCCAGACAGGAGATTATGTTCTCCAAGAACTTTCAGGCCTCGCTCTGACATATGTCCAAGTCTATGATGCCACATCATCGTTGCTTCTTCTTGAGTTGTTGCTGCAACTGATGCATCTGCTTCTTGCAACGTATCTCCTAAAAGCATGTATAAATTAGCTGTGATCTTCTCAGCTTTCATCACTACAAAATTGCCTTTCACTACCTTTAAGATCCCACCTTCAATATGGATCTTGCACCCGAGATCATCTAATTGCCCAACGGACAATAAGTTCTTCTTCAAGCCCTTCACATGTCGTACCCCTTGAAGTGTGCGAACAGTACCATCGTACATTTTTAATTTGACAGTACCGACTCTAGCGATTTTCAAGGCATGATCATTTCTTATGAACATGGATCCTTCGAAGATAGGCTCATAAGTGCAAAACCAATCTCGACGTGGAGTCATGTGCCAGGTTGCACCCAAATCCAATATCCAACAATCATCAAGTTGTCTTCCGCCTTTAGAACTAACTGCTGCTTCACTGTATAGGATTTCTCCATTATCTGAGGTACTTGCAATGCAACCTTGAGAGGTTGATGCTTCAGAATTCTTTCCTCCATTCTTCTTGTGCCAACAATCTTTCTTCAAGTGCCCTCTCATGCCACAATTGTAGCATTTGATGTTCTTTCTTCTTCTAGACTTTTATCTACCATGATTTTGACTCCCACCGAAGCCACATTTCGTTGATCTGCCTCTCTTCATCGTTAAAGCTTCTGCTTGCTTGGAATTTTCCAGCCTATCTTCCTTATTCTTTCGCCTGGATTCTTCTTCAAGAATAACTCCAGCAACATCATCAAAGGTTAGACGGCCGACAATATTAATGTTCGTTATGTTGATGATGAGTTGATCATACGAATTTGGTAAACTCTGAAGTAGAAGTTCCGTCTGCTCATTTTCTTCTACGTTGAAATCTGACGTAGAAAGTTGAGCGAATAGAGTATTCAGATTGTTGATGTGGTCTGTCACCGAAGTGGACTCACTCATTCGAAGAGTGTAGAGTTTCCTCTTCAAGAATATTCTAGTGTGAAGTGACTTGACCTCGTACAATTTGTGGAGAATATCCCAAATCTCCTGTGCGGTCTTTTTCTCTGCAACACTGGACAAAACCGAATCTGCCATTGCTAAGTGCAAATTAGCAACGACATTGTCATCCATCTCTTTCCACCTTTCGTCAGTGATCTCCGTAGGTCTGCCTTCAATTGCATCTTAACAATTGTTCTTCCTCAAAATTGCTTTTATCCTCAATTTCCACAGGAAGAAATTATTCCCGTTGAACTTCTCAATCTCCTATTTTGCTGTCATGGTTTCACACTAAAGAACCGACTTACACAACTTCCATCGTATATAGTAACGCCTACTGGAACAATGACTATAGACCATGAACTAGTACACCAGGTAAGTTCTCAGGAAAGAGAGGTGGGTCACCAACGGACACGCTTAAATACCAAATCTTTCCTTAGCCAGAACTTTCCTAGACATGCACTTTTACACTACCTCACTCCATATCCAGTAACAAGAATAATTCTTTTCTGATGTGGTAGATCAGACTATACCACAACCACAGAGTATACTAAGAATTTTCTCCGGCACTATACCAGCGTACCGGCGTGTATCGCAGCGGAACAATATAAGAACTTATTGGCTCTGACACCACTGTCGGGTACCAGAGTAACAAAATAATAACTCAACTAAAATAGGAGATGAGAAAAATAGGAATTGACATACAATAATTTAATGTGGAAAATCCTCAACGAATAAGGAAAAAATCACGGGCAAGACTAGATAAATATTTTCACTAAGTGGTAGAAAATTACAATCTCTCTCTAGCTATAAGGAGAGAATAATTACACTCTCTCATATAATAGGAGAACACACACCCCACTATGTTGCTAATTCTCTAGGATGAAACTACTATAATTGTAGTAGGATACACAAATGAACAAAATGACTTGCTATTTATAGGCAAAGCTTGGAACATATGCATTAAATATTAGAACAAAATTTCTATCATTCCAACCAAATTTACAAGCCTAGCTAAGTATAATTAAAATTTTCATCCGTTCATTTTTTACTTATGCCACAAAAGTGGCTTTATGGGTTCACATTAATTGCCTTTCACTCTTTTACGGCAGGAAAGCCAAGAATAATGCGTGGCCTTCCCCATGAAAGCTGCTTCAAAATAATTTTTATTGTTAATCATGATAGACTTTGAACTTTTTTTTTTTTTTTTTTTTATATATGTAAGAATCGAACACATATATAAAAAGTTTATAACATCTCAAGCATACTGAATTAGACTTCCATGGTGACTTTGAACTATTCTGCAAAACGTATGTATGACACTATGACAGTAATCATACGTTCAACGGCTGCTGTTACGTGTAAATATCTACACTGCTTAACGTGATCAGATAGGAAAGTTTGAGCCCATTTACATCAATTGGTCGATGGAAAAAGCAGAGGATGATAACATTTTAGATTAGATGCTGAGAAATTAGAATGCGATATACGTTGATGTGGATGTCATGACAAGGAGTGCCGGTAGCGAAACTTGGACCGAAAATTTTGAGGTAACAAAATGATATAAAATAATTTGATAGTTTACAAATTACAATGTATAAACGAATAACTTGATGACATTGGTTATAACTAACAATTTAATTTATATGCACTCTTAGTGTAATTTTTTTTTACATACATCATCCTATTAAATAATATGATGCGGCAGCAAGGTAAATTTTTATTGAATGACTGTAAAAAAAGAAAATTATACTGACAGTTCTATAAATTAAACTAAAATACCTTAGAATCCATCTAGTTGAGAATTTGAATAATTTGCTCACGGTCTTAAGTTAAAACAAACTCTAAAACTAAACCCATATACATATATAAAAAAAAAAAAACTAAACCCATATAAAAACTTATAGGTTTATAATAAAAAAAAAACATTACACATTGATTTGAGGTAGCCCAAAATTCAAGGCTCATACTTGAATTTAAGATTTTTTGTTGAATTAATTGCTCTTCGAGTGCAATAGATATAGGTAAATGTATATTAGTTCCATAATAGCACTAATTAAAGAATTAAAAAGAATTTTTTTTATTGAGATGCGTAAAATTGTATTGTTTATATTTTTTTTTGGGTAAAATATGTTTTTGATCCCTCATTTTATCTTGATTTCTGTTTTTAGTCCCTCATAAATTTTTTCTCTATTTTTAGTCCCTAAAAAATTGTTTCATTTTTTTTAGTCCCTGACATTAATTTTAACTGTTAAGTTATGTTGTGGCGAGCAGAATTTGCGCTTGAAAAATTTATGTTTAAGTTTCTAGCATTTTTTAACTGTTGCAAATTTTCTAGCAGACTAAAACCGTCAGAAATATTAAAAAATAAGAAAAAAAATAAAAACCTCGAACACAAGATTTTCTAAAATCACAAGAAATGTTACAAAAGTAAACATTTCTAACCGCAAAAAAAATTGTAGAGATTAAAAATCACTAGAAACTTAATTAGGAAATTTTTACAAACACAGTTTATGTCCGCCATGTCATTACTTAACAGTTAAAATTAACGTCAGAGACTAAAAATAAAACAAAACAATTTATGAGGGACTAAAAACATAACAGAACAATTTATGAGGGGCTAAAAACAGAGAAAAATTTATGAGGGACTAAAAACAAAAATCAAGATAAAATGAGGGATCAAAAACATATTTTATCTTTTTTTTTCACTCCCGTAAGATTTTCACATTAAAAAATTTCTCCTTTTAATTTCTTGATCAATATGCTAAAGACACTAGTTAACTATACCAATAGATATGTTGTGGAATCTGTAAAGATTTCGATGTTTAATGTTTAAGTTTATACATCAAGTAATTAAAGTAACAATATGTATTAGAATTAAGAAAACACCTTACCTCTCCTCAAAAAAAAAAAAAAAAAAAAAAACACCTTACCTGACCGTGACAAAAAGTTTTGCTTAGGTGGAGTGGCGAAGCTTGAGGAAATAATTTGGAGATGAAGCTCCGCCTCTGCTTAGGTGTGAGATGCTTGTTAAGTACAAGGGCAGTTATTCTCTATCAGTCGTCTCATGTCGCCATGAAAAATGGGGAGTCCTCAGATATCTTCAAGCTTGAACTTGAATGGAGGGTCAGGGTTGATGTTATCATTCCTCAAGGCTCATGAAGTAATAAAGAGAATAGAGAGTAAAAATAAACATTATTTTATTTATAAAGACTAAAAATATATTTTTCTGAAAATTAATTTATACGGGATTAAGACTGTTTTTATAAAATTATATTATTGATTTTAAAATATATATTTTTTAAAATTTTAGATAACTTATAATTGCAATATTGGTTAATGCATATAATTATACTAGTATTTGGAAAATTAGGCTAGTTGAAAGCTAACAAAATAAACTTTTACTTGAAAGTTGATAAACTCATGAATTAAAAGTGTTTGATAAAATCAACTAATAAATATAAAATGATAAAAAAAAATAATTAAAAGGTACCGGTGTCATCACTGGTAGCCGACGATATACATGTATTCCAACTTTGTTTATCATCCCAAAGTCTAGAAGCTTATCTGTAGTATGGAATATGGATGAACAAAACATAATGGCCAAATCTGCGGCTAAATCTCTAATGCTTTTATGCCAACCAGTCAAAATTAATATCTTCCCAGGAAAGACTTTAATTTATCGATTGTCAATGTAATTTGTATAGTTCCTATAGGGTGGAAAAAAACTAGCTAGCTAGCTAGGGATCAGCTTCCTCCTCTTCCTCCATCATGTTCTGCAAGTGGATCAGTACCATTTTACATGAGATATTTTTTTTTTCTTTTTTAAATAGAGGAGAGGGATCAACTTATTTTAAGATGTTACTTCACTTAATAATTTTTTTATAGACATTAGATTTTATTAATCCAATTGAGCATATATATTAAGTAGATAAAATGTATACAAATTTTCATATAATTTAAATTCTTTATATTTCATTAATCAACTTTGTTTTAACATACAATATACTTTTCAAAATATAAGTAAATGTTGACTATATATGATTACATACCTATAAATATTCAATTTATTTAAAATTTCACAAGCATCATCATCAAGATGATATTATATGATTCAACAGTTGAATTTGTAAATTTCATGTTTTATAAAAAGTTATTAAGGAGAAGAAATATAAAAAACTTAATCCCAAAATAAGGAGCGTGTATTACTTTTTTTTTGTCAGCAGTAGTGTGTGTATTACTAATAACAACATATTTTTTTAACACACTTCTTCTAATACATTATTTGTTGATTAAAATTCACTGACAACTACAATATCATTAATTTGTGAAGTTCATTGAATAAGGAGTGAAGTTTATTTAATAAATTTCAATTAACTGTAAAAAGTGTATGAATAACATTTCTCATAATCTTAGAAGACACATGGCCATTAAGTCACTCTTAATTTTGACTATTGATGTATAGTTATAAGACACAAATTTATACTACCTCTGTTCCTTAACTTTTGATGTTTAAGGTTGATGCACACATTTTAAGAAATATTTAATACAACTCACAAACAATACATTTAGTCTAAAATACCCTCATTTAATATCTATTATGGAAGTAGTAGTTTTGAAAATCTAGGTCATATTAAATAGGGGTATTTGTGGAAGAAAATAATTAATGAGACTTGGAATTTGTAAAACATCAAGAGTTTTGGAACAAAAATAATAAGCTAAAACATCAAGTGTTAAGGAACGGAGGTAATAATTTTTGTTTCACACAATAAGAAGAGTTTTTATTTGATACAATGGTGTATATTCTTGGTTCTTATTTATCAAAATATTAATAAAATAATATCCCATGATCTAGACGTTTAGTATATTATGTATGTGTAAAGGAGTGCTCATTGAATAAATGAGATCCAATCTAGTGAAAAGACACTTGGTCACTCATAATCTGACGAATCAAGATTTGAATTTCTATTGGAAGAGATTTCACATTTAGTGTCCTACCGTGTCTTAAACAGGATTGCATCATCTCCAGAAGATATATCTAAGAGAGCACTCATTGATAGAATAAAGAAATTTCTCAAAATTTGAAGATATCCAAAACAAGAATATCTTGATGATGAGTACCAACATCCTCTTCAATTCCACTTGTTATTCGTTGAAAATTATGTCATTCCTACAAGCCATATAAGACCAAATAGCAACCAACCAAATTATCATCCAAATTCCCCTAAGAGCTCTCCCTTTTACTAGACCCAAATGATTAGTGAAGTGAGTTTTCCCTTTCACTCCTATTGAAGCCCGACCAGGAATAAAAACTTGACCCAGCCTCCACCGATAAATCACATGAGAAAAATAGGTGTTTAGATTACTCTTGAATATCATTGCAAAACGGACAAAACATAGAGGAAGGATCCAGACAGATATTTTTCTTTTGGCTGAATTCATCTTAATAGGAATTCTATCCAGAATCAGCAGCCATGTGAAGGCCATAAGACCTTGGGAGGTGCCAATTAAGCACCGCCAAAAGTCATTCAAAAATTATAGTTTACCCATCTCATCATTCTTTTGGCTCCTTAAACTCTTTCAGCGCATACAAACCTGTTGATATATATGTTGACTGCATGGTTAACATGTTATATATGCTTTCGTGATTCACGTGGTAATTACACTAGTTTACATTTTACAATTACTATTAACGTACGTTAGTAGCATGTTCGTTTAGCAACTTTTGTTTTCCACCCAAAATTTCATAATCAAACCTTGTTAATTACTATATCGGATTGTTGGTAAAAATTGGCAGTCAACTAGTCACAGTACCTGGAACAATAAAAATTAGCAAATTGTCTCCCATTATTAAATCACGAAGCGGAAATTTTGCCTTTAATGATTGAATAATTGAACATAAACCATGAATTTACATTACTTACCGATGATAATAATAATTTCATTTTTGGTGGCTTACCTAGTGATAGAATGGCAGAGCATCATGAATATTAATTAGTGGCAACCCCACTCAAATTCCTTGCCATCTATAGTGCTACCTCTGGGGCTACTCTAGCTCTTTCCAACAGTACTGTCACACATTAATCGCCTCTATAAATTGCCACATTTTGCAGCACAATCGTCGTATAGCCTTCAAACATTTAGCATATAACTATAGGTACTAGTTTACATGTCTAAAAAGCCCTGTTGCTATTAGTTTTCTTATGTCCTAAATTTAATTTAGTGTTACTAATTAGTAGGCAGTGATCAGTAACACGGTTAACTACGTTAATTTTTTTATGAACCAAGACTTTACCTTAGAATAAGCTACAAGTATTGTTAAAGATACATATAACTAACGTTATTGTAGATTATATAACTTCATTAACTGAAACTTCAATTTTTAACCGTGTCGAATGACATCATGTGATCCATGTAGTCGATCTCATCTAGTTTAATAAGGTTTTGTTGTTGTTCTATTAATTAATTTTGTTGGCTTATTATGTATTTATTCCTTTTACAGGTTGTGGCAAATTGTGAAGCATGAGGACCTTATTACTTGCACTGTTGTTTGCCTTCATGATGATGGTGACCATGCTGCATGCTGGTGCAGTCAAGGTGGAGCAGCATGAGCAAAGAATTACAAAGCCAAAACGCAATCGACTGAGCGAAACTGCTCTTGGTCGAAAGGGCATGATGGGAACCGACACAAATAACAACCCCATGAAGGTTTCTGCAAGTGCAAATACCAACACTGCTGATTCTCTCAACAACAACAAAGCCAAAAAGATCGACAACAACGGCGACGACGACGATGACACAAATGATAGTTATCACAACTATGGCAATGGTTCGGGACCAGTCCTTAACAGCCACCACTATTTCCATATTCGCATCCCACCCATTCACGGCTAGCTCTAGCTAGCTACTGTGTATGTGATGAGAGACGAAGCTTCATAAATATATATATATGCATGGTGTTGCATGTACTGAGCGCGCACCGGTATAAATAAAGTGCAACTAGCATGTGTCTATGTGTGTAAGTGTGCATGTTAGTTCAATTAGATGAATTAAAGCTATCAGTCTCTCCAATCCATGTATGTATAAGTGTGTGTTTGTGTTATAGTTGGAAAAAACATAACCCACGTTTTGTTCAAAGCAATAAGTGTGTTGCTTTTACGTTGGTGTCTAAAAAAGTGTAATTTTCACGTTGAACGGATTTTCAACTAGGATCCAAACATGCTCTAAGTATGCATCCCTGGTTACTCTAGGGCAACTGCATGTATGCATGTTTTTCTCTTTTTGGCTGATTTAATTTCTAGTCTAGGTAAACAAGACTAGTAAGCAACACCTGCAAACAAGCTAGTATTGTTCTTAAGTTTCATCTTTTAATTTCTTTATTTGCGTATATCTGGTTGGATTGGAAAGCCTGAACGAAGTAACTAAAAACCAGGCATAGATGATAGATCATTCAAATTTTCCTATCCCAAGCTTATATTAGGGGTGACCGGACCTGTGGACTCAACACTCAAGCCAATCTAAATTAAAAAAAAAAAAAAAAAAAAGGATTAGTTTTGATTTTCAAGTTTAAGGCAAAGTGAGTGTAACCTGGTTCTTATCGGATTAGGTATTGAGTTATAGTATTCTCAAACTCGATGAATCTATTTAATCACCTTAATTTCCCCCCTTTTCTTCTATTCATTTTTTTTTTTGTCAATTTTTTAATAACATTAAGTATTAATTTAAAAGAAATGAAAAAAAAAAACTAATCTAATTAAGCTTGCTCAGTTTAGACTTTTTTTTTTTATTAAATTCAATGTGATCATAGCTATAGTATATAAACACTACTAGAAATTATAGAAATAGTTACAATATGTATAATTATCTGTTACACTATAATAAAAAAAATTAAAATTTCTTGTGAGAAATATAAATATATATAATTATCTGTTATAGTATGTTGTAAACAGTTTATTGTCCTTTGATATATAAATAATAATAAAAAGTATCATTGGAATGAGATGATAATTTAGTTCTCTGAAATTGAGTATATTTAATTTAATGATTTCCTTATTTTTATTACAAAATTTTAAAACAATAATTATTTTAAAAGTGAAAGAATAATAAACAACTCTGTAGTTCTTTGTTATTTGAGGTTGCTTTAATTTAGATATGTTCTAATGCTATGTTCTTTTCTGATCCATATATCTGAGACCTCATATATACGAGAATTTCATATAGACTAATGTACAGGCAAAATGACTTGATTGAGACTTAATTTGTAGCAGTCTCCGAAAAACTTAGTGTCACTCTTAATTAAATTCTATCATACGCTTAGCCTTATAATTAAGCACCTTAATTTATAAAAGACTACCTGCATTAGAATATTTTAAATTTTATTGTATGACCGTTTGAATGTGAAGTAAAATAAGCTCGCGATCGAGATAATTCTCCTTCTATCTAGATCTGTGACAGTGTAAAATTCAGTTTCTTGGATTTTGAGGCAAGATAGGCATATAAGGTTTAACTCTACCATAATATATTTTGATCTCTTAAAAAATTCAAACAAAACTATAGTATAAAATTAATAATTGATTGTTTATTATTTATTTCTTACTCATGGTATTTTTGCAATCAATTTGATAATTGGTAGTTTTATCAAATACATCACAAGGTAAGTTTATACATATAAATATGTAAATAGATAACATTAATAATTTTCTAAATTATCCTCGATTAAGTTTGGATATAGTCATTCCTCCAAAAAAAAAAAAATTTTTGGCATATTTATATAAATGTTTTTATTAATTAATATTTGATTTGACAAAAAAGTTAACTTGACAATTAATTAATGAAAAAATTACAATTAAAAGTAAATATTGAAAAATATAAATCAGTGAGAAGTTTTTTTTTTTTTTTTTTTGACAGAAATCAGTGAGAAGTTATGTACGTACAAATTGTGATAAATTAATGTAAGAGTGTCCGAATGAGTGATTAGTTCAAATAATACACGTGTTGATTTTTCTCAATCAAGGTCTCAGTATTGTGTATGAATATTTTTTGTTAAGAGAGTTAGCCTCATCATCATATTATGAATTTTTTTTTACTTAAACAAATTTGCCTAGCTCCTATAAGTAACAACTATGAGATGATAATAGGATGGATGTTACATATTGATGGCAGCCACTTGCTACTTGTCCTTTTGGTGAAAATCTGCTAGTTCGTATCCACATGGGTATTCATTATTTGAGTATCCAAGAGGCAAGAGGTCACTGATATTTATAAATATTTATCAAATTAAGCAACTTTAAAATTCCCAAAAGTAGAAAAAGTTAGAATAAAATATACAGTGATAGAGTAATAGGTAAAATAGGATATTTGTTTATATATAATTAAGTAGACAACTCTAAAAAAAAAAATTAAAATTAAGTAGGGACAATTATCTAATTTAATATAATGGATATATCCACATGTACATACATATACCTTAATACCCGTCACTCGATCCCCTATTAATAAATGAAGAGTGAAAAAATTAAATCACTTATTTTTGCTTGCAGATAACCATATATAAGTACAGGCAATTGCTGGTCAAATTTAGATTTTACTTGCAAGTATTAACAAAGTACGGATAATTTAGTCATCCTTATGTGCATCTACATGCAAGACTAGGCAAGGAAACATTAATACTACTTGAGACTATTTTTGTCCTCCGTATTACAGTAGCATCCAATTATACGCTGAATGCATATTGCATAAATAAATCAGTTAGTACGTACGGAAATATTTATACAAAATTCGACGAATAATATTTTTGGATCAATTAAGGGAGGAATAACCATTCGTAGTGGGGTAGGATTGAAATTTGATTTCCGATAAACTTTCTTATAAAACCCGTAATCTATCATATTTGACTTATCTGCATCAAGATATTTTTCAAAGTGATCAACCAATTCATGTGGGAAGGTGTTACGTCATTGGCAAGTGTACCAAGTCGTACAAGTAGTATAAAATGGAAAATTCAAGTATCGTATCCACAGGGACTTGTTCAATATTTGGCAATTTACGCACTTTTTTTACTCACTAGGCAAAATATATAGCAAATTTGAAGTATCAATGATGAAAAAAAAAGATAAAGTATAAACTTTGGAAATAAAGCTAATGAAAAGAGTTTTTGTCTTTAAAGATCCAAGTTGCAGAAAAACGTTAAGAGAAACTATGATAATGAACATTGGGGTTCGACTTCACTAAACCACTTCCTCATGCATACACAAGCTATTAATTAATGTTTATCACTCATTTGTTATCACCAACTCATAAAAATGCTCAACCCCTAATCCCTTACAAGAAGAGCCTAAGTTCCTTGACTAAACTACCCTTGCATAGCTTAGTCAAGTTACTTGCTTTAAGAAAAGGAGTTAAAAGTGACTAATGGGCTTTGCTCTGTTCCTATAAACAAGACCCATTAGGTGTTCTTCTTCGGTTCATAGTTCAAATACATTTTTCAATTGCATTTAAACCATAAAATCAAGCAAAGGGTGATCAAGCCAAAGCAAGCATTAAGCAAAGAAGAAAGCACGTAACGGTGAATAATAAACATGTATTAATAACTCAAAAGATATATATGAGTTTAGGTTTAGTTACATCAAACCCCAATGAAGGGGAGCTCAGCTACTCATGGTTGAGAGGAGCTTCAAAAAAATGGTTAAGTGAAAAAGAAGATGAAATTGGAGACTTGAGAGTATCTCACTCAGCTGCCTTTTGCCACCCTAGGTCAGAGAAGAAGAATGTTCTATTCTCCCTCCAAAAAGCTCCTTTAATAGCTTTGTCTTTTATCCATAAAGTGCCAATGCGACATTTTCAGCCCAGCTGAAATTATGTTTCAGCTAGGCCGAAACTTCAATAATGCTCACTGGGACAAGCTCGGCTGGGCTCACCAACTGGTTCGGCTGGGCTGAACTTCCTTTCTCAAAATTAGGTGTTCTCTGTCAGTTTCTGAGCTGGGCTGGCCTATCATTTCAGCTGGGCCGAATTGCCTTCAACAATTGAGGTGCTACTGATTTCGGCCCAGCCGATACTAATTTCGGCTGGGCCGATGAGAACTTTCTTCCAGAATATGATTGTTTTCTGCCTTGCATTCAGCTGGGTTTCTTCCTTGACCTTGATCTTAAGCTACTCCAAAATCCATCTCTAATTTCTATGTATCAAAAAATACTAAAACATGAGACTAAATTCCAAATTTACAAAACTAAATATATATATCTAAAAACTAATTCTTTTTGAACTAAAAAGAGGTGGAAACAAAGGTTTAAATAGGAGATAGATGAAATAATTGCACTTAAATATACCACAAATGTAAGTATAAAATGCAATTATCAGAAGGGCAAGCTGCTAGTTTTGTTGTCGAACTTCTCCATCCATATATAGCTCAGTGACTCGTCCTTAATTCTCTTCACTAGCTCACCAGTCACCAAGGGAACATATATATTCTGCTACATAAAGTGAGACAATCTTTAGATTTGACAGAAAATCCATAATAATATAATAAGTTATTGTATGTATACTTGCGATCGAGCATGAATTACCTCTAATGTTTCACGAATTTTACCTCTTAATTTTTTGCAAAATTAGCTTGTAAGATGACATATTTTCAACTTACATATGTTATATTTAATTTGATCATATTACTAAACTACATGAGATCTCTAACATTCTCTGCCAAACAAAAAGCCAATTTGATTCGTGAGATGCTAAGAATTATATGGATGACAACCAGTAGCAAAAGACCATCAACAACAGTTCTTCATGTTCATGATTAGCCTTTCATATGATATACATTTACTGTACCCACAACTGAGCAAGGCCTATCAATTAATGTATGCCTATACCTTCTATGTGTTTGGTTTGTTTTGGTAAATATATCCAGAAGCACGTATAGAAAAAGAAAATAAAAAGAAAAAATGAAATGAGTTTTTCTATGAACTGAAATTAACTTATGTACAGACTAATTTGTAGAAGCTCTCTCATCTTTTAGAGAAGTTATATGAGAGAATAAGCTAATTTATTTAAGCTCTCTCATATAAGAAACCTAATTGAAACTTTTAAAAATAAAGAGACTAAATTGAATCTATTTTAAATAATAAGGGACTTGATTGAAACTTTTAAAAATAAAAAAAAATTAAACCTAATAAATAAATTAAGGGACAAAAAAAGTAATTTAACCTAAAACAACAATCTATCTCAATGTGTTTAGTCCTTTCATGAAATGTTGGATTTGAGGCAAAATGCAAGGCAACCTGATTATCACAAATGAGCGTCATATGTGAAACATCCCTAAACCTCAATTCATTATGTAACTATTTGAGCCATATAAGTTCTCAAGTGGCTGAAGCCATGGATCAATATTCTACTTCTACACTTGATCTTGCAACAATATTCTGTTTCTTACTCTTCAAAGATACAACGACACAATACCCGAAAGTAGATCTTCTATATGTAGGAAAGCATGCCCAATTTGCATATGATTATCCCATAATTCCTGTATGACCTTTGTCTTCATACAAGATACCTTTACCTGGTGCTCTTTAATTTAATGTATTATTGAATGCGAATTACTCCCACGTGCTATTTACAAGATAAAGAGATAACAAAGTTAGGGTTTGAAAAAATTAAAGGAAAGGGAGAGAGAGAACATTACCCCGTGAAGGAGTGAATGAGATGCATTTCATGAGGCTAAGGTTTGAATGAAAGACCAACACATTGATATAAAAAAAATGTAGAAAAATGAAAATGAGAGATGTACAATGAGAAAATATAAATTGAAGTCATACTTATATAAGAATAAGATCGATGTTGTCAAGGGGTATTTTATTATTCTTTCTTGAAGGCATGTTGGAATTAGAAAACAAAGGTTTAAAAATTAGAGCAAGGACAAAAATATGATGGCACTACTAGAATTAGAAAACTCTTAGTAGATTTTTTAGATTAATTGTACTAAGAACTAATATAGAAAGTAACTTTCTAGATCGATTTTTAGTACTATTGATCTAAAAAGTCTTATAATTAGGAATTTCGAAAGATAGAAAAGACATTAACATTCTATATTAATTGTATAAAGGAATGATCTAAGATTTTTTTAGATAAATTTTTTGTAGAATCAATCTAAAAAAGTCTTATTAAAAATTTCAAAACTTGTAAGAACTTCCATATTCTACATCGGTTGCTTTAAACCCAATTTAGAAAATACTCTCCACATCTCTTAGTACAACCAATATAGAAAATATTTTCTAGATTAGTTCTAAGGCAACCAATGTAAAATGTTTATCCCAATATTACAAAAATGTCATCACCTCATATATTATAACGATTTTTCAGAACCGTTATAAATTTCTGATGTTAAAAGCCTTTCTTATACTAATATTTTAATTTTAATCATTCAAATATAATTCAATAATTTATATTTATTATTTTTATTTCTCACAATAACTAACACCTCATATCTTATACACTCCATATATGCACACATACAAATTAAAATAAGAATACAAATAATAAAATGGTTGTGATAATTGATATAAAAAACGGTGTGGTAACTCGAGCCTTTGCGGTTTTATTTTTCCCTCTCTATTCTTCGAAAATTGTATTTGAGACGTAGAAATATTAGTGAGAGAGAGGAATAAGCCATGATATTTTTTTATTATTTATTTTTTTTTTGCTAAAAGAAAAAGAAAGCAAAACTACAGTCATGGAAGGAAGTTTGCAACAGCATCACCTAATAGCTACATCTTAAAGGACAACAAAAGGACAAACCAATAGATGTTAAATGGAGAGCTTGAGCTAAACATTTCACATGAATTTCATTTATGTTTCACATGCAAAACAGTGACATCTCAATTCCTCTAGACAAGAGTCTGATGTCCTCAATGATTAGCCTGGTTAGAAAGCTCTGGAGTCTGAACTTCACATTTCTGGTGAACGTACAGTAAAGTGGGCGTTTTGGTAATTTTATCCACTCGTCAAAATTAATTGAGATGGGTATCATTAATTTTAAATAAATAAAAATTTTCAATGTTTTAGTAAATTTTATCTTAAGTATATAGGCATAGGACTAACAAAATACATTTATATTTATACTTTAAAAGTAGTTTTACTTTACCATCCAAATCTTTTAAATTGATTTCTAAAATATTATTTCTTTCAGCTAAGATCCGTTTTAAAATAATCCAAAACCACATTTAGTGTTAAAGTTATCTCTGACAGTAACAAGCCTTTATTTGTAAATTTTTTTGAATGATTGCAAAATAATTTTAAAATTAATAAAAATTTCTTTTAGAGCATATTTTTCGCCCAAGATAATTAATTTTCAAAGTATTAACAATATGAACACTTCAAATGGTAAGTGCTTCAACTTCACAATTTCTGAGCACGCACAATCATTAGACGTGGACACTAAAGTGACTAAACCCAACACATACATGTGTATAACTTCTATAGTCCATAAATTTTAACATTGGCTGTTAGTGTTGAAAAAGACAATTCAACCATATACCTCATTATTATACGAAAACTCTGACATCTTCTGATTAAACAATGGAATTCATTCAATCAACAAGCTGATTGAGGATTATCCACGAACCCATACATACAACCTTGCTCGTCCACGAAATTTACACGGAGATTAGATCAAGCACTTCCTTCTAATAACAGCATTATGTAAATCTAGACAAGGGGTTTGGTGAATTGCTAATCAAATGTTTCTTTCTGATTTTTTTTTTTCTTTTTCATTTTTATGGATAAATTTCTAAAAAGTGTTACAAGTTCGTGCGTCATGAATAAGTTGTCTGGGTATCAGTAACGATAGATGCCAGCACTATGAATGGTATATTCTAGCAAAGTGCCAATGGTGTTATTTTCTGGTATTGGCACAGTTGCCAGAACACCCGTATAAGAGAAGCATGTTTACAATCATAAGAGAGTGTCAGTGATCGAGAGCACTTCGAATTGTGAGTGGCGTATTTAGAACTGCGCCTCTGGATATAAGGTCGTGGTTTAAGAATAAAACAATAACAGTTATATCGTCGTGAAAATGGCGACGAACCTTCTTGTCAATCTTGTAAAGGTCTGAATATCGCATTTCACGTTTTCTTGCTGCTTCGTGTAGGGCAGCCTTCACAAGTCTCTTCGCACTACCCTGCATTCACACAATTTATAAGCACCAATGGATAAAATAAACAAAACAAAACAAAATCACCCCCCCCCCCCCCCCCCCCCCCCCCCTTCAAGTTATGCTAATCTGGAAAAATAAAATGCAAATCTATATCACGAAATTGTATTTCTAGAACTTAATGGTTCTCAAGTATTTTGCATCATACACTTTGAGGACATTGACAAAGTTAAAAGCAACAGGCAAGCAGTTTTGACAGTGAAGATGTATAACTTGTCAAGCCTATGACACTGGTAACTACACATACTATTCCATTCACTGTAATATTGCAAAATAGTAGTAGTTGCACTCAGATAATACAGGCAACGATAGATGTAATCAATGTGTTTAATACTTGATTAAGTTCGAAACAAATAAAACCAAAGCAATCTGTAGTCATATTAGATGATGGAAAGAAACCATGAATTAAGTGATGTCCAGTACACAACTAAGTACTAATAGAGAATCAAAAGGTGGAAAAGACTCTTACCGCGCGTGGACTGCTGTGAACAATTTCCACTGCTTGATCATTACTCAGGTGCTCCCATAAACCATCTGATGCAAATATAAGGAAGGAATCATTTGGTTGGAGAGGTTGAGAAAGAATAGTTGGATTAGCAGACAAGAAAGGCATGTTCAATGGTTCGGGGAGTCTGAATTTTGCATTAATGGGTTCGCGGTTAAACTGCGCATGTTTCATATATACGTCACCTATAGATCTAGAAACCTGCACCAAATATCATGAAAGTGGTGATGTGTATCACCATTAATAGATATAAACAAAACAACAGCAAGTCCAGTAAAAGCAGAATTTTTTTAATTAAAAAAGTAGAAAGTTCTGTAAAGCACCAATTATTTTACATTAGTAAACAATCAACTTAACTCCTTTCCAGTCCCTACACCCACCTCATATCTTTCTTTTTCATATCACAATTTCCATAATAATAATAATAATTTTTCTGATAAAAAAATTGTCTATTACATTTTTTAAATCTTTTTAAAACATGGAATACAGGAGGGATAACTAACCCCCTCATGCAAACTATAGATGACAGAACATTGTTTCAATCAAACTTCTGGCCTATTACTTAAACTTCCTTTCCATTTCTCTGCAACACATCTTTTCTGATTCCTCAATCCTCATACTATCTTTCCTTATTCTCTTTTTTTTTTTTTGGTCTTTAGCAATCTTTTCCCTAGAAGACTTGAGAGAATGATTAGAAAATAATCGAGACCTATAATGCTACACCTGTTTATGTGCACAAAATCACATTGTATGCATGACTAACCATATGAACTTGCAAAACCATAGTGGCATAAAGCCCCTCTATTCTAGTTCCATATAATAGAAGCAATGATTGAGTTCAGTAATACAGTGTTTCAAAGCATGATGATAATCAAGATAAATTAACCCACCAATATAAATAAAAAAACCCAGGTCAAGCAATTTGCCTCAAATGTTTCATGGTTGGCAAGCACCAATCAAAATATAACAATGGCACCGTGAGGTGTGAGAAGAATATATTTATGCACTAAGGTTAATTTGCAAACACACGTATCCTCTGAGTCATTAGAATAAGAATAGGAACAAAAAGAAATTTTCTTCATGAGTTGTTTAATATACTATTAATCTACCACATCAGAATTAGTTCTTAGTGCATGTTAGGCACTGTAGTAAGTATAACTATAATAAGCTGTCCCATTGTTTTGTTTTTTATCTGAGAATTTTAATTTGTCATTCAAATCGAGATTGCAAGCTCTATCTTTCTGAACTTTAAAAATGAAATGAACGACATGAAACCTATAAAGCATAGATACTTCAAGGAAGGAGCCACATATGTATCATTGTATCAGACTTTACAAAATACATGTATGCACACTATATTTTGTTGTGTTTCTTAGCTCGTGGCTGTATCATGTCCCGTGTACTTAATCAAAGCACAAAAACACTAGATTTACATTGATAGTGGACAACTCTGAAATCTGAAACATAGCAAGCAAATCATATGAAAGGATTCTGCTATGGAAGAAAAACTATGCTATTCTGCTACCTATTATGCTTGTATTTGCATTTACTGTAATGATCATATTTAAAAATTCTTCTCACACCTCACATCTCATATGGAAGGATTCCTTTTCTGGCCTATTTTTGGTGTTTAGCCAATGTAATGTTAGCATGCTGACAGATAGTCAGATATACAAAGGATTTAGCAAGTTTTATTGTCTTGATCTCCTTGATTGTCCTTTATGTTTCTTGTCTGTTCTGCGCTTTATGAGGATATCTTATTCAACTCTTTTCTTCATAACATTTCTTTCTTCCTCAATCATCTTTTATAGTACAGGATATTTCTACTTTCAGCAGAAAAAAAAATATTGAATGGGATTGTTTAATGAATTTGATTAGAATGCACTGACAATGTAAAAGTTTTCTTTATACTGGATTAAATTTCCAAGTATGGTAAGATTGTTGACTTTTGTAATAATTACTTTTAAAGTCATTTCAAAAGTGATTTCTAATTGATTGACAGCATAAAAAATTACAATGACAATATATGAAAATTAAACTCTTGTTCTATAAAACTTCGAACATTGTCATCAAGCTTCACTAACTATACTACCCAAGTCTGTCTCTGCTTCTATTACATGGAGCTGTATGCCAATGCCACAATGCCTTAGCAAGTTAATATGATTAAACTTGGGTGAATGTGGGATTCCGTAAAAAAAGAATAGTTTTATATTTTTTTATGCAATATGCACGAATCACTAAGTTAATGTATTCTAATATTTTTTTATGCAATACTAAATGAAAATTCTCCTTTTATTAGGCAGTTTGGAGGAATTTCTGGCAACAATATTGTAGAAGATAGAGAGGATGGGAATAAAAATAGATAGCATGAGGAATGTGGCACTCACAAATATAATATAATAATATAAGTTAAAGATAAATTACCAAACACACAGTAAAAGAACGACTATACCCTGAGACTCTGGGTTGACATATCTTAAGTCTGTTAACATATATGGTTTTCATAAATTATAAATTAAATGCAGCATGTATGGACACAGATTTTTTTTATTCCTCTTCTTTTTAGAAGCCTGAGGACAAAGGTTCAATTGCTTCCAACACTATTTTCCTATCATCAAAACCCAATACCCAAGTTCCTTTTGCACAGGACTTCAAGAAAAAAAAACAATATACAATTAAAACAAGAGTAAATTACACTTGCACCCCCTGAATTTTTTTTTTGAATTGCACATAATACCGCTCCTTTTTCTATTCCTACACTAACACCTTAATGTTTGAAAAACATTACACTGACACCCCTTATATATTACACTTAACCCCCTTAATTGTTTGAAAAACATTACATCGTGTATCCCTATAAAGGAAGTTGTTGTAAACATTAAAAAAGAAGGGGTATTGTGTGCAATCCGGAAACACCTCAGGCGAAGCCAATGTAATTTACTCTTTAAAACAATTAATAACTGGCATGTAAGGAGGGTTTTCAAGAGGAAGCAAGTATATAAAATTACCTGAATAATGCCCTTTACTCTCCACACTCCATGTTTGAGTACAACAATCTGGGGGTCATCGGGGTGCAATTCCTTAAGCTCCTGCCTGATAGCCTCGACATTCGCATTGTGCTCCGTAGACAACTGAATTGCAGCCATCCCACCGGTGTTGCCAACTCTCCTACCCAACACAGCACGGGAATCTCCAAGACTCGCCACAAACAGCGTCTGCTGGCAAATAACCCCAACCAAACAACACGTCCCAGTAGTCGCAATCTGCGGCCGGGAGCTCCACAACTCTGAAACAAGCGCCGTGAACCCCTCCTCAGTCCGCCGGAACGCCTGCTGAATGGCCTCAGATGTCACAACACTCTGTGACTCAGCCAATATCGCTGCAGCACAAACAACAACTACATAACAATGGCTCCTAAAGGACCTAAGCACACAACACAACCATTGATAACCTTCCACACACATACGTAATAAATAATAATTAAAATTTAAAATAAAATAAAAAAAAAGAGGTCGATAGAGACATAGCTCCAACACAATTACACAAGAGGCATTTTTCAACTGTTCATGATTCCCGTGAAAACTGAAAAGCGCAACAACTACTTTTAGGTGGTGAAATAAAAATCAAAAAGCAAAAGATTCACGAAAAGTGAAGATACGAAAATCACTTGTAACTAAAAACAGTTCCGACTCACGATCGAGAATTGGAATCACGCTATATATATATATAAGGGGAAGAGAGTAGTACTAGAGAGGGATAGAATCGCGAAGCAACACCTTGGAGATTGCGGAACAAGTTATCGCAGACGTAGCGGGAGCAATCGGGGCCGCCGTGGCCGTCGTAGACGCCGACGAAGGTGCCGAAGGGGCCGGACTCGATCTGGCTCTGGTCCTCGAGGACCTGGTTGGCCTGGACGACGGCCATGGAGAAATCGCCGGCGGCGAACCTTCCGATGTCGCGGAACCAGAGGAGGCCGTCTTTGCCGGCATTGGCGTCGTCAGCACCGGGCCCGAACGGCTTCCAACAGCGCGCGATAAGGCTCATCAATGCATGGAGCATCCCACATCTCTCAGAAACCCTAACCCTAGGCCCCCAGCGCCGGAACCTTCTCCAATGGGGGCGTGTGCGGTGCTGCGAATCTGAGGAAGGGGAGTGAGAGAGAAGGTTGGGGAAGAGGAAAAGGGAGAGGGTGCGCAGGATAAGCAGGGGGCGCAGGTTAGCGCGAGGTGAGGAAGAAAGGCGTGTGTGTTCGGTGGTGGAGGAACAGGAATGGGCTCGTTCGTTCTCTTGTTGGGAGAGGATGGTGTGGGGAAGCCCTTGTTGCGTGCTTTTCTTTTCAATGTCTTTTTTATTAACAATAATAATAACAATATTTTTTGTGTGTTATCATCACCCCTTTTTTTCCACTTTCCTCTTTCATATAATATTCTTTTCATTTTTCTCCTCATTTATGTTTGAAAATATAGTCCGAAATTAATTATGAACATCTTTTTCAATAAAGATTTAAACATTAGTTTATTATATTATTTATCTCTTTAATAAAAATTTGAATATTAGTTCATTACTTTGTGAAGACTAACAATTTTCACCGAATTCAATTTTTATTGGAGAAAGTTTGTTTTTTAAAGTATTTTTTCTTTTTATATAGATCATAAGTATTATTTACTAGACACAATCATGTTCTAGCCAAATAGAATTACTATAAACAATAAAGTTTTCCCTCAAGTATTTAAGTAACTACATATTCATAACTCAAACTTGAAATCACGATTTAAGCTGAAACAATCCTGTAATAATTGATCTAAGCGCTCAATAGTAACTATTTTTTTTATATAGAAACTACAAATAGCCTCTACAGAAAATAATCTTATTTCAGCTGAATATAATACATGTGACAAAACTTTCCTTTTGAAAACATACTTGAATACTATTTGACTACTAGTCTAACTAGTGGCTAGAATAATCTTATATCAATTAATTCACACACTCAATATTTTTTTTTCTAGTATGTTACGTTTTTTTTTTTATATAGTAATTAGATTTCTTACTCAGTGTTTTAAAAACCGGACCGGACCGGCCGGTCCGACCGGAACCCGGTGGTATAACCGGTTCGGTTCGATGATAGGATCGGATATGTATCTGATCCAGTACGACCCGGGTTGAACCGACCAGTTTTTACAAAAAACTGGTGACCCGACGGGTCTCTGGTTGAACCGGGTTGTAGTGTAATTTTTTTTTTTTTGAAAAAAAAAGTGCTAAAATGATGTATTTTTATTTTTTTATTTTTTTTTGTGTATGAAACTTATTTATGGACTTTTATTGTCATGATTATTGATTGTTATTTCATATTTGGAATATTAGGTACTTTATAATGACAATAATTTTAAATTTGGAGTGTTAAATGATTAAATTATGTTAGTTATATTATATTTTAATTTTTTTTTAATATATACCGAGTCAAACCGATCCGACCAGTGACCCACCGATCCGACCAATGACTCATTAATCCAGTATCTCGGCCGGTTTGATGACCGGTCCGGTTCTTAAAACATTGTTCTTACTAGACTTTATTTTGTTTGATTTAGAGGAAAATTTTTCAGTCTTTTAAATGGGAAGTTATCTATTATTATATGGTGTCACATCATGTTAATATCTGAATTGTATATTAAATCACTGTTATCTATCTTCTACATCACTTCTCCTTTTTATCAATGCCACAAAACTTACAATTATAATTATTGGTGATGTAATTCTCGAATTAAAATTAATTATTGTATTTCATCATGTCACTATCGTTATCTATCCAAACTCCAAAGGTAGAGTGAATATCTTTACTTCTTACCTTTTAACCGTGGAAGAAAATATAACAATTCACAGCTGCTAATTAATAATCACTATCTTTTCTTTTTATGCGTGAAACTGTTATTAAATTCGTTTTCTAGCATAATAAAGTTTATCCTTTCAAAAAACTTATCTTACTAATCAAATGCTATGTCAAATTATAACAACGCATGGCTTTTCTTAGCTTGAAGAAGTTATGCTCTTCTCTTATATAATACTTAGATAAAATTGCCCTTAGAGTTGATCAACCTTTAGTCCTACTTAGCTAGCATGACCAGTGACCACGTTAAAAAAAACTCAATTATTTTAATTATATACCTGCATTTAA
This sequence comes from Pueraria montana var. lobata, assembly GCA_026413185.1. Taxonomy (NCBI): domain Eukaryota; kingdom Viridiplantae; phylum Streptophyta; class Magnoliopsida; order Fabales; family Fabaceae; genus Pueraria; species Pueraria montana. The sequence continues at coordinate 19,625,274 of CM048656.1, forward strand.
TCAAAGGAATTTTTCTTTCTCTATTTTTAATAAGATGTTGTCGACCACGGCAAGTTTTGACATAACAATTTGATTGGAACATCGTAAAATTCTAAGAATGTGGATGTTACCTCTCGAGTTAATTTATTTGCAGAGTAAATATAGAACAGTTCACATAGTTTTGATAGGTTCTTGGCCTAATAAGCTGGTCTTCAATCAATGGTTTAATTACTATTACTGAACCGGTCAACGGCATGGTTGTCAATTAAGTCACCTTTTGGTTTAAAGCTAAAAAATTAATTTTTATATTTTTCAATGAAAAATATACATTATGTCGCAACCAAAGTCGCGGCGGGACGACAAAAAATAAGTTAAAAACAAAGGAGTCACCACCATAGTTTATTAAGAAAAACTATGGAAAAATCCTTTAAAAAGAAAATGGTCTTGAAAGTTTTTATTTTGAGGGGTAAAATAAATAATCTTAAAGTTATTAAAATCTTTTTTTTATCTAATAATATAAAATTTGTGAATCTTTTCACAGGTTTGGAATCCACGTGGCGCTTCAATAGAAGCTTTCAAGGTTTTGAATACATGTGTCGACTACACAGATGTTCGGATGACACGTGTCATGATATGATGCTTTGTAAATATTTGGTTCGGGTGCCAATATTTGGTTCAACAGTTAGTTTAGCTTGATATCACTCACTCATAATAAAAGTAGATGGTAACAATATTTTTGTAACAATTATTTTATTTTATTTTATATTATTAGATTTGAAATAAAATTATTTTGGTAACAATTAGAAATTTTGAATTCTGATAAGTTACGTGTTAATGGTAAAATTATTTTGGTAACAATTTGAAATTTTGAATTATGATAATTTATTAAATATATCACGACAAAGATAATTAGGGATATTGTTTTAGGGATTTTTTTTGTTCAACAATTAGTTTAGATTGATATCACTCACCCATAATAAAAGTAAATGGTTCACATTGTTTTAAATTTCAAATGTAATTGATATAAAATAATTAGGGATATTGATTTGAAATTTTTTCTTTCGCAAATATTTATTACATTAGTGGAAATTTACCATACATTATTGAGGAAATATAGAATAGAAATACATTATATGAGAGTTTTATAATTATCAGGTTTTATTTTCTCCATCAAAATAAATGTGATAAGAAGTTATTTTCATAAATAAATTTTGGTTCATTTAACTAACAATTTTTAATAGTTAAAATTAATAAGATATTCGATAATGATGTACATGAATAACTTTTATCACCTCATTCTTCTATGTTAACTACTCACGGGAATAAGCCAAAAACCAAGTTAAACATTGTTTTAATATCAAATGCTATAAAGAATATATAAAATCTCAGTCTTGGAAATTTATTTATACATATAGTGAGAGATGAAAAAAAATAAAGATTAAAATAGTAAAGTCTTTTATTTTATTGTATAAATAGAATTAAATGTTATTCTAATGTTGTAATAATAAATAATGAGGTGATATAATATCTTTTTCTTAAAATGTTGATCGGTAATGGTAAATATGTATGTTTTAGAATGATCTATCTTTTCAAGTAAGAAGCTAATTATGTTATCATAAAAGTAATATTTTGTGGTTAACAAATTTATCTATACTTTTTAATTTCTATTTTATTTTTTATATCAATTCTATTTGGTGTATATTTTAGTTGGATAATAAAACAAATTGTAGTACATTTTATAAAAAAATTATAAATAATTGTACAAAAATTCTTTCTTTTAATTTGGAAGGAAAAAAGTGAGAGAGAAAAATATTAAAATATTAAAGTCTTTTTAATTTTATTAAATAAATAGAATTTAAAGTTATAATAAATAATAAGGTGATATAATATCCCTTTCTTAAAATGTTGATGTGCTAATGGTAAATATCTAAATATTAGAATCATATATCTTTTCAAGTAAGAAGTTAATTATGTCACAAAAGTAATACTACTTTGCAATTAAATTTTTATACATACTTTTATATGAATTTAATTTTTTGAATACGATTTTAATTTTGTTGATGTTTTATGATCATGATTATGTTGTATAAAAGATCTTTGAATGAATTTCAATTTAATTATTATAGTATTTTTAATCAATATTATTTATTTATCAATTTTTTATATTAATTAAAGTGCGGGTAACATGTACAGGTATGTACATTTAGGTATCAATAGGAAAGGACAACCGTATTAAAGTTATTACCCAGCGGGTATGGGTCCAAATATAGAGAGTTTATAAAAGTGTGAGTATAGGGATGGGTACTATAGTACCCTACCCAGACCTACCTATTGTCATCCTTATCAGTATATGTATCGTGCATGGAACGCGTTGTTTGAATTTAGGTTTTAATTTAAAAATAAAAATATATAGTTAAAAATGTCATTTCATAAAAAAAAATATTTTCATTTTTTATTGTAACTATGAACTCTTACTTTAGATTGATTGAAATATTATTTTATAATAATTATTTAAATTACTATGTTACCTAACATATATCTAATTTTTATTTCTCCCAATTATTGTATTTTTTTTTTAAATAAAGTTTAGGTGAATTAGGTCCCGGGGGTTCACCAGGGTCAGGGCAGGCCTCAAGGCTTAACGAGTGCTTACAGATGTATTTACAGATTATCCACCAAGGTCCTCACATCGGCAGCAGGAATCGAACCCATGTCCTTGTGGGATATGAGTATGTTTCTTACTAACTGGACTAACCTTTGTTAGCATTTATTGTATTTTAAAAATCATAGTCTATCGGATATATAATTAACTATATATCTATAATGTACACCAATAATTAATAATTAAAATTTTTATATTTTCATTATAAATAATTCTTAATATAAATTTAAGAAAATATTTATATTTTCAATAAAAATGTTCATTAACAATATTTACCCGTGCATGGCACGGGTCACCCACTCTAGTTATATTAAATAACGAAGAGAAAGGGTCACGTGAGTTTTATAGAAAAGTCAATCTTCATCCTATTTTATTATTATTATTTTTTTAAACAAATAACAAAAATGGATTTGACATAACTTGAAACCAGAAAAGGAAGGAAACCCTAAACTACCCGTGCACCAAATGCTTAAAACATTTATACTTTACTAGCGGAAACACAGGTGCTACCGCGCCTGTGTGTCCGCATTTCTATTATGCTAAATTTGATATATTATAAGATTTTTTTATTATACATTCATGTTTACTGAGAAAATAAAAAATTATTAAACTACAAATAACAAAACAAAAATAAATATACAGATGTCATGCATTAAGTAAAAAATAGATTAATATATCAAAATTACTATTAATTAACATCAACACTAAACTAATTATAATTACAATATTTTTTTCTCTACTACAACACCTATGTTTACAATGTCAAAAAAAAATCATTCTCTTAAATTATAACACATAACAGTTGTTTATTAAGTTGTTATAAAAATGAAATTATATAATTTTTCTACACAACAATTGAAAACCATTCCAAAAAAATTAATAGACAACAGTTTCTGAAAGAAGTTTTTTCTAATTTTTTTTAGCAATAATTAAAAACTGTTATTTATTTCTAATAAAATTTGAAAAACAAAACAGTTCTCCTAGATTTTAAAAATAATTACAAAAGTATTACTTTTTTTAAGAGTACAAAAATATTACTTAATACATTCAAATGCATTTTTTAATGTTGTCCACTTTTTTTTTTTGGGTATGACATCAAATTTAATATATTGTACCAGTTTTTTGTTTAACCATGACAAAAATATTATTAATGTGGTTGAGGCTGGTTCTTTTTCTTATTTTATCACATGTTGGATTTATTAATTTTCTTTTTGTTTGACCATGACAAAAATATTATTAATGTATATACTTTTTATTATGTGACGAAGAAAAAATATGTAAACTAAATATAAAAATAAGTCTAAAAAATTAACAGTATGTGAACATCTTTGCAATTGAAATCACAAAATAGGACTATAGCCTCAATTATGCGTTGCATTCAAATCTCAGAACATAACACATTGGATACAATATTATGTGGTAACTTATATTAAGCATGTAGAAATTTTGAAATTTCTTTTTGCAAAATGCTAGAAGGTTTTAGAGAAAAAAAAATGTAAAAAAGTGATAACATATGTGCGTGAGAAAAGCTGGGAATGAAATGCCAAGATTTTTAAACAATAAATGGGGACCATTCTACAAAATTTTCAATCTGAAACTACAAATGTGAATGTATTAAAGACCAAAGTGTGTTCCCGATTTAAGACCCTTCTGATCTTCAAGCACTTTGTTTCTTCAGCAGAGATCAAAACTGAATGTATCCTTTGGAGGAAAATGCAACGACATAAACATATTTGAAATTCAAATTGACCCTGCAAACTGATTTACCAGAACATAACAATCAGGCAGAAACATAGAATAACTACTCCAAATTCAAATAAGACTCAATAAAAAATGGGAAGGCAGGAATGTAGGGAGCGTCGTGCATGTACTGAATATGATATAGGAGTGAGTGAAAAGGTACCAAACCAAATTCAAAACATAATCATTTCATTTACAAATCAAAACATGTGTTGTTGTTTCATTCCAAGATGAACGAAAGCCACATTGATTAAATCCAACAAATCTAGTAATTTTATATGAACAAAATAAAAACATAGCCTACACATAAAGTTAATATGTGGTTCTTTACCTGTCATTGGTGTGGCTTAAAAATTCAAGGACAGCATAGAATTGCAAATAAGTATATGTGTAATTAAGAATCAGAGAGAATGAGAGAAATTAGGAGATTAGTACCAGAAGAAAAGATTGTGAAAGAGATCAGTTCCATTCGTGCGTGGTTCCGGACCCTTCCCGTTCCGATGGAGGCGACAGCATAATCAAATAGAGAGGGGTTGAGAATGGGATCCTGTGGGACTCAGCATATAACAGGGTTCGTTGTATTGGTTGTGTGTGTCCATTTGCAGGCAAAGGAAAAAAACGTGAAAGACCAAGTTAGATATATTGCAGTTAGGAAGAAGCAGTTCAAGGTTAAACTGATAAATGAAAAAAATTAACCGCACACTAACATTGAAATAGATACACAATTTTTTTTTAAGACAAAGCACATACCTAAATTTATGACGTGATTCCTTTCATTATTTCAAACTTCAGACATGCTTTTGATTCAGAGGTTTTCATCATTCCCTGCAATGCCCAAATTGATGAGACAGAAACGAAGCAGATTCTCGCTTTTTAGAGTAAAACAAAATACCTTAAACCCAAATTAAAAATTCAAGAACAATAAATAACCATATGAGACAATTAAATGATATTAAAAAAAGAGACACCAAGTGTTTGAGTCCAGAATGATAAGATGCAAAGAGAGATTAATAGCAGAAAGTAAAATGGTGAGTCACAGTCAAGAAATCAAGATGGTGGTTCAAACCGCAAGAGGAAAGATTGGAGGAACAATACCATAATTTGGATTTTCCACAAATGTTGTTGGTGTCCCAGAGCTTGACGCGGTAGATCTTAGGATGCTTATCGGTTCAACGAAACCTCTCTACACTGCTCTGCCAACACAAAAACTGACCTGGGTTAGAATTAAGGAAGAAGACCAATATAAAAAAAAAAAAAAAAAGAGAAAGAGAAAGTTGAAGAAAGAGAAGGAAAAAAAAAAAACAGTGGGAGAAAGTTGAATCAATGGAAAATAGAAACTGTCGTTTTCCATTTGAGGGAAGGTGGTATGCAGTTAGTGACGGTTACGTTTCAGGGAAGGCAGTCATGGTCTGTTTGAAGGGAGTGCCTTCGTTTACAATTTACATAAATTAAAGGATAAAATTGTACAGTAAAATGCGGAAACCAAATCAGTTTGTATCCTTTTTAAGTGGGAGAGTACACAGTTAATAAAGGATAAAATGGTCTTAATAAAAGTGGAGGCCAAAAACAGTTACATGAGAAAATATCTTCTTTATATAATGATATAGATAATAAATAACTACAGTAACAATATAGAAAACATCACATTCACATGAAATTGAAATTATTTACATAAAAACTTATTATTAGCTAAATAAAAGTGAATAACACAAAATAAGCTGAATATGCAAGTAAATAAACATAAAGAAGGAACAAAAAGGCATTTGCTGTCATAGTATGAAAAAAAAGGTTTCCAAAATTAAGGAAAAGAAAAAAAGAAAATAATTCGAACATGCACGGTGAAAGGCAAAAACAACACAAGCTTCTTTTCAAATGAAACCGCATGTTAATATACAATACTGATAAAGGGGAACGAGAATATAGATTTCAAAGCTGTAGAAGTTACACTTGACGCTTCAATCAGAAAGAGAGTGAACTCCGCTGTGCACAGAACATACGTGAGAGTCGAACATGCGGAGTGCCACGGGATGATGTCGCAAGGTCTTGATAGCCGTGCACGACATTAGTCCGAAGATGCAGAAAAATCCTGGTGCCGCTGAGTGTGTTGTTATAGCATTGTATGCGCATCTCTATCATGAGCATATGAACCTATTGCATGTGGATCTGTGAGTGTGGTGCATGCGCGTTGTTGGCTTCATGGCATAGTAAGGGAGTGACTGTGTGAGTTGCTGAGGCTGTGAACATGTGTGTCCGGGTGCTTGATTCTAGCTTATGGAGGGGAAGCCATAGTTCAAGGTGGTTTGAAAGTGATTGCCATGATTAGTTGGATGAGGTGAATATGTGAGTGTTCTTCCGGTGAGGATAGGGAAAATATGGGGCTGTCCCCGAGATGAGAGAGTGTTATGTGATTTTATGAGTGAAAGAAAAGAAATGGCGAATCTGTCCCCCATATGTGCGTGAATGTGGTTTTTTATCAGCCAAGAAAAAGGCATTTGTGTGAGTGAGAAATATTGAGCCATGGAGACCGGATCCACAATTGCTGTTGAAAAGTTGCTGAATTTTTGACTTGTTGTAGCTACAACTGCAAGTGTAGACCCACGCTACCATCACGAGAGAAGAACCAAAGGCTATGCTCCTCAAGATTACATGTAAAAGAGGCAAAGTTTTATTTCCTGGAAGGCAAATGGAGAGTTGCACAGACTAAAGAAAATGCATGTTGATAATAACAAGCGAGTCTTTTATTTCGTATATATATTTTTTTAAATTTTCATTTTTTTATTTTTCGTTTCTTTTTTAAACTTCATTTTTTTTATTTTTAAATTTTGTAATTTATCAATTAATTTTGTCCATTTTTATTGTTATTTTTTTTTGCAATTTTTGAATTTATTTGTATTTATCCGGATAAAATTGGGTGCTGACACATTACTCACATGTCTCAATTATAATAATTTGAATTAATTTTATCAAATAAAAACTTAATATTTCACTAAAAACATAAAACGTCACTTAATATGAAAATTTTATTTTGTATTAAAAAAGTTACTTATTTTGATATAGAAGGAATATAGTACGTCTCTCTCTTAAAAAAAAAAAAAGGAATATAATGCGTCAAAATAAAAAATTTAATATATATTATTCTACATTAAATAATTACAATAAATTTCATTGTCATAACTATTTTATACTTAAGTAATAATATACTACCAATTATTTATTGATGTATACTGTAATCAGTGTAATGGATGAATACTAAATTTTAAAATAGTATAAAAAGATCAATACTAAAATCAAAAGAAAATTAAGAATTCGTTTGTTTTAAGGTTAAATAAATTTAATTTTGAAATATTGACATAACTGAAAATTCTGGAATATATATCTAAATTAAAGTTAACCATAAGTTTTACATTAATATGTGTCCTATACTAAATGAAATTAATTCTAAATATTTCCCAAGCATGCATAGAATTGTATGGTAATTTTTAAATAAGATTTCTTAAAGCGAGTTCATACGTGATGTAAAAAGTACATAAATTAGAGTATATCTACCTTTTATTAATTTATACTTCATCACGAATGAGTACACTTTCACTGTGCATTTTACAAATAACTGACCTTTTCTTTCCTAGTTTCCCACAAAATTTCCAATTCACCGAATTAATCCATTGGATTAAGCTTTGGAAAGTAGACAAATGTTCATAGGTGAAATGTCATGAGAATCACCATTTATGAGACGCTCAGCGATGACAACACTGGCAGCATCACTAGGATGGTAAGTATCCCAGAAAACATACTTGGACCGATCCTCACAAACTTTTGAATTACGATTGCATGGAATCAAGCCTCCAAATCGACCAGCCAAGTGACAACATGCACTATTAGGATTCTCAAAACCTGTTGCACATTGAAATGGTAGATTCTTATTCACAATGGACCATGCAATTTTGGGTACTTAAATAAAAAAATAAAAATATAGTTAGACAAATAATTTAGTCCCTATAAATGTTGTGGATTCTCAACTTTGGTCTTATACGAAAAAACTTATTAGATCGGTTTCTATACATACAAACGTTACCGATTTAAGAATTGATTAATAAGTTTTTATATAGAGAGATCAAATTGAGAATCTACGACTTATATATGTTTAACCAAAATAAATTGTAACGCACCATAGTCATTATAATTCAGTAGGATATCTTCCATGATATGATAAACATCTGCATAAACAAATAATGACCCCTCCAATTTTGTCCTCAGCTCTGCAACAAGGCTCTTCAATTGGGTGTTAAATAACTGGGCTAGTTCATTTGGGAAAGTGACACATTCATCTCCAGCAAATGGGTTGAACTCCCTCACATATGGTAAACACCCAATAGGCCCTACATTTGCCACAACAATTTTTCTGGCCCCCAGACTGAATAGCCGCTGCAAATAGTAATTTTGCACGTGATCAATAAAAAAAAAAATAGAAACATTTTTTAAACAAAGCTTTCTAGGCTCTTAGCAAAATTACAGTGAGTTGTAGTCTGAGTCTTGATACCAATGTGGCCACAAATGATTCCGGAGATACCAACACCCTCTCTGGAATTGAGAATATGGGTGTCAAATAGTTATCTAGGAAATCATTTGAGCCTAGTGCTACTGTGAATAGGGCCGCCTTAAACAAATTGAGAGCCGCAGGAACACCAATCAAGGAGATGATTTCTTGCCTAGTATTTGCAAAGTTATCAATCTGTGCATCGAAGTTGATTCGACCACCCTGTTATTGACATGAAGATTCTGCCTATCATCACTATTTAACATATAAATGGTATACACATTATGAGTTTAATTTTCATACAATGTCAAGTCAACCAATTAAAAATTCACTTACAAAATAATAATCTTTGCTATGATTGAATGACATTGTAAAAAGTACATTCTAATTAAATTCTAAATTATATTATGAGCAATTCATTCTAATTAAGGAGTATGGCAGTAAGGATAAGGTTGTTTTGTATAGTTCAAAATTGAAATTTGAAGTTTAATACTCCCAACTATTGTACATAGAACTTATACTAAACTATACAAAACAATATAGTTGTCATACTCTAAGTTGTTTTATACAAAACAATATTCTCAAATTCTAAGGTTGTTTTATACAAAACAATAGTTGAAGCAAAAACTTACAAAAATTTCGCCAGAGTTATTAAGAATTCCACCTGCACCAGAGGCATAATTGACACCCTTTAGAACCGCTGATCCAGTAGTAGTGGGAGCCAAGTAAGGAGGAGAAAAGCCAAGACCCAGTTTCTGATCTGGTGGCACACATCATCACACCGTGCTCAAAAATAGGGACAATAAATTGATACAAGAATTTGAAAATAAAGAGGAAATAGAACCTAACGAAAATCAGTGACTCTCACTTATTACATCCGCAACTGTTCTTCCATTGCTGAAACGACCAGTGGGCATTCCAAAATCAATTCCAAAAGGGTCATGGTCTGCTTTGGCCAGTGAAACAATATAGTTGTTGTTCCCCACATCGAGCAAGGAATCCCCGAAAACAAAAGACGCTGGTATATCATTTGAGAAGCCAATCCTGAACAAGAGCAACAAGACCATAAAAACTCGAAACATTATCCCAAAAATGACTCTTCTATTCAAATAAATACCCATCAAAAAGGACATGGACGTTATTATAGAAAATGTCTGTTTTGTTCTCTGCTCAAAGATGGATGTACAATGAGTTTTATAATGTGCCAAAGATTGAGGTGAAATACCCAAATAATTGCCTGATTGCCACTAACTGTTAGTCATGTTGAAGCACATAGTGGACCCACCAAGGAATTTCACAATATTGTGTGGAAAATGAGCTTAATTATTTAGTAGGCTAGAAAACAAGTTTTGCTTCTAATAAAACATAGCTTGTGTTTTTCATTCTATAGCATCAAAATCGCTAGTGTCACATCGTAAGTATAAAGGCATTGCCCGTGAGGGAAATGATTTAGTCAATAAATTGATAAGGGGTGGCAGTGTAATTATGAAACGATCCTGGTCTTCCCAAGTACTACTGAACAACCAATGACCATCTAGCAAATGCCTTTTTCCTGTTCCTCCTATAGTGTAATGCCATGTTTAGCCTTTAGCATTATAATTTTTTTTTTTTAAGAAATCCCATTCTTGGATCATATAGGATGGGCTATTCGGTATTGGACTTTTTTGTATCAAATCCACTTCATTTTTTTTTATACAATTCCAAAGCATAACATGCCAAAGGGAGTAGTTCAGAATTGCAATTACCACGTGTTACACTATCATTTGTAGACAATGGATGGTGTTCTACGTTTTTGTAATGTTGTGGTATATGGATGACGTGATTACAGTACTCCCTTACAAGGGTACAAACAGTTCTATAATAAACTTACTTCTTTTTGCCGATGAAACTGGACATCTTTTAGTAGTTTTTTGCTTTAGGTTCACTACATATTACTGTTGACTTTTGTTGTTCATTTGTCTCCAAACCGTTTTGGTAACTGAAGGTAAACTGTTTTGGGCATGGTTTTCAAATTTGAAAATTTGGAGCCCAAATATTTTCGGAGCCTAAAACTATTTTGTTGTCTTTATTTGCTTCATCCTCTATAAAGCCAGAGATGGATGTCGTGATTTTCCATCCCTCCCAACACTTCATATATCTCTTTTGTGAAATACGTTTCCTTAATTGGTTAACATATGTGCCATCTTTGACAAATTAAGAGAAGGTATATTCCCTCTACTCTATTTTTTATGGTGTTTAGTTTATGGTAATGCTTTTGGGGTGCTATATTAGCTCTCTCAGCTGTATAAATAAGCAAATATCATATGCAATTTGGTAAGCTATGCATGTTATGAATGTGTTTAGTTGCTCTAACTTTTGAATATGAAAACTTGCTGGTTTACTTACTACTACTTGATTGAGAGTTGATAATATCACAACAATCAATTTTAGTTATGTTTTTTCTCTGAAGAGCAGTTAACTTTTGGCTTTAGTTTAGTTCATGTCCTTTTTTTGGAAGTGTTCTTCCCTTTTTTTCTTTCTTGGTTTGTGGATTCATGGACATGGTGGCTTTCCCCTTTCATTTGTTTTCACTTTCGTTAAATTTTCTTTCATTTCTCCTCATTCTTTGTTCTTCTTCTTTGATGTTTTTTCCTTGACTTTTTAAGATTCTCATTTTCATCACTTTTACTTTGTTCTCATTTTCATTCCTATTATGATCTTTTTTAATAATCAACTTTGGTCAATAGTTCTTCCATGAAAATCTGATATAAATTTTGATAATATGAAAGATGACTTTATGGATACTATGTATGGTATCAGCAATGACCATCATCTCTTCCTTTTGTTCTGCTAGAACAAAATCATGCTCTCCTTTAATTTAAAAGCAGTAACATTTTCCTCTTAATGTCACTTAGGCATCCAGAAAATTGAGTAGGGACTTTTGGACAGTGAGGAGGCAGGACCCTTGATGAGCCTGCATTTTTTTGTATTTTCTTTCCTATTTGATAGTTGCTTTTAAATCCACGCCTTCTGTTGGTATCAGTTTATACTGGTAGTAGAAAGTGTATTCTGGTGTTAGTACATTAAGATTTTTGCTTATGATTACCAGTTTCCTATCATATGCTTTCTCCATTGATAAACTATTTTCTGTTTACCTTTTTCTCATAGGTGGATCATTGTTTTGATATTATTTGTTACAAAATTGTGTGAAACCAGTTTCGCATATTACAAAAGTTGGGCAGCAAGGTAAGCTTATTTTTCTTTGGCTTATCCAGCTTTTCTTTTGATTTTTCCATAGACTAACCTTTTTTCTTACTTATGGATGCCTAAATCATGCAGTGAATTGCTTGGTCCTTCGTTCCTCTTTGCTTCAGACAATACAGAAAAAGTATGTTGTGCAGCCCATAAAAAGGAGATGCAACCCATAAGCACTGACTGCATATGTTAGAACAAGCAAAAGTCTATTGATTGAAACTTCTGATGAGTGTGGTTGAAAGGGCTCTAATGATCAGAATGTGGAAATTGATGCATAGCCTCCTTCCAGGTAAGTTTAATTAATATATTATTATTAAGACTTAAAGTGAAGGGCCTTTATCTTATGCCAGTTTCACTTTCAAGAAAGAAACAAAACCTTCAGAGTACGAGTCCATGCATAAGAAACAGTTGGTCCCTCTACAGAATAAATTATGTTTCTTAAAAAATAACACTATTTTCCTAATTCCTATAATAAGAGAAGGACCTTGAAGAGTCACGAAAGAAGAATGATGCAGCTAATGTAACATTGAGAAATAAAGATGATGTTGTGAACAACAATGGCTTGCAAATATAATTGTAAAAGAGAAGGTAAATATTTGTTTGTGTGATATTGTTTATCTTTATTTTTGTTTATTCTGGTGTCATGTATTAATTGGTCCATATCCTCTGATACAAGAATATGATTCTGTGAGCATAAACTTGGATCTCAAAGAGAAGGAGTTATTTGCGAGGGAGGGAGGGAAAGCTCGAGAAAAAATATGTTCTTATACTTATTCATTTCCTTATTTATTCTTGGAAGTTATGAAGATGGATGGTCGATGGTCCTATGTAAGTTGCTGGATTTTTTTGTTTTATTTTTTCCATTACTATTTTGCAACTTTTGGTCATTCAAAAGTTAGCACAGTGGTTGGGTGTATGCTTTTGAATAATATGGTAACTGGAATGGTGTTATTAAATTGTCAGACTAATCATAAAATCAATGTGTTGTTTGCATTGTTGTTATTGAATGGTATATGCCCATACTTTTCTACATTTTCACTTTTACTAAACAATTTGGAGACCGAGAAAGGGAAAATAGAAAGTGAGAGAAAGGATTTGCTTACACGTAAGGATGAATTTGAGAAAATAATAGCTAACAATGAAGAAGAGTTGTTGAGGATAAATGAAGAGTAATCGTCTTAAACTGGCACAGGAGAGGTGTGAATATATGCACTCGCAGTCACAATTGAAGTATGGAGTTGATTAGTACAAACACTAGAAAGGGATGCTTCTGAAACAAAATGGGATGTTCATTTTGTTTGGCATAAAATACTATTTACCAAACAATCTTTATTTGGCATTCTCTTTTTTTTTTTTATGGCATATAATCCTTTTTATTCTTGTTTTTGATATTCCTGTGTGAACTCCTGCAAACCAGGTTTATGATATAACCCTTTTTATTCCTGTTTTGTAGGTATTGTTAGGTAGGAGAATCATTTTGCCACACCTTGTGCCACACCTTCTGAGGTTTGGGTGGGGGGTTGTTATGTATCTATGATCACTCTTTACTGTTGTAACCCTCTTTCTAAACTTTGTCACACTTATGCCAAGTTTAGTAAGTAATAAAATTTCATTTTGCTGATAAAAAAAGGAGGAGAATAATTTTATTCTTCTAATCTAAGAAAAAGGTAGCCTTTGGGTGAATGATTGGAAAGTTGGTGTGGTATTAAAGCATTCTTCCCACTCAAATAAGGTTGTATCTGAACACTGGTATGTAGTATCATTGTATTAGTATCCTTCAAAAAGCGGTCAGTAAAATATACAATGCATCCTTATCTCTGTCAATTCATTCACGACTTTAAGGTGTATCATAATGAAAATATGAATAATATTAACCGGCTCATACTACTTGTCTAAATTCACCTAATGGACCCCTCGCATAGCCTTCATTTCTGTATAAGATATGTAGCACCAAAACCATTTTACCGTGGCTTTTCAAGATAAAATGTGGTAAAACAACTATACTATCAACCTTGAAAATACCACCACCGCATGCTCTCATGAATTAAATTTGAGAAAGCTGCACGTATAGGCTACGTGTGTGTGGCAAGTAAAATGCTATCATTTGGAGACTATAAAGAATAAACTTGATAGCAATTTAATATATTAAATACCCGTGATCGGAAAATTGGAATAAGCCTCTTCAAAATATTTATTTTCAATTTTTAGATAATTTATGGGTGTACCTATTTGTATGGTTTTTTTTTTTTGCAAGACTTAATTTTATTCCTAAAAATATCTACTAATTCAATTAAATATCTCAAAAATATATTAAATGTCTACTGTTTATTGGTGCCTTCACATTACTTTTTTCATATCACATTAGACATTTACCTAATTTCAATTAAATTGGGTACAAATTTATTGAAAATAAAAAAAATATTTATTGATTACAAAGGAAGTTATTCTTATTTTGATTAAACCTAGAAATAAATTATCATGTGAACTTGCATATTCTTTATAACCATATACCCAGAGAGAAGACTGGAAACATTAATGTTGAGATTTAAGTTGCATAATAAAACTCGATTGACCAAATCATTAATATTGAGATTTAAATTGAGATAATATTTTATATCACCGTTTTCTTTAAAATATGTAATTTAATTGTGATTTAAAATGCTTAAAAAGTCTTTTAAAAAAATGCTGAAAAAAGAAATTTAAAATAAGGTCGATTGACCTAAATCCAAAATATTGAGATTTGAATTGAGATAATTTTATATTATATAACCGTTTTCTTTAAAATAGGTAATTTAACTATGATTTAAAATATTTTACTTTGGAATTTAATTTTAGTTTGTATTATGTTAATTTTTATTTGTGATAAACAAAACCAAATGAGTTTAATTACTAGAAATATTGCATGTTAAAAAGTTTTTAAGACATAAAATGTATTTGCTCTTACGAATTTTATTTCATGTTGGTATTTTTATGTTTTAAAAATAAAGACAGGAATTACCAAAACCTATCCGTTGCAAGGGTGCTAATCAATATATTTTCAATCTGGTGCTTCTCAAACCAAATTATATTTACCAATATCACATTGTATAGAACCAATTTCAAAAACACGACCACTATAATATTAACTAAAAACAACGCCAAAATCATTTTCAAAGAAATATGTATTTCTCAAATGGTTAAAATAATAATTCTCAACAACATGTTTAAAGTTATTACTAAAAGTACAAAAAAAAAAAAACTTTACAAGACTAAATACCCGTGCATCGCACGGGTGGAAAACTAGTTTATTCTAAAGCGAAAGGAGAACTAAATTCAGGGTAGAAACAGAAAGCGCTCATTTTTGCATCAACACTGACAAAATCAGCAGCCATTGATGCTTGAGAGTTCGTGGTAATGTGTGTCAGATTGTTAATTTATTGACGAATTTAAACAAGCTTTGTAGCATTAGCATTTCCATAAGTTTTAGCTTTCTTTGCATTAGTGAATGGATGAAAATATTTTTTTTTTTATATAATGGCGACAACGAATATCAAACTATTTTGATTGATGGAATTCAATTTTTAATTGAATTTCGTGGATTACTGTAACAACACTTCACAATTACAAGGACTAAATGAGAGTTTACTCAATTATCAATTATTATAAAATGATTGTACTTTGTAAACCGTGTAGGACCCATTCTTTTGGTGGAGTGATATATGGTACTTACAGATACACTTTAGAACCTTTGAGGCTTTGACAATGTAATAAGCTGAAACTTTGTTATTAAATGAAGAACACTGCAAATACAATACTGAAAACGATGGTTTTGGTCCCCTACCCACACAATGGTTCCCCTTTTCTTGACGTGTAATTATATGTAAACCAGCATTTAAACTTTGTTTACTCGAACAACTAATTGCAGTTATTAATTGTAGGAGTGGAGATGTTAGTGGAGCATACTCTAAATTTGAAGCATTGTCCTGTTTAGACAAGAGCATTAAGGAGAAGGATGCCAAGTACAAAGGTTTCCTCTCAATGATGGCTTCAAAATTATCATACGAGAATCAACAATTCACTTGTAACACAGTCCAAAATCATTGATTCATTGGGATGTAAGTCCCCTATGCATTGGTTTCCTCCAGTGGGCTTGCTAGAATGAATAAGTGCTAATAATAGTTTAATTAGCATAAACATAAGTAGTAGTACTTTTTTTTTTTTATTTTAGTTTTGGTGATTTTGATGACTGCATCTGTTGAGTACTTAGATTCAAAAGATATGCTCGTGCTTGAATCCACCAAAGGTACGTAATGCAAGTAGACTTGGATTATAAAAATGCATGCATTTCAATGTTAATCACGAGTTTCACTGTTACAATTTAAACTAGCCCGTGCATTAATCACTACTAAGGCACATTTGACATTTCCTAGCTGCAGGGGTACCCTGCACTAACAACGGCATCAATCAATAAACATATTCCCTACTCTCAAGTTCTCAACACAAAATGTAGGATATCTCATAATAGTATCTCCAAAGGATCTCTCAAAAATTCATATTAGCAGAAGAATCAGGTCAAATATTGAATGAGTTGGCGAACATTCATTGGAAAAATGTCATTATGATCACCATCCAAGAGGCGCTGAGCGATGATAAGATTTGCAGCCTCAGTAGGATGCCAAGGGTCCCAGAACACATACTTGGATCTGTCCCAGCAAATTCTCGAAGTAGGACCACAGGGAATCAAACCTCCAAAACGCCCAGCCATGCAACAACAAGAGGAAGATGGGTTCTCAAAACCTGCCACATGAAAAAAAAGGGTCCAATTAGTTAAAAAAACATCATGCAAAGGAGAAATTATTATATGATCAGGAATCACCACGATCTTAATCAATCTCCACATGACATGTAATCAAGTGTCATATATTTTTTCTTGTAAATTGAAAATTTCGCAAAGAGATTGATTGGACTATCTAAATATTTCTCTATTAGTTGTCACGTCAGACACACACCATATGCTTCGTAATTGTTGAGTAAATCTTCTAAGATGTTGTAGACATCTGCATAAAGGAACATTGCACCCTTCAGATTTGAATTGAGCTCTGCAATGAGGCCCTTCAACTGGATATTAAATAACTGTGCTAGCTGATTGGGGAAAGTGACACAGCCATCACCAGCAGCTGGGTTCATATCCCTCTGATTTGGTATACACCCAATAGGCCCCACATTTGTCACAATAATTTGCCTGGCACCTAGATTGAATAGCCTCTGCAGATATTAATGTTAATAAGCATAACAGTAATTAACACCAAACATCATAAAAGAGCAATGATATAGTCATCAATATCCTACTAATCCTTCTAATACTTAAAAAAAAAAAGTTTAATTTCTATTCATTGTTAATGTAAAAAGTTTTACATTATTAATTAATAAAAAATTACGGTAGAAATGACTTTTAAGATAGTTACTGAGGAAGTCAACAAACTTATCATATGTTAATTTGTGATTAGTTGACAATGTAAAAATCATTTACACAGTCGATGCATGGATTACTTACACTAAAAATAAAGTATCATCTTAAAAAGATTCAATATTTTCTTTATTTTAGTAAGTCTGATAATTACTAGAAAGATATTATACGAATGAAATATTAAGAAACAAGGTCTAGTGAGAAACATTACAATGAGCTGTTCTCTGAACCTTGACATTAAGGTGGCCACAAAGACTTCTGGAGATGCCAAATTCTTCTCGTAAATTAAGACTGCTGGTGCTAAATAGTTATTAATGAAATCGTTGGAACCCATTGCTACTGAAAATATAGACCTTTTGAATAGATTGAGAGCCGCAGGAACACCAATCATGGAGATGATGTCTTGCCTGGTATTAGCAAAATTATCTAACTGTGCATCAAAGTTGATTCGGTCACCCTACAAAATCACATGCACATTGTTACTATTTCATTCAACTGAGAGTTGGAGCTTAAACAATAGCTTTTAAAGCAGAAAACTTACAAAGAGTTTTCCAGTGAGATTGAGGATTCCACCTGCACCAGAAGCATAGTTGACACCTTTCAAAACCACTGGTCCAACTGTGGTGGGTGCTAAGTAAGGTGGGGTAAAATCAATACCCAATTGTTGACCTGATGGCACATGATAAAGTTATTAGACAAGTAAAATCCAAATAGCACATAAGTGAAATAAGAAGAAGAAAAAAAGTAATTAATCTTGCCTATAATGTCAACAATGGTTCTTCCATTTGTGAACCTCCCTGTTGGTCTTCCAAAATCAATTCCAAAAGGAACATAATTAGCCTTTGAGAGGGAAGCAATGTAATTGTTGTTCCCCACATCGACAAGAGAATCTCCGAAGACAAAATTTGCTGGTTGTATATCTGAAGCTGTAATTCTCAACACGGATAGGACTATAAAAACTCGAAACAAAATCTCAACAATGATTGGTCTATTCAACTTGATACCCATTAGAAAATATGTAGAATGAATAACAGTACAATGAAGTTTTGAAGCAGGGTCCCTCTGTTTTTTTCTCTATAAATAACTGCTATAAGGTGCAAAAGACCATAAGAACATGATTGGTAATTTGGTATTTGATAGTCTTGATGGGGTCAGGGTAATATATAGAACAGTTCCATGAGGAAAGAGAAATTCGTATCCTCTAGTGTTAGTAAGAAACATGATAATGTCATGCTATAAGAAAGAAAAACTTAAAATAAATATAATACGATCTATCATTATTTGTGAAGAGTTTATTAATGTAGTAATTTGTCTTTTTTCCCTTTAACATGACATTATCTAATGTCATGTTTCTTATTTGAGTTTTGAAAGAAAAGAAAGGAGGGACAAATTTTTTTATTTTATGATTAAGAGAATTATATAATCTTTACAAAAATAAAGAAAAAATTATTATATTAATAAGTTTGTACTAATCTATTACTTTATTTCTTTCATTTAAAAAAAAATCAAAATAGAAAATATTATTAAAAGTAAAAAAAAAAAAATCATCTCTCCCTCCTTTACTTTTAAAACTCAACTTCCAAACATATTGTTAAAATCAAAGTATGGAGAGAGTCAACATTAATGGCTTTTCATGTCCAGCAACCAGTCATGAATGCAAATCTGTTTCATCTATTTTATAAGATAATAAGAAAAGTATTTTTTTTTAATTTTAAAACAAATCTAAAATATTTTTAAGAAAAATATGTTAATACTTTTTCATGAGTTAAAAGAAAAGCAAATTTAGGAAAAAGCTATAAAAAATAATTACAAATTAAAAAACTTTTTAAAATCTCTCTCAAAAAATGATAAAAATAAATACGTTTTATTATTTAAAAATGCTAACATTCACTCTTGGTCAAGAAATTGGTTATGAAACTAAAAATAGAAATTTTGTAGAGTAAAGGGTATATACACTAGTATAAAGAGGTTTTACATTGTCATTTCAAAGAAATTATTAGGTGGTCTTTAACCAACCCTTGTTCATGATCCTAATCAATGTTTATATAACACTATTCAAATTTTACAATTTACGAGAAAAAATAATAACAATTAATTAAGTGCTATATGAAGATTAATAAGGACTATGGTAGTATAAGACAACCTAATAATTTTTTGGCATCTTATCACATATATATTGTTTTGTATAATAAATTTGTTGTCTTATAAAATTTAACAAGCACTATGGTAGTGTAAGACAACTTAATAGTTATCTTAAAAGTTATACTAATAATGATTTCTAATTGATGGCTAGTGTAAAAAAATTTACTTTGACAATGTTATCAATATACTTTCATCATGATTTTTAATATATTTTCACTATAATTTTTAATAAAAACTTTTTGTTTATTAATTTTTCAACTAATAACCCAGATACACTCATTAATGCAACCTGTTTTGTCAACCGAACCTGCTAATTTCTATCTATGAACTTCTTCAACTATGTGCCAAAGTTGTGTGCGCGCAACACAATGAAATCCGAGCATGGCATAGCAATCTTAAAATTTTAAAATATTCTTCAACTAGCAACAAAATGCATGAGGTTGAGGAAAAATTCAAAACCAATGGATTGTCACGTCTCCCCAATTAAATGTGCTCTAGCCTCTAAGAGTATATATTAGGGATGGCAAAAAAATCCATGCCCGCGGATATCCGCGGATAAAATCCGTCACGGATAGAAGATTGATAGTATAAACGGATACCCGCGGGTAACGGGTACGGGTTTTTTATTTACCCGCGGGTTTAACGGGCGGGTACGGGTATCATACTATCCGTGCCCGCGGATACCCGTTACCCGTAAAATTACTAAATTACCCTCATATATATATATATATATATATATATAATTTAAAATCACTAGTTTTTGCTCTTGATACTAGTAAATATTATGTCTAGAGATTCAAAATCACATTATAAGATTCTTATTTCTTTGATTTTTTTTAATTAAAGACATGTAATTTTCACATGAAAATTCAATTAACTACACATTTGATTCTTTATTCTTCTTGTAGTAAATAATATGATTTTATTTCCAAATTTTATTGCACATAAATGATCTATTTCTTAGTATTTCTTCTAAAAAAATTACCTTTTTTTTAAAAAAAAAATATTTTTTTTTAATATGAAATATCCATGGGTATCCACGGATACCCGCGGATATAAGAAAAACCCGCGGATTTTTTTCAAACGGATATCCGGCGGGTAACGGGGCGGGTAACGGGGCGGATTTTCCCCGGCGGGTCGGGTAGCGGGTAACCACTATCCGTGCCCGACCCGACCCGTTGTCATCCCTAGTATATATGAAACAACATGCATGACACTTGACAGACACTTTCCCCATTTCGTAATTTCATCACTGCTTTATATTTATAACAACCTGTCAACTTGCCACTCTCCTTTTCAGTTTCTTTATGGTGCACACTGCACAGCATATGAAAGAATTACAAAGCTGTTCAGGTTTGAGGAATGATCGATTTAGATGCATTGCATCAAATATACTTGTATTTTGTAGCATCATATGCATAAACGCGTAAACACTTACACTAGTGTTGGTGGCAATTGAGTTCTATTTTTAACTATACAAAAATAACATGTTGGGGCAGGACTTCGAAACCAAGTTCCAAAGTCCGTGAAACTATGTTATCTCACCTTCATTATTATTGTTTAGGCGTAGCATGACAGTAAGGTATGGGCGTTCAGTGTTATGGCTACAGAATAAATAATGGCGGGTAGGTTGTCTTTAATGCAGCAAAAATGGTGAGTTTATGTC
The DNA here is from genome assembly GCA_026413185.1 of Pueraria montana var. lobata. Lineage (NCBI taxonomy): Eukaryota > Viridiplantae > Streptophyta > Magnoliopsida > Fabales > Fabaceae > Pueraria > Pueraria montana. The sequence continues at coordinate 19,646,677 of CM048656.1, forward strand.
CGAATTTTAATTAGCAATTAATTAACATGGCACCACAGCAGACTGGTGAACATATGCGTGAAGCAAATACTTTAGAGTTTTGTACTAATACAGATAAGATCTCGTTCGCACTCACCAATTTTTCACGTTCTTCATTCAATTTGTTCAGTTATGATTTCATGGAGCAAAAGGGGATTAGATAAATAAACGTGGATAGTTTATATATATGGAGCCCTAATTATTGTCATCGTTATACATAAAAAAAAAAAAAAACTTGAGTTAAATTAGAAAATTGAGGATATACAGAGATCATTTAAGTATATACTCTCTCTCTCTCTCTTTCTTTTTAGTAATACATCAAGTTAGTTCCAAAAACTAAATTCTACATCAATTGTTGATAAATAAAAAATCATTCTCTATATGAAACTCTTGCATTTAAAAAGAAATGCTCTCAAATTCTCTTGTCAATATTTTTAAAGGTAAATTTGTTGTTCAATTTTAAAAAAAACACTGTCTAAACTTATTAGCAACAATTATATAAAAGTATTATATGACATATATGCAATAGTTCTCTCTATTGTCATTAATAGTTATGTGTTGCATATTTACTTTTGTTTTGCACAACATTTAGTTGAGTTTTGCATGCATTTTGTTTGTGTTTTAGTGTTAGGGCATTGCATTTGTATAAATTTCCTTTCTTTTGAACTTGTCACGGTGTTTTTCATGTTTGCTCTTTTAGGTAAGTCTTTTTAGGAAGATTAGGAGAATTTTGGAAGCTTTGAAGATAGGAGGAAAAAGAATGGTTCATGCTGAAGAAATCAGAAGTGATCACGGGGGGGACGTAATCCTGGTCATGCCCATGATCAGAAGTTGAACAAAAGGGTCTGAAACAATTCGAAAAGATCACGGGGGGGTCGTGATCTTGGTCACGCCCATGACTGCGACCTGCGAATTTCAAATGTTATTTTATCTAATTTTTCTGATTGGGTTTGAAAACCCTTTTTGGCCCACTTCTTTAAATAGACTTTTTAGACTCTATCCCGATGTTCCGACTTTTGTTTTAGGACGGCTTAGCAAGAGCTTTGGATTTTTCTTGGATTTTCACTTGTTCGATTAGTACTCTTTCTTCTTCTTTTATGTTTTCTTTGGGATTGCTCATGATCATGTGTGAGTAGTCCTTCTTTGTTCTGGGATTAGGGCATAGCCCTTGACAATTGTTCATGCTAATTTAATTTAAATTGAGGTTTTCTTTAATTTGATCTTTTAATTCTTGTCTTATTACAATTTATACATGTTATATGCTTGATCACCGTTTGCATGATTTTATACGCTTAGGGATGAACTAAAAGGTTAACTTAATGCGTTGGAACCATAAGAGGAGAGCTTAGGTTTTGATTCACGAAAGTAGGATTAGTTAGGTATGGCAACAGAACGGGGCGGGGCGGGGGTGGGTTTAGCCTCCCCACTCCCTGCCCCCGATATCCCAAATCATCCCCGCCCCCGCCCCCGATACCCGCTAGGGCTAAAATATTAGACCCATCCCCGCCCCCCGCCGGGATCGGGTTTCCCCGACCCGCCCCCGCCCTATTACTGTTCTACTAAAAGAAAAATACGCTTAATTTCTTGTACCAAATTTTTTCTACTTTTTTATATATGACATTATACATTTGATTTTTTTTTCATGCTAAAAAATAATGGAATAATAGTTACATTGTAAGAGAATATTTTGCTTTTAAATTGTGAATCATTCATTTTAAATTTCTCTTAATCATTCATTTTAACCTGATTTTGGAAGAAAATATATTCAAAATTAACTGATGTATAAGAACTTTTCTCATGCATAGAGAATTCAAATAAAACAACGCAGGTATGTTAATTAAAATGCCACTTTCACAATTTAAAAAATGTATTGTCACATTTTAATCTCATAAAGTACTGATTAAATCCAACAACACACAAAAAAAACATGTTCTAAGTTCCAAGTACCAACTTTCAATTCTTCAAAATGCATAATTAAAAAGAACATGTTCCAACTTGGAATCCTTAAAAACAACATAATAAAAATTAAACAAGTTCCAATCTAGCAAAATATGTCACAACATCAATTGATCAATCATCCAAATTGTGTTGGGAAGTAATGCCACTCTCCATCATTTCACCTGCACCAGAATAAAATTTTAATGAATAGAAATTTAGATTTTGCTAGGGTGGATGATAGAAATTTCAGTAAACTAGAAATTTCAGATTTAGTAAACTAGCAATAGCAATTTCAGATTTAGTTAACTAGAAATTTCAGATTTAGTAAACTAGCAACAGATTTAGTAAACTAGCAAATTCAGATTCAGAAAACTAGAAATTTCATATTTAGTTAACTAGAAATTTTAGATTTAGTTAACTAGAAATTTCAGATTTAGTAAACTAGCAATAGCAATTTCAAATTTAGTTAACAAGAAATTTCAGATTTAGTAAACTAGCAACAGATTTAGTAAACTTGCAAATTCAGATTCAGAAAACTAGAAATTTCAGAATTAGTAAACTAGCAAATTCAAATTCAGAAAATATACCTTCATCATCTGAACCAATTTCATTCATGTCAACCAGCAAATTCAGAATTTCAGATTCAGTAAACTATAAATTTCAGATTCAATAAACTAGCAAATTCAGAAAATATACCTTCATCATCTGAACCAATTTCATTGAGTAAACTAGCAAATTCAGATTCATTGACTACGTACTTTAGATTCCAAACAGCCTATAAACATCAAATAGAACATAAAAAAATTAGTTGTTAAAATAAAAAAAAATATAACTATTAAATAAGATATTTAAATGAAGCATTTAAAATATTACCAGGCATTTCAGCACTCCATAACCAAGTTCTAGAACACATCAAAGCCTCTAAAGTAGTCCAATGGAGTCGACTACGATGAGGGCTTAATATATGGCCACTAGTGCTAAAAGCGGATTCAGAAGCTATTGTAGAGATAGGAATAGCTAATATATCCTTCGCAATTGCTTGAAGTGTTGGGTACTTGACACCATTCAGCTTCCACCACCACAAAATATCAAAATCAGATGTTCTTGGTAAAACCTCCTCCTCTAAATAATGATCAAACTCAGATTTGACATAAGAACTCCTTGCCCTTTTTTCCCTCAAAATATACCTATCATACTCAGATAATGAATCACCAACAACTTGATTACCATCCATTTTTGGAGAGGAATGAGCAGAGTCTTTGTGCATATTCATTTGATAATCAGAAACCAAATCATAGCATAGCTGCCGGATCATCCTAACTTGAGTAAAAGCTTCATGTTCATACAACTTTTCATAATAGTATTCCAACAATTTCATTTTGTATCTAGGATCCAAAACAGTAGCAACACCCATAATTTCATGAATCACACCCCAATATTTATCAAATTTGCTCAACATTTTTTCTGCCATTTTTTGAATCAATTCATTAGGGGACGCAATCCATTGTTGCAGTGCCATTTTGATCTCACAGATATTTGGGAAATACACATTGGCAGTTGGATGTTTACTAGCAGAAAACAATTTAGTCACAACATTGAATAATTTCAATCTCCCACACACATCCTTTGCAAATTGCCACTGTAAACTAGTTGGCAAGGAAGTATATTGAGACTCTCTTTGCTTTAACCGACTAAACACATCCTCGTATGTTATGGCAATTTCCAACATTTTTTAGGTTGAGTTCCACCTAGTTGGACAATCTAGAACCAAATTCCTAGTGCACGGGATCCACAATTGTTTAGCAGTTTCTTCAAATTTTTCCTTTCTTTTTGGTGTTGCAGTCCAAAATGCCACACTATCCCTAATCTTTTCTACCCCTTCTTTGACCACTTCTAACCCATCTTTTACTATCAAATTTAAGATGTGTGCACAACAACGCATATGCAATAAAGTCCCATCCCTTAATAAAGTGCCTAATTACAATTTATCCTTAATTTTGTCAATCATAGCATCATTTGTGCTACAATTATCTAGGGTGATAGTGGACAACTTTGTGTCAATGTTCCAATCCATCAAAAAATTAACTAATGCATTACAAAGTCTCTCACTTGAGTGAGGAGCGGGAACATAAATGAACCTAACATAAAAAATGCATATATCACATTTAATCATTTTATCATACAAAAGGCCAAATTATATATAATATAAAATTTATTTAGGAAAGTTGTATTACCTCAAAATGTGACTTTGCAAGTTCCAAGAGCCATCAATATAATGTGCAGTGACAGCCATATACCCCCTTTTTTGATTGCTCGAAGTCCACATGTCTGATGTAATGGTCACTCTTCCATCAAGACTATCCAACAACTTCAAAGCTATTGCTCTTTCTTCCTTATAGATTTTGAAAATTTCTTTCTTCATCGTGTTTCTAGAAGGGACTTGAAAGGCCGGTTGGAGGGCAGCTACAAATCTCTTAAAACCACGATGATCCACAATTGATAGTGGATACTTTTGTCCTTTCCCTTTCAGCCAAAGCTTGTAATGCAAACAGCCTGCATTATGTTGCCACAAGTGCTTCGTTCCATTTTTGGATTTTCCACCCAATTTTTTTTTACAATATTTGCATTGGGCCTTGTTTTCTCCATTGACTTTCAATTTTTCAAAATGCTTCCAGATTTCACTTTTCAGCCTACTTCCTCCTGTTTGTGTTGTATTCTCCATGTTATCAGCAGTATCATCTTGTGGTGTTTGAGGTTGTTCAGTCGATGTAGGAGGATCACTAGGTGAAAGGTTAGGACTTCCTTCTGGAATTGCTTGATGTGTACTTTCCTGTGAAATATTAGTATCTGCCATTGCTGTCCTATAAAAAAAAACATGTTATTTAATATCATTCAAGCAGCAAAAGACAGTGCACTGTTATATTTTTATGCACAGTAGCAAAAGACAGTGCAAACATGTTATATTTTTCAGTTAATAAAAGCATTTTCATCTATTTAATAAAAGTATGAAACAGAGCATTGCCACTCATCTAACAGTCAATAACAGTAACAACTTATTCTGTTTCAATTTTATAATGGTTCTTTCTGTAGCATTTTCAGTTAATAAAAGCATTTTCATCTATATAATAAAAGTATAAAACAGAGCATTGCCACTCATCTAACATTTCTGTTTCATTTTCAGTAACAACTTGCACAACAGTCTTAATGTTAGACAAAACAATACCCAACTTTTAGTTCACCTATCTATGTTCCAGCAAACAACAACCACCACAATAACCTTCATATGACTCATTTGGCTTGACTAAAAACCAAATTATGAGGTCTAATTATAAATGTCCCATTTCAGTATACTATTAAATCAAAATGATAGAGTCCCATTTCAGTATGCATAAATTTGATTCAGTATCACTTAAAAACCAAAAATTAATCAGTATACTAACATGATTCCTTGAACTCCTTAATTAATTAGTATATTAATTAAAGTGGTGTAAACCCTTTGATCCTGAACTCGCTGGAAACTGAACTCGCTGAAAAATCTTGGTATATACTCACCGGAAACCAAACCCACACAAGAAACTGAACTCGCCGGAAAAAAGATGATCGACGACGGAGGGAGCACGTCACTCGCCTTCGTGTACTCCGACGACAACCGCGAGATCAACGTCAGCACCGTGGCGCAGTCACGCTCCTCTCACTGTTGTGCAGTCGCGCTCCTCACGGAGTCCCGCAGTCGCGCTCCTCCCGCAGTCGCGCAGTCGCGCTCCTCCCACAGTCGCACAGTCACGCTCCTCCCACAGTCGCACAGTCACGCTCCTCAGCCAGATCTCACCTCACCAACGAAGGATCGGGATCTCACGCAGTCGCACTCCAAATCCGAATCGCTAGTTCTATCTCTCTGTCTCTCTAACCTTGGGGCGAGGAAGGAAAAGAAGAAGACAGAGGTCGCGCCTGAAATGGGAGGAGGAGGAGGCGTGTGAAGTTAGGGTTTCTCACTTAAGTCTTCATAAATAAGGTTATTAAGGTAATTTATTAATATAAATTGTGGGGCAGGTGCGGGTGCGGGGGCGGGGCGGGGATTGAAATACCCGCCCCTGTCCCCGACCCCGACTTTCTTAATCGGGGAAAACCCGAACCCGGTCAACTTGGTTTTTCCCCGTCAAAGTCGGGGCGGGTTCGGGTGGGTCCCCACGGGAGCGGGTTTATTTGCCATGCCTAGGATTAATCCTAGGTGGATAAAACAAATTAGTAAAGAGCATAAAGGGTTTAATTGAACATAACACCACGACGGTAGGGGTTAATTCAATTAGGCACATCTTCGTTTCTTGAAAGAGAACGAAGATTACCTTAGATTAATTCGCCATTAAAAGAAAATTTGAAAGAACCTTGAATTGTTAGATTAGTTGAACAAGAGTCTTGGTACGAAACCTTGATCCCAGAATTTTCCAAAATTTGAATTTTATCCCAAACAAATATTCTCTTATCTTTATCTTTAATTTGATTTCCTAAATATTTTCCAAATCAATTTTTAATCTTCTCCCAATTGTTTAATTTCTATTGAATTGCGATAATTGCAAAGCCAAAAACGTGGTCCTTGTGGATTCGATATTTATTACTTGACGACGACCGTGCACTTGCGGTTTTCTCTTATCAAGTTTTTGGCACCGTTGCCGGGGACTGCGGTCTCTTGGCTTGGTGATTATTTGCATTTTTAATAGAGATTCAATAATTTATTCTCACCTTATTTCTTCTTTCATTTTATTTTATTTTTTTATTTTATTTTGTTTTCAGACTTCACGGGTTTCTACTCTTTTGCAGGGTACTCTTCTTTTGTATGCCCAGGTCACTCCGACTTGGAGAACCAGTTGAAGGAGATCCTGAGATAGAAAGAACCTTCCACAGAAGGAAGAAGGTGCAACGAAAAAGAGTAGTAGAGCCTGTAGAAGAGACAACTGCCATGGCTGATAATCAGGGAAATAGGCCCTTGAAGGACTATTCTGCTCCTATAGCTCACAGGTTTCCAGCTCAAAATGCAGGAGCTGGAACTACTATACCAGCACCTCTTCTAACTATGCTGAAGCAGAATCAGTTTGGCAGTTCACCTTGAAGGGTTCTTAGAGATTTTTGCCACTCAGAACTTCACAGCAGAGGTTGCTGAGGCGATGAAGCTTCACTTATTCTCTCTCACTCTTTTAGATAAAGCGAAGAAATGGTTGAGGAATGCACCAGCTGAAACGGTTGCCACTTGGGCTTTATGTCAACAAGCCTTCTTGGAGAAATTCTTCCCACCCTCAAGGACTAAAAAGTTGAGGAAGAAGATCACCAACTTTCAGCAAGAAGATGGCGAATCCATACATGAGGCATGGGAGCGATACAAGGGTTACTTGGAGGAATGCCCACAACATGGGTTGAATGAAGGGTTGACAATTAATGTCTTCATTGAAGGATTGAACAACCAAAGTGAAGCAACACTAGACTCCGCAGCTGGCGGATCATTCATGAACAAGCCAATCAATGAGTGCAAGGATATCCTGGAGGCTGTAGTTTCAAACTATAGTCAATAGGGACGTGATAGAGAAGGCGGTTCAAGGAGAGTTGCTCCCGACAAGTATGAAGTGAGCAACGTCAACATGCTTATGGCGAAATTTGATGCCTTGAGTAAAAAGATAGACATAATGGAAAAGGCTAAGGTAAATGTTGTGAATACTCCATCCCCTTGCTGCAAACTTTGTGGGATGCTAGGACACTCAACCATGGACTGTCCAACTGTGATGCCAGCTGATCAAGATGAGCAAGTAGAAAATGTGGCTTCAACCCACAATTTCTATGACTATCCCAAGAAGCAGAAGTTTGACCCCTACTCAAATACTTATAATGAGGAGTGGAAAGTTCATCCAAACTTTTCCTACCGCAACAATCAGGGGCAAGGAAATCAGGGCGGTGGTCACCACCAGCAATCCCAAGGCTTCCAACCATCAATGTCAAAACTGGAAAGCCTTATGGAGGGGTTTGTGACGAATCAGAAGCAAGTAAATGAGGCGGTGGATAACTCTATCAAGGAGTTAACTACTCGGATGAATGACATGGCTCTCCACAACAAGCATTTGGAGAATCAGATTTCTCATATTACTCAATTCCTTCCTACTCCAAACCGGAATCCAGGTAAGTTCCCAGGTAAAACTGAAACTAATCCTATTGAGCATTGTAATGCAGTGACCCTGAAAAGTGGGAAAAAGTTAGATAGTCTTGTGTCTTACAAAGAAAGTGAAGGAGACGAGGAGATAGAAATGGAGTTAGATTCTCCTCCTAAGGTTGAAAAGGGAAAGGAAGGAGGCATTGTAGAAAAAGAAAAGGGGTCTAAAAAGATACCCCCAAAACCTTACCAATCGCCCATTCCTTTTCCCCAAAGGGTAGCTAGATCTAAGTTAGACCAACAGTTTGGGAATTTCCTAGAGATGGTTAAGCAACTTTATGTCAATATTCCTTTCATAGAAGCTTTGCAACAAATGCCTATTTATGCTAAGTTTCTTAAGGATATTTTGGCCAATAGGAGAAAGACCAATGAGCCTGAGACTGTGACCCTTGTTCAGAGTAGTTTACCTCCTAAGCTTAAAGACCCAGGTAGTTTTTCTGTTCCATATGTTATTGGGTCCACGAGGTTTGAAAAAGCCTTGTGTGATTTGGGGGCTAGTGTTAGTCTTATGCCCCTATATGTTTATAAAAAACTTGGTATTGGGGAGTTGCAACCTACCAATATGTCATTACAAATGGCGGATCGATCCGTCAAACATCCTGTGGGAATTGTGGAGGATGTTCTAGTTAAGGTGAGGGATTGTTTTATTCCATGTGATTTTGTGGTGTTAGAAATGGAGGAGAATTCCAAAATCCCCATTATCTTGGGTAGACCCTTCTTAGCAACAGTTGATGTTAACATAAGTGTAAAGAAGGGTAAGCTTTCCTTAACTGTGGGGGAGAGAACCATTGCATTTGATTTGTTTTAAAGCTAATAATCTTCCAATTGTTGATAATTTTGTGTGCAGGGTTGACTCATTGGACCAAGTGGTGAAACAAGAGACAACCAAGTGCCTTGTTAAGGATCCACCTAAGCCATGTTTAACCAAAGAGCAACCCTCTAGGCATCCTACAAAGGATAGTCAAGAGGAAACAAGCACGCCAAAGAGGGAACCTTACATCCCTCCTCACAGGCGTAGATTAGAGAGCTTTAAGGTCTTGGGTGAAGGAGGGAAACCAAGTGAGAAGGGAGTGACACTTCCCTATCCTTACTCAGTTGTTGGAGACTAATTTGTTTTAGGTGTCGAGCTCATGACATTAAACGAGCGCTCATTGGGAGGCAACCCAAGCTTAATTTTGTTTCTTTGTTTGATAATTTTAATTATTTGTTTTTCCCATTAATTTGGTAGTTTAGTTTTGATTATTACAGGAGCTAGCTATGGTAATTTCCTTAAAAAAAAAAAAAGAGGTCACGGGGGGGGGGGGGGGGGGGGGGGGTTTGTGACGTCAGTCACGGCCATGACGCGCGTTAATCCTGGCCCCTTCCCATTTGCCGGAAAGATCACATCCCGGGTGTGATGTCAGTCACGACCATGACCAGCGTCGAACTCAAAAGTCTTAAGTTCCCAAGAAGATCATGCCCTGGGCATGAGAGAGATCATGGCCATTACAAGCGTCAATGTACACCAGTGAGAGGATCACAGGGGGGTGTGACCATGGTCATGCCCATGACCCAAAAAAAAAAAAATTAAAACCTTATTTTCTTCCCTACCCTTTCATATCCACCCAATCACCTCCACTCCACTTTTTCTCTCAATCTATACTACCCCCATCCTTTCATCTCTATCAACTTGGTGAGTTCTTTCCTTTTTCCTTATTCTTTATCTCAATCTTAATTTATTACATTGGGGACAATGTAATTTTAAGTTTGGGGTTGCTTTGCATTGTCTTTCATTCATGCATTTTCACTTTGTTTTAGGTGTAGTTGCATTGTTCTTGCATTTGTATGAAAATTTTCAGTTGCATGTTTGCATCCAATAACCCTGAAATTGATTGACAGCTTGTCCTATGCTTGATTACTTGTGTGTCTGATAAAATTGATAACCTAAGATTCATTAAATAAGACATATGAGATTTTTTGTTATGGAACCTTTGTGCAATTGATTTGTATGCAAGTTGGATGATTAGCATGATCTATCCTTATTATGGTTTGCATTGATATCAACCATTGTCATGAGGATTAACCTTAAACATTGTTCCTTGCTGTGTGTGACAAACTGATCGTCATTGTGTTCTCTAGAACTTGTTTTGGAACCTTTTTTAGGCTACACACTTTGTCTACATGAGTAAAGGATGATCAAGGCATTAGGATAGTTCTTCCTGGCCCCTGAAATTGATTGAAAAATTTGACCCTTAGTTGCCCATTTGAGCCAAACACTCTTATTATTTTTGGTACCCCTCTTGTCTATTTTTGAATTGTCTTGGTACCCTATAAATGAAATATTGGCAACTTGGTGGCAAAATGCTTAAAAAGGGGGATGTTTTTAGTAAATGATAATTTGAGCTTGCTGAATTGAAATGTTGAATGCCCTGAAAAGTGAAGTTTGGAAAGTATGCAAAAACAAAACAAAACAAAACAAAAAAAACCAAAAAAAAAAACCAAAAAATTTAAAAAAAAGGAGAGAAATTTGGGTAGAAAAAGCGAAATTGAATTTAGCATGCCTGAATTGAGAAATTATGATACATTCCCTTATGCTTGTAATAATTGCCTTATGCATGTTCTTTGTGGTGGTATTGAGATGATATTTAAGCCCTTTGTGATTCCTTTTTCTTGATTTCATTGCCTTGCTATTTGACCCCTGGCCCCGTTACAACCCTTGAAAGACCTTGTGATTTACTCATGTTTACTTGGTAACAGTGGTGGTGAGGTTCCTTACCAAGCCTATGGTAGGACACTTTGACTGAAAGGTTGAGTGAAATTCATTTACTGTTAAACACTTGAGTGTAGGGAGCTGAGTGAACCTGTCTTTGCAAACTTTGGTTTTGGAGGATGAGCCTCTAATTGGACTTGATTGAATTGATTGTTTACTATTTGGTTATCCACTAGTTGTGCTCTCATTCATGAAATTCTGATTTGATGAATCTTTTGAAAATTTAAAATCTTTGCATAGAGTAATTGCTTGAGGACAAGCAAATCTTTAAGTTTGGGGTTGTTTGATGTGTTGCATATTTACTTTTGTTTTGCACAACATTTAGTTGAGTTTTGCATGCATTTTATTTGTGTTTTAGTATTAGGGCATTGCATTTGTATAAATTTCCTTTCTTTTGAACTTGTCACGGTGTTTTCATGTTTGCTCTTTTAGGTAAGTCTTTTTAGGAAGATTAGGAGAATTTTTGGAAGCTTTGAAGATAGGAGGAAAAAAATGGTTCATGATGAAGAAATCAGAAGTGATCACGAAGGGGACGTGATCCTGGTCACGCCCATGATCAGAAGTTGAACAAAAGGGTCTGAAACAATCCGAAAGGATCACGGGGGGGTCGTGATCCTGGTCACGCCTATGACTGCGACCTGCGAGTTTTAAATGTTATTTTATCTGATTTTTCTGATTGGGTTTGAAAACCCTTTTTGGCCCACTTCTTTAAATAGACTTTTTAGACTCTATCCCGGGGTTCCGACTTTTGGTTTATGACGGCTTAGCAAGAGCTTTGGATTTTTCTTGGATTTTCACTTGTTCTGTACTCTTTCTTCTTCTTTTATGTTTTCTTTGGGATTGCTCATGATCATGTGTGAGTAGTCCTTCTTTGTTCTGGGATTAGGGCGTAGCCCTTGACGATTGTTTATGTTAATTTAATTTAAATTGAGGTTCTCTTGAATTTGATCTTTTAATTCTTCTTTTATTGCAATTTATACATGTTATACGCTTGATCACTGTTCGCATGCTTTTAGACGCTTAAGGATGAACTGAAAGGTGAACTTAATGCGTTGGAACCATAAGAGGCGAGCTTAGGTTTTGATTCACGACAGTAGGATTAATCCTAGGTGGGTAAAATGAATTAGTAAAGAGTGCAAAGGGTTTAATTGAACATAACACCACGACGGTAGGGATTAATTCAATTAGGCACATCTTCATTTCTTGAAAGAGAACGAAGATTACCTTAGATTAATTCGCCATTAAAAGAAAATTTGAAAGAACCTTGAATTGTTAGATTAGTTGAACAAGAGTCTTGGTACGAAACCTCGATCCCAAAATTTTCCAAAATTTGAATTTTATCCCAATCAAATATTCTCTTATCTTTATCTTTAATTTGATTTCCTAAATATCTTCCAAATCAATTTTTAATCTTCTCTCAATTGTTTAATTTCTATTGAATTGCGATAATTGCAAAGCCAAAAACGCGGTCCCTGTGGATTGGATATTTATTACTTGACGACGACCGTGCACTTACGGTTTTCTCTTATCAAATAGTAATGGCATAAAACTGTTGTCCCAGCATACTTTCAAAAATGTTGTCTATATACCATACTAATGGCTACTGTTTTTTTTTCTTTTTCTTTCTAGCACTACTTTTACTCAATAAAACCATTATCGAAAAAATAGGCAATGACTTAGACTACCATAATTTGAAAAGTGTTGCAGAAGAAAAAGGCAACATTTTTTTACATTAGGCTACAATTTTCATACATATAGTTGTATACCAAAAATGTTGTAATAAATTTATCCCCTAATACTATAAAAAAAAAAAGTTCTTAACTTTGGCAATGGTAAATTAATTTAATTCTTGAATTAAATTACAAAATCAATTAATTTGGAGCTATGATCGATTTACAAAATCAATTAATTTAGTCATTTTGGAACCAATTTGTTTAAAAGAAAAAAACATTTTTGAAGCAGTGATTGATCCAGCTCGAAACTAAAATTGAGATTATACCTTAAGTCTTTCTATAATTGAATTTGAATTATTTTATTTTTGTTTATTTTTTATTTATTATTTACTTTCTAATTTTAATTTCCTACTCGGAACTCATTTTTTCTCTTTATTGCTTATTATAATCTCATAAAAAAAACTTTATTAGTCCATATAGATTTGACCCAATTCATTTTTTTACTTAAAATATTTTTTAAATGTAAAGATAATTTTTTTTGGTATAACATTCATCATGTCATTAGCAAGCTAGCTAGTTCTTCATGTTTAATCTATTTTGACACTTTTAATTCTTAGACGTGAAATTGACCAATTTTAGGATATTGATTATAGTAAATTATGATTTTAATTTTAAAAAATTAAATATGTGAGTTGCGGTAACAAAATTAAAGTGAAAAATAATTATGGCCCAACTTGCCTAACCTATAATGTCGAAATTATTATAATTATTAAGTTTTTCTTTTTAAGGTTTACTTAAATATTATTTTAATATTCTTCTATTAAAAAATAGTTAACTAAATTACTTAAAATTAACATTTTTATACTTTGATTGAATAAATAATTAGAGAAAACACAGGTTGTTATCTAATATAGGATCAAGCTGAGCTAACAATTTATCAGCTTTTTGCACCCAATAAATTTCAAGTGTATCCCTTTTACATTGTCTGGAAAGGGTAATCTGGAATGTAAAATTACATTTCAGATTACCCTTTTCGAATAAAGGGGTGACATTTGAGATTTATGGGTGCTGCTTACATTCTGAATTGTCTTTTTGGGAATGTAAAAGATGAAAATGTTTAAGATTTATGAGGTGCACGAACAAACATCTCAGGGAAATTGCTTCCTGCACCCCATTCCAGAACATAATTTACATTTTGGATTGGCCATTCCGGAATGTAAAAATTTACATTCTGGATTACATTCCAGGAAGGCTATTCCGGAAGGTCAAAAGGGTGCAGGTAGCAATTCCGAAGGTGCAGGAAGTAATTGCCACATCTCAGCTTTTATTATACTTAGCCCATTACAGCCCAGCCCACAATTGGTGAACCCAAATTGATTGTATTGATCCAAATTGAAATTTGAAAGCCTTACTAGTACTAGGAATTAAAATCGTGTTCAGTCTGAAAAACAAACTAAACCCACCCTCATGCTTTTACAATGGCATTCACTTGAGGCAATGACGATGAAGGGTCTATAAGCATTATTGATGGTGAGACAAAAGTCATTGCATTGAAAGGAGAAAATTATTAGATAATCTGGTCTATTATGTATTTATGTCTCAATCAATTTTTAGTGATAAGTAGTTGAAAATTTTAATTTATGATAAAAAAAAATAATAAAGTATAAAATTCAACTACATATCACACAATCGGAAACATAATTATTTCATATCATATAATATTTTCTCCATCAAAAGTAAGAGGCCAAATAGATGAAATTATGAGAATGAGCGGTGATATGGGTGGAAAAATTAGCAGGCCTATAGCGCTATCAGGAGCATAATACTAGAATGGATTGAAAATGTAAAAAATTACACTTTTAGGTTTTAAATTTTTATTTAGGATAATAATTATATTTTTATATTTAAAATATTTAAGCATTAGTATATTAAGTAGTATTTTTAATGTAAGATTTATATTTAATTTTTTAATTCTATAACTTACATCTAAATAATAAGTTTGGAAAAATGCAGAAATAAGCCTGCAGTTGCAGGTAAATACATTTTGAAAAATAAATACATAAAATTATCAATATTACTTGATTAGGAATAAGTATTTTTTTACCAATAAATATAAGCATAAGCATATATGCAAAAACTTGCGTTAGGAGATAGGACCCTCGACTCGTATACATGTCATCAATGTTAATCCTTCATTTAGTACCAGAAAGCCAGAAAGTACTAACGTGTAATTAAACCAAACTAACAACTTGTCGCATGGCGCATGCAACTAAATTAAAGGAACTTATGGACGTCCTCCAATATAGAGAAAATCTTGTGACCATCCTTTGTCCTTTAATCGAGTGACGCTCAATTTTACCTTCCTAACATCTTAACTCCAAAAATAAAGAAAACCCTTGGCACTTAAGAGCCTCCCATTTCCCATACTCATGCCTCACACAAAAGCCACGAAAACCCAAAAATTCTAATCACTTCACATTCTCACCCCTGATCCAAGACATGGCTTCTCCTCCTTCGTGGTTATTGTCTTTTCATGCTTCATCATTATTCATAGTGGCAATCCTCATTTTTTGCATGTCACATTGTGCTCTTGGCCTTGATGCACAAACAGTCATAGACTCTCCTATGTTAACAGAAAAGTTAGGAATCAATCGCACCATCATAGTAGATATCAACGGCAATGGGGAGTTCAAATCTATCCAAGATGCCATAAATTCCATTCCTGAAGGAAATACTAATTGGGTTATCGTCCATGTTAGGAAAGGAGTATACAGGTACAAAATATATATATTATACTTGTTATAATAATAATAACCTAGCCATAATTAACAAGTTAATTAATTATATGAGGAACTTAACGTACTAAATTTTATTTTCATTTGAATGATGTAAAGAGAAAAGGTGCATATACCAGAGAACAAGCCTTATATATTCTTGAGAGGGAATGGGAGAGGAAAAACTGCCATTGTTTGGTCTCAGAGCTCTTCAGACAACGTGGCTTCTGCCATCTTCAAAGTTGAAGCACACGACTTCATTGCCTTTGGAATTAGCTTCAAGGTCAATTAATCTTTCTATATACTTAAAACTTTGCAACCTTATGCTGGAAAGAAGGGTTGAAAATAAAATAAAATTGATCATACATGAGCAAATATTTTGTGATAAAATTAAAGGAATATTTATTGGGATTTGAACAAAGTTGTGATAAAGATTTTGTTGTTTTTTCATTGCAGAATGAGGCACCTACAGGGGTTGCGTATACCTCACAAAACCAATCAGTGGCAGCATTTGTGTCAGCAGACAAAGTGGCATTTTATCATTGCGCATTTTACAGCACTCATAACACTCTCTTCGATCACAAAGGTAGGCATTACTATGATAGCTGCTACATTCAAGGCTCAATTGATTTCATATTTGGCCGTGGCAGATCGATCTTCCATGTAAGTAATTAATTACATGTGTCTTTTCATCCATACTTTTCTTAACATTAATTATTATTATGAGTGAACCGCGCACTAAATAAATACATTTCCATGCAGAAAGCGGATATATTTGTGGTAGATGACAAAAGGGTAAAGATTCGAGGTTCAGTCACGGCTCAAAATAGGGAAAGTGAAGGTGACATGAGTGGGTTTGTCTTCCTCAAGGGCAAGGTTTATGGCATTGGTGGGGTGTACCTAGGAAGGGCAAAGGGTCCTTATTCTAGGGTGATTTTTGCTGAGACCTATCTCTCCATGACCATTGTCCCAGAAGGGTGGACCAATTGGAGCTATGATGGTAGCACAGAGTAAGAAAAATCACCAATTAATTGAACTTGTTTCTTATGTTTGTACATAGTATAATTAATTGTATTCATGAGATCAATATTGATTGATTAATTGTGTGGTAATTGATGAAAATTGTAGAAATCTATACCATGCGGAGTACGAATGCCATGGACCTGGAGCTTTAACAGCGGGACGTGCTTCTTGGTCAAGGCAGCTAACTAAGGAAGAAGTTGCCCCCTTCATATCTATTGATTACATTGATGGCAAGAATTGGTTACCAGTGTGGGTATAATCGTGTTGTGCACATGCAAGCTGCTTTTATGTGGAAAATGAAGGACATAGATATCACTGATCCAAGAGACTCTTGAATATACAGATCGAAGGATATTATTGTTTAGCAAAAGCTGAATTGTGTAGCCACTTTGTCATGACATTGTTGGTACTTTATAGTGCTTCCGATTTATGTCTAGCTAGCATTTTAGTTAGGATCTAAATTATCAAAGAACTGTTTTCAGAGTAGCTAGGTACCGTTATTGCCTTGTACTTGTCTTCTTAATTTGGCTCGTTAATGCTATGCAAGATGATTTGTGTTAAACAAGAAACATGCCACTTCAGGTGTTTGTTATTTTTGTAGAATGCTTTACATTCGCAAGTTAATTGTGGTAGCTAGCTAGTAATGGCTCATGTTCATGTAAATTAAGTAAGCAAAAACTAGCATTGCTAGCTCCATATAGATAAAAGGAAATTAATAATAATAATAATATCCAAAAGCTTAAGATTATAACAAAACTCAAATTTATTCATTAATTTATATTAACTTATATTTGCATCCAAATATGGATGAGCAAGACAAAACTCACAAATTATTTAATTAATATATATTATTGCATGCTACATCCATGCATGATAGCGTAAGATCATGTTTTTATTTTAGGAATATTTATATTAATAGCCACCGCCACTAGCATTCCCACCTGCATGACCACCACCACCTCCTCCAGAGCCACCACCTTGTCCACCTCCTCCTGAGCCACCACCTTGCCCACCACCTCCTGAGCCACCACCTCCAGAGCCACCACCTTGTCCACCTCCTCCTGAGCCACCACCTCCAGAGCCACCACCTTGTCCACCTCCTCCTGAGCCACCACCTTGCCCACCTCCTCCTGAGTTACCACCTTGTCCACCTCCTCCTGAGCCACCACCTTGTCCACCACCATGTCCACCTCCTCCTGAGCCACCACCACCTCCTGAGCCACCACCTCCAGAGCCACCACCTTGTCCACCTCCACCACCTCTAGAGCCACCACCTTGTCCACCTCCTCCTGAGCCACCACCTCCAGAGCCACCACCTTGTCCACCTCCTCCTGAGCCACCACCTTGCCCACCTCCTCCTGAGTTACCACCTTGTCCACCTCCTCCTGAGCCACCACCTTGTCCACCACCATGTCCACCTCCTCCTGAGCCACCACCACCACCATGTCCACCTCCTCCTGAGCCACCACCTCCAGAGCCACCACCTTGTCCACCAACTCCTGAGCCACCACCATGTCCACCTCCTCCTGAGCCACCACCTTGTCCACATCCTCCTGAGCCACCACCTCCATGTCCACCTCCTCCTGAGCCACCACCATGTCCACCTCCTCCTGAGCCTCCTGAGCCACCACCTCCATGTCCACCTCCTCCTGAGCCACCGCCTTGTCCACCTCCTCCTGAGCCACCACCTCCATGTCCACCTCCTCCTGAGCCACCACCATGTCCACCTCCTCCTGAGCCTCCTGAGCCACCACCTTGTCCACCTTCTCCCGAGTTACCACCATGTCCACCTCCTCCTGAGTTACCACCTTGTCCATCTCCTCCAGAGCCACCACCACCTCCTGAGCCACCACCTCCAGAGCCACCACCTTGTCCACCTCCTCCTGAGCCACCACCTTGTCCACCACCTCCTGAGCCACCACCATGTCCACCTCCTCCTGAGCCACCACCTCCATGTCCACCTCCTTCTGAGCCACCACCATGTCCACCTCCTCCTGAGCCTCCTGAGCCACCACCTCCATGTCCACCTCCTCCTGAGCCACCACCTTGTCCACCTCCTCCTGAGCCACCACCTCCATGTCCACCTCCTTCCGAGCCACCACCTCCATGTCCACCTCCTCCTGAGCCACCACCATGTCCACCTCCTCCTGAGCCTCCTGAGCCACCACCTTGTCCACCTTCTCCTGAGTTACCACCATGTCCACCTCCTCCTGAGTTACCACCTTGTCCACCTCCTCCCGAGTTACCACCTTGTCCATCTCCTCCAGAGCCACCACCTTGTCCACCTCCTCCTGAGTTATCACCTTGTCCACCTCCTCCTGAGCCACCACCATGTCCACCACCTTTCCCACCTCCATAACCTCCACCAGCACCTCCTCCAACACCACCACCAAATCCACCTTCGCCATCTTTACCGAAACCTTCTCCATTGCCAAAACCACCTCCTTCAAAGCCCTCGAGTAATTCATCTTCTTTGATATTTCGGCATTCAGCTACTACTATCACTAGTAAAAAGAACACAGTAATTGTTCCAATACTCATACGTAATTTCCCCATCACTGAACAATCACAGAAAATCAAACTAGAAATATTTGTGTTGCTTGCAATTTGAAAGCTAGCGAGGAGTAGTATTTATAGTGGAAGCCACAGTACGTGCCATTAATTCATGTTGTTGAGATCTCTCTTTCATTGTGATATTGATGCCTTTCCATAGTACTACTGTCCATCACTTTGCCAAAAAATTCAAACTCGTTGGGAAAACCATATTTTCTTTTTTCCATTCCTTTTTTTTGGCACCTAATAATCTATTTATATGTTTATGAAGCAACTTTTATATCTGCTAAACTTCTTAGAACACTAAGTTTTTAAAACAAGAAGAATTAATGCTTATAATGCATCACATACTTTTTTAATATATTTTTAATTATTAAGTAAAATTTATATATAACTTGTTAAACCATGCAAGATTTATTTTTAATCTTTAAAATTTATATAAAATTTATTAAATAATAAAAATAAATTTAAAAATGTGTCATTATTTTTCTCTTAATTTAACCAATAACTTTTGATACTAATTAATGACTTAAAAGCTAGTAGTTCACACCGATTCCAGAAATGGCTTTACAATGGTGGGAACAAGCTTGCTAATATCGTGGATGACAAGTGCCACATAAAGCTTGGCCTTGTGGATCACAGTTGCAGATGCGGTAAGGTTACTTATATCAAATTTTGCTGCCGACAATTTTTACTCTGAAATTGGGATGAAATTTAATTAGTGGCTCTTTATAAATTCTTGACTTTGATCCATCACCTCGGGCATTTAATATTTTTTACCAAATAAAGTATCAATTGAAGTATTGAACTCAGAATGACAGCAAATTTAGACGTAAAAACTTTTCCAATCGAAAATGATCACTTCAAATTAAATTTACTATTTTTATTCAATTTATTGGTAATTTGTCCAAGCTCAACTGAGATATATTGTATCTGTTAATTAAAAAATAAGGATACTGATAGCGATATTTTCACAAGTTTAGTGCAATTTTTCATACTCTGGCACATTAACTATGCACTATCTTTTCCTTATATATAAGCAAAGAATTCATGTAGTTTATATGTACTGTCTACAGCACAAAAATGTAGTTTCAATTAATGAGAGCAATAATCACAGTGTTATAATTGTATAAATTTGACGGTATACGAGTAAGATGGACCAACTACGTACTTAAAATAGTTGAGGGTGGTTAGTTTTGACAGAGCCATGCATGAATACACCGGTCAATAAAATTATATGGGAAATTTTAATTAACTAATCATAGAATAAGAATATATGTGCAGTAAAAAAAAAGAATAAGAATATATATATATATATATATATATATATATATATATATATATATCATTAAATTAATGTGTTATACTCATTTAGAGTGTGATCACTTATTAGTATTTTATACTTTAACTCTTTATATAATGTTACAACTAATTAAAATTATACATATAAAGAGTTAATAGTTCTTACATTGACAATACATGTAAAAAAAAAAATTATACTGTTATTCAATCATAAATAAAAATATATATGATAATAAGTGTGTTAATTTTTACAATAATGATCTTAAAAGTTATATATACTTATCATGATTTCTTATTGGTTAATCATGTAAACAATACATAAAAATTAAAATCTAATATAAAATAAAAACATAGTAAAAGGAATAATTTCCTACAATGTAATAAATTAATATTTGAATCTCCACCAAGAGAAATGTTTAGGACTCAACCAAGCATTTAACAAATTTACTTATGAAAGAAGAAACTTGTGGGAAACTAAAATAATATAACATAAAAATTATTGAATGTTCCTAAAATTATGAAATATTATGTTCATTTTATTAATATTTTGACATCTAAATCTCAAATAGTTGTGAGGTTTCTCACTCACTTTATTTATTGAGTTATAATTATTTTTAATGCTAAATTATTATTAATAAATAAAAAATGAAAGTGAGTGATAATTTTTTCTCTTACGTAAAAATAAACATTAACATGTAAATAAAATGAACACAATCTTAAGTTGCATTTTCAGGGAAATGTGATAACTTTTAAAGATATTATTCTTAGTATAAAATCACATGAAAAAATTTACAAGAATTTTATTAGCGACTACACTCATAATCACCTTTTGTAATCCTAACTCATAATAACCTTTTCCAATTGTTTGAGTATGAATAGAGTGAATCCACTTTTATATTATTATATATTAAAATATACAATTTGGAAAAGACTTTCGTTATCTTTAATTATTTCTCTCAGTTATATGTACATTCTGGATATTGTCTCTCTTTTCTCTTTTAGATGAGAAATATGTGCATTTCACATAGCATCTAGTAAAAAAAAAAATCACTTAATCATTTATAATTTCCTTCCTTTTATCCTTATTTATATATTTATTTTTTTAATTGTTTATCCCTTTTAATCTCCTTTTTTTTTTTCTTTGCCTCTATATTGGATTTCAATATATTTTAAAAAAAAATTGTCAATAGTTAAAAATAATCTTGTATCATAATTTATATTGTTCCTTGTAAATCCAAAAATATAATTTACTTTTAAAAAATATTTATCTATTATAAATTTTATTTATAATATAATTTATATATTTAAATATATTTATTTATTATAATTTTTTATTGTATAAAAATCAACTTTTATAATGTAAATTAATGCATAAGCTAAAATACTAGTAAATGTTAAAAATAAAGATCTTGGTAATTATTAGTTCTCTAAAGACATATTAATTAAAAGATGGTTAATATATTATATTAAATGTGTTCAACTACTTAAAAATATAAGTATTTGATAATTTTTAGTATATCTTAATATAACACATGCAGACACACACTCTCCATCCTGTTTTGTTTGATGTTTAATGCTTTAGCACAAAAAATTAAAAATGTAATTAATATTTTAGATTTTGAGGAAATTATTATGTAATTTTCTAATATATATATTTTTTTCATATTAATTAGATTTTCTTTCATCAATACTTCAATTCTTTTTAATTTCCTCACTCCATTATAAATGGTCAAAGGTTTAATAAGAACAAAATATTTAATATTAATAAGAATAAAATCTCAAACGATGGTAATTCAATAGGCGTTGTAAATTTCTCAAAGGCCGGTGCATCTATAATGGTAGGGATCCAGATCAGGAGCAGTTTTTTTTTTTTTTTCTCTCTTCGAATACTGGAAAATTCCTACAGCAATTTTAAAATTTTCTTTTTATCATAGAAGTATTTTTCTTTCTTTCAAATATTAGATGCCCATGCAATCAGTAATGTTATTTGCGCCCCTTCCATTAGCCGAAAGAAACAAAACAAGGATCTTTGACACATTCTACAAATTGCATGAGAAAGTTGGATGTGTCTCCTTGTTATCCTCTTCACGTGATCTTATTCATCGTGTCGCATTCCCACTCGAAAAACAAACTCAGCAACAGGACAGAATAAAAATAATGTTTAAATATATTGGAGATTTGTTAAGAATTTAATTTAAATATACTAATAATATAAAGAGTCATTATATTGTCATTTCAAATACATTGTTATACTGATTTATGTGTAATAATTATCTTAAAAGTTACACTTTAACATAGTTTCTAGTTGATTGATAATATAAATTTGTCAGTATTCTTTTACGAGAGTGATATTTTGGATGTCATATTTAGGTAGTTTTCAATCTAATCTATCTATTCATATACAATTGTATAGTAGGAATGTGATCTTATTTTCGCAAAAGTAGCTGAATAAATAGTCAAATTAATCTTTGAAGAATATGACGTTGGCCATTTTATTCGGAGATGAGAATTGATCTCAAACTTCATGAGACTGGAATCTATCAATCACAAGATTAATTTTTCAATTTCTAAAGACACATTTCTTCACCACAGATGAATGGAAAGAACCCAAGCCAAGAGGTAGCGTTTCTAAGAAATGGATCAGTCAACTAAAACAGCAATGGAAATTTACAAAGTACTTAAAGTTATAGTGGATAACACGATAAAATGTATAACCAATAAAAGTAGTTAATGCAGTTAATTTTCTTGATTAATTAAAAAATGTTACTAATGTGCCAAATTTATCCTTATTAATAATCATTTATTTGTTATGGGTGATGTGAAAACATTAAAGTTTAAGAGTATTATGCACTACTATCAATAAAAAGCACAAATACTTAGAGTATTTAATAAGGGCAATTGGTGGAAAAAAATGCTTCATAGGAATTGTAAACTGTCTTATAAAAAGGACCATAAATTCCTTCTAAATTGTGCCTTATAAAAAGGACTAGAGGGAGTATTATATTATATTTATTGTTATTATTATTAATATTGTTAGTAATGTTGTTATGCTATTATTATTAATGTGTTGTCTGTGTTACTATATTTGTTGTTGTTGTTGAGGTGCTCTAGTGTTAGGAATTAGTGAGAATAGGATGATAGGGCCTAATAGAGTGTCTAAGGCCCAAAAGGGGCTAAGCCCACCCAAACCTTACCCACCTAAGTGTTATGAGAAAAGGAGAGCAATGCATTAGGTTTAGTTTTGGAAGAATAGAGAAAGAGAAGAAAAGAGAGAAGATAGAAAAAGAAAAGAAAGGAAGGAAGAAAGAGTTTGGAAACTCAAGTCGGAGCTCTCCTTTGTGTCTCAGTTTAAATGAGTGTTCTTCCCCTTATCTTCCCCAACCCTTCTTGGTTGTTGAGTTAATCTCTTTCCCTCTTTTCTCTTTTCCACCCCTTTTGTTGCCCTAAGTTAGGGTTTGGTGGCTTCGGACTGTTTATAAGAAATTGAGGCTTGATTGTATTAAGTAATTGGTTGAGTTATGATGTTGAATTGTTTGAAGACTTTTACCCCCTTTGTGTTCTTGAGAAATAAGGATTTAGGATTGAATGGGAAATTAATGATTCTATGTTTGGATATGTAATTTCATGTTTGAAATTGATTAGGGACATGTGGTGTAAGGATCCGCCAAGTCGGAGCTAGAACTTAATCTTTGAAAATTTACCTCAACATAATTTGGACAATTTAAATGAAATTTCATGAAAATGATGAAAAAAAAATCGCGAACGAATAGCATAATGTAACCCTTTAAAATCCAAGGTATGTTTCCTGTAATTAAGTTTGGGAATCAAATAGTGAAATAAATCTAAAGGTTTGTTTGAAATTTCAATAGTGGAATCAAGAAGCGAATGGGAATAGCAGATACCTATTAACAGTTAAATAGGTATTTCAAAAATCTAGTAAACAAGTAATTCTATAAATATCTCACAAAGCATCATCCTTTGTGCCTCTTAGATACTAGTTGGATAATTATGATTCAAAGATCTAATTTCAATTTAAGTAGAGGTTTTAGGATAAAACTATCTAGTGCATATCATGAAATCTCAAGATTCAATACATAAAGCTTAAAATGTAAATCTTAAAGTTTTTCAAAAGGTCACATGGCTACACCGCCATGAAAATTTCTATTACTTCAAAATATATAATTACTTAATAGACAAACCACCCCCAACAAGGCCGCTTCACTAAAAGAGAGATATGCAGGTCACAACACAAAACAAGCAAACATAAATGGGGAGATCCCCAAAGATGGTACTACTGCCGCCAAATCTCACATTCGTTGTTGCTCTAGACTATTGCTCCTTGCTCTTTACTAGTCCTCTTATTCTCCATCGTGAAGTAAACCATGCAACATAAAAAAATAAGGAGGAGTGAGGTTTGTGATAACATAAATAGTTAGGCTGGAGAGATGAATCATAACATACTCAATCACAGTTCAATTATCAAGTAAATCATATGTTCAAATTAAATAATTAAGATTTCAAACCACCAAGAAATTGTACAATTTGGATTTATTATCAATAGTATGCTATAATAACATTCACACAAATTTATAAAAGATCATGTGGCTAACCTAGTCATTGCAACATATATTTTTTATACTTGTAACATGATTAGGCCAATTAAGTCTATTCTTACACAGTTAAAGATACAAAGACAAGTGACTCATAGATGAAACACATGTTAAGAGGTTCAGGGCAATGATATTACACATAAGGACTCTTAAGTATTACTTTTAATCATAGTCATCAACAATATTTACAACCACATAGTATTAGCACCAAGAATGATAAACATTGAATTATTATAAACTTTATGCTAAGGTATTTTATGTATATGTTTGTACTCGAAAGGTTATCTTGTAACTCCCGAAGGAGTCAACCATTCTTGGATCTCATATTGAGCCAGCTAATCCTGTAACTCATGAAGGGTCGGTCATTCCTGTAACTCTTAAAAGAGTCTACTATTCCTGTAACTCATATTGAGCCAGCTAATCCTGCAACTCACAAAGAGTCAGCCATTCCTGTAACTCCCAAAAGAGTATGTTATTCCTGTTCATATTAGGCTAGCTAATCTTGTAACTCATAAAGAAGCCATTCCTGTAACTCTCAAAAGAGTTATTCCTGTAACTCATATTAAGCTAGCTAATCTTGTAACTCATGAAGAGTCGACCATCTTGTAACTCTTAAAAGAGTCAGTTATTCTTGTAACTCATATTGAGCCAACTAATCCTATAACTCATGGAGAGTCATCCATTCCTGTAACTCTAAAAAGAGTTAGCTATTCCTGTAACTCATATTGAGTCAACTAATCCTATAACTCATGAAGAGTTAGCCTTTCATGTAACTCTCAAAAGAGTCAACTATTCCAAATTTACTTACCGCATTTGAAGAGT
This sequence comes from Pueraria montana var. lobata, assembly GCA_026413185.1. Classification (NCBI taxonomy): domain Eukaryota; kingdom Viridiplantae; phylum Streptophyta; class Magnoliopsida; order Fabales; family Fabaceae; genus Pueraria; species Pueraria montana. Next base: position 19,672,329 of record CM048656.1, read on the forward strand.
TCAATATCTCTTTCTAAATCCTTAATCTTTTCCCATAACCATATGAGTGGCACTAAGCCTGGGATATCTTTACAAGTTTGTTATCATAGGGGAAGCACTACAACATCTAAGAGTTAGAGAAAGCACATAACAATACAGTTGTACAAAGATTCGATCACACAAGACATACTGTAGTATATCACTCACATAGATTCTCAAATAATTTTAAGAGCTATAGAATCAGTGACACTTTAAGGTAGATATATATAGTTTTAGGTTTGCCAAAGGATTTCACTTAACTCATCGAGTACTGCATCCCAACAATGCAAACAATACAAGAACAGGTACTCAATATACTTCAGCATCTCACTCCCATACACCATTTCAAGCATTACACTTTTCACATAATTAGACATAACTTGGCTTAGCTTCTAGGCCAATATTGGACTTTACTTTAGAAAGGGATTAAGGAAATAATTTAAAGGAGTAGGATTATGAATTTTGAAAATATAAGATTTTGGTATAGAATCACTTCGACTAATTTGAAATAAAACCACAACCAACAGTATAGTGAAGGCTAATAAGCTTTTGGAAATCAAAACATATACATACATACATACATACATACATACATACATATCTTAGCTAAATTTTAAAACATACAAAAGATACAATGACTTGAAATACTAGTCTTGAGAAACTCAACTTAGACAAAAATATACTTTAGCTTAAACTAGTATATCTCTTCCAATTATGCAGTTTGGGTGAGAAATTCTTAAAAATAGACATCTTTCCCTTTGGAGCTAGAAATTGTTATGGGTTCTACTAATACATGAGTAGACAAGTAGGAAATTTTTCTAAGATTTTACAGCATGCACAAAGGCTTCAAATTAAATTTCTCTTCTCACAACCCAAAATAAATTCCCAACAACTATATCCACCCTCAATCTCATATTTTCTTTCAAAATTCATAGAAAATTCTATAAAAATACAAATGGAATGATTCCAACTCCTATGGATCTATTGGAATGTCTATTTCATTCTAAAAATACATGTCAGACCTATACACAACCAGAATAGAACAATTTTCGCACAATACTCCCCAGAATCAAAAGCCAGCAAAACATGTTGTACTATAAAACTCGTTATAAATCACACAAAAATCGAAACTCTATGATACTGATTGCGTTGTAAACTAGATAAGTAATTCTATATCATATTAAAATATCTCATCCAACAAGTCAATGTAGCATATCTAGTGTTGAATGCTAAAATGACATATTCATAAACACTCATACAACAAATTGTTTGGCTTTCTAAGTATTGCTCTAGTACACACATGCAATACTAAGGCTTGAGTCCTATTTTAAGACAAGCTTAAGACCTTTAGATGCAGGCTAAAACAGGAAACACATCACAGGTTCAGTGCCTAAGATTTAGGTATACTACAAGTTCACAGGTTACATGTCATGCACACCGGACTCATCCAAAAGCTAGTTAATTTGAACATGTTGTCTTAGAAGGATTCTTATAAATCTTAGAGATATCGAAATGGAATGAAAACAAAAAGGTTTAAAAGCTAAGTCTTAAAATTTTAAGAGGTTGAAACACTAAATTCAGAACTGGAATATGGCAAGCACACAACAAGTTTGAATACAGGTTCCGGTAAGGCAATTTTCTCTAATATTGCAACATAATCTATCATACTCTATCCAATTTCACAAGCACGTCCTCTAGTGGTTCAAAGCACTTATAAACCACTTAGAAGTGGTTATAAATCAACATTACAGTATGGAAATATCGAAGTCTCAACTCCACAATTTAGATTCAATAGCCACTTTATTCACCCCATTTGTGCAATGAAACTTGACACGTGCATGCCTTATCATATCCTTGATATATCTAGCTTCCGTTCAATTACTTAATACTCAATTAAAAGCCTTTAAATCATGGATACAAGTCAAGAACAGATTCAGTTAAATCACTACAAGGCATTAACAATATCGGTCTTATTAAATTACACATATACATAGCATTACAAAGCAATTCAAGTACTTGTTGAGCAATTACACTAATTGCTCTTGAGCTAGGGTTTGCCAATCCTTGAGAGATTAACTAGGATCTCTCGATAAGAATAATTAAATACAATTACATAAATTTACACATATATGACTATAAGTTTAAAAATCCCAATTTTTATCCTATTACAAGTCATTCGACGACTCGACGGTGACATTGAACCCTGAGAAATGTTAGGAGTGGGGAACTCCTAACTCTCTCCTCTTGTCGTTCTCTATACTACCCCTCACTCCCCCCTTACCTGAGGTTTCGTAGTGGATCTCTGAGAGCACTTCGAGTTCCTTTCACTATTCCTCGCATGTAGAATTATAACTCTCAATCGGCTTAGGTTGCTTTATTGGAACTAAATTGACAATAAAAAACTTGAAGAGGGTTCGTATTAAGAGTGTAGAGATGAGATCGTGGCTTCAAAGGACATGCAAGGAAAAAAATGATCTTTGAAGGGTTGAGAAACAAGGCCAAGAAGGAGAAGCTCATGTGTAAGTGTGTTGGTATCACTTTGCTAGCCTTACTTGAGAGAGAACACAAGGAAAATGGTGGTGGCTGTGTGGTTTTTGGATGTTCGGTTGGAATGTTGCTACACAAGGGTTATAATGCTTATGTTAAAATGCTGGTGTTGAGATTCAAAGAAAGAAATGAAGGAAAAGTGGCACATGGTGATGTTAGGTGTGTAGTTGGCAATATGTGGAGGTACAAGGTTGGTTAACATAAATTAGAATAGAAAAAGGGTGGTGGTGGCACACTAAGTCCGTGGGAGATATAAGGTGTTTATTATGATTATAAATTTGGAGAAAGAATTAGTGAAGAGTGGCACCTTGATAGCTGGAGTCCGCGGAGTTATAAGGTTGGTAAAATAAATTTAAAATGAAATTGGATTAGTATTCTAAGATAGTAGGAATAAAATTGGTATAGATTTAGATGAATAAAAAGAGTAAGATATAATTTACAATACAATGGTGTGATTACAATTAAATTTGGACACAGATAGTTATTTAAAATGTTAAGAATAGCTATAGCAATTAATTTAGAGAATGTACTTAATAAAACAAAGAATAGAAATTGCTATAGCAACAATTGACATCTTTAGAATTTAATTTGGATATACTAGGGAAACAAGAATAAAATTTAGATCTTATTGAGATTGTACAAAAATCCCAGTGTGATTATTTTAGAACTTGGATTTGTTTAAGAGATAAGAATTGCTCTCTTTAATTGACCACTTTGGCTATAAACGAGCTCCAAAGTGTTTAGTCTTCAACACAAGTATTAGTGATTATAAAATCACTAACCACAGGTATGTGTCACTAAGACACTAGCTGCTTTCTAATCATAGCTTAATCTACTATTTGCAGTTAACATTAATAATAATAACCAAAAAATTAAAAAAATACTTAATTTTCCATAAACATATCAATAACCAGAAAATTAAAAAATCACTTAATTTTCCATAATCGAAACACAGATAATTTCTATGACATGTCATCTTATAAGCTAACACCTTAAAACAAGATGTTATATGTGGGGATGAATCTTAGACCCTTAGTTTGTGTATTTTGATGTTTGGGTCGCATTGAGGGCAGTGGAAACCCTGTTTATGCAGAAAAATCTCAAAATCGCAATTTGCTGTCAGACCCCCCTGTGTTAAGTGCGGATGGAAATGCACTAAGCACGTGCTTCTATGAGAAAAAGAGTGTCTCTGGACACACCGCACTAAGCGTAGAAGATGTTGCACTAAGCGCAGGACAAACAGAGAGCATCCCGCTCTTTGGCTTCTTTACGCTGAGCATAGAATGGAATGCGCTAAGCGTGGCTTGCTCGAACAATTATCCATGTTTTGAATGATGTTTTAACCTTATGTTTGTGCTATGTGTTAGAACCAAAGACATTGGATGATGTCTAGCCTGTAACGCCCTTCGTTACAATAATAACCCGTAATAAAATATTCTTTAAAACATAAATAATATAGGTTTTTTTTTTTAAATACAATAGTCTGAAATACCTCAAATATCAAATAAATGAATCCTTACATAATTAAAAACATTATCCTCAAATATGGGCATCTAAAACAATGAATAATAAAGAGTAGCGGAATTAACCACAACCAACCCTTTTTTCTAAAGGTACTAACCCCAAAATGTAACTAAAAATAAATAAGTCTTCAAGTCTCTGACGTCTCAATAGTCTCTCCCTCATGCTCTGAAAACAACACTTTTAATGAGATAATAATCCCAGTGAATAAAACAAGTTCTAAAAATGTTCGTAAATAGTGTTGTTCTCAGCCGGTGAGGTAATCCGAAAAAACTCAACCATGGTACCCGCAATAATTTAAAATAAAATATTGTATATATATATATATATATATATATATATATATATATATATATATACACTTCAATAGAAGTCAAATTATGACAACCACAAATCACACTCATATCATTCTCATTAAGGTAAATATTTCAATAAATAAAATTAACACCTCAATGCATTCAAATAGATATCTCAAACATAACTTAGTAATTCCCAGAATCACTAGACTAGACTTTTTGGTTCCCAGAACCGGTGTGGATCTCAGATTCGTAAAAGATCTATGAGCTCATATCCATGCAATGGCGTCCCACTGCGTTCCCCATCTTAGACGGAGGTATCCCGAATCTCTTCCCCATCCCAGATGGAGGTATCTATCATAAATCTCATCTCCATCCCAAATGGAGGTATCTCAAAATCAATTCTCAGAATAAAATATACATCGTCACCACTTCCCAGAAGATGATGACCAACTCATAAATAATTACAAAATATCACATCCCAAATAATTATCAAATAAATTCTCTAATTTCATACATTCAATAATTTCGTACACTCGATAATAATTCTCAAGATCGCACCCTGGCAACACTATACACTATAAATACCAATTAATAATAAGGATAGTACGATGTAATATATAATTATATTTAATTAAATACATATGTATATGTAATATATAATAAGTATATGACAACTAACGCAAGGTACACATTCACGTAAGTAACAAAACTTCAATTGATAATCAACGCAAGTCATGAGCCAATACAGTACCAAGATGCAAAGTAATATCAATCTATAATTAATTTGAGAGATGAACAAGAGAATGACTTCAACACACACGTAATTCAACTGTAATATCTAAAGCATCATTAATCCCAATTTCTTTAAGAAACCCAAAATTATATTCTTCAAATATCATACCATGGATGATTTTAAAAGATAAGTGTTTTACTCACCTCTTAAAGCAAAGTAATTCACACTTTTCGTTTATTCTTCATCTTCTCTATCTACTACGTCAACAAGATCCACTCTATGTCTTCTTTTCCTCAGCCCTCAAACTATATACTAATTTTCTATTCCCTAAAAGACTGACCATGTAATTCTATGAAGGAACTGCCTATCCTTATATAAGTGGAGGAGTATGTGATTTAAGATTGGGTCACATTAGACAGATTTAGCTTGCCAAATCTTTCTTTATCTTTTCTATCTTATTATCTAGATTTATCTCATTATTAGTATTATCTATTATTTTCTCTTCTTTCAAGATATATTAAGATAAAACATGATAAGATTTCTACCAAATAGAATAATATCATAACCAATCCAAATAATATAAAATATTATATCAGTTCACATTCAACAATTTAATTACGTTAATGAATTATTCCAATTGTAATATATATTACTTCAATTATTTCAATTAAAGTCAATATATCATAATACAAACATTCCAAACAATATAATATACTAAGATAAGATTCCAACCAAATAAAATAATATTATAATCAATTCAAATAATATATCATGATACAACATTCCAAATAATATATTATATAATGATAATTCATTTATTCTAATTCAAATAAATTCTTATACTAATAATTTTTATACTAAATCTCATAATAATTTAATCTTTTAAATAACAATAATTATATTAAAATTTTAGGATGTTACATAGCCCCTCAAAAATCTTATAGTTTTGATGATAACAAAGGTATTAAAATTTGATGAGCTAATGAATTTCATTGAGTTTTACAGGAACATATTCGTCCAAGACAATTTTGGTAATAAGTTCTCTAATACCATTTATGCTTTGATCATATCTTTCTTGTGTAATACATCATTTTAACTCTAACACTTGTTTTTCTAAAAGAACTATCTAGCATCCAACGCTTTATAATTGAACAAGAGTCCAAAATCTTTATGAAAGCTAGCATCCAAAGTGCTAAGGCTTTTATCGTCCAAATTGGATATAAGAAACTCATACACTGTTTTATATAAGTAAGTTTCTTTCGTCCAGTCATTATAATATAAGTTGTACACTAAATGAGGATGATTTGTGCCTAAAAGTTTACGTACCTTGTATTCCCTCGCCTTTTTGAAATTACCTTATCATTTGAATTTCAAGTGTATAAGACAGGCCAACACACATTCTCTGCAAAACCATTTACATACAAGTAGTAGAGACAACATTAACGCTGCTTAGAAAGGACAGTACTAGTGTCTGCTTCTCTCTCCACCCCAAGTTGCCAGCAATAAAACAAGCTCAGTGAGGAAACATATATTTTTACAAGGCGTTGATCCCCACAACGATCACATTCTTGAAGCCTATAAATGAAGAATCAATACACAGGAAAAAGAAACTTGAATTCTAAATTCCTTGAAGTGCTGCCATTTTTGCTCTAAAGAAGCTTTCATCTTTGGACGATCATACACTGAGTGCTTAGTGTGCAATCCTTTGTTTAGCAAAGTTTTCTGTTATTTGTTTTGCATTGTATATCCTTTCTTTGAGAGTTACTTGATTCGATTTGTATTCAAACTGTTGTTTGGAAAGCCAGGAATGGCTCAGTGGTCAAAGAATACTTGGGTGTTTATCAATCTTAGAGGGAGATTGAGGGTGTACCAAAAGTGACCTAGAGAATACTTGTTGTAGGAGTGGCAAGAAATAATACTTGTTTTGTAATCAGTTTGATTAGTGGAACCCTTATAAGGTTGAAGGAGAACTGGATGTAGCTCACAAATTGAGTGAACCGGTATAAAACAAATGTGCATACTTCTATTCTTGTGTTTTAAACTTGTTTTCTTTTAGATACACCCTTGGATGAACAAGTCTTCATAAATATATTTTGAGAAAACTATTTTTGAAACACGTTGGATGATCTTTTGGCAAACTTGTCTTCATATCCATTATTCACAATTGTTCTAAAAAAAGTTCCATCTTTGAGAAAAAGTTTTTAAGTTTCTATTAACACACTATTCAACTCCCATTCTAGTGTGTTCCATTTATTTCAATTGGCATCAAAGCTCGACCTCTTGGGTTGAGTATACCTAACAATACAGAGGAACAAAGAACCTAAGACAAGATGGAAAATGAAGGATGAGCTGTCAATAGGCCACCACAAGGACAAGGTGTCAAATATGATTAATGGAAACAAAGAATGATTGCATTCTTTGAATCTTGTCATATTGACATGCTAGATGTGGTGGAGAATAGGAATCACATCCCATAAGATGAGAACTTGAACAAGATTCCAAGGGTTAGATGGACAGAAGAGCAAAAGCAAAGATATCTACTGAACTCGAAAGCTCGCAATGCCATCATGTGTGCTCTTTCAGAAGAGGAATACACCAAGGTCCACAACTTCAAAAGTGCAAAGCAAATGCGAGACATTCTTGCTTTAACGTATGAGGGATCCATTGAGGTGAAACGTAACAAACTCAGTTTACTTACTCGCCATTATAAGATGTTTAGTATGGAGGAAAATGAAAGCATACAAAGTATGTTTGGACAAAGTATGTTTGGACGTTTCCAAACCATACTAAATGAGCTCAGATCTCTAGGTAGAACTTATGATAATGTTGATCATATTGACAAAATTTTGAGAAGTTTGCCTAGATAGTGGAGACCACAGGTTACAACACTAAGAGCTTCAAAAGAATCTGGACAACCTCTCATTGGAAGAACTTGTTGGCATTCTGAAGGTTCATGAGATTGAGCTCCAACAAGATGAAGGAACCAAGAAATGAAAGTCACTAGCTCTCAGCATTCAGAATCCCAAGAAGACATCATTATCCAAAGCACTCAAAGCAGATGAGTCTTCTCATGATCAATAAGAAAAAGAGAACTCATATGTAGAAGATGTGCTCTCCTTCATATCAAGGAAGATACATGCCATGTGGAAAAAGAAAGGTGGATCCAGATGGAGAAACCTAAACAAAAAGCTTCCCAAGGAGAAGAAGGAGAAAGGCAAAAGTCTAGTGATCTGTTATGAATGTAAGAAGCCTGGACACTTCAAGTCTGAGTGCCCTGAACTTGAAAGAACAAAGGACAAGAAAAAGAAGCACTTCTTCAAGAAAAAATGAAAGAAAGGGTTGATGTTAACCTGGGAAGACCTGGACGATACATCATCAGAAGGAGAAGATGATGAAGAAGAAGCCAGTCTATGTCTCATGGCCAACACTAGTTCAGAAAGTCCAAAAAATGACTTTGATGAGGATGAGGTAGATTTTAATGATTTAAAGTCTTTACAAGAAGCTTTTCATGAACTACTTTCTAACTCTTTCATGCTTTCGAAGGCTTATAAAGTTTTAAAGAAAAACTTTAAAGAACTTACCAAAGAGCATGAAGCCTTGAAAATAGATAGACATGATCTTTGGATGGACAATGCTCATACATGCCAAGCTTATGATGTCTTAAATCAAGAAAAGCATGATCTTTGGTTAGAAAATTAGACTCTTAGAAGAAAAGTCAAGAACTTGAAAGAAAAGCTTTCAAAGAGTGAAACAGATTCATCCTTAAAGGATCAACCTCATGATGTTGTGAAACTACATGATGAAATTGATACTTTAAAGAAGAGTCTATCCAAATTTGTTGAGGGATCTGAAAACTTAAACAAGCTTTTAAAATACAATAGAAACCCTCATGAAAAAAATCTAGTCATGGTTGTAGAGGCAAGAAATTTGTTCAAGATGATTCCATAGATGTATGTTATTTCTGTGGCAAACCTGGACATGCAACGTCCAAGTGCAAACACCTGCCTAAAAGAGGATCATCCAATACCTCTTTGTTGAGTCATAAGACGAATCAGGACCCTCAATTATTTTGATTATATGCAAAACAAATATTAAGTAAAAAGATTGCGTCTTATAAATGCCAACAGACAAAAATGTTGTATCTGTGTCTGTAAGATACAGATGATACGCAAACAGACGCTATAGTCTGAAGAAGCATTTAAAGGCATAGTAAATGCACTATCATTTTGTTATCTATTTTGCAGGGAATGTTCATAGAACATCCTCCTAGGATCTGTCAAAGTGCATAAAAGGGAATAGAAAAAGAGTCAAAGTTTCTAAAGCTTCCCACGCCTCAAAAGACGCAATATAGCTAACAATCAGTACTTGTCTGAACAAGCGATGTGACCACTGCAGCAGAAGGATTTGGAGTATATCTCAAGAAAGAAAAGTAGAATGCTTTATCAACTCAGAATGACTAGTTAGTGACAAGCATTTAATGCTCGTATTAAATGCCCTCAACCACCCTCCTTCAGACGATGGTCAGACGCAAGAAAGAAGACCGTTTAGAGACAACGGTTACTTCCTCAGCAAGTGTATATATAGAAGAAGATTTGAAATGCCCTATATATGAACTGAATTCATATTCAAGCATTCTTTCAAACCTTCACTCTTTATTTTTTTGTAAAAAGCTCTCAAACCACTTTGTGTATCCTGAGAGAAAAAGACTTAGCTCTTAATCTTGTATATCCGTCTGTAAGACGATAGCTCTAAAGTCTACGCGCCCTTTGTAAAAACAAATCAAGTGATTTGTTTTAGAGCCAGAAGTGGCTTGGTAATAAAGAATACTTGGGTTTTAGCTTGGAGAGGCTAAGTGTGAAATACTACTTGGGTGAGCCAGAAGTGGCAGTGAAAAATACTTGTAACTTGTGATAAGTTATTGGAACTTGGTGGTTTGCCAAGAACTGGACGTAGTCTCTGGGTGAGACGAACCAGTATAAACTCCTGTGTTGTCTTTCTTTGTCTTACATCTCTTATAACTGCTTTGAACTGACTTTGGGTTGTGATTAAAAACTATTTCTTTTAAAAGGCTTTCATCTGATAAGTTATCGTCTGTCAAAACATTGTCTCAACTTCTATATCTGATCAGACGCTACTCTCTGTTTATAAAAGTTTGCAAAATTTTTATAAATCACAATTCAACCCCCTTTCTTGTGAGTTTTGCCTTTACAGTTTGGTATCAGAGCTCAGCCTCTAAGGGTTGAGCACCTGACCGTGTCTAGAGGAAAAGATCCAGATGGCCAGTCATGATAATCAGTTCATTCCTGAGGGAGCTTATCTAACATGGCCTCCAACCTTCCTTGGAGATGACTATCCCTACTGGAAAGACTGCATAGAGATGTACATCAAGTCCAATCAATATCAATTATGGAACATCATCATAAATAGAGATATTCCCATCACAAGGCCTGATGATCAATGGACCCAAGATGACTACAACATTCTTCAACTCAACAACAAGGCCAGATATACTCTGACCTGCACCTTAACCCGAAATGAGTACAAGAAGATACGCAGGCTGAAATCGGCCAAGGAGATATGGGATTCCCTCTGCACCAACTATGAGGGAACAGAAGATGTTCAACTTAGGAAAGCTGCCACTCTGACCAGACACTATGAGAGCTTCTGCATGAAAGAGGGAGAAAGTGTCGACGACATGTTTGGAAGACTTTAGGCCCTTCTCTCAGACCTGGAATCTCTTGGGCACACATATACTAAAGCTCAGATTAATCTGAAAGTGCTTTATAGTATGCCCAAGGTGTGGGAACCAAAGACCACAGCTATCCAAGAAGCAAGGAATATGAGAACCTTGTCTTAGGATGAGCTGTTAGGATTCCTTAGGGTACATGAAGTACATCTGCAGAACCATGATCAACTACCTACAAACAAAACTAACAATTCTGCTGCTCTCAAAGCTGGTGAAACCAGCAACATCAAAGAAGAAAAGAAAAGATCCCCCAAGGCCCTGAAGATTCAAACAGAAGAATCAGACGAAAGCTCTGCCGAATCTATAGACGATGAAGTCACTCTCATGGCAAGAAAATTCAAGCAGATGCTGAAAAAGAAAAACAAGTTCAGACAGTCCTCCAGAAAGAAAGATTCCAGATTCAAGAATAAAGATAAGGAGGATAGTCAAGAGATCATCTGCTTCGAGTGTAGAAAGCCTGGACACATGAAATCTGAATGTCCAAGGCTAAAGAAAAAGAAGTCCTACGGTAGTAAGAAAAAGAAGAAAAATCTGATGGCCACATGGGACGACTCAGACAGTGAGCAAAGCAGCAACTCAGATGATGAACAAGCAAATGTATGTCTAATGGCAGAGACAAAAGAAAAAGTTGAGGTACAAACTTGTTCTAAATCTGAAAGCTTATCTGGTTCTTCATCAGACGATGAAGAAGAGATGTCTTATGACGTTTTACTTCAGAACTATCATATGATCTCTCAGCAATGTAAAAAATTTAAACAAAAACTCAAACAATCTGTTTGTGAAATAGAATTGTTGAAGAAATCAAATGCAGTACTAGAAGAAAAAGTCAAGACTCTGGAAGAGAGCCTAAGTCAAACCAGCACCCCCAGTCAAACAGACGATTCATCCATAGTTGAAAAACTAAGGGAAGAAGTAGCCTGTTTAACTGAGGACTTTGGGAAGTTTCTGGAGAGTTCTAACTCTCACTATGCTTTTAAAATATCATCAACATCCCCATGATAAATATGGTTTAGGCTTAAATAAAAATACATCTGCTTCTACTCAGTCTGACCCAGACAAATGTAACTTCTGTGGAAAATTTGGACATTCCAAATTCAAATGTATACATAAGAAGAAGTAGATGTCTAAGGGTACTAATGGTTCTGGACCCAAAAAGATTTGGGTACCAAAGTATCAGATTATTCCTATTTCAGATATGCTTGGTAGGAAAAGGCAAGGGTTTGAGCTGGTACCTGGACAGTGGTTGCTCACGACACATGACGGGAGAAAGGTCTATGTTCCTAGACCTAAAGCCAGTTGATGGCGGAGCAGTTGCCTTTGGAGGCATGGGAAAATGACGCATCTCAGGAGTAGGTAAAATTGGTATGTCCTCCCTAACCTCCATAGACAACGTCCTATATGTTGAAGGTCTGAAGTATAACCTACTGAGCATAAGTCAATTGTGTGACAATGGTTATATAGTCTCCTTCAACAAGGACAAATGCATAGTCAAAACAGATAATGGCAAGTCTGTCTTTTCTGCCAGACGACACATCAATCTGTATGAAATTGACCTTATAGATCTAAGCAAGCAGAAGGTAACGTGTCTGCTATCCAGAGAAGATGAAAGATGGATTTGGCATAAAAAGCTTAGGCATGTGAATCTGAAACACATTTCAAAAATCTCGAAAAAGGGTTTAGTAAGAGGATTGCCTGAGATTTCTTGGAAAACCCATCTTTTCTATGAAACATGTCAAAAGGGGAAACAAATTAAAACTTCTTTTAAATCTAAAAATGTTGTTTCCACCTCCAGACCATTGCAACTCTTGCATATGGATTTATTTGGTCCTACTAGAACGTTGAGTCTAGGCGAAAAGAAATATGGCTTAGTTATTGTTGATGACTATTCAAGATATACATGGGTATACTTCCTAGGCCATAAACATGAGTCCTTCAAAGTCTTTGAAATATTCTGTAAACGAGTTCAAAATGAAAAAGGGCTTTTGCATCTTTAGCATCAGAAGTGATCATGGAACTAAGTTTGAAAATGCTGAGTTCAAATCTTTCTGCGAAAAGAATGGAATTTTCCATAACTTCTCTTCACCGAGAACACCTCAGCAAAATGGGGTAGTTTAAAGGAAAAATCAAACTCTGCAAGAGATGGCTAGAACCATGCTTTGTGAGAACTCTCTTCCTAAACATTTCTGGGCAGAGGCTGTAAACACTGCTTGTTGTGTTCAAAATAGAGTATTGATCAGACCTATGATTGAAAAGACTCCCTATGAACTATGGAGAGGAAGAAGACCCAACATTGCTTACTTTCATCCTTTCGGATGTGAGTGTTACATCTTAAACACCAAAGATCAATTGGGAAAATTTGATTCTAAAGTGGATAAAGGTGTTTTTCTAGGATATTCTGATACATCTAAGGCCTACAGAGTTTTTAATACAAGGACCTTAGTTATAGAAGAATCTATCCATGTTAAGTTCAATGATGGACTAACATCTGATAGGAGACTATCAGATCTTGAGGATGATTTTGCAGATATGCAGATAGGTCCGTCTGCTGCATCAAAGTCAGACGAAGCTCAACCTACTCAGGAAATTCTTCCTCAGATTGTAGGAATGTTTGACTCTCAACCACAGACTAAAGACTGGAAATTCGTAACATATCATCCACAAGAACAGATCATAGAAGATCAGAAATAAGGTGTAAAGACCAGATCTTCCTTCAGAGACCAAGCATCTTATGCCTTCATCTCAAAACTAGAGCCAAAAACAATAGAAGAAGCCTTGACAGACGATGACTGGATCGTAGCCATGGAAGAAGAATTGAACTAGTTTACCAGAAACGACGTCTGGACCCTAGTTCCCAGACCAAAGAACAAAAGCATCATTGGAACAAGATGGGTCTTCAGAAACAAACTAGATGAACAAGGAAAGGTGGTAAGAAACAAAGCTAGATTAGTAGCTCAAGGCTATAATCAGCAGGAAGGTATAGACTTCATAGAAACCTTTGCTCCTGTAGCTAGACTAGAAGCTATTAGAATCATGCTTGCTTTTGCTGCTCATAAAAACATTAAGCTCTTTCAAATGGATGTCAAGAGTGCCTTCTTAAATGGTTTTATTGAAGAAGAGGTTTATGTTAAACAACCTCCTGGTTTTGAAGATTCCACTCTAACAGAACATGTTTTCAAACTCAAAAAAGCTCTGTATGGTCTGAAACAAGCACCTCGTGCTTGGTATGACAGACTGAGCTCTTTTCTCTTAGAAAATGGATTTATGAGAGGAAAAGTAGACACTACTCTTTTCAGAAAAAAAAGTGGAGAAAGATTTCATTATAGTTCAAATTTATGTAGATGATATTATCTTTGGAGCTACTAATGATTTTTTATGCAAAGATTTCTCTGATTTGATGAAAAGCGAGTTTGAAATGAGTATGATGGGAGAACTTAAGTTCTTCTTAGGACTTCAGATCAAACAAGATGCCAAAGGGATTTATATTCATCAACAGAAATATACAAGGGAGCTTGTTAAGAAGTTCAAAATGGAAGACGCTAAACCAATGAAAACACCTATGCATGCTTCCAGCCCCTTGAGTAAAGACAAATAAGGTAAACCAGTAGATCAGACAATCTACAGAGGTATGATTGGCTCACTTCTTTATCTTACAGCCAGTAGACCTGATATTATGCATAGCGTCTGTCTGTGTGCTAGATTTCAGTCAGATCCTAGAGAGTCTCATCTTAAAGCTGTTAAAAGGATCTTACGTTATCTAGTTGGTACCACTAACCTTAGCCTGTTCTATAAAAGAAATCAAGATTTCAGGATTATTGGATACTGCGATGCAGACTATGCAGGAGACAGAGTTGAACGAAAAAGCACAAGTGGAGGGTGTCACTTCTTAGGGCCATGTCTCATCTCATGGGCAAGCAAGAAGCAGAATTCTATTGCTTTATCTACTGCAGAAGCAGAATATGTGTCTGCTACAAGTTGTTGTTCACTGCTGCTATGGGTAAAATATCAATTAGAAGATTACTCTAGTTATGAAAATAATATACCTGTATATTGTGACAATACTAGTGCAATCAATTTATCTAAAAATCCCATACAACATTCTAAGGCAAAGCATATTGAAATCAGATATCATTTCATTTGTGATTATGTCTAAAAAGGTGTTTTCGATATAAAGTTTGTAGATACAGATCACCAATGGGCTGATATCTTTACAAAACCTTTGTCTGTATAAGGAATCATCTGCATATGCACATGCTTTCAGATTAAACATTTGAATTTTACCAGACGATACCCTTCGTCTGACTTTCTCTTCTTTAATCTGTTGGAACTAATGTGTGTTCAAGTATATAGACGTTAAGGTGCCCACGTTCTCAACGGTTATAAGTCTTTTCATTTGTTTTAAAACATGCGCCGCCCTTTTCGCCATGATGAGACAGTTTTCGAAAAGTTTTTAATAATATTAAAACCGCTCTTTTTATGACGTTTTCTCTCCTTTTTCATCTCTGGTATAAAAGGACGAAGTGCCTAAAGAAGAAGGTTCTTTTGATCTTCTGTATCTTTCTGAAAAATTCTGGGTTTCTCAAAGATTTCAAAGATCAAAACTTTCTCATCTCTTCTTTCTAAAAACCTAAAATCTTTCTGAGAACAATGGCACCAAGTAAGCAAATTGCATCTTCCGCTACTCCACTCATCCGCAACATGGATGAAGCAGTTGCAACTTTTCCAGAGGAGCTTTTCAATCCTGGAAAATGGGTGAGTCTGAGCAAACTTGCAAAGGAGGACTTTGACGTTCAGGACATGTTCACCAGGGCTGGGTGGCCCAACTTTGTTGGTAAACATAGTGTCTGGTACCATGGTCCCTATGCCCTCTTCTGGGGGACAGCGAAGATGGAAGACAACCAATGCATCAAGGGGACGATTGGTCAGACAAAAATGGAGATCAGCCCTGCAACCATAGCTAAGGCTATTGGTTATGCTGAAGAAGGTTTGGTCTTTAACAAAGATTGGGAGAAGACCATCACCCAAGAAACGGTGGACAAGCTTCTCTATGACGGGGTAAGGCCTACAGACGAAGACCCCAAGAAGAAAGCTGCAGTGCTGAAGAGCTTTCTTAGGTCTGCCAACATGACTCATGTGTGCAGACTCCTTCACAACATGTTGTTCAACATCGTGCTCCCAAGGGCAGGGTCAAGGGACCACGTGAGTGAAAGGGACAGATTATGCATTTACAACATTGTTATAGGAGAGAAGATCAACCTTCCAGATCTGATCTTCTATCATCTGGAGTAGGCCTTCAAGGACAGATTCTCCACAAAGAAGCAGAAGAACCTCATCCCTTACTGCATGTTGTTCACTCAACTCATGAGGGATGCTGGTGTTAATCTGTCTGAGTTTGACACGTCTGAAGGAGTTACCCAGGTGACAGGAACAACTTTTGTGAGAATGGAAATAGCTCACAAGTTTCCTGAATGGGTAAAGAAGCAAGGCACCAAAGTAAAGAAGGAGCCTATGGAGGAATCAACAGATGAACCTAAGTCTGTTACAAAGGAACAGACATTACCTAAGCCCAAACCCTCACAGACGAAACCAACCACCAAACGCACCCAACCTCCCCCAGACTAACTCAAAAAGCCAAAACAACTACCTCCCTCAGACCAATCCAAAAAGCCAAAACAACAACCATCCTCAGACCCTCCCTCATCCTTAAAGAGAAAGGCTTCAGATACTCCATCTAAAACAATCCCTGAACCACCTATCAAAAAGCCCTTCACCAGAGCTACAAAAATCCGCATCATCACCAAAGCCAAACTAACCACCTCACCTGAACCATCACAAACAACACCTTAAACCGAAACTCAACCTGCCCTCTCCCAGACTCAAGAATCAGATGTTTCGATTCTTGATGCATCTATCTCTAAGCCCCAAATCTCTCCTTCACCCAAACCTCACACCTCTCCCAAACCCAAGCCTTCACCCAAACCTAAAACCTCATCTTTTTCTCCTCCAGCCAACAAAAAGGAAGCAACAGCCATCAGAAAAGCTCAAGAGATTTCAAGAAAAGAAGCTGCCAAAAAGGCTAAGTTGGACAAAAGCCTTGACGCAAAAGAACATATTGAGTTGGGGCAATCTGTAGTAGAGTCCGTGAAGACTCTATCAGCTGAAGAGCTGAAAAGGAAGGCTGATGAAGAAGCTTTAGTCCCTACAGACGAAGCTAAGGAAGACGCTGACATGGCAGAGGCTGTTCTTGAGTCTATTAAGACTCTTTGTGAGGAAGAACAGAATAGACCAGCCACAGAGGATCTAGGGCATATTGAATCTGCCCTAGTTTAAACAGCTGAAATTACATCTGCAGAAGAGGCCAACAAACAATTGATGCTTCAGACGCTTACCGTTGATGACGATGCAGACAAAGCTGAAATCGAAGAGCTAAATGAAGCCCTTCTATAATCTGCACTAGAAGCAAGTGCACAAGGTCTGGATATTGGAGAAGATCTTGTAGAGACTGATGATTCTGGCCCACGTGCCATCTACAGACCGATCATTGAAGAAGAAGAACGATGAGTAGATGAGCACTTAGAACAATCAGATGCATATCACGCCTTAAGACAGATGGTCATCTATGGTGGCTCATCATCTGAAGCCTCCTCTGCACCTCAGACTCAGACAGCTGAAGATTTGTAGACTTTGACTGAAGATGAGTTGTTCAGACACAGGAGGTACGCTGCAAAGGCCACTATCTCGCTGGGGTACATTTATGGAAGTTTGGCCTTAGACCTTGCTCCAAAGTACAGAGGCTATGACTGGATTATCAGACGCAGCCCCAACATCCCTCTTCCTCCAGTACAACCATCATCAGACCCCGATGTCAATGTTCGCTACTATCATGGGTGGAAGCATCCCAGAGTCAATGAATGGGAACGCTGCAATAGGGAATGGAGACGAAAAGGGATATGCACAGATGAGGATCAAGCTTTCCTTCTTGATTCCATCAACTTTGTCGAGTTATGGAAGAAGGGCGTCCCTGGAATCAATCCTTTCATTCTTCCCAACTATGAAGTGCTACCAGAGGAGGAACTGCCTGCACTCTCATCAGAATCTTTCCTCCATGACAGACAAAAGCACCAGACTTAAACTCCATTATCTTCGAGCATACTCCGCGTGACAGACACAACTATCCACCTAGAGCATCCATCTGGAGAAGACTCTCGGTGCTCACCGACGATGTTCCCTTCTATGAGCCTATTAGTCTGCAACAGATGATGGGTCTGCTTGTATACCTCAACGTGATTCTTCCCTGGAATCATGCTGGGGCAGACCGCTCAATCTACTCTGAAGATATCAATTTAGACGACCTTGAAGCAAGTCCAACCTTCAGTCTTTGGGAATCTTCAGACTACTCTGCAGAGCTAAGGATGAAGCTGCAAATGTAAAAGGAAGAAATAAAAAAGAGGCAGAACTCCTTAAGGCAAATTCAGCGTCGAGCACAGACGATGCCCCACTTCTTAGGCACACAATTTCGCTATGTGGCCTCCTCTCAGACCCAATTCAAGCTTGTTGTGGATAAGGTTATTCCCATACTTCCCATCTTGAATTATAAGGGTAAAGAGAAAGTTGAAGAAGATGATGGCTCCCCTCAGAAGAATATTCGAGTACGCAGAGGAAGGCCCTTCAGATGGGAGATTGAAGCCATCTATAAGAAGCCTGCTGCTACAAGAACATCTGAAGATCTACAGACTATCAGACGCATCAGGAAATTTGATGCTTTCTGCTCTAGTCTCGAACCTGAAGACAAGCCTCCTGCAGACGGGTACCACTTGAAGATAGGCAGATGCTACCAGTGCATCAGACATCAAGGGTTTCTCTCTACATCCAGTGCCTCCGACCTCATGCCATGGAAGACCAAGTTCTACTATCAATCTGACAAGGACTTTTCCTTCATCGTGGAACTTCCATTTTCCACTTTCTTCTTTGATAAGCTTATTTTGGGTATAGTGGAAGACCCAAACGAGGTCATTGAACCATTCAGACCCTCGATCTCAGAAGAACAAGTTCATGATCTATACGCTAAACTGTGGGCAACCAGAAAGGCCCTGCGTCAAGCTCTGGAGGACAGGAAAGCACTGGAGGTTGAGCTCAAGAAGTGGATCAACATTGATGCCTTCTTCAAAGCACGCCGCCGCAGACGCACTCCCACTCCACCAGAATCCCCTATGGTGCTATCATCAGACTCTGACTCCGATACCTCTGACTCTGACGATCCCATTCCTGGGGAACCAGGTTTTGCTGATCGCCATGCAAAAGGGGGAGAAGGGAAGAGTAAAAAGAAATGAAGATAAAAGCTAAGCTACATCCGAGGGGGAGCTACATTAAAGGGGGAGGCCAAGAAACGTTTATCTGTATAAACACATCATCTTGATGTGAAAACTCTTTCAATAAAACAAGTTGTTTGATCACTCATCAAACCTGAGTCTTCTTTTCTCTCTGTTTAAACTCCATGCTTATAATTAACATTTTCTATAGCCCTGATACACCTTTTTACAATATTTGCTTGGCATCATCAAAAAGGGGGAGATTGTTGAGTCATAAGACGAATCAGGACCCTCAATTATTTTGATTATATGCAAAACAAATATTAAGTAAAAAGATTACGTCTTATAAATGCCAACAGATGAAAACGTTGTATTTGCGTCTGTAAGATACAGATGATACGCAGACATACGCTATAGTCTGAAGAAGTATTTAAAGGCATAGTAAATGCACTATCGTTTTGTTATCTATTTTGTAGGGAATGTTCATAGAACATCCTCCTAGGATCTGTCGAAGTGCATAAAAGGGAATAGAAAGAAGAGTCAAAGTTTCTAAAGACGCGCTACAGCTAATAATCAGTACTTGTCTGAACAAGCGATGTGACCACTACAGCAGAAGGATTTGGAGTATATCTCAAGAAAGATATGTAGAATGCTTTATCAGCTCAGAATGACTAGTTGGTGACAAGCATTTAATGCTCGCATTAAATGCCCTCAACCACCCTCCTTCAGACGATGGTTAGACGCAAGAAAGAAGACCGTTTAGAGACAACGGTTACTTCCTCAACAAGTGTATATATAGAAGAAGATTTGAAATGCCCTATATACGAACTAAATTCATATTCAAGCATTCTTTCAAACCTTCACTCTTTATTTTTTTGTAAAAAGCTCTTAAACCACTTTGTGTATCCTGAGAGAAAAAGACTTAGCTCTTAATCTTGTATATCCATCTGTAGGACGATAGCTCTAAAGTCTACACGCCCTTTGTAAAAACAAATCAAGTGATTTGTTTTAGAGCCAGAAGTGGCTTGGTAATAAAGAATACTTGGGTTTTAGCTTGGAGAGGCTAAGTGTGAAATACTACTTGGGTGAGCCAGAAGTGGCAATGAAAAATACTTGTAACTTGTGATAAGTTATTGGAACTTGGTGGTTTGCCAAGAACTGGACGTAGTCTCGGGGTGAGACGAACTAGTATAAACTCCTGTGTTGTCTTTCTTTGTCTTATATCTCTTATAACTGCTTTGAACTGACTTTGGGTTGTGATTAAAACCTGTTTCTTTTAAAAGGCTTTCATCTGATAAGTTATCGTCTGTCAAAATGTTATCTCAACTTCTATATCTGATCAGACGCTACTCTCTGTTTATAAAAGTTTGCAAAATTTTTATAAATCACAATTCAACCCCTCTTCTTGTGACTTTTGCCTTTACACTCTTATCTTAACAAGAAAGGACCTAAGTCCATTTGGGTACCTAAAGATCAAATTATTCTTGTTGCAGATATTCTTGACAGCAAGAAGGAAACTTCAATCATGGTACCTGGACAGTGGTTGCTCACGACACATGACAGGAGAAAGGTCTATGTCCCAAGACCTGTGTCCAAAGAATGGTGGAACAATCACTTTTGGAAGGAATCAGAAAGGCAAGATAGCTATTGTAGATAAAATTGGTGTATCTCCCTACCCCTCTATTGATAATGTTTATATGTTGAAGGATTAAAACACAATCTACTAAGTATAGTCAATTGTGTGATAGTGGACATGATGTTGCCTTCAACAAAAATGAATGCATAGTCAGAAATTGTGATGGATCCTTACTCTTTACTGCTAAGAGGCAAGGTAATATGTGTAATATTAGGCTTGGTGAATGAAGTATAAAATATGTTCGCTTAAGGGCAAACGTACCCTATGCGGTAGTTATAGTGGACCTAAGTCCAGATATCGTACCCAAAGGACTAGAGGAGTTCGCAAAATAATTTAATTTTATAAAAACTATACAATTCAAAGTCATTGTCAATTTGAGAAGAATTTGGTATCACATATTTCGTATAAAAAGACAAAAAAAAAGTGAATAGTGTTTAAGCAAGAACAATTTCAGATAAACAACCCAAGACTATGACTTTACTTATACCCATTTCCCCTCAGTTCATATTTTAAGAAAACTTTAGATGATTATGCAATTGCCAATTCTCTTAAATTATTAATCAGCCTATGGCCAAGGTCTAACAAAACTCTTTTCTCTAAATTAATTCTCAATTGATCATAGATAAATTAATTTAGAGAGAATGATCAAGCACAGAGAGATTGATTAAAAAGAATTAATCTGTTGGAAATTAACATAACCAGTTTGGTCATTCAAGCTATATTAATTCAATCCCTTTACAGATCAATTAATCACAAACAGATGATCACTGACATGTGATTAATGAGAATTTAGAATGATAAATTCTGATTAATAAAATAGTAAAAGGGACACAATTAATTGAATGCATCAAGAAATTCCATTAAAATAGAACCAAGGGTGGGTCAAGGTACAATTACATCACAGCCTAGGCTTTGAGAAAATTAGCCACTCATATTCAAATAAAAGCGAATAATCCCAATAAAAGGCATAGAAATTACAAAGGAACCAAAACCTTACAATAATGAACCCCGATGATGAATTCTATCCTTCCTCTCAACTAAGAGTTCGTCACACAAACACTATCTCACTTAGGACCTCTCAATTTGGAAACAAAACAAAAGATACCCTAACTCTCACTTCCCATTTTCTATTTATAATACTAAAATTGTAACAGTCACGAGGAAAGCAGCACAGTCGTAGTTGAGAGGAAAAACAAGTCATTGCAAGAAATGACTAGAATCATGTTGAATGGTAACTCAATTCCTAAACATTACTAGGTTGAAGTAGTGAATTCTGTCTATTTTTTGTCATTGCCAATATTGTGAAGTATAATGTTGAAATAATAAATTAAATATTATAAATAGTATAATGGTTAAAATAAATAGTGTAATATAAAAAACATGTAAAATATAATAACAAAAATAAAATAAAATGAACCTATCATTTATCATTATCAATATCTTGATGTATAATGCTAAAGTAATAAAATAAATAGTGTAATCGTTTAATTAAAAAATTAATAAAAATTTAATAAATAATAAAACCTTGTTTTATTTAGTAACCGTAAGAAGGAAATTTAATAAATATTTTAAGGATATAAAATGAATAAAATATAAAAAGTTAGAAGCTGACATTTAGTCTAAGATACACAGTTTAAGAAATATTTAATACTACTAAAAAACAATACATTTAGTCTAAGATACCCTCATTTAATATCTATTATGAAAGTAGTTGTGAAAATCTAGGCCATGTTAAATAGGGGTATATGTAGAAGAAAATAATTAATGAGACTTGAAATTTATAAAATATAAAGAGTTTTGGAACAAAAACAAGAAGCTAAAACATCAAGAGATAAGGAACAGAGATAGTATTATTTATAAGATTTTAAAATATATTTTTAATTAAAATATATACTAAAATATTTTTAATTTATTAAGTTATCATTTACTCACTTGATATAGATTTTTTTAGACATTTAATTAAATTTTAAATAATTTATTAAAATAATAACTAAAAATATAAATTATGGGAAATTATATATATATATATATATATATATATATATATATATTAATTTTTATACTTTAAAATATGTTTTAGATATTGATTTTTTAAACAATAATAAAACAATAAAATTTAATAATAGATTTTTATATAAATAGATTCATTTAAATGGTTGCATGTTTAATATACATATACTATAATTATATTTATTAAATTTAATAAATATAATATTTAATAATATTATTAAAATTAATTATATATTATATGTAATAATATAATAATTATTAATATATAGAAAAATACCAGTTAATATAAATATTTATATAAATACTGTTACATACTACCTTCATAATTGTGTTATTGTGAAAATAATCATACAAAAATTCAAACGTATAATTAAATTTAGTATAATTTACAATAATGTAATTCATAAGTTAATAGTGTAATTCTCTCAAAAAAAAGGTTAATAGTGTAATATTTATATATCAGTTTAATTTATTCAATAAATATTTATACAGTACGTATCTGTAAATTTGGAAACGGAACAACATCATTGTCTGGATAACAATGAAAGTAGGAAACTTATGGATCTGAATGAGGTATATGACATCGGAAGACTAATAACGACCCAAATAATGTATATATTATATATAAATAAATAAATAGAGAGAGAGAGAGAGAGAGAGAGAGAGAGAGAGAGAGAGAGAGGAGAGGGTTTTATGCTGCTAATGTCATATTCATCTTTTTGGCTCCTAAACTTACTTTTTTATCAGAATCTTTTTTTTTTTTATAACACTTTTTATCAGAATCTTTTTGTTCTTTTCTAAGTTTTTGCTTATATTTTATTATTTATAATAATTTTAATCAATACAACCGTTACATGTATCAAGAAATTAATATTATTATACAAAATCATATAATTGTCAAGTAATCAAGTAAAACGAATACATGTATATTTATTTGGACATAATCAATTTAATAATATAATATTGAAAAAATAGAAATATAACAAATTATTATAACGAATGTTTATGAATAAAAAAAATGAATGTTTATTCAAATACAATTAATTTCATAAAAATATGTGTACCAAAAAAAATCATAAAATATCTTTAGAAGATATATATGTCAATTTATTTCATCAATGAATATTATGAAAAAAATAACTTTACAGTCAATATTTTTATACTTAATTAGTTCATTTGTAAAATTTGATCCGCCCTCAAAAAGATTCAGTAACTATAATAATAATGTGATATCAAATTTTGAAATTAAAGTTGTTTTTTAATTTCAGATTAAAAAGATTATGGGTGGGGATAGTGTCTTATAGGAAAAGTCTTTAAACTCAAAGAGCATTTGTAGAAGAATTTACATTTATCTCACACTAAATTGTACTTTTTAATTTATTAATTAAGTTGACTGCATTTAATAATATTTATTGCATCTAAAAATATATGAATTTAAAATTAATATTTTTTAATTCAAAATGCAAAATATTCATATTATTTAATGAATTATAAAATATTTTCATAAAATTGATTTTATTAAATACACTTATTTTTTAATTTCTAGTTCCCATTATTGATTACTTGTTAATTTATTAATTAATTTGACTGCATTTAAAAATATATGAATTTAAAATCAATATTTTTAATTCAAAATATAAAATATTCACATTATTTAATGAATTATAAAATATTGTTCATAAAATTGATTTTATTAAATACACTTATTTTTTGTAATTTCTAGTTCTCATTATTCAAAGTTTTGCTAATTAAAATTATTTATAGTGCCCAATATAGTATATGAAAGTAAATAAAATCGTTCCAATTTCAAAAGTCAAAATTTTCATGCTATTTCATCACAATGTATGTATGTGGTAAGTGGTTAGAGTCGTGATGTAGTTTGGCCATCACGATATGGTTTGTTGTGGAAGATAGCGTATCGGAAATGCAATTATGGGACTAATTTGCTTTTTATGCTTTTCCATACTTCCTAAATACTTCATCGTCATGTTTGTTCATACATATATGAACAACTAGGCCAAAAATATAGGCAAAGCCATAACATAAGAGTGCAAACTCCAAACCCTAGCTATGGTTTGCTCAGATATACATTCTTTCATATTTGTTTTCCTCCTCTTTCTCATTGCCCATGTTATCCTTGTTAGAGGAAGCAATGGTGAAGAAATAAGCTTTGATCAGAATTACATGGTCATGTGGGGTGGTGATCATTTTGTGTCCTTAAATCAAGGGAAAGAAATTCAGCTCACAATGGATATCCATTCAGGTCATAATGAATCATTACCCTTAATTTCTTTAAGTGGCATGCATGCATCATTTTATCTTCTTAATTGACTTAGCTAATTTTACTTTACAAATTACTCTCTTTTTAAATCCCATTTATCTTTGCTTTCCCTTTCCTATAGCTGAATATAGACACGTTAGTTTATTTTTGGTTATACATATATATGCATGCATATGTGCGTACTGCACTCGCATTATTTCAATTTCCAAAATAAGAATTTATTCAAAACTATTAGTTATTCTGATGAAAACTTTAAAGTAGTTCTACATATAACATAAACAAATAGTACAATTAATTTTCCAAATATGTCCCTATCACATTATGAGGGCATATTTTGTGAGATGACTCTTTTTATATGAGAGTAAGAGGATTAAATCAGGACTATATAATCATACATACATGGAAGATCAAGATTTAATGTCGTGTGATTACTTAAAATATCATATGATTTTTTAAAAAATTCACATGACTTGATTTGTTTTAATCTTGATCATTCAAGATAAAATCTAGTGGTCAATATTTATTTTTCTCTCTCTTATATAAAACAAGCCCTAGATATATTTTCAAAGTTCTTATAATTTGTGTTGCTTAATTAGTATCCTTAAAAGCTAAAATACTATTACATTCACTTTTACGGTGAATTAAAAGAATTAAAAGTTTATGATTTGAGGCGACCTAGATAGCCCATACTTGGAAAGGGCGGGTGTTTTCTCTTGCTAATGAACTACTACTCCAACAATGACTGAACAAGGTTGAGAATGGTGGTTGAGTTGGTGACATCTGCAAAAGTTTCAATACTCAAGTCACAGATGATTTCAATATAATATATGAAACAAGAAGATATCTTATTATGAGAGAAGCTCTGGTATTTATAATTAAGAGTCGTATACAATGTTGGTTACCAACTGGAATTGGCAATTGCCAATCAATAATGGCATCTCAATGCATGATGTCAAGAGATGTCTACAAATTTGTTTAGCATCAATAGTTAGCGTTGATTATGATATCCTTCAAAGTACATAGTATGACAAGACACATGGTAATGTGACCGTCATAGTACTTTTACACTTTTGAGGGAGTATTACCTCTTAAAAACATTTAAACTAGCCTTATAATATGCATTCACATGGAATGAGTTGTTAGACGAATAAAGACTATCAAGGGGGAAAAATTCTCTCCATTTTTTCCATTATCATGGTTTTGGAAAAATAAATATTATTCTCTATTATGTGTGACATACATCTCTATTTTATTTATTTTTCCAAAACTTTAGTAATGGAAGAAATAGAAAGAAAAAGAAATGGAGAGGATCTTAACTCATTAAGGGACACCTCGGCGAACGAGGGAATCTAGCTCAGTCGATTGAACAGGATGCGTGAGTTATTGTAAACTATACATGTCTTTAATTCCTATAGATAAAAAAAAGGGACACCTCGGCGTGCTTAGGATTGAGATTGTTTATAGGCAAGTCCCATAGGTAATTGATGGCTTGAGATCCTCAACATGGTTGTTCTATCACCAAGTCTACACGTGTACATGATAACTACATAATAGCCTTGTGGCTAGAAATTCATTCCCTAAGGATTAGGCCCCTCATGGTGCTCATTACGGAAACAAATGTGGCTACACAAAATCCAATTTAATAACTAATTTTTTATTTTAAAAAAATAATTTGATAATAAAAATATTTAAAGAATTGTTGGTATCTTGTAGCCTTTACCAAATGGGATAAAACGTAAATTTTAGATAACTTTCCTTTTGAGCAAGAGAAGATCGATTAGCACCAAATTAACAACTTGACTTTGCATCCTAACAAACATCTAACGAAGAGAAGTTGCAAGGGTGAAAACTTGATTACATATATGGTGGAAAATGAATGGTATACCTAGACTAAGAATAGGTAACAACTAAAAATAATTGAAATCAACTATACAAAGAGTTTACGACTAAAAGTTAGGAGTCAGCCAGTGAGTCCGTATTAAAAGGTAAATACATATAATGTTTATGCCATTAACCTTCTCAAGATTGTTGTTGAATTTTCTTTTGTTAGATTATGTTTCTCATATCAAGTTTGTTCATGTAATACCTTCTCTAGATGTTCGGAACACTGAAAGAACAATTTGTTCCTAATTGAAATTTCAATTTTGATTACAATTTTATGGGTATCTAAAATTAGTAGTAAAATTTAAAAGTTTTTGTGTAAACATCCACTGCATGATGAATGCAAAAATCAATAGGTTAATATAATTTTTCAATAAAGAAAAGTACAAATAAATTAATGCTAATATTAGGAAAAGCCATTGTACTTTTTTTTTACGCAAGAAAAAGCCATTGTACTTTTTTTTTTTTACGCAAAAAAAAGCCATTGTACTTATCTCTTAAAAAAGTGATATAATCAATTGATACCAATGTTAAACTTATGCACTTATTACGTTACTTAATAACTTTTTTTATTAATTATATAAAATTAATCAATCCAACTGTTATATATTAAAAGTTTTTACAAAGTAGATTAAAATTATAAAATTTGATGCAAATAAAAAATTAAGTAATACTCCTTTCAAAAAAAAAAATTAAGTAATACTTTATTATCCTCCTTTTTTTCACGAATGATATATCATTTAAAATATAAGTAAATGTTCGTTACAAGATAACTTATCAACAATTAATTGTTCAAATTATGTGAAACTTGATATACATGATTAAAATGATAATAGAAAATGATTTAATAGTTGAATTGATTAATTTTATATTCTAAAAAAAACATTGAATGACGTAAATTCAAAATTTTGACATCTAATATATCAATTCATCATACCCCTCAAAAATAGTATATATACTTATAAGATACAAAAAAAAAAAGGCAGTTAATTTGAAAGTTATTAGATTTCATATGGCATTACTTCTTTTTGCTGATTTAAATTCTAATTTATTTGAACGCCAAGGATCTGGCTTTGGATCCAAGATGACCTATGGCTGTGGCTTCTTTCATATGAGGATCAAAGTGCCAGGAAGAGATTCTGCAGGAGTTGTCACAGCTTACTATGTGAGCTCTATAGTTTTTATCAGTTGATATTCAAGATAAAAAATCCTCTAGCCAAATGCCATAACGGGAAATTTTCCTTAATGGCTAATCTCAAGAATACAATATTATATATTGATCCATTGTTTCTTTGGATGCAGCTTACTTCACAAGGAAATAATCATGATGAGTTAGACTTTGAATTTTTGGGAAATCAAGAAGGGAAACCATACACATTACAAACCAACGTATTTGCAAATGGTAATGGGAATAGAGAACAAAGACTTCACCTTTGGTTTGACCCCACAACAAATTTTCACGACTACAAAATCCTTTGGAACCAACATCAAATTGTGTAAGATGTAAGCATAATTTTAATTCTCATGTGTAATTTTCAAATTAATAAGAAATTACACTATAGGATCTTGGATAACATGTTTCTCACATCTATAATACTCTGTTAATATTCTATGAGAAAGTTTAGAAAACTTACCCGGATCCATCATGTGTTCTTGAATAGTATTTTGATCTTTACAGCAAGTTTCTCGCCTCTCTGCCTTCCTCTTAGTGTATCTCTAATGATGAAGATACAGGTTATATATATAATAATGGTTTTCCTTTAGAGCAGTAAAGTAAAAGCCTTATAGAGAGACTTGTCAGCATCTGTACTGGTCTCTGTAATGATTGGAGGGCTTTCATCCATTAACAATGCCAGGTCTAAGTCCATTACACCCAGTTGAAACTGGATCATTTCAGACCAATCAGTATAGTTCAGCCCATTGAACTTGATCATTAAGTTGCCCAAAGCAAACATGTTAGACATAGCTGCATACATTCAAACAAACTCACACTTTAATACTTTGAGTAAATATAATGAATTCAAACTATATAGAATTTAACAATGCATCTAAGTTCACCTTTGGGTGATAAATAAACACATATCCATATCAATAACGATGCCAAACAAACATACTTTAATGGGCAATAAATCATACTATTCTTGACATGCATGATATCTTTGGATATACACACACTCAACAAGCATGAAAACAAATCTTTAATATTATTAATCATAAGCAATGATTCACCTTTGGGCAATCCATATATGCCTTATAATTAACAATTTCATTCAACCCAAACATAAAAAAAATTCATAGCATCATTATATCATTCAACCAAATAATTTGGAATTACAAAACTTTATAGATTCGACCACTTTGGTGATTAACAAATCTCTCTTTAATATATAATTCCAAATAATTCCTTTCTGTAAAATAATTTTCAGAAAATATTGCAATTCCATTCTCTGAAAATTAAATAATTTTACAAATAATATATATATATATATAACCGAAGCCACCGAAAACAAATAAACTATCATGTGCAGTATACATGAAACAAACAAAGCTTTCCATCATATAAATATAAGCCTTCACGTGCAGACCATAACCAAAGGCTAATAACATATATACATACTATAAAAGCCATTTCAATTCTCGGCCAATCATAAGACAACCACTGTTACTATTTGATAGATATAAAAAGGCATATAACTTTCTATCTCATGGCAACCGAGTATCATACATGGCCAAAACAGATAATGCAAGGAAGTTCATGAAATTGGTCAAGGATTACTCACAATCTGACATTACTGACAAGTCAATTGTGGGGAACCTATCAAGTGAGCTAACAAACAAGAAGTTTGATTGGTCTCAACCAATTCATGATCATGTGATAGAAATGGCTAATCTGGCAGCAAAGTTGAACTCCATGGGAATGGAAGTGAGTGAGTCCTTTCTAGTACAGTTCATTTTGAATTCTCTTCCTGCTGAATTTGGCCAATTTCAAGTAAACTATAACACTCTTAAGGAAAAATGGAATTTTCAAGAAATTAAGGCCATGTTAATTCAGGAGGAAGGGAGATTAAAGAAAATGAAGGACAACTCAGTTCATCTCATGACTCATGATGGAGCCAGTACCAGTAAGAGCAAATCGGGTAAGAAGGACAAGGGCAATGCCCAATTAAAGGTTAAAGAAGGAGGAGTCCGTAAAGAGAAGAAGTGCTACTTCTGTAAGCAGAGTGGTCACTTCAAGAAGGACTGCCCAAAAAGAAAGAAATGGTTTGAAAAGAAAGGTATATTTTATATATCTGTAAATTTTGAATCAAATCTTGTTGAGGTACCTAATAATACCTGGTGGCTTGATTCTGGAGCAACTACTCATGTGTCACATATTATGCAGGGATTCCTTTCGATCCAAACCATAAGAGGAACTGAAAAGTTTCTCTATATGGGAAACAGAATGAAGGCAAGAATAGAGGGCATTGGGACATACAGATTAATCTTGAACACTGGCTGTCATGTAGATTTGGAAGGATGTCTCTATGTACCTGGATGTGCTAGGAATTTGGTTTCTGTTGCAAAGTTGGATGAATTAGGTTTCAGTTTCAAGATTGGAAATAAAGTTTTTTCTTTGTTTAAAGACATGTACTGTTATGGATCTGGTACTTTAATAGATGGTTTGTATTGTTTCAATCTTGATATAAAGTTTATGGAATCTTTGTTTAATGTGGAATGTGTTGTTGGTAGTAAGCGTAATGTGCATGATACTAGTTCTGCTTATTTGTGGCATCAAAGATTAGGTCACATATCCAAAGAAAGGATAACAAGGTTAATGAAAAATGAAATTTTGCCTCAATTGGATTTTGGTGATTGGGATATATGTTTGGATTGCATTAAAGGAAAGCAAACCAAACAAATACCAAAGAATTTTGCTACAAGAAGTAATGAACTTCTAGGATTGATACACACTGATATTTGTGGACCATTTGATGTTTCATCTTGGGGCGGTGAAAAGTATTCTATCACCTTTATTGATGACTTTTCACGTTATTGTTATTTGTATCTTCTGCATGAAAAATCTCAATCAGTGGATGCCTTAAAGGTGTTTATTGATGAGGTAGAAAGGCAGTTGGATAGAAAAGTGAAAGTTATAAGGTCTGATAGAGGTGGTGAATTTTATGGAAAATACAATGAGAGTGGACAATGTCCAGGTCCATTTGCAAAGTTCCTTGAAAGTAAAGGCATATGTGTACAGTATACTATGCTTGGCACACCGCAACAGAATGGTGTGGCTGAAAGGCGGAATCGTACTCTAATGGATATGGTTAGGTCTATGCTGAATTATAGTACTGTACCTTTATCTTTGTGGATGCACGCATTAAAGACTACTGCATATTTGCTTAACAGAGTTCCTAGTAAGGCAGTTCCTAAGACCCCTTATGAACTATGGACGGGAAGGAAACCCAGTTTGAGACATCTCCATGTTTGGGGTTGTCCAGCAGAAATAATGGTGTATAATCCACATGAAAAGAAGCTTGATGCAAGAACCATTAGTGGTTTCTTCATTGGGTATCCTGAAAAGTCCAAAGGTTACAGATTCTATTGTCCTAACCATAGTACAAGAATAGTTGAGTCTGGTAATGCTCGGTTCATTGAAAATGGTCAATTCAGTGGGAGTGAGAAATCACGAAAGGTGGATATTGTAGAGAGTCATGGTGAATCTTCTTCACCTAGAGTTACTCCTCAAGATGTTGTTCCCCTAGTTGTATTACAATCAAACAACAACCGAAGACAACATGATAATATTCAAAACCCACAGAATAATGAACTATTAGACAATGTGCAAGTCACAAATGAACAAGTGATAGAAGAGGAGCAAGAAATAGCACCAAGAAGGTCTGAAAGGCAAAAAAGACCAGCTATTTCAAATGATTATGTTGTGTATTCACTTGAACATGAATGTGACTTGAGCATTGATGAAGATCCAGTCTCTTTTAGACAAGCCTTGGAAAGTTACAATTCTGAAAAATGGCTCAATGCAATGAAAGAAGAGTTGAAATCAATGGATGACAATAAAGTATGGGATCTAGTTGAGTTGCCTGAAGGTTCAAAACGAGTCAGTTGTAAATGGGTCTTTAAGACTAAACGTGACTCGAAGGGCAATATCGAAAGGTACAAAGCTAGACTCGTTGCCAAAGGTTTCACTCAAAAGGATGGCATTGACTACAAAGAGACCTTTTCTCTAGTTTCTAAGAAGGACTCTTTGAGGATTGTGTTGGCTTTGGTGGCTCATTATGATTTAGAGCTTTACCAAATGGATGTAAAGACCGCCTTTCTGAATGGTGACTTAGAGGAAGAAGTTTATATGGACCAACCTGAAGGATTTGTTTCTACAGGAAAGGAAAATATGGTGTGTAAATTAAAGAAGTCAATATATGGACTAAAACAGGCTTCCAGACAATGGTATCTTAAGTTTAATGACACCATCACGTCGTATGATTTTGTAGAGAACACCGTTGATCGGTGTATCTACATGAAGGTTAGTGGGAGCAGATTTGTAATTTTAGTCGTTGATGACATTTTGCTTATTGCTAATGATGTTGCTATGTTACATAATGTAAAGAAGTATCTCTCTAATAACTTTGAAATGAAAGATATGGGTGAGGCATCCTATGTGATAGGAATAGAAATATTTCGTGATAGGTCACAAGGATTGTTGGGATTGTCTCAGAAAGGATATATCAATTAGGTATTAGAGAGATTCATAATGGAAAAGTGCTCTGCAGGGATTGTTCCAATTCAGAAAGGAGACAAGTTTAGTCAAATGCAATGTCCTAGAAATGATTTGGAACAAAAGGAAATGGAGTCTATCCCCTATGCATCAGTGGTTGGGAGCTTGATATATGTCCAGACATGTACACGGCCAGATATTAGCTTTGCCGTAGGAATGTTAGGCCGATATCAAAGCAATCCTGGAATAGAACACTGGAAAGCTGCAAAGAAAGTTCTTAGGTATTTACAAGGCACCAAGGATTACATGCTCACATATAGGAGGTCAGATCACCTTGAAGTGATTGGCTACTCGGATTCAGACTATGCTGGATGCGTGGACTCAAGGAAGTCTACATTTGGGTACATCTTTCTTTTGGCTGGAGGAGCGGTATCATGGAAAAGTGCAAAACAATCCGTGATTGCCACTTCTACCATGGAGGCTGAGTTTGTGGCATGCTTTGAGGCCACAATTCAAGCATTGTGGTTGCGGAACTTTACTTCAGGGTTTGGTATTGTCGACAGTATAGCCAGACCGCTGAGAATTTATTGTGATAACTCCGCAACTGTCTTCTTCTCTAAGAATGACAAATACTCAAAAGGAGCAAAACACATGGATTTGAAGTATTTGTCAGTGAAAGAGGAGGTGCAGAAACATAAAGTGTCAATTGAGCATATTGGTACAAACTTAATGATAGCGGATCCGTTGACTAAAGGTTTACCACCCAAGACATTCATTGGCCATGTTGAAAGGATGGGTGTTATGGATAAGTCCTTGTTAACGATATAATGTGATGTATATATATACATTTCAGTTGTAATACTCGTATTGTATGACACTTGTGAATTCAATTACAGATGTGTTTCTGTTTGTTATGTCATTCACATTATATGGTATACATTATTGTTTTAGTGAGATGACATGATGTGTCTTAGAAAGGATATTAAAGACACATATTAAAGTGTTCATTAAAGTATAGTTGAATTGGATGATTTGTGATACATGGAAGGAAACAAGTTGTTTGGATAACTTGCAACCGCCATGATCCAATCATTTTAATTCAATTAAGGATGGTGATTTTTAATTTCAACATATGGTGTGCACTTACAGTTTAGTGTTGAATCTTCAAGTCATCACATGGACCAAGTGGGAGATTGTTGGTTTTAATCTATAATGGTCCATGTAATTTTAAAGTGTTGATTTATATAAGAGATATTTAATGTGATGATTGTTAAATATGAAAGGATAATTAAATCAGTGGGGTTAATTTTAGAGTTATTAAAATTATCCTTCTCCTCTCCCTTTGTGAAAGATGGTAATGAGCAGTAATGAGCAGTTAAGGAAAACCATTATTATATACAAGATCCTATAGTGTAATTTCTTATCCTATAGTGTAATTTCTTATTAATTTGAAAATTACACATAGGATCTTGGATAACATGTTTCTCACATCTATAATACTCTGTTAATATTCTATGAGAAAGTTTAGAAAACTTACCCGGATCCATCATGTGTTCTTGAATAGTACTTTGATCTTTACAGCAAGTTTCTCGCCTCTCTGCCTTCCTCTTAATGTATCTCTAATGATGAAGATACAGGTTATATATATAATAATGGTTTTCCTTCAGAGCAGTAAAGTAAAAAAAGAAAACATACATAAAAGTGTCTTTTTGTTTTCTTTACAATAAGTTTTTATTTAAAATAAAAACTGACTCCTTAACTGCTTATTACCATCTTTCACAAAGGGAGAGGAGAAGGATAATTTTAATAACTCTAAAATTAACCCCACTGATTTAATTATCCTTTCATATTTAACAATCATCACATTAAATATCTCTTATATAAATCAGCACTTTAAAATTACATGGACCATTATAGATTAAAACCAACATAAGATGCATGCCTTTGTGATTGATTCTTTTATGTAATTAAGAGTTTAATTTTGATATATTATCAAGATAAATATTTTTTTTAACTATCAATCAAATGACGTGGAGTTGTTCATATAAAGATATAATGTCCATGTATTTCAATTAAATTCTAAAATTAATTTCATTATCTAATCAAATATTTGGCTTGACAGATTTTTTGTGGACAATATTCCCATTAGAGTTTACAAGAACAAGAGTAATATAGGAGTGAGTTATCCATCAAAGCCCATGCAAATACGAACATCTTTGTGGCAAGCAGATTGGGCAGCTGGAGACCAAACTAAAACTAATTGGAGTTATGCACCATTTAATGCAAACTTCCAAGGATTTGATGTTAGTGGGTGTCAAGTTCAAAGCTTAAATGATCATCACTGTGCTTCTGTTAAATATTGGTGGAATAGCCAAAAGTTCTGGCAACTGGATGCTACTCGACAAAGACAATATGAAACTGTAAAACAAAAGTATACAATTTATGATTATTGTACTGATAGGAAAAGGTTTCCTACACCTCCCTTAGAATGTCCACAGTGAATTAATTATATTAAAATATAAAATGTTACATGAGCCATATAAGGTTCTGGGTAACTCTTGAGACATAAATAAAGTGTAGTTTATTGAATTTTGAAATAAAGAATCCTGTGAAGTTTGTTTAAAAAATTTAAATGTTAGATCATTTTTATTGTCGCGACCATGTATGTATCTAGAAGGGAAACTAGGGTTGGGAATTGAAATAGCAGCCATAAATAAAATAAATGGAAATAAAAATTACCACTAAATTTTTCTTTCTATTACAAATG
This sequence comes from Pueraria montana var. lobata, assembly GCA_026413185.1. Lineage (NCBI taxonomy): Eukaryota > Viridiplantae > Streptophyta > Magnoliopsida > Fabales > Fabaceae > Pueraria > Pueraria montana. The sequence goes on from CM048656.1 coordinate 19,707,787, forward strand.
TAATGGTACAATTGAACATTTTGTACATCTATGTATTTGTTGGTGTTACTTAGAAAATTTTCAAAGTATATCACTTAGAAAATTTTCTAAGTATGTAGTGTTAGAAGTCCTTGATAAAAAAGAATGAACTTATGAAGATTGATTTTGAGTTACAAGTTTAATAGATGGTGCGTAAAATATGATCGCTCAAGGCAAGCGTACCTTACGCGTAGTTACAGTGGACCTAAGTTCGAATATCGTATCCAAAGGATTAGAAGAGTTTCCAAAATAATTCAATTTTATAATAAACTAAACAATTCAACTTAATCGCCAATTTGAGAAATAAGTTATAATCGAGTATTCCGTAGAAAAAGAAAAGAATAAGCAGGAAGTGTCTAAACAGAAACAATTATCAGAAAAACAAACCTACGACTATGTCTTTACTTGTACCCTTTTTCCCCAATTCAAATTCTAAGAAAAATCCCAATTTATTCTGTAGTTACCAATCCTCTTAATTCATAAGTTAGCCTTTGGCCAAGGTCTGACAATGTTATTTCCCTTATTTTAATTTCCAATTGGTCATAGGCAAATTAAACTAGGGAAAATGATCCGGCATAGAGAGGTTGATTAAAAACATTTAATCTACTGAAAATTTATATAAGTCATTTAAGTTATACAAATTCAGTTCCTTCATAGATTAATTAATCACAAGCAGATGGTCACTGACATGCAACTAATTTGTGTTTAGAGTGATCAGGTCTAAATATCATTGAAAATAGTAAAGAGACACAACTAACTAAATGCATCGAGTAATTTCATTAAAATAGAACTAAGGTTCAAGGTACAATTACATCACAGTCTGGACTTTAAGAGTTAGCCACTCATGATCATAAGGAAGCAAACAATTCTAATAAAAGACATAGAAATTACAAAGGAAAAAGAACCTTATAGGATCAAGCCCCGATGATGATCTCTAAGCCCCTCTCTCAGCTAAGAGTTCCTTGTAGAGACACTTTCACACTCAAGACTCCTAATTTGGAAACAGAACAAAAAGATACCCTAACCCTCACTTTCCATTTTCTATTTATAATACTCATAATGTAACAGTCACGTGAAGCTCAGCACGGCCGTGCTCGGAGCACAGTCGTTCTCTTTGGACGGGCCATTTCAAATTTCAAAATTTAGGATGTAGCACAGTCGTGTTCCAAGGAGCACAACCGTTCTCGGAGAATGCTGACCCTGTTGATCCTTTGGAGCAATCAAGAGCTTGCTCGTTCTCTCTTGAGCATGTTGATGTTGTTCCCAATTCTTGAAAATTAGAGCACGGTTTTCCCCAAGTCAGCATGGGCGTTCTCCCTTCTGAGCATCAGCACGACTGTGCTATATGGAGCACGATCGTGCTCTTCATTAAAGCGCTTTTCTAGTCCTTTTTCAGCATCCTTTTGCACTTTTTCACATTTTTCCCAGCTTTGTCCTGACTGTTGCACACTTCACAGAAATTCATGAGTTTTGCCAATAAACTTAATAAAAAAAAAAAAAATAGCAACTCAAGGCCAAAACTCATGTTTAAAAACACACCAATTCTGGTTTATCAATAGACGAGATGAAAGTTAAATGTTGAGGATTTATTTGAGAATTCTGAAAAATTTGGTCGAATGGAATTTTTTACTCGAAGACATACTTGAAGGATGACACACAAGAAGTTGAAGAATTGGGATAAAGTGAAGAAAGATGCTAAGTGTAGAAATTCTCAAAAGTTTTGTCCATCAGTATGATTCAGAGACAAATTTTTGGCTATTTTTTTGGTTTTACTCTCATGGTCTTATGGAGAAACCGAAATGATCATATTTTTTCTCAGAAGCTGATCTCAGCTATGGACTCTGTTGCATACATAACCAAGATGGCGTATAGTGTAGTTCAAAATAACAGCAATGATTTGTTGATGAAGGATTCTAATCCTAGACCTAGACTAGTCTCCTTGGATCATATTTGAGGTGGTGCTCTTCGTGACGATAATGGCTGAATTTTTTTTTTCTTATGCTTATAAGATTGGTATTTGCACAATAACTCAAGCCGAGTTATCGGCAATTGTGTTAGGACTTAAAATTGCTTGGGACAGGGGTTTTAAGGAGTTGCTAGTGGAATAGACTCTCGGTGTGCTCTCAATTTGATTGAGGAATGCTATGCAACGTCTCATTCTGGTTTGAATTTGATCCGGATGATTAAGGACTTTGTTTTGCAGGGAGGCTGCTATGATTGGGCTCATGTTTACCGTGAAGCCAAGGGGTTATAAGGTTGGCTCAGTGGTGAAGAGAGATGCGAAAGGAGGAGAGGTCATGAGTTTGAAGACGCAGGCTAGCGTGTGTAAGCGTGGTAGGTCTCGCACGGTACGAGAGTTTTGCCAGCCGTCCGATGTTCCATTAAAAAATTGGATGGTATGGATTCTTTTTTGACCCTTTGGTTAGCAAAACTGTATGTGTATACCCACTGGTGTAGTGGCAAGTTTCTGATTTCGTATAGTGAAGGCCTGGGTTCGATTCCACATTCCCACTGCTTGTCATTTTTTACTTTTAAAAATTATTTTGGTTTAAAAAAGGGAAAAAATTAATGTAACTAAGATCTAATAACTATGAGTCGAATGCAATCTACGCAATATGAAACTACCACTAAGCCTCTACCAAACATACGACCTTGAGTGATTTATTTTGATTATATAACTTATCAAATATGACTAATTTCATTTAAAGATAATTATGAAATATTTGGTAAATTTTAATGTATTTAAATTATTATTTATTTTACTAAATTATATGTTTAACATTTATTTGAGCAAGCAACATTAAGTTAAATATTTTATATACATTAAAATAGATGATTTAGAGTTCTTATTTATTAAATAATTGTATTCATAATTTATTTTAAATAATATTCATGTAATGTTATTATTGAGAAATTATGCAAAATTTTGACTCTCAATTAGAAATTAAATAATGATAGGTAATTAATATAATTTTAATAAATTAGATAGTAGTCATGATACCTTTAATTATTTAGAATTATATATCAATCCTGTAAAAAAAAGGATTATATATTAATTTAATGTATGCACAGGAATTAAGAAAAGGAACATATTTTAATATCTATTTTATAATAGGCTTAATTGCAATTTTTACTCCTAACTTTTTACTTTTGGGAGCATTTTACCCTCAACAAATTAATTTGGTGCATTTTACCCCCAACTTTTTAAAAAGCTTGCAAATTTTACCTTTCACCGTTTTCCTGATGTGGCATGCTAAAATAATTGTACTTTTTATCCCCAATTTTTTACTTTTTGGGGAATTTTACCCCTAATTTTTTCACTTTTTGGTGAATTTTACCCCTAAGTTTTTATTTTTTGGTGAATTTTACCCCCCACCTTTTATGCTTATGTTAGTAGAAGGTAAAATTTGCAAGTTTTTTAAAAAGTTAGGGGTAAAATGCGCCAAAAATTAAAAAGTTGGGGGTAAAAATACAATTAAGCCTTTATAATAATAATAATAATAATAATAATAATAATAATAATAATAATAATAATAATAATAATAATAATAATAATTATTATTATTATTATTATTATTATTATTATTATTATTATTATTATTATGGTATAAATCACATGTATCATCCACTGGAGGCAATCCTGTTTAAGTGAGGTAAGATCACTATGTGTGACAAAGCTCTCCCTCTGAGTATTTAATAGCTGCATACCTAAGACTCGAATTCGAGACCTCTAGTTAAGCTAGAATAATCCTATGTCAGTTGATCTACGTTCGGTGGTTTATTATTGTATATTTTTACTGAAGATACTCTGACTGAGGTAGAGGCGAAGATAGATTGGATGAGCCTGAGCAGAAAATACTTTGCCAGAGACAAAGATAAAGATACTTTGTCGAGGCAAAAGTGAAGATACTTCGGCTTACGTCGAGGTCAAATTACTCTGATTGAGGCAAAGGTGAAGATATTTTGGCAAATACATAACAACTTTTTTTTCCACATTATTTGGACCTAAATAAATGTGTATTTAACCATGGTTAGGGTTAACTAGTTAGGCAGTTGGTATATGAGCAGGGGCAGAGGGAGGGGGGGACTGGCAGGGGCCATGCCCCCCCCCCCCCCCCCCCCCCCCTCCCCCAAATTTTTTAGAAGTGTATATATATTATTATATAAAAAAATTATGCCCCCTTAAAATTTATAAAAAAATATTAAAAATAATACATGAAATTATATTACTATATTAGTTGACATATAATTAACATATATTAGAAAGGGAGATGAGAGAAAAGTGTAGGTATGATAAGTAACATAACATGATAGAAATACAAATAAAAAAAATTATAGGTTTTAGTGGAGTATTTGTGATGTTGAGATGTTCACATATAATTACCCAAATTATTTTATCCATCTAATTTATTTCTTTTCTCATATATCACATTTATTCACATATATAAGAAACAAATAATTAATTTATCAAAACCAATAAAAAATAATTAAGTTAGTTAATTTTAATTAATAATGCCATAAAATTAAATAGTTTAAGCAGTAGTTATATTTAATAACATTATTCGTAATTCAAAAGATAATTTTTTTCACTTATGAGTGTGACTTAAGATGTTAATAGGTCAATGAACGCATCATCTACTTGTGAAATGATTGAGTGTCTCATTAATAAAATTTGTTATAATAAATTAAGAGTATAAAAGAAAATATAAAATTAATACATTTGAAAATGAATCTATGTTTCTATAATTAGAACTAGAAAAATGTATCTATTGTTTCTTATATAAAAAATCAAATATAGTATTATTTTTATACTTGATATAGTTATTTTTATTTATAAAAAATATTATATATATATATATAATATTAAAGTTTTTTTTTATATTTTATGTATGTAAAAAACATTTTTTTCTTGGCCTCCCTCGAGCCAAATTTCTGGGTCCGCCCCTGTATATGAGGTGACATGAACTAATTATGGTTAGAGTCAATTAACTACTCAATTAAACTCATGATGTAACCTTATAACAAAACTATTAAATTATGTTCCTTTTCTTAATTCCTATGCATAAATTAAGAAATATAATTCTATAAAACAAATTAAGAAATATAATATGATATTTCATCCTAATTAATCATACAAATATATTAAAATTTTTATAGGTAGATTTCATTATATCACACATAATTAATTACAATTAAATGTTTCTATTGTGATTTTAAAAATCAATATATAATCCTAAATAATTAAAGATATCATGACTACTATCTAATTTATTAAAATTATATTAATTGCTTAATATTATTTAATTTCTAATTGAGAGTCAATTTTTTTGCATAATATCTTAATAATAACATTACATGAATATTATTTAAAATAAATTATGCATACAATTATTTAATAAATAATAACTCTAAATCATCTATTTTAATGTATATAAAATATTTAACTTAAAGTTGCATGCTCAAATAACTGTTAAACATATAATTTAATAAAATAAATAAATAATTTAAATACATTAAAATTTACCAAATATTTCATAATTATTTTCAAATGCAATTAATCATATTTGATAAGTTATATAACTATAATAAATCACTCACGGTCAAATAATTGGGAGTGGTGTTATAAAAAAAAATGGGAGTGGTTTAGTCGTAGTTTCATATCTTCAACCCCTAATCATTAGATTTTACGTTAATTTTATTTTCCCTTTTTGTTAATTAAAATAACTTTTAAAAGTAAAAATGACAAGCAGTGGGAATGTGGGATCGAACCCACCCCTTCAGCCTTCACTATACGAAATCAGAAACTTACAGCTACACTAGTGGGTACAATTACAATTTGCTAACCGGAGCGTAAAAAAAAATCCATACCATCCAATTTTTTAATGAAACATCAGATGGCTGACAAAACTCTCGCTCCGTGCGAGAACTACCAAATTTATGCACGCTAGCCTTTGTCTGAGTTTGAATCTCCCACTAACAAAAAAAACTAACAATTAACTATTAATATTGGCTGATAAAAAAAATGTTTACCGTGAAACCAATCAACTAGTGAATGTTGTATCTAAATTTGGACTCTCTATTGATGGGGAGGGTAGAATTTTTTGTTATTGCTTCTTTTATGTCTTTCTAAGTTTTGGCTGATGTAATTTTGATTTAACTGTATTAATAAAGTGTTTCTCTAGGGGCTCTAGACCCTTTAGCAATAAAATAAAATAAAAATGTAATGTTTATATAACAAGAGGAAGTAGAATACGATTTCGGGAATAACCGTTATACCATTACTAATAAAAAGTATTGCTATTATATATTTATTTGTCAAATTATAATTGACTGTAACTTTAATTTCATTTTTTATATCATTTGTAAAGTCATTTGCTCCCTTGCATCCGTCTCTAGTACCAAATACTACCAATTAAGCAATCCACGTAAAATAAACTTGACATAAAACAAAAGGGTAAAATATAATTTTGATCCTTCTATTTTATCCAATTCATAATTTTGGTCCTCCATTTTAAAATAGAGATATTTAATCTTTCAATTTTTGAAAATATGTAATTTTGGTTCAGTCTTTAATTTTGCATATGTTTTATTTCTTTTATTTTGATCTATTTGAACCATAGACCTAACATATTCATTTAAGGTACTATCAAGAAATGATTTAATTAATTAAAATGTAAGAAATAAAAGAAATAAATATAGACAAAATTGAGAATTGGACCAAAATTGCAGATTTTCGAAAATTGGGAGACTAAATGTCTCTATTTTAAAATGGGGATCAAAATTGTGGATTGAGCAAAATAGAGGAACCAAAGTTGTATTTTAGCCTAACACAAACCATTAAAATCCTAAAAATTGAATTTTGAAAAAGTCCAAGGACTAAAAATATAGTTAATCCTAAATTATATCATTTTTGTTTTTAGTTCTCGTAATTTTGTTTTTAATCCTTGAATTTGTTTTTTTTGTTTTTAGTCCTTGTTGACGACCACTGAGCGTGTGGATCAACTAGTGTCAGGTTGTTTCAGCTAAATCAAAGATCTTGAGATCGAGTCTTAAGTATGCAGCTGCGTTAAATACTCGGAGGGAAAGCTTTGCCGCCCATAGTGATCCTACTCTGCTCGAATAGGATTGTCTCCAATGCAAGATACCTGTATTTTATACCAAAAAAAGTCCTTGTTGACGTGGTAGCATCCATGACATGGCTTTTTTTGTTGATGTGGCATTTGCTAATGTCATCATTTGATGCTATGGCACTTGCTGACATCAGGAACCGTTTGCCATGTTAACAATTTTTAACGGCAAGGACTAATGACAAAAAAATCGAATTACGGGGACTTTTTCTTTAAAAAAATTATAGGGACTAAAATAAAAAAAAATGAGTAAATTATAGGGACCAAAATTATATTTAAGTTGTTGAGAATCAAATATTTTGCATTCATTGTTTAGAATCAAATATTCTGCATTCATTGTATTAATTATAGTTTATATGCATATTATCTCCATTTAGAGGAAACCGAATATCCTCTCTATTTATGTGTATTTAATGCAATAAGCCTATATAAACAATCATTCGTGGTGTATTTCAGACACATGGTTTCAGCACAATATGTCTATGTGTTCTTTCTCTTTCAACTTGGTATTTAGAGCCTAACAGAGGTACCTCAAGAACCGTGTCTGCTCGGTGGACCCACTATCTTTGGAGATAAACTTTTCTGACGTTGACATTTTCGACTACCTGCTCCTTTTTTCGGCAATTTTTCCTACAACTGGCAGCGACCTTTCTAACCGAAGACCACTGTCAGACTCGTCGTGGGCTGATCTATCCAAATCTGGCTAGCATGTGCCCAAACCTTCATCCATGCGCCCTCACTCATGGGTTCTTTGCCTCGCCAACCACCAGCGCATGGCGGCGCGTCGACCATCATTTCCGGCCGCGATTCTGGCGTGGAGGTTGCCTACCCAGCGCGACCCTAGCCCTAAAGTTTCGCCCCAATTGGAGCACTTTGGACGACACACCCATTTTTTGGGCTTTGTTTGGTTATGTTTTCGTCTTTTCTATGTAGGTGTTGTTTCGCGTTCGTTTTGGTTTGGCTCACTATTATGGCTGACTTAGGGAATCCTACAACTACCCCTACTAAGGCAGACCCTCCTGTTTTTTCAAACATTCCACCGTCTATTGAGAAATTAGACAGTTCAAATTACTCTACTTGGGCTTCTGATGTCACTCTATGGATTACTGGGCTGGGCTACAAATCCCATCTCACCATTTTCATTGACTCTATACCATTGTTGATTGTGCCCAATGGGCTAAGATTGACGCACAATTATGCAGTGTTATCAAGTCCACCCTCCACCCTTCTCTCAAATCGATTTTCCGACCGCACGACACCTTCGAATCGGTTTGGAGTGAGGGTTGTGCTATGTACACAAACGACACTCAGCGACTATATGGAGTGTGTCGAGACTTGATGATGCTTCTTGCCCCTCAAAGCTTTGACAGTACTATGTCTACTTATCTTGGGCATGTCCATACAGCCCTACATGAGTATAACTAGCTTCTTCCTCCAGCTGCCTCCATTCCTGTCGAAGCCAAGTTGGAATTAGAGAACCGCAATACTTTCTTTATGACTTTGGCCCTTTATGGTCTGCCCCCGGAGTATGTTGCTACATAGGACCAAATTCTTGGGTCACCTGTGGCCCTGACGATGACATTTGCCTCCTCTACACTTCTTTAGATTCCTCCGAAGCCTACTACTGAGGTCCCTGCTTATTTGACCGGGGACAATCTTCCCTTCATAGAGTAGTAATTCTGGAAGCCATCGTACGGGGCCTTCTGGCTCCAAGAATCATAAGTGCAAACACTGTCATCGTCATGGCCATACCATTGATCGTTGCTGGAAGCTGCATGGTAAGCCACCTCGTCCTGCTAATGTAGCTCAGACACCTCCTACTAATACCACTCAGCCCGTTGATCAGCCTCGCGCCTCACCAGCCACTTATGAGGATTTTCTCCAGTGGTTTGAGAGTCGCTAGAGCCCTGGGGCTACTGCTTCGGTTGCTCACACTAGTAAATCCATTGCTTGCATATCCCATTCTCCTTCCCTGGGTCCTTGGGTGCTTGACTCTAGTGCATCTGACCATATCTCTGGTAATCGTTCTCTATTTTCTTCCATTTCCACATCCACTTATTTACCTTCCATTACTTTTGCCAATGGCACTCAAACACAATCCAAAGGCATTGGCACCACACATCCTCTTCCATCCCTTACTGTTGAGTCTGTTTTATATGTTCCTAATTGCCCCTTTAACCTGATTTCTGTTTACCGCCTCACTCAGTCTCATGACCTTGTCATTATGTTTACTAAAAATTCTGTTACCCTACAGGACCGGACATCGAGACGCATGAGTCGCATGACCTATATTATCTCTCTCCGTCGCCGTAAGTGTGCTTGATCATTGTCTCTCCGTTGGTAATTCATGCCCAGTTAGTACATCCTGGATTGCCAAAGCTTCAGAAGTTGGTACCAAGTCTTTCAAAATTGTCTAGTTTGCATTATGAGTCATGTCAGTTAGGGAAACACACTCGTAATTTGTTTCCTAATTGAGTCAATAAGAGGGCTTCGTCCCCATTTGCCTTAGTTCATTCAGATGTTTGGGGTCCATCTAGTGTTTTTACCCATTCTGATTTTAAGTATTTTGTTTCATTTATTGATTATTACTCACGTACATGGGTGTGTTTAATGAAAAATAGGTCTGAGTTATTTTCTATCTTTGAGCCTTTTTATAATGAAATAAAAACACAGTTTGGTATCCCTATCCGTTCTTTTCGCGAATATTTATAATGATAATGCCAACGAATGTTTATCTCATCAGTTTCAGCAATTTATGGCATCAAAAGGAATTCTCCATCAGACATCTTATGCCCATACTCCTCAACAAAATGGGGTGGCTTAGCACAAGAACAGGCATCTCATTGAGACTACTCGGACCCTCCTCCTTCATGGTCAAGTTGCCCCACGATTCAGGGAGACGTTGTCCTCACGACTTGCTACCTTATTAACCACATTCCATCTTCGGTACTAAATGATCAGGTACCTCATTCGGTCCTCTTTCCCCATTCATCTCTTTATACACTTCCTCCTCGAGTCTTCGGCTCCACCTGCTTTGTTCACAACTTGACTCCGAGCCTTGACAAACTATCTGCAAGGTCCTTCAAGTGTGTCTTCCTAGGGTATCCTCAATCGTAGAAAGGTTATCGCTGCTTCTCTCCTACCCTTCAACGGTATTTCATCTCTGTTGATGTCTCATTCTTTGAGTCTATCCCTTACTTTGAGTAAACTCACTCTACTTTCGACATGTGGTATTCTGTCAATCCTAGTTCACCTGCCATTGTCCCTCTTCCACTTCCTTCCCAGATTGACCCTATGGTACACCAGGATGTTCCACCTACAGAGCCGCCACTAGTGCAACCTACAACATCCTAAAATTTTAATATAATTATTGTTATTTAAAATATTAAGATAGTATAAAAATTATTACTAACAGAATATATTTGAATTAAAATGATTGAATTATGATAAGATATATTATTTGGAATATTTATATTAATATTAAATTGAATTGAAATAATTGAAGTAATATATTACTATTGGAATAATTTATTAACGTAATTAAATGATTGAATGTGAACTGATATAATATTTTATATTGTTTGGATTGGTTATGATATTATTCTATTTGGTAGAAATCTTATCATATTTTATCTTAATATATCTGGAAAGAAAAGAATATAATAGCTAATGCTAATAAAGATATAAATCTAGATAATAAAGTAGAAAAGATAAAGAAAGATTTGATAGGCCAAATCTATTGAAATATATCTCTTGTTACTCAATATTAAATTATATACTCATGGACTTATATAAGGATAAACAATTCCTTTTCCTAGAATCAGTATTGTGAAAACCGGACCGGTCATCGATCCGGTCGAGGCACTTGGTTGATGGGTCAGTGGTCGAACCGGTGGGTCACTAATTGACCTGGTATATATTAAAAAATTAAAATATATATATAATATAGCTAACAAAATGTGATCAATCCATAATTCATACTCTAAAATTAAAACTAATCATGATCAAACTATTAATATTACATAATCATTTATTAGTATAAATTATTTTATTAGATATTATCATAAAATTACTAAGGAATAGATGATTAAATTAATATGTTTTGATTAAATTAATATATTACTAAATTGTTAATTTTTAAATTAAGATATATAAATAAAAAAATAATTTATATAAAATAATTTTCTTCATAAGTTCTTCATAAGTTCTTGCAAAGATATTTATATAAAAAATAATTTTAAACAATATAGTTAACATAAACTATTTAATATAATTATTAAAATAATTATTTTAATATAGCTACATAATAATAACACAAAATTAACACATAATTTTTTTGTAATATTTAAACACAAACCGAATAAGATTTAGCGGAAACACAAATTGAATAATATAGCTAATAGCTACATGGATACAAGGCTACAATGGAAAATGTTTGGTTCGCACTTTGCAGTTGATCATTATAGAAGATCCAATGGTTCCCAGTACGGTGGTAAGCTATGTATGTTCATTATAGAAGATCCAATGGTTCAAATCTAGTTTCATGGGCATTTTGTCAATTTTTAATTTTTCAGCAAGTGAGAGAAAATGCTTACGTGCAGCAGGTAAGATACATGACTACTTAGGCAATTGTTGCAGACATGCAGGTGTAGGTGTAAGAGTACAGTCAGACTTGGAAATCGGAACAAGCTTAGAACACGCAAATTAGTCTACGAAAGTATGAATCATTAGAATTGAGAGTAGTTCAACCGGTTTTTTAGTGGTCCGATCCGAGTAAATTGGCCGATTTTTTCCGGTTTGATAATGTGGCACCGGATGAACAACATAACCGATCAGACAACTAAACCGACCCGACTCCAGGTCCAGTTCCCAGTTCGACCGGTCGGGTCTAGCCAGGTTTAATAACACTGCCTAGAATTCCATAGACAGACTCTCTCTTAGTAAATAGAAAATTAATAAATAGTTTGAGGATTGGAAAGAAGGAAGAAACATGTGAGAGATTTTCAAAATTAATGAAAGGTTATATTCTTTCATGAAGTTATGTGTCTATTCATATAAAGGTGTAAATATGAATAGATGCGACTCTTCTTCAAGAGACATGAGATGAGACTCTTTGTCAAGAGTCATGAGATGTGACTCTTCACCAAGGGTCATGAGATGTGACTCTTCACCAAGAGTCATGAGATGTGTCTCTTTGAAAGGTCAAATCTCTTCACCAAAAGACATGAGATGGTCTATAAATAGAACCAATCTACATGCAGAAAAAAGATAACAACAAACATAGAAATCACCAGATTCTCTGTATCCAAATCATTTCCTTTCTTTCCTTGTGCGCAGAGAGAATTAAGGAAACTATTATTCTGTAAACTGTCATTGACGATACGCTTGTTTGTGGGTGTGCAAACCATATCAAGGGCTCCATTGTATCCTGAAGGGAATTCGCCAAGACACCCTATTGCATCCAATTTCTATAGAAGTTGGTGGGGGCGAATCAAACCTAAAGGTTAGTGTTTACACACACCTTGGAGATTTGCGCATTCTCTCTTCTTTGTTGCAGAACCACAAGACAACCAACAATCTTTAGGTTCGATTTCATTCTAACAACAATGGCTGCAACTTTGAAAGAGATGACTTCTAATTTTGTCAAACTTGAGAAATTTGATGGAGGAAACTTCATTCGTTGGCAAAAGAAAATGCACTTCCTTCTTACTACTTTGAAGGTGGTGTATGTCTTGAACACTCCAAGACCACCAGATAGGGAAGATGAGACCATGGCTGAAACCCGTGAGAAAAACAAGTGGGATAATGATGATTACATCTGTATGGGACACATTCTAAATGGGATGAGCCACACTTTGTTCTATATGTATCAGAATTCTGAATCTACTAAGGAACTTTGGGAAAAACTTGAAGCAAGATACATGATGGAGGACGCAACAAGTAAGAAATTTCTTGTTAGTCGTTTTAATAATTATAAGATGATTGATAGTAGGCCTGTCATGGAACAAATGCATGAAATTGAACGTATTTTGAATAACTACAAACAACACAATATGCATATGGATGAAAGCATCATTGTCTCCTCAATCATTGACAAACTTCCTCCCTCATGGAAAGACATTAAAAGAAGTCTAAAACATCGTAAAGATGATATTTCTCTTGAACAATTGGGCAATCACCTTCGTTTAGAAGAAGAGTATCGTAAACAAGATGATACTAAGGATCTATCTGTTCAAGAAAAAGTGCATGTAACGGAGGAAGGGACACCGGGTAAGTCCTTTAAGAAAAGGAATCGAGATTTTGGAAAATCTCATGAGAACAACAGTGGAAATGGAAATGGTAACAAGCAAAGAAAAAGGAAAGGAAGTTGTTATCATTGTGGCAAACCAGGACACTTCATAAATGAATGTAGGTTCCTGAAGAAGAAAAACAAAGAGAAGGAATCTAGAGCAACAAAAGACAACCTTGTTGCAGTCATTTCCGAAATCAACATGATTGAAGATGTTGGTTCATGGTGGATTGACTCCGGAGCAACCCGCCATGTGTGTAAGAACAAAGATATCTTCAAAACAATTAAGGAAGAAGATGAAACTGTTCTATATATAGGAAATGCTTCAACTGTCCAAGTCAAAGGCAAAGGGACGGTGGAACTAGAATTCACTTCAGGAAAAATATTAACTCTCACTGATGTATACTATGTACCTGATGTTAGAAAGAATTTAGTTTCTGTACCATTACTTGACAAGTATGGGTTCAAGTCTGTATTTGAGGGAGATAAGTTTATCCTCTCAAAAGGGGGAATGTTTGTAGGGAAGGGATACCTTTGTGAGAATATGTTCAAACTAAATGTGATTAATAATAATAAGTCTATTTCTGCTTATATTGTTGAGTCTTGTGAATTATGACATATTCGTTTGGGACATGTTAATTTTAAGAAAATAGAAGATATGATGAATTCATTTTTGATTCCTAAAATACATAGAATTTCAAATGAATGCACAACTTGTATGATAACTAAAATTACTAGACTCCCTTTTAAAAGAGTTGAAAGAAGTTCTAAAGTATTAGATTTAATTCATTCAGATGTTTGTGATTTGCATGGTTGGCCTACCATAGGCAGTAAAAGATACTTTGTGACTTTCATAGATGATTGTACTAGATATTTTTATGTATATTTAATGCATTCAAAGGATGAAGTTTTAGATAAATTTAAGATATTTAAGTCACAAGTAGAACTTCAACGTGAAACTTTTATCAAATGCCTTAGGAGTGATAGAGGAGGAGAGTTCTATAATCCTAGTTTCTTTGAGTCTACTGGTATAATTCATCAAACAACTGCACCTTATTCCCCACAACAAAATGGTATAGCTGAAAGGAAAAATAGGGTATTAGAAGAAATGGTAAATGTCGTGTTATCCTATTCTGGTCTAGCAAAAGGATATTGGGGAGAAGCAATGTTGACAGCATGTCACATATTAAATAGAGTTCCAAACAAAAGGAACAAGATAACCCCATATGAACTTTGGAAAAATAGAAAGCCTAATCTCAACTACTTGAAAGTGTGGGGTTGTAGAGCAATAGTAAAGGTTCCTGAACCAAAAAGAAAGAAATTAGGTGAAAGAGGAATTGAATGTGTATTTCTAGGCTATGCTGAAAATAGCAAAGCTTATAGATTCATGATTATAGAATCTAATGACTCATATGCTGTAAATACAGTAATTGAGTCTAGTGATGCAATTTTTCAAGAAGAAAGATTTAACTCAATGCCAAGGCCTAAGGATAATGTTCATACTAATGCACATGATCCAGAAAATAATGTATCTAATAAAGATGCATTGGAAAAGTTAGAACCTAGAAGAAGTAAGAGGACTAAGAAAGAGAAAACTTATGGACCAGACTTTTTCATGTTTCTTGTTGAAGGAACAAAAGAGTCCATAGATAGTTATGGACCAATTAGCTATAATACTGAAAGTGATCCAAAAACATTTGAGGAGGCAACAAAGTCTCAAGATGCTGCTTTCTGGAAAGAAGCTATACAAGAGGAAATGGATTCTATAATGGGGAATAAAACATGGAAACTAGTAGACCTCCCACCAGGTTCCAAACCAATAGGATGTAAATGGATTTTCAAAAGGAAAATGAAGGTAGATGGAACTATTGATAAGTTTAAGGCAAGATTAGTAGCTAAAGGGTTTACACAAAAAGAAGGTATTGACTATTTTGATACATATGCACCTGTAGCAAGGATAACTTCCATTAGAGTGCTTTTGGCACTAGCTTCCATCTACAAGTTTGTCATTCATCAAATGGATGTAAAAACTGCATTTCTAAATGGAGAATTGGATGAAGAGGTGTATATGACACAACCAGAAGGGTTTGTGGTAAAAGGTCAAGAGGAAAAAGTGTGTAAATTGAAAAAGTCTTTGTATGGGCTAAAGCAAGCTCCTAAACAATGGCATCAAAAGTTTGATCAAGTTATGCTAGCTAATGGATTTAAATTAAATGAATCTGACAAATGTGTGTATAGTAAATTCTATAATGGGAAAGGTGTCATGATTTGCTTATATGTAGATGATATGTTGATTTTTGGTACTAATATAAATGAAGTGGAAAACACTAAGAGCTTTTTGTCTAGAAATTTTGACATGAAAGATTTAGGAGTAGCAGATGTGATTCTAGGAATTAGAATAACTAGATATGGTAATAACATAGGTTTATCTCAATCACATTATATAGAGAAAGTTTTAAAGAAATTTGGTTACTTTGATTGTCAATCTATTTCTACTCCTTTCAACCAAAACATTGGTTTAGTACCAAATAAAGGAAATCCAGTGGCACAACTTGAGTATTCAAAAGTAATTGGGTGTTTGATGTATGCAATGACATGTACTCGACCAGACATAGCATATGTTGTGGGAAGATTGAGTAGGTATACTTGTAACCCAAGTAAATACCATTGGCATGCTGTTCAAAGAGTATTGAAATACTTGAAAGGGACAATGAACTATAGTTTGAACTATAATGGGTATCCTTCAGTGTTAGAAGGTTATACAGATGCCAGTTGGGTAACTCATACAGAAGACCACTCCTCAACTAGTGGGTGGATCTTCACTCTTGGTGGAGGTGCTATATCTTGGGGTTCCAAGAAACAAACTTGCATTGCTGACTCCACCATGGCTGTAGAATTCATAGCATTGGCTGCAGATAGCAAAGAGGCGGAATGGCTAAGAAATTTGTTGTATGAGATGCCAATTTGGCCAAAGCCAATGGCACCAATATCCATACATTGTGATAGTCAATCGACACTATCAAAGGCATATAGTCAAGTATATAATGGAAAGTCTAGACACATTGGACTTAGACATAGCTATGTGAAAGATCTAATTGCAAATGGAGTAATATCCATAATATTTATAAGAACTGAAAGAAATCTTGCAGATCCTTTGACGAAAGGATTGGCAAGGGATATGGTGTATAAAACATCATTAGGGATGGGACTCAAGCCCATATCTAATTAATCACCAATAATGGAAACCCAACTCACACTTGAGTAGCATCAAGTCTTGAGTTCAATGGTGAAAGTACATTATTAGAGTGATTGGAAGTACTTAACAATAATAGATACATCCCAAAGGTTTTAAAAGTACTTGGACCATAAAGTAAATAAAAGGGGAAGGTTGAACATTTGTTCTTAATGGACTTATAGCATGTATGTGTTGGAGTGTTTATTTATGGGGCACTTCTGATAAAGTCTACCTATATGGGAGTGAAGTGTGGCCGCTTCTTGGAGTTAAGGGCTTGACTCTTAAAGCTCTCATGAAAAGGATACATGACACAAGGCCTTATCAAATGTGTCACTTTAACAATTCGTTCAATGGTACCGAGATTGCATGTGTAAGTTATGCACGCTTATTCTAATGATTATTTGGTTCAAAGCTTGTCTACCACAATATTCGGGATGAGTGAAACCCATAACTTACTAAGTAAAGGTTCAAATCGCGAGATACCTTTATCTGAAACCATGTGATTTTCAGAATAATTGGATTTGGATATATTTTGAAAATGGTGGGGGATTGTGAGAGATTTTCAAAATTAATGAAAGGTTGTATTCTTTCATGAAGTTATGTGTCTATTCATATAAAGGTGTAAATATGAATAGATGCGACTCTTCTTCAAGAGACATGAGATAAGACTCTTTGTCAAGAGTCATGAGATGTGACTCTTCACCAAGGGTCATGAGATGTGACTCTTCACCAAGAGTCATGAGATGTGTCTCTTTGAAAGGTCAAATCTCTTCACCAAAAGACATGAGATGGTCTATAAATAGAACCAATCTACATGCAAAAAAAAGATAACAACAAACATAGAAATCACCAGATTCTCTGTATCCAAATCATTTCCTTTCTTCCCTTGTGCACAGAGAGAATTAAGGAAACTATTATTCTGTAAACTGCCATTGACGATACACTTGTTTGTGGGTGTGCAAACCATATCAAGGGCTCCATTGTATCCTGAAGGGGATTCGCCAAGACACCCTATTGCATCCAATTTCTATAGAGGTTGGTGGGGGCGAATCGAACCTAAAGGTTAGTGTTTACACACGCCTTGGAGATTTGCGCCTTCTCTCTTCTTTGTTGTAGAACCACAAGACAACCAACAAAATAGAGTTGATCTTGTTGACGCAGTAAATAGAGAAGAAGAAGAATAAACGAAGAGTGAGAATTACTTTGTTTCAAGAAGTGAGTAAAACATCTTTTCTTAAAACCCTTCGTGGTATGGTTCTTAAATAATGTGTTTAGTGTTCTTGATTAAATAATTTGATATCAATGAAATTCTGGGTATTCTGGTAGATTTCACCAAAAATTCATTAGCCATAATTTTTAACGAATGAATTCTTCTAACTATCAGTTGTGATGATATTTTATCTTTCGGTACATTTGCAAATTGTGGTGACGATATTTGCCGCTTCTTGTCCATGAATTGATACATGAAATTGTGTGTGGCTGTAGTCAAATGTTTGTTTTCACTGAATTTATATATATAATGTATACATATGCAGCGCATGTCACTTGGGACACATAATTGTGCCTTACGTTAGTTGCCTTATATATATTCACATCATCTAGGAATATACCTATATACATATTTATATGCATAAAAATATTGAATTGTATTGTTACTAATAGTTAATTACCTTTTATGATGTACGTTGCAGAATATGATCTTGATTATTATTATAATAGTTTGGAATTAGTTCCCTTAGCCTGCGTGTATGTTACGATTATTATATCTGCAATTTAATTGAATTCCATTGAAAAGGTCTTGCAATTGCACTTGTGAATCACGACTGGACCGCGCATTGTGTTTCCGAATGGGACTGAGATTTTCGTTCATACTTTAAATTAATATGTTTAAGTTGCTATAGTGCTGCTGTGACATATTCGTGTTGGAGTTCGAAGATTAAAGTGATATTCATGGTGAATGGTTAAATTATTATTGTTTGAGTCAGTCATTACCTTCCGGGAAGGAATGACAGTACACGTCCTATTCCGGAAATAGGATAAGAGGTATCATCATCTGGGATGGGATATCTATTTATTGAAAATATCCACATCTAGGATGGGATATTAGATACCTCCATCTGGGATGGGGAAGGCAGTGAGACGTCATTGCATGGATATGAGCTCATAGACCTTAGTGAATATAGGATTCACAGTGGATCTAGGATCTACACTGGTTCTGGGAACCGAAGAGTCAAGTCTAGTGATTCTGGGAATCACTGTGTTGTGTCTGTGATATTTATTTGAATGCATTGAGGTGTTAATTTAATTTATTGAAATATTTTCTTTATTGAGAATGTTATGGGAATAAATTGTGGGTGCTTTAATTTGACTTTTATTGGGGTATGTATATATAATATCTTATTTTAAATTATTGCAGGTACCATGGTTGAGTTTTTCCGGTTACCGCGCCGGCTGAGAACAACACTATTTTTGAACTCCTTTTAGAACTTGTTTTATTCACTGGGATTATTATCTCATTAAAAGTGTTATTTTCAGAGTACGAGAAAGAAACTGTTCAGATGGCGAGGACTTTGAAGACTTAGTTCCTTTTAGTTATATTCTAGTTAGTACTTTTAGAGTAAAGGGTCGGATGTGGTTATTTCCGCCACTTTTAGAGATGCCCATATTTGAGAGTAATGTTTTTATACGTAAGGATTCATTTATTCAATCTTATTTTATAATATTTGAGGTTTTTCAGACCATTGTATTTTCAAAAGGTTTATATTATTTATGTTTTAAAGAATATTTTACTATGGGTTGTTATTGAAACAAAGGGCATTACACAACCTCTTCAGATATACAAACGACGCTAGAGACCTGCAACATACCTCCACCAGCCCTTGTGATGGTTTGTGAAGATATAGTAGAGGCCATGCCTGACTCTTTCCCAGCACCATCTCTTTTACCGGATTTGGCACCTGCACTTGACCTAGATTAGCCCATTAATCTGCGAAAAGGTATTTGTTCTACTCGTAACCCATCTCCTCACTATGTTAACCTTAGTTATCACCGTCTTTCTGCTTTGCACTATACTTGTCTTTCTTCTTTGTCTTCTGTGTCTATCCCTAACTCTCCAGGTGAAGCATTATCGCACCCAGAATGGAGGCAAGCAATGATCGACGAGATGTGTGCATTCCATAGCAATGATACTTGGGATTTGGCCCTTCTTCCCTCTGGAAAATCCGCAGTTGGATGTCGCTGGTTGCACACCATTAAGGTTGGCCCGAATGGTATGATATATTGGTTCAAGGCCCGTTTGGTGGAGAAAGGTTATACACAGGTGTATGGGCAAGACTATACTAACACTTTCTCCCCCGTAGCTAAAATGACGTCTATCAAATTATTATTCTCTATGGCTACTATCTGCCACTGGCCTCTCTTCCAACTTGACATTAAGAACGCTTTCCTGCATGGCGATCTGGATGAAGAAGTGTATATGGATTAATCACCAGGTTTTGTTGCTCAGGGAGAGTCTTCTACTATGGTTTGTCGGCTTCGCAGGTCCCTAAAGGGACTTAAACAGTCCCCTCGAGCCTAGTTTGGCAGCTTTTAGACTGTTGTGCAGCAGTTTGCCATGATTCACAGTGAAGCCAACCACTATGTCTTCTATCGCCATTCACCACAAGGATGCATCTATCTCATTGTCTATGTGGATGACATTGTTATTACGAGCGGTGATCAACATGGCATTACCATCTTGAAGTAGTACCTCTCATGCCAGTTTCAGACGAAAGACCTTGGTAAACTTCGGTATTTCCTAGGTATCAAAGTTGCTCAATCCAAGGATGGTTTAGTTATCTCCCAGAGGAAGTATGCTCTTGACATCCAGGAAGAGACTGGCCTACTGAATGCTAAGCCAGTGGACACTCTTATGGATCCTAGTGCCAAATTGCTATCCAATTAGGGGGAGCCCTTATCGGATCCTGGGAGATATAGGAGGTTGGTTGGAAAGTTGAACTACCTCACAATCACTCATCCAGACATTGCCTTTGCAGTAAGTGTGGTAAACCAATTCCTAAACTCTCCCTACCAGGATCATTGGGATGCAGTTATTCAGATCCTGAAGTACATTAAGAATGCTCCAGGCAAAGGCCTCATTTATGAAGATATGTGACATGCATAAGTGATTGCCTACTCAGATGCTGACTGGGCTGGCTCACCCAATTATAGGCGATCCACATCTGGGTATTGTGTGCTGATTTGAGGAAACTTGGTATATTGGAAAAGTAAGATGCAAAATGTTGTAGCAAGATCAAGTGTTGAAGCAGAACACAGGGCCATGGCATTAGTGACTTGTGAACTTATATGGCTGAAACAACTTCTTAGGGAGCTCAAATTTGAAGAGACTACATAGATGACTCTTATATTTGACAATTAAGCAGCCCTACACATTGCCTCCAATCCAGTCTTCCATGAGAGGACCGAGCATATTGAGGTTGATTGTCATTTCATCAGAGAAAAGATTGAGTCAGGGGACATTATCACAAGTCCTGTCAACTCTAGTGACCAACTGGCTGATATCTTCACTAAGTCTCTGAGGGGACCTAGAATTAGTTTTATTTGTAACAAGCTGGGCACATTTGACTTATATGCTCCAACTTGAGGGGGAGCATTGAAAATTAAATATTTTGCATTCATTGTTTAGAATTAAATATTCTGCATTCATTATATTAATTATAGTTTATAGGCATATTATCTCCATTTAGAGGAAACTGAATATCCTCTCTATTTATGTGTATTTTGTAACATCCTCATTTTATTAATTGTACGCATTTATATATGTATATTATTAACATTTATGCACTATATTTTATAGAAACCTTATGTACATATTCTCTTAATGAAATTAATACAGTTCTACTCAGAAGAATTTTCTGAATTTGTAAATGTCTCTATTTTTGCTGAAATTGATAGTTGACTGGACTGCTATGTCAGACAGCTGTCCAGGATAAAATTTCAAGTATAGAATTTTGAACTCATTTATAACTTAAAAGAAAGGTAATAGAATATAGATTAAAAATATATACAGATAAAGAATTAAAATGCTTATTCAGAATTGTTAGGATTTTCTGAAAGTTAGAACTTTGATAAATTATTACGGTAAAATTTTAAGACAGAAAATTTAGAGAAAATTCATAGGATATCTATAGAATTATCTAATAATTGTAATATACTTAGAATAATTATTAAAAATGTTTAACCAAGAAAAATTTAAATTAGAACCTTAACCAATCAAAAAGTGACAACTTAGGTTTTTCTAATGTCACTAAATTAAGCTAATTAGGCTTGGATTAAGAGATAAGTAAGACACTACCCCAAGGTTTTTGATAGTGAGGAATCCATTGGTGATGTTATTTTCTTCAAATTCTAATCACATTGTAAAATAATTAGCAGCCCTAATTACCTTCTAGAATTTTCTACAAAGTGCTTGAAATGTTGACTTTTGGGGTAGGCAAGTGACTTGGAACTCCTTGGCTGTCCAAGTGGGCTGGAAAGGCTTGGCAAGTGGACTTCCCTTGGTCCAATTGAGCTGCTGGACATGCAGGCAGCAGCTGGACTTGAAGGCAAAGTCCAATTTGGTTAATAAAATTTTTTAGAAGCATTTAACTTAAGTAAAAGGAGAAAAAAATCACCAAAAACTCAAAAACAGAACCATGAGTCTCCAAACCCAGCAGCTGCAGTTTTCATTTCAATTTCATCTTAACTTCATCATCTCATCTCAAATTAAGAAACCAAACCATCCAAACTCCCTAAACCCTAAGCTAATCGGCAAAAAGGAAAAGAAATTGGAGGAAATCTCAAAAATTCCTACAAGACCAAGGAGTGAGGGAGAAAGGAATTCAAGGCTTTTTCTTCAATTAAAGAGTTTAAGGTAAGGATCTAGGCATTTAATTTCAATTAGAACCCTTGGAATTAGAAGAAAACATGTTGTAGGGTTAAATTCAATTTTTGACCTAAAATCATGAAAACTTGAAATTGATTTAGGGGTTTTGTGTTTTTGATGCTTGTGATTGAAATTCATGGATTGGAATGATGTTTGATTGAATTTTTAAGGTGTTGTAATGGTTGAAATTTGGTTTGTTGAATTTTGATTGAATTTGTGATTTGATTGAATTTTGGTTGGAATTGGAGTTTGTTACTTTGGAAAATATGTTGAGAATGGTAGTGAGACCATTCGGCCAGCCCTAAATGCAAGGGATATTATGTGGAAATTTTTGTAAAATCAAGGGCAAAATGGTCATTTTACATGTAGGGACAAAATGGGAACTTTTGAAGAAGAGCAAGGGTAATTTGGTCATTTCAAAATTTAGGACATAGATGGAATTCTAGAAAAGATTAAGGGTATTTTAGTAACTTTACCTAATAGTGAATTTTTATAATTTTTATGTGATTGCTTAATATTAATTATTTGTTTATTAGCATCATTGTCATATTGCATAAGCTTGAGTTCTTAGAAAATACAAAGATTTCAAATGAGAAATGAGTATTTATGGGGGAATTGATTTCCAGGACTGTGTTGACTGACCGGACTGCGGTAGTCATGTATTTGAAAATATAATTGAGATTATGAACAGAGAACTGTGTTGACTGACCGGACTGCGGTAGTCATGTATTTGAAAAGATGATTGAGATTATGAACAGAGAATATGATAGTCCTGAGAAATGGGTGAGCAGAGTAAGTTAGACAGGACTGTATAGTCTGTGATTATATAGTCTGTGGGGTGAGGGATATTGGCAATTCCACATGTGGCTGTAATTTGGACAGAGATGCTGCCGTGGTGGCCTTCCGGGTATCCTGATCTCCTAATTCTGTTTAGTTTATTCGCGTTTAGTAGGGGCTGATGGCTGAATTGCTGTACGTAATGGTAGGCCAGTTACTTACTAAACACTCAAAGGGGAAGTCTCCATGGAGCAGGGTCAAAAATGAATTTGAGTCAAAAAATTGCATTTGCATAAATCATACTGCATTTAATTATGTGTGTAATTAATTAAATTGTTATGATGTGTAATTGTTTGAAATTGTTTTAATTCTATGAGAAATTAAATGCCTGATCCGGTAATGCTGTCCCCAGATTCTAGGGGAGTGTGATTGCAGGTATTTGGAAGATTAATTAGAAGTTACAGATGCAGACATGGTCCAGAGCTATAGGATGGGGACTATTTTGGGTAGACAATAATGTTGTAGTAGTTAGAATTATTTTGTAGCAGTGTTTATATAAATTTTAATGATGTAAATTACAGAACATATTTTGGATTGTAATAGAACGTATCAGAACTTTGAAATAAATTAAATAGTTAAATTATGTTTTATAAGAAAGGGGGGTTACATATTTAATGCAATAAGCCTATATAAACAATCATATGTGGTGTATTTCAGTACAATATGCCTCTGGCTTCTTTCTTTTTCAACATAAGCCTTAAAACTAATATCTTCAAAATGATTAAAAATATCATTTTAAAATAAATTTTAAATTTTACAATAAATACATTTAAGTTGAGTAAATTAAATATTTTTAATTAATAATTAATTTTAAAAATTTATTAATTATAAACACATAAAATTCAAGTATACGTAAACATAGTATTTACAATAACAAAAATGAATACTCAAATTTAAATAATTATAAATTTATATTTTTTTTACTTTTTATTTTTATTTTACACATTTTATATCGGTATTATATTTATATCATTATTATTACTTGGAAAAAGAGTAAATGATGATAATATTTTAAAAATTGATCATTTTATTCATGTGTGTGTGTGTGTGTGTGTGTGTGTGTGTGTATTTGAAAAGATTCATGTATATATATTTAAAAATAATAAATATAAATATAAAATATATAATTTAAATAAATTAGTGCATCACACTGATTTAAAATCTTGTAATTTTAGTATTTTTTTCATCCAT
Organism: Pueraria montana var. lobata; assembly: GCA_026413185.1. Lineage (NCBI taxonomy): Eukaryota > Viridiplantae > Streptophyta > Magnoliopsida > Fabales > Fabaceae > Pueraria > Pueraria montana. The sequence goes on from CM048656.1 coordinate 19,732,407, forward strand.
AGAAATCGAACATAGTAATTTTAGTATTTTAAAATTCCCTTAAAAAGAGAGTTGTTTGAAGAGAAAAAAAAAAGAAAAAAAGAAAATGTTGTTTGTGTATTTGCTGACTGGCTATTACTTTCTGCGCCCTTTTTTTTTGCTTCCTGCACCCCCTAAAAACCCCAAAGAGACCAATATACCCTTTGCCTCTCCCAAGTCCTGACGTGATCAATGGCAGCTATACAAATGACCAGCCTTGTCTCTTCGACGTGTTGGGCCTTTTTAAGTCTGTCTCTGGTCATGGGCCCTTCAAGTGCTTCATGGTCCTTGCCCTTAGTTGTGTCCTCATCAAGTCCCACCTCCACCCAATATCGTAGCCGATCCAAACACCACCACTGCAGCCACCCAACACCACGGAAGCAACCGCAAAACACCCTGTAAACGAATAATTGAAGAAAATACCATCGTTACGTAATTCTGGAAAGACTTTTCCGAAATGAATTTTTGTTTTCCAGAACCTCCTTTTCTGGAAAAAAAATTCATTCAGGAACACCCTTTCCAAAAAAAAAAATTCATTCCATAACCCCCTTTCCGGAAAAAAGAATTCATTTCGGAACCCCCTTTTAGGAAAAAAAATTAATTCCGGAACCCCTTTCCAAAAAAAAAATCATTCCTGAACACTCTTTCCAGAAGAAAAAAATCATTCCGGAAAGAAGTTTCCGAAAAACAACATACTCCCTCCGTTCTAGATTATATGACGTTTTAGAGAAAAAAATTTGTTCCAAAATAGATGTCGTTTTACAAAACCAATGCTGCATTAAATATCTTTTTTCAAGACTACCCTTAATCAATACTTAGTGGGAGTAGTGTAGTATGAGTAATTAATTAGAGAGATAAAGGGTATACTAGGAAGTTACCTAATGTTTTCTAGGAAATTCAACCAATTAACTGCATTCCTTAATAGCTGAGACAAAACCTTAAATGTCATTTACTTCCTGCACACCCCTTTTTCTTTACGCAACCCTTTATTTTTCCAGAAATGGAGTTCTGGAATGGTTTTTTTTTCAGAAAAGGTTTTACGTAATGATTTTTTTTTTCCAGAAAGAGTGTTCTGGTGAATTTTTGCTGCTGAAGCCCTTGCCCGATCGCAAGGTTCTGGCGCATTTCCACTTCCAAAACGAAGCTTCTCTCGACGATGAGTCCTTCGCCCGTCACCACCACCTCCTCTTCCCCAAATCTATTTCTTAGCTGGTCCGTCCCTTTTTTTTTATTATTTTTTGTGATTTTTGTGAATGAAAGCATATAAATGGGTTTAATTCTTTACATGCCTTTTAGGGGTTTACACATAAGATGCTTTGCTTCAAACAAGATCCTGTGTAGTTTTTGGGGTTACACACTAGTTGCTTTTTCTGCACAACACAAATAGTTCACATGACATTTTTCATGTCATAGATCAATGCTTTTTGGTTGTGTAAATAGGTCTTTATGCTATTGCAAAATAAAAAAATGTATACTTGACTACTCTTTGATTGTTGGATAAAAGATGTTGTAACCTTTTGGGGGGTTTACACATAAGATGTTTTGCTTCAAATAAGATGCATTTTTTTATGTTACACACTAGTTGCTTTTTTTTTTTTTTTGCACAATACAAACAGTTCTCATGACATTTTTCATGCTATAAATCAATGCTTTTTGGTTATGTAAATAGGTCCTTATGCTATTGCGAAATAAACAATGTATACTTGACTACTATTTGATTGTTGGATAAAAGATGTTGTAGCCTTTTAGCGGTTTAAACGTAATATGCTTTGCTTTAAATAAGATGTTGTCACTCTAACTCCATTTATTATCACTGTTTTGTTTTAAGAGGTTCATATATGTTAGACTTTGTATGTTGAATCATGACATTTCTCATGCTTTTGATCATAACCTTTCATTCTAACTCCATTTAATATTATTGTTTTGTTTTGGGAGATTCATATATGTTAGACTTTGTATGCTAAATCATGACATATATCATGCTTTTAATCATGATCTTTCATTGTAACTCCATTTAGTGTTACTGTTCCATTATGTCTTGAAAATCATTTTTTTTTTAAATTTGAATTTGTGGTTGCTTAATATGAAGTTAATACCAATAAAAGATGGGAGAGAACATGGACTGGACAATCCAAAACACAAAAGTTCTCATTGAAATAATCTACGATCAAGTAAAAAAGAGGCAATTACAAGGGTCAACCTTTAACTTTAAGACAACAGTTTGGGAAGAAATAAATGGTGAGTTGACAAAAATAACTGGAGAAAATTATGACGTAGATAGGTTGAAGGGGAAGTTCAATCGCTTGCGCCTCCAACATCGTGAATCTTCAACTTTGTTATCTCGTATGAGATTTACATAGGATGTTGATTCTAACAAATGCTCCGTTAGAAGTATGGGAAGATTTGTATAAGGTAAGTTCAATTACATTTGTTCAATTATATTTACTTTTATTATATTAGTGTAACATATACTAATTGAAGTTGTTTATTTATCCTTTGCAGCAAGGAAAATTTTACAAAAAAATTAAGAAGAATGGATTTGAGCATGATTATTACATTCTTGGTGAAATATTCAATTCTAGCACAACAGCGGGAAATTAAGCTAAGCTTCTACCAAGAGCCACCAACATCTGATGAGGAGAGAGAAATGGAAATAACCTTTCTTACCAAAGGTGTTCATATTGACACTGATGCTAATGTTGTTGACCTTGTTGGAGATAGTACACAAGAACTTGACAAAAAAAGAAAAGCTATCTCTTCTTTAAGTGAACGCCAACGCAAGAATAAAGAATAGATTAGATAAATTAGATGCAGCTTTAAGCCAATGGGCTGAATCAATGAGTGTGAGGATTGAAGCATCTAAAGGAAACATATAAGCATCAAAAGCATCAAAATATGAGTGATATAAATCACAGGCTAATCAAGCTACTAGTCCAATGACAAATCCTTAATCCATAAACACAATTTTGTTTTTAATCCTAAATTATATCTATCAGTGTAATTTGCTAAAAAATATTCAAACACTCTGATTATGGGTGTCATACTTTTAGGCTTAAAATAATGGACTTAAATCGGTATTACGATGAAGCAAATTGGTACCAAATACTACCAATTAGACAATCCACATAAAACAAACCATTAAAATCCCTAACATAAAACACCCCTAACAGTAGCCTTCAACGAGCACCCCGTCTACCATACCTACCACCATTGTTGTAGCTTTCGCCCCTGCCACCTTCAACGAGCACCCCATCTACCATACCTACCATACCTATCTCTATTGCCTCCTAGGTAGTAATCCCTAGCCGGGTGACCCAATTCACCACAGTTACAACAATCCCCACCACCAGTGCCGCGTCGGGTTTCCTTACCTTTTAGCTTCATTCTACGGTTCAGGTCGATGTAATGGAGCAGTACGACTAGTCCAGTGATTTTGATTTATGGTTTTGGGGGAACGTGGGGGTTTTGAATTGGGTTGCAGAGCCTATGTGGCAATTGGGATTGGGTACAACGAAGGAATTGTATATGCAACAACCAAATTGTTGCGCGACTCCGCCTCGTCGTCTTTATTGATGTACACGAGCTCGATAGAGTTCTATGATCGCACGAGCTTCCGAATCGAGGGTGAGAAGGGTCAATGGAGAAGAATGAGAGAATTTGGTCACTGAAAATTATTTTATTTTTGGTTGTTGTTGTTGATGATTCACCTATTGGATTATACCTTTGCCATTGATGTTGAAGTAATGAATCAATTATTGGTGGTTTTTAACCGCTAGAAAACTTTTAATACCTTTTCAAAGCTTCACACAAGCAATTTTTGGTGGTTTTTAACCGCCAAAAAATGAACAACCAGAAAACATAACAAAATTAACACCACGTCATCATTTTACGACACAAATTGATCGCAGAGACTAAAACCTTACGGAAAAAAAAAGTTAAGGAACCTTGATAAGTCAAATTTTGTTCAAGAACCAAAAACAAAATTTTGGAAAATTTAGGGACTAAAAATGTAACATCCCCAATTAATGGACATTAGAAATAAAAATGTGTGGAGACCCTTTTTATGGCATAGCCTTTATATTTAATGGTTAAAGGATACCCTTAGGCATTATTAATAATAGTTACCTTATAATAGGAATTGACATAAATAAGATAATAGGACCCAAATGGGGAGCCAAGGCCCTAGGTGGTCCAAGGCCCACTAAGCCCACACACACCCCCATGGTTTAAATAGATGGGGGAAAGGAGAGTTAGAGAGAGAAAAGAGAAAAGAAAGAAAGAAAGCTAGAGAGAAGGAAGAGAAGAGGAGGAAAATAGAAGAAGAGGAAGGAGAAGGAGCGGAGATCCCAAGACCTAATGCTTGGAGCTCATATGTGTTCCTGGAGGTGAGTGTTTCCCCTTGTTCATCCATATCCCTTTGTTTTGTCTGTTTTCCTCTTTTTTCCTTTTGAACCCTAAGTTAGGAGATTTAAGGGTTTTGAAGATTTGGCTTGATTGAGGGGTTTATTGAGTAGATTAATCGGTTGGAAATGCAATAGAAGTGTTTAGGGTTTGATTGTTGTGCTTGGGGATGCTTAGGAAGCCATTAATGACCCCCTTTTGAGTAGAGAGCCATTAAATACTGATGTGTAGATTTTGCACTTTGGCTGAGCGAGCTAGTCGCAGCTTAGCAAGAGTGACCACTTTAGCTTAGCGAGAATACTTCTAGAAAGTCTTTTTGGCTGAGCGAGAAAACATTTAGAGACTGAGCGAGACAAGCCTTGCTAAGCGAAAATAAGCCCAGAGAACAGCTTTAGGACCCTTCAAAGAGAGTAATTGGGAAAGGTTGAAGGTGATATTTATCTAGTTGTTTCCTATGCTTGTTTCCTTTATATAATCTTTATTCCTTGATGTGTTGTGTTGTACTATGTAGCGATGATTGATGAAATAGTTATAGAATTGCATTCATGTGGTTGTTACATCTACCTAGGAATGTATGATACGATAAAACCCCCCCTTAATAAAAGATACCTAAGACACTTAAGACTATACCTATGCCTCTTTAGTAATAAATGAGGTGTTTTCCTTAAGTTTCAGAAAAGTTTTGGAGAAAAAAATATAGTTTCAAAGAAAGGTTTTTAGAAAGGATTCCCTCAGTGACGTAGGGTAGAACCTTCCCCGGTACTAGTCATGTTCGAGAGCCACACGCTCGGACATACCACGGTGTGTAAAAGGGTTAAGGATCCCCTAGGAAACCAAGGTGAGATGAGGTTTTCGAAAGGTTCACAAAAAGGTTTTACAAGAAAGTAAATAAGATATGTATAAGATAAGCAGGCATAGAGTATAGGTAGCTCCTCGAGCCATAATACGAGGTCATAGCTCCTCAGGTTGGAGGAGGATAATACGAGGCCATATATAGTTAAAGGTTAAGCGTACAAGGTTAAAGTTAAGGCTATATTAATAATGAAGTAATTGTTAAATATGGTTTTATGTTACATAGTGCATGATGCATGTATGTATGTTTCTTGTGTTAAAGCATAAGAGGTCATGATACTAGTTAGGTGAGTAATGTAAGGTAAATCTATACATTAGATGAGGATCTATGTAGCTGGATACTAACCTTTAATGTAAGAGAGGGGTTATACCCATAGAAAGTTAATATAAGCTACCCAGAGAGATATGTAAGATGTTATGTCTCATAGAGAGAGGTGATGTAAGCCTAAGTTGGGCAAGTCAGAGGAAGGAAATGATATGCACATTCCCATCCAATTTTATAGTAAAGTGAGACCTTAGTGAGTGGTTAAGAGTAAAAAAATGATGTATAGGTGCCTTAGTGCACTAATGGCCTTAGATTTGGCAAATGAGGCCAACTTTAGGTGCCTAAGTAAAGGTTAAGGTATGGTCCAAGGAAATAGTAATGTCGATGTGATGGAGTAATAATTGTGGGTATCAAGAAAAGTAAAGTGAGAAGCCATGAGAGTTAAGAAAAGGATCTCTATAATAAGGAATCAACCTAGAGTCCTTAGAGCACTCACTAGACATTATGTCTCATCCCTTTAAGTTTCATGTTTTTACAAGTTAAGTAGGTGGACATGCTCATGGGAAAAGCTTGGAGCATAGAGTTACTTGCTTGGAAGAAGATTAGTATAATGTGTATCTCCCAATGTATGAGAACTGGTTTTATGTTTTATGTACTCCTTTTGGTCCTATTTATAAGGCATAATTTTAGAAGAAATTGATGGTCCTTTTTATAAGGCATTTTACAATTCCTATGAAGTATTTAATTTGATTTTCCACTAGTTGCCCTTATTAAATACTCTAAGTATTTGTGTTATAGTGGTGCATAATACTCTTAGACTTTAATGTTTTCACATCACCCATAACAAATTAATGATTATTAATAAGGGTAAAATTGGTACATTAGTAACATTTTTTTCTAAAATCAAGAAAATCAACTGAATTAATTATTTTTATTGGTTTGTGTGATTCTTGTCCAAAGTGCCTTATAAAAAGGACCAGAGGGAGTACCTTGGTTTTGTTTTGAAAGGCACATAAGTGTCGAAAGCTTTGTACAAGTTTTATTCATGTTATGTATCGTTAAGTTTTAGTTTCCGCATAGTTAACTCTGATATATTTTAAGTTTTAAAAATTTAGTAATATAAATAAACAAAAGGTAATATCTTCTAGGATGCTGCAAAAAACATAGTTAACCCTAAATTATAAATTTTTGTTTTTTAGTTCCTATATTTTTTTTATCCTTGTATTTTTTAGTCCCTATGACGTGATACACATGACATGGCATTTTTTTTACTGATGTGGCACTTGCTAATGTCATCATTTGATGATGTGGCATTTGCGAACATCTGCAACCGTTAGCCACATCAACAATTTTTAATAACAAGGACTAATGAAAAAAAATCAATTTCTAGGATTTTTTTTTAAATTACAAGGACTAAAATAAAAAACGAGTAAATTATAGGGACCAAAATTATATTTAAGCCTTAAAATTAATATCTTCAAAATGATTAAAAATATCATTTTAAAATAAATTTTAAGTTTTACAATAAATACATTATAGTTGAGTAAATTAAATATTTTTCTAATTAATAATTAATTTTTAAAAATTATTAATTATAAACACACAAAATCCAAGTACATGTAAACATAGTATTCACAATAACAAAAATGAATATTCAAATTTATATTTATATTTTTTATTTTTTATTTTACACATTTCATATAGGTATTACATCACTATTAATACTTGAAAAAGAATAAATCATAATAATATTTTAAAAATTGATAATTTTATTTATGTATATATGTTTAAAAAATATTAAATACAAATATAAAAAATTGTATAATTTAAACAAATTACTGTACCAAAAAAAAAATTTGTGCATTGCATTGATTTAAAATCTAGTAATATTGGTATTTTAAAATGTCCTAGAAAAGAGAGTTGTGTGAAGAGGGGAAAAAATGCAAAAAGAAACTGCCTAAAGTGTATTGCTAGCCCTTATCCAAAAGGGCCCAAATTAATTTGATTAACAACTCACGTTTGAATTATCTTGCTCTAGGGTTTTACTTCTTGCACCCCTTTTTTGCTTCCTGCACCTCAAAAAATCCGAACAGACAAAAATACCCTTGCCTCTCCCAAGCAAGCGCCACCTCCACCAAACCACCCAATACCACGTCGGCCCAAACACCATTACCGCAACCACTCAACACCACCGTCGCAACCACCCAACACCATTCAAACATCACTAGATCTGCCATCTCACTTCGAAATTATGTAACATAATTCTGGAAAAAACATTTACATAATTTTGGAAAGGCTTTTCCAGAAAACAACATGAATGTTGTTTCCATAAATGCTTTTCTAGAAACGTTGTTACATTTTTTGTATTATGGAAAGTACTTTCCGGTATACAAAAAATGTATTCCAGAAAGTACTTTCTGGAATAATGATTAAACAACGTTTCGCAGCGTGCATTCCAAAATTGAAAAGGAAAGAAAGAAAGGCACTTACCCGATCACTCAAATTGGATTGTGGTGTTTTCCTTGTGAAAGACAATATAATTAAACAATGTTAAAGTAAAACTTTAATACCTTTGATTGACAAAAGAGGGAAGGAGAGAAATAGATGAGAAGGGTTTAGAGAACAACTGATATAGAATACAGAGAATAGGGTTTATACTTTTTTTTAATAATATATATGTATATAAGGGTATTTTGTGTATAGCGAGCATTTTTTTGGTCTTGGTCAAAGAGTACGAGTGTCCCCAACTCACTGGGTCATATACTAATCTAGCTCGCGGTGCGTGACTGCCGTGAGCCCAAATGAATTTTGCACACAGATGGAATCAACACATGGGTTCCCCTGCTAAATAAATTGTTCCCCCACATGTGAACGCAGTAGGGCCTTACACCACTGCAGCAACTCAAATCCTTTGAGTTGTATAGAGTATTATTGATTTTTTTTGGGTGAATAGAGAGTATCTATGATAGTAAAAATTTAAAAAAAAAAAACAAAAGGGGAGTGTACTTAGAAAAATGGGGTGGATATAGCAAAAGCCAGCCCGAATAATCTTGCTCTAATGCTCTTCAACTTCAAAGGGGGATTGCTATTCTCACCCCCAAATTGCTATTTTCAAAATTATATGAAAGGACATTATTGCCCTTATTACCATTTCCTCACACCCCCTCCCCTCCCTTCCTCTCTCCTTCCGCTGTACAATGTATACAACAGAGTCGTGAATCCGCTGCACATATTTTTTTCACCTCCACACTACACAACGAAATCACGATTCCATTGTGTAGTGCACAACGGAATCATGATTTCGTTGTGTACTTGTATAACGGAATCGTGTTTCCATTGCAATGAATAGGGTGTCAAAAAAAATACACAACGGAATCGTGTTTCCGTTACAATATATGCGGGGAAAAAAATTAATTTAACTCCGTTACCTTTTTTTTTCACCTGGTTGCACAGAAACGGAATTACAATTCCGTTACATTAAATGGAATGGTGTGCAACGGAATTACATTTCCGTTATATTATATTCAATTGAAACGGAAATGTAATTCCTTGTTTATTTTACAATTTTTCTATTTGAAGTTCCTTTTTCTTTATTTGTCATCTTTATTGTTACGTTTTTAAAATTTATTTTTAATAAATATGAATATTAAAAAATTAAATTTAAATTTCAACAACCATGTTAAAACTTAAAAATCCATATATATAATATTAAAAATTTAAATTAACAAAAAATATAAATGGCTTAAATGCAAATTCGGTCCTTTTATTTTTTATAATCCTAATTTATAAAATTGGAGACTAAATGTCTCTATTTTAAAATAGAGAAACCAAAATTGCGGATTTTAAAAAATATGGGGACTATATGTCTTTATTTTAAAATAGAGATATCAAAATTACGGATTTTAAAAAATAAGGAGACCAAATTGTATTTTTTTAAGCAAAATTAATTATATATGTATTCATTATGTAAGTTGATTTTTATGTTATACAATTAATATATGCAATTTTGGTACCCTTGTTTTTTAAAATCCATAATTTTGTACCCAAAATCATGATTTTTACAAAACTGAAGAATTAAGGGGCTTTTACTTTCACCGTTTCTTGTTTTCATTTAAAAAAAACAGAAAATAAGCTTGAAAACGTGTTTGCTTCAAATTTTGAAAACATTTTTACTGAAAATATTTTCAAAATTAGGCCCAAAATTGAAAACAAAAAAACATTATTTTCAGCCTTTTCTGAAAAACTAAAAACGCGGTGGCAACAAGGTAAATATCATCTCATCTGTTTGTTTCTTCCAATTGAACACAATGTTGATTCTCAACAGAGGCGCACAACATGGACGACGACTATACTAACGGAGATGCAGCCATGGACAGCGGTGATGTTGGCGGAGATGAATCGACGATGAATCCATCAACCACTTCTCCGTCAAACATCACAAAGGCGTCACCGACTTCACCTCCATCTTCTCCCGCATGCTCCACACCACCCCCGACCCTCCCATCCCAGTCCTCTGATTCTACGTCGCCCTCAAATTCCGCACCACACGCGAACAACTAGAATATTGTTCCAGTGCGCGCAGGACTAGCAACATTTGTTGCAGTGGGGAAATTTTGGGGGTTTGATTTTGGATTTTGGGGATTTGATTAAGGTGTGGATGGTGGAAGATGAGGGTGGGGTTTTGGGGGACTATGCTGTGAAGGGATTTTTCCCCTTTGTGAGTGAGGAGTTTCAGAGGGGGATTGAGAGGGGCTGCGAGGTTGGGGTCTTGCTGGGGTGGAGATGCAGTTGCAGCAATGCTTGTGAGGAGATGATTCAGAATTTTGATTTTTTGAAAACAGGAAATAAAAATCTTAACCAAATATATTCTCTAAATCTAAAAAAATTGGAAATGAAAACTGTTTTCAGAAAATGAAAATAGAAAACATTTTCTCAAACCAAACGACCCCTAAATGTCTCTATTTTAAAATAGGGAAACTGAAATTGTGGATTTTGAAAAATATGATAACTAAATGTATTTATTTTAAAATAGAAGGAACAAAATTGCAAATTTAAAAAAATAGAGGAATCAAAATTGCATTTAAGCCATTTATATTTTTTGTTAATTTAAATTTTTAATATTTTATATATATGGATTTTTAAGTTTTAACATGGTTATTGAAATTTAAATTTTTTAATATTCATATTTATTAAAATTAAATTTTAGAAACCTAAAAATAGAGATAACAGAAAAAAAGGTGACAAATAAAGAAATTGGATCTTCAAATAGAAAAAATTATAAAATAGGATTCATTTCAACAACGGAAATGTAATTCCGTTTCATTCATGATAACAAAATAAGGGAAATACAATTCTGTTTTGGCAAAGGATGTAAAGCGGAATTGTGTTTCCGTTTTAATTTTTTTTCACCCTTTTTATTATATAACGGAAACATGATTCCGTTGTACATTTGTACAACGGAATCATGCTTCCGTTGTTTAATTTTTTTTGCCCATTAACTATAACGGAAACATGATTCCGTTGTACACTTGTACAACGGAATCGTGCTTCTGTTGAATTATTTTTTTTCCACCCCATATATTGCAACGGAATCACGATTCCGTTATACAAGTGTACAACGGAAACGTGTTTCCATTGTGTAGTGTGGTGGTGAAAAAAAATTATGCAACGGAATCAAGATTCTGTTGTGTACGTTATACAATGGAATCGTGATTCCGTGGAAAGGGTAATTTTGGAATAACAAAAAAGCCACCCACGTGGGTGGTGAGAATAGTAAAATTTGGGGTGAGAATAGCAATTCCCACTTCAAAGTGGTCTAGGCCCAAAAGGAGAACAGTGAGTCACTGGTAATACCATTTCTGAAACGCGCACACACTGCAAGTGCTTTCCAATTTCAATGGCGGAATCTGTGGTAACGACTAACGAGCAGGCACACACACACACAGTGAGTCACTCACTTCGGAGCGACCTAATCAATGGCTCTTCCTCCGAAATCTACTTTCCCTCTCTCTCTTCTTCTCCTCTTTCTGTTATCAGCAACATCAGCACAACAACAAGAAGAGTTCACGGAGGAGTTGCTGCTGAAGCCCTTGCCCGATCGCAAGGTTCTCGCGCATTTCTACTTCCAAAACGAAGCTCCTCTCGCCGATGAGTCCTTCGCCCGTCACCACCACCTCTTCCCCAAATCTATATCTCAGCTGGTCCGTCCCCTTTTTTTATTATTATTTTTGTGAATGAAAGCATATAAATAGGTTTAATTGCTTAAATGCCTCAATTTTGGTGCTTTTGTTTTTTAATGTTTCAGTGGATTTGGATGTGAGTGACTGGAGTTGTTAAAATTTTCTAAATAATGTAGATGCAACCTTTTTTATATTTTATTTTTTGAATTCGAGGCTTGATGTGAGGATTGCTAACCTTTGGTTTTAGTAAGTGAGATGTGTGTTTGGATATTTTCGTATGTGCTAAATTTGGAGAAATGAGCACGTTTTTTTTACATGTTTCCTGAATAAGTAAAAGTGATTGTTTTGGCTTCTAAGAAATTTTGCTTTTTAAGTAAAAAGGGGTTTAGATAGAATGTAGAAAATGGGTGCAGAGTTTGGAAAAATGCATTTGGCTGTTGTTCATATATTCTTGTCCAGTAAAAATGATTGTTTTTGGGTTTTAAGAAATTTTTCATTTTAAGTAAGGAGGGTTTTTGATAGAATGCAGAAAAGTGGGTGCAGAGTTTGGAAAGCGCATTTGGCTTTTTTTCATATATTCTTATCCAGCAGTAACATCATGTGTACTGAAATGATCATGTTCTGAACATGAATGATCCCTTGGGAATAAGAGTTAACTGTTTGGTGCCTTTGACCTCATTTTCCTTGTTTAGTTGTGACCCGCAATGTGCAATATGAACTTTTCTATGAGCATTAGTGTGCTTGTAAGATCATTTCATATGGATTAAAGATGGAATTGGGTAAAGCATGGAGTCATTGTTCTGAACTGAACAGATCATCTAAGTGCAGTATTATCAGTTCAGGGATGAATAGTGACTATATCTTCAATAATTGGTGTGATTTTTGTGGCCTTGCACATACACGTTATGCAGGACAATATAAAATGTGACTTTGAGTAGATCTCATACATGTACAGAATGTTGTGGTAATGTGGAAATTGTTGAATTTTGATTTATAAAGTTTGCTAGATATAAGAGTAGATTAATTAAAGGTACAAGAGGTTTGGCATGGTTTTCTTGCATGTGCAACATCACATTTGCTCCTATGTAATTTATCCTAAGACTTATGTTTAGGGAAGCATATATGGCTGCTCCGCTGCTGCAAGTTGTTATCGTTGGCATTGTTTTGTTTTATTTTATTTATTTTTTAAGAAGAAATATTGATCAGAAGGGAGGTAGACAAGTGAGAGAGTAAATGAGAGACTTATCCCATGCAGTAACAATAGCACTCTTTGTGCTGCTGCAACTTGACCTTTGTCTATTAATTGACTTTTCTGTTGATATAAAATACACGTTTTATAAAACACACTGTGTGCTTCAATAATTAGTTTTAACACGTTTTTCTGATTTACAATACACGTGTCAGTATTTGACCTTTTTTTTTTTCATTGCACTGCATTGTTCTCTATCCAGTATTCAAAAATTGATCAAATCAGAAAAAAAGTTTAAGTTTATAGATTTGAGTTTTAATCATTGTTTTTTACATGTATGATAGTTCTATGGAAGTTAAATGAAACATTGATGTTTTAGTTCTCTGTGCTTTTTATTAATGCCATTCAGGTTTTTGTTGGGGATATTTTCTTCTAATGCATTTTGTCCCACATAAAAAATGTGTTGAGGAAGGAAATTATTTGTGGTTCTAACATATTCACAATAAGAACAAAAGCCTTTATATGACATCAAATACTAATGGACCTTCTCGATTTCACTATTTCTATAGTTATAGTCAGGTTTTCCTTGCTTACACTTTAGTTTTTGCTATGTTTTTGTGCTTTTCTCTGGATTGTAGCAGCAATATTGTATAATTTTGTTACATTCTGATTGCTTATAAAGTATTTCCCTGAATATACTAAGTAACATGTAGATTAGTGTTTGATGGACAGGTTCAGAAGTATCATATTAAAGCAATGGAATTATCTTTTACACAAGGTCGATGGAACTATGAAAGATGGGGTGAATTTGATTCAATATCAAGCCTCCAGGAGTTGAATTGTGGGCAGTTTTTGATGTCCCTCTACACCAGGTTGACGCTTTGTGGAAAAATTTAACCCATTCACTATCAGGCCTCTTTTGTGCTTCAATCAACTTCCTGGAGTCTTCTACCACTTATTCTTCCCCTGAATGGGCATTTCAATCAGCTTTGGGCAGTTTAAGATATGGTACACTGCCATGTGAAGCTTTGTGCACTGAGAATCTTACCCCTTGGTTGAAACTCCTTCCTTGTCGACATAAAGCTGGACTCTCTTCCTTAATGGATAGACCATCTATTTACAGAAGCTTTTACCACTCTCAGCGGTTGCACTTGACAATGTCCACAGATCCTTCAGATGGATCAAGATCAGGAATTATTCTAGAACAAACACTTACAGTTGTACTCCAGCCTAATGATCAGAAAGCTGGTATGAGCCATGTCAGTGAAACAAAGATACAACCAAGCTGGTCCCTGAGTTCAATATTTGGAAGAAAAATCAGTGGAAGATGTGTTCTTGCCAAGTTGAGTAATGTTTACCTTCATGCTGAGAGAGGTCTAGTCACTCAACTTGAGAATCTCCAGAAGAATACTGCTAAATTTGCTGCTAATGACACAGGTCCTGAAGATTTTAGAAGGAATGCTGGCTTTGAATTATCTGTTACTCCCAAAAGGGTGCATACTGAACTGAAAAAGAGCTCCTCTATTCTGTATGAATATCCAATCAAAGAATACACGGACACTGAACAATTTGATTTAGGCCTAACATGGAAGCATCCGATTATTTGGTCCAGCCCACATGCACCTTTATATGCCAGTAGATTTTTGATGGGAAGTGGAAATGAAAGGGGTGCTATTGCAATATCCTTGAAATCCACTGAAATGACCCTGGGACTTGTTGCAGCCAATAATATTGAAGAGAGGTGTAAGTTGCAAGTTAATGTTCTCCAAATTGTGCCTTGGTATGTTAAGGTATATTATCATACTTTGCAATTATTAGTTGATGAAAGGCCTCAAGCACTCACAGATTTTGTTGAGAGAATGCGTGTTTCGCCTTCTGAAGACAAAGTATCACCCGGGGTGATGGAGCTGGTCCTCCAATTTCCTTGTGAAATGAAGTCAGCTGTATTGAGTATAGAGTTTGATAAGGTTTGTTCAAATTCTTACTTCATTTTGTAGTTCTTTTTCCTCTCAATATTTGCCTCACTTTTTTTGTTGACATTGAACTGTGTAAGTTAATGTCTGTAAACAACCTCAGAAAATCTTAATAAGGAACTCATTGTATTATATGAAAGTAAGACTGCTGTTGATACTATATGAAAGTAGGAGGAATCATAATCAATTTGATTTATATTTATAACCTTTTAAAAGTAGTGATGGAAGTGAGATGAGCCAGGCCTAACTCTGGCCCTGCTTGAGTAAAGGTGAACTGCCCATTTAGCTCACGGGCTTCCCTTAAATTGGCCAGGGACGGTAAAATGTAAGCCCACTTAACCATTTCTCTTTTTGGCAGCTATGCCCAAATGGGCCTGGTTGACCTGTTTATAACGTACAGGTAGGTATATGTCACCACAGCATAAAAATTGATAGTTGTTTTTTTTATAAATGTGGCATTGGAAGCTACCTTATGTGATATGTTCACTTTAGATCGTTTTAGGATGGATGTATAGGAAATTGGTTTCTTCGTATCAAATTGGATTTTGACCTTCTTTTGTTCGTCTGCATAGGGCTTCTTGCACATTGATGAATACCCTCCAGATGCTAATCAAGGATTTGGCATTCCATCAGCAATAATAAGCTTTCCTGACTTCCGTGCTGGTTTGCAATTTTCTGATAAATCTCAAAGCAAGTCACCACTATTGTCTAAATTACAGGTTATTTGAATCTGCACTCGTTCTGCTCATAACACTTATAATATTCCTTGGTCATGAATCTAACTATCTGGATCTATAATGCAAGAAAAGAGTCCTGTTCTGTCTTACACAGAGGTTTTACTTGTACCCTTGACGACTCCTGATTTCAGTATGCCATACAATGTCATCACAATTACATGCACAGTTTTTGCATTGTATTTTGGATCTTTGCTAAATGTTCTCCGAAGACAAGTTGGAGAGGAGGAAAGACTTTTGAAAAACAAAGGTAAACCTCAGCTCTTGTAATGTCTGCATCCTGGGACACAAGTAATGAAGTAATTCAATTTTGTATTACAATGAGTAGTCCCCAAGCATGGTGCTTTTGTAATTAAGAAAGCATTCTTACCTTAATAGCCATAAAAAAGAAAGCATCCTTACCTTTTAAGGTTCACTTTGTTCTCTCTTTGCATTAGCTTTCCAGATTGTTGCCTAATACCTTCACTGGTATTTATGATTGCATGTACGTATCACAAACTGGACATGCAAATTCAATAGCAAACAAAAAGGAGTCTACATGAACTTTTTGGTTATTGTGATCCATGAATATGAATGTCTTTGTGTTGCTGAAGTATATTGATAGAAACATGGTATCTTATCAGAAATAAGATATTTAAACTTGTAGTTCGAGAGTCTGTACCTCCCAATGCCCAAAGGCCCAATTCTCTCACAAATGACAAGATTAATAGGCAACATACCTTATTTCTTAAACCAACTAACCTCAGTAACTAATAGGTATCCATCATGTATATACTTAAGTTTGGTGTGGAGGATTTAATCTAAATTTTGATCTGTAAGAGTAACATGTACTTTATATCATACATTCTATTGTTTACAGGCTGTTATGTATTTTTGCCCCTGCCTTCCCTCTCATTCTTTTGTTTTAAGTTTTCTTATTCAGTTGTTAACGTCTTATACTTTTCTGACATGTAGATGCAAACAAAGCAGTGTTCCTTCGTAGAGTACTAACTAAATTATCTGCCAAGCTTAGAGGCAGACCATCAGAATCGACTCAGCCACCTTCATCATCATCATCATCCTTTGTTAGTCCAAAATTGATTCTTAGAGTACTACTGGTTGCAGGAATTGCCATTGCATGGCAATACTATTCACAATGATATCTTCCAACTAGGTAGTTTTACTTGTACTATAGTCTAATAATTCTAAATGCATATATTTTGTGTACAATACAAACCTTCCACTGCCCGATGTGCCTGCGTGCGTTCATGTCTGTTTTTAATTGATCATAACAATACATATACACAAGCAAATTGATTTGATTGATTATAAAAAACAATTTTGTCCATTTGATTTTACATTTTTATTAAGTAATAAAAATTGCAATACGTACCATCTGTCTTAATTCCCCATTTAAACAAACTCGAAACGAGGCAATGCTGTCCTTTACCGTACATTGAACATTGTTATTTGCAGTGGTAAAGCGAGCATGTTTTCCTGATCTAGCAAACCAATTAAAAAAGATATACTTTCTCGATTTCGATTTATATGACGTTTAAGATTTTAATATAGGTATTAAGGAATGTAATTAATTTGTTGAATTTCATAAAAAATATTAGGTAACATCCAAATATATCCTTTATCTCTTTTATTAATTGCTCATTATATACTACTCTTACTTATTAATTAAGGATAGTCATGGAAAAAAATATTTAATGCAATATTGATTTTGTAAAATAACATTTATTTTGGAACAATTTTTTTTTTTTTAAAACGGAGGGAGTAATTTATTAGTCTTATAATGAAAATGAAGTTCAAAATAACCGAGACCTGATAGGCCAGTCACTTTTTTCTTTTGTACTTTTTTTCTCGAGTAAACAAACATGAGAGCCCTTTATGCTCTCCATTGAACACCTATCTCATTAACGTGGCATAAAAATTCTTGCTATTCCTTTGCTCAATTCTTCAAAATAGTTAAACCAGAACGAGTTATCATTTTCAAATGCCCAAATGAATCAAAACGCTAGGCTATAGATTTAGGAGCTGTCTTCAAAGTTTGTGGCAACTAGCTTACTCACTAGATTATAAATTTTTGTTTCTCCATGTTACGGATATTAAATTTTTGGTTCATGGAACTTTTGAAAGAGATTAAGCTGCCAATCATTTATTCCCAACTCTTCAACAAGAAATTTGATTTTCTTAGCACATGAAAGTGCAATGGTTTAATCCTTCCATCCTCTGAAGGACTGGCTCATTAAAATCTATTATCTCTTAAATATTTTTACAGCATATCACACAGATCAACGAATTTACAGTTACTATTTACCAAGAAGAACAAAAATGGAAAATGTAACTAAAAGCAAAAAATAGTGCACTATACTTTTTGTTTTTCCTATGAGAGAATTTATCTAATCCTTTTGTATTTAGCTGCCATTGCCTCGTCTTCTCTTGTCCTCTTCAGATTCTTACTTGCGTAGCTGCATGTAAACTTGCGGCGTGCAATGCTGCTAGAGAGGTCATCAACTTTATCACGAATATCTGTGAAGAATCCATTAAAGTGTTAATGTTGAGGCAGTTGTAGTCTTGTAGACAGATTAGAAGAGATTTTTATTAGGAAGGGGAGGGGGATGGCTTGAAAAGTTTTGCAACTTTGGTTAAGAGATCACAGAGAAAGAAAAAGTTATTGAGAAAACTAAAGACAAAGTCAAATGTGAAGGGTAGAATTAAGGGTGAGGAATGCTGAACTTGCTTGATTTGTCCTCATTTATTTTTAGCTTCTTGAATAGGTTGACATCTTCCAATAGATGCTTTCTCTTGCAGCTTTGGCCATTTAGAATCTTGCCTTTCGAAATGAGCATAGAAAAATAAGAGTTAAAAAAAATACAAATATTCCTTCACACAAAAATGCAACAAAATGGCTGCTGCAAAATTGCAAAATGTTTCCTGAACTTTTCATCAAAAACATTAAATGTTTACAAACTTATATTGTTATTTATAATCATCAAACTTGAAGATATATAGCATGATAACACATAATTTTATATTGTTATTTATAATCATCAAACTGAATTATGTCTGCTTTATACTTGTCCATGCTTCTAGAAGGAAACATTGATTCAAATAACAGTTATACAGTCATCACAATTAACTAAAATTATGTACCTGAGTTGCTCTCTTTCAACTTCTTATTCTTGAGTAAGTTGACAGCTTCCAGTTGAATCCCTCTACTGTTACCAGCATTCTCACCTTCCATCATCTTGCCAATCCCATTTTGAAAATCTTGTGAGTCATGTCCTCCTGCATGATCACAACTTTATTTAAATAAAGGAGAAAATATGTAACTAGCAAAATACATCATTCTCAATATCAAACAAAGTACACATCCTATTTAGAAAATAGAGATAAGAGAGAAAAGAAGAATATGAGCACACCATTGCTTTACTACCAATGAAAAAGATAATTGACTAAGCCAAGAGTGGGACTGCATGGAATCCATGTCCAGGTAGATATAAAGACATGGCAGGATCCTATGTATGAAATTGAAAGTCCAATTACAATACGTTAAGTGATCACATTGTTCATCTTTCTACATATCCAACATGCTCTTTGGAAAGAAGTAATTTAAACACAAAAAAATAAAAGACTCATGAAATAGGAGGTGATGTTAGAGTGGAATGATTGTGAAAAACTAAACAGTTATGACATTTCTGAGAAGGTAGGCATGGCTCAACAAAAGTCATTTTAGGAAAATACAATTCAATTCTATTAATCCTTCTTCAGTGTGCTCTCCCCCGTTTCTTTCCCTGTTTCCACTTTAGGTTTTAAATCCCAGAAACAGTTACGGCATTGCAAATGCTCTCAAATATATCTTAGCCAAGAAAAGGAAGAGGTGGAAAAGAAAGCAAGAACTGCTGATGAAATTCTATGTTATCCTCCCATTTAAATTTTCTCAGCAACCATGCAAAACTATTTAAAGAACTGAACATAGGAAATGAACTTCCATTTTAGCCAAAACAATGCAGCAACCAAAATAACACCAAAACATATAGCAGATAATACAAAACTTCCCAACAAATATATCATTGCTTACATGTATTTTATTTCATGGATGGGGGAGAATAAAAGATTTA
Source organism: Pueraria montana var. lobata (assembly GCA_026413185.1). Classification (NCBI taxonomy): domain Eukaryota; kingdom Viridiplantae; phylum Streptophyta; class Magnoliopsida; order Fabales; family Fabaceae; genus Pueraria; species Pueraria montana. The sequence continues at coordinate 19,752,127 of CM048656.1, forward strand.
TATCAAATTGGAACCATCACAATTTTCTGCCATGTCATGTCTAACCAATCACAGCTTCAGACACACCTGAAGTGCCTCAAATTCTAAAGAAACCAAGGCAAACACTTATTCACTCCAAACAAACACATGTCAATCTAAGCATCATTTCTATCCTCAATATTTCTCAGCAACAAAAACAGTTCTGTTACTCTAAAGCAAAAAATATATCCCCCGTCTCCCCCAAAATAGTCAATTACAAAACAAACAGAGCCTCCCAACAAAACTGGGGAAGTGTTTAATTCATCAACCAAACAATAAATAAATTGCCATACAACAAATAATTAAAAACGTAGTAACCAACCAAACATGCATTTTTCTTTGACACTCCGAAAACAATGTTTACACAATTACATATACAGAAGTGAGAGCTTCAGGAGCTAATGTTACAGTCAAAATAGATGGATCAAAATTAAATTTAAATAAAATAGTCTTGATCATCTGTATATCATTTTACTGCCAATGTATATCAAATAAAACCAAACTTGTCCATATAATTAAAGAGAAAAGATAATTAGTACGAAGAAGTTACTTTAGGAAATGTACGAATTTTAATGTTGAGGAACTTCATAGAAATTTAATCTTTACTTTAACCATCCATGTGCAGATATTACTTCTCTGACCGGTCAAACCATTAATTCTTACTTTTCAAGTTATTTTTTTCACCTAAAATACCCTTTTGGTTCCTCATTTTTGTTTAAGTTTGTTCTTCTGAGTTAACAAGTTTCACTTTAATTCTTCTGTTACACCAAATTGGTCCCTATGTCAATTTACCACACTAAAAATTATTAACTTTAGCAAATGTGGCATATGCTCGCATCTCTTTTACTTCTTTTTTTTTATCCGTCGCATATCTTTTACTTTGCCACATCATCAAGTTGACTAAGTGCGGTAAATTGACTAATCAAATGGATCTAGCAAAACATTCTTAAGAGAATCAGAGTAAAACTTTTTAAACTTAACAGAAAAAACTAAAATTAAAAAATAAAATGAGGAAACAAAAGAATAATGTTACTATTGTAGCACTTTTTCCCCCCATAGGAAATAGCATCATCTTGGATAATTAAATGACCAACATTCAAATAAAAATGGCTTAATTACTAAATTGATCTCCAAATTATAGGTCCCCATATTTTAAAACGTGTCAATTTGGTCTCCAAATTTTTAAAAATACATCAATTTGGTCCTTTCCGTCCAATTGGAATGGGTGCCGTTAATAATTTGGGACCAAATTGACGTCATTAAAAGCTAAATTATCCCAATAAGCAAGAAGACTAGACAAGACTTGCCAATTTCGTCCCAAATTATTAACGGCGTCAACTCCAATTGGACGGAAATGATCAAATTGATGCATTTTTAAAAATTTGGGGACCAAATTAATGTGTTTTAAAATTTGGGAACCAAATTGAAGTATTTAAAATAATTTAGGGCCCAATTTGGTAATTAAGCCAATAAAAATATATTATCAAACTTAAATTTAAATAAAATAATCTTGATCATCCAATGTAAACGTATATAAAAAAAATAACCAATTACCTATTCCAAAATAATATAAAAATTTGAGTAAAATACGTTTTTGGTCTCTCATAAATTTTTTCTGTGTTTTTAGTCCCTCAAAAATTGTTTTCTTTTATTTTTAGTCCCTAACATTAATTTTAACTGTTTAATGATGTCGTGACGAACATAATTTGTGATTGAAAAATTTCTGTTTAAGTTTCTAGCGATTTTTAACTACTGCAAATTGTGTGGCAAACTAAAACTGTCAGAAATGTTAAAAAAAAAATCAAAATCTTGAACACCAGATTTTCTAAAATCACAAGAAATGTTACAAAAGTAAACATTTCTAACTGCCAAAAAATTTGTAACGGTTAAAAGTCACTAGAAACTTAATTAGGAATTTTTCACATACACAGTTTATGTCTGTTATGTCATCACTTAACAGTTAAAATTAACGTCAGAGACTAAAAATAGAATAAAACAATTTATGAGGGATTAAAAACAGAACAATTTATGAGGGACTAAAAACAGTAAAAAAAAATTTATGAAGGACTAAAAATAAAAATCAAGATAAAATGAGGGACTAAAAACATATTTTACCCTAAAAATTTCCTCCCAACAAACTCCTTCAATTGCTTCCCTAACAAAATCCATCAACGGTAAAACTTTCAAATTTAAAAAAAAAAAAAAAAAAAAATCAAAGCAAAGCAAAGCAAAGAAACTTACGCTTCTGTCCAACTTTGCTGAGCTTGCCTGTGACAACAAGAGCGTCACGTTGGTCTTTGCCAGTGGACAACCCTTTGGAAGAGAAGAAAGAAAGAAGAGACTTCCAAGTGACAGAAGAGGCAACAAGGTCGACCCCTCTGCTGATGAAGTGGCCGTTGAGCCTCAGCGTTGATGGGTCGAGCCCAAAGGCCCGCGAAATGAAGCCCAAGTCGATTCTCTGGTCCTCCCACGCCACCACTTGAGTCACCTTCGAGAGGGAGGGGCATAGCAAATTTATGTTTATCTCTCTGGGTTTGTTCCCTGACATGTCTCGTTCCAGATCGCACGTCGACTAGTGATATAGTCAAGACAGTGTATATAAGTGAGAGACAATTCTCACCTTACAAACTGATTTTGTTGATGTTAGGTTTTAATTCTAAGATGTCTGTGTGTCTCTTAACAATACCACACAAATGGAAATAATTCTCACTTTACAAATCAGTTTTGTTGGATTGAATTAGGTCGAAACCTAAAATTCTAAGATGTCTGTCTGTCTCTTAATGACACCACACCAATGGGAGCAAGGGTGTTTGTGAATAAGCACGAGAATGAGAGGGCACTGTTTTGAAGTTTGGTTTAGGCTGGTTGATAATACTATGGTCGCTGACGATTGTGTTTCCGTGCTTTCCGTTTGTTGGCGTTTCTAGTAGTTACGATGGTTGTGCCTGTGTTTTCTCGAAGTGTCTATAGACAAAAAAGGGTGTGCATGGATGATTGGGTCAGGTGACATGGATCGGGCCTACTGTGCTTCAATCTTTAATAGTATTTAATAATTGCTCCTCAACGATGAATAAATTGAAGGCTAAATTTAAATTTTATTTCTCTTAATCCAAAGGGTTGGCGTAGTCCCGCTGTATTCACATAAGAGGGAACGATCTATTTAACAGGAGAACTCGTGTCTGATTCCCTCTGTGTGCAAAATTTCCTTGAGCCAACAGCAGTCAGGCACCACGAGCGGGATTAATCTCTGACTAATGAGTTGGGGGACACCCGTGATATCTGACCCAGGACTAAAAAAAAAATTTAGTTCTCTTTTCATTCTTAATTTGCGATTTCAATTATCTTATTCTTTTTAGGGGCGTTTGTTTCACATAATCAATCTTGCATTCTCGAAAATAAGGTATGAATGTTTATTCTTATGTTTATTAGGAGGTTATTAGAAAATATTCGCAGGTATATTTTATTCCCAGAAAAGTTGCATTCCCATGCCTATACATCTTTTATTTCCATGCTAATGGAGTGGGAAAGTTACATTCCTATGAGAATATGAGAAGTTATTTTCTAACTCCACTATAACTTTTATTTTTCATTTATTATTTTAAAACTTTAAAAATATTCCTAGGAATGTTAAAAATTAATCAAACACATTTTTATATATGTCAAGGAATAACATTCATAACTATAATATTCCTGGAGACGTGATTCCCGAGAATGCAAGATGATTCCGTGAAACAAACACCCCTTACTAATTTAGTTTTTATATTTTAGAAAATTCATAATTTTGATTTTTGGTTACATTATTTAAATAAAATAAATAAAATGTATGCAAAATTAAATATTGAACCGAAATTACGAATTTTTTAAAATATGAGAATTAAAATCATGAAAAAAGATCGGGGGACCAAGATCATGGGATCAAGAATTAAAGGAGATTAAAATTACAATTTAGCTTAAGGGGGCGTTTGGTAGGGAATGAGTTTTTGGTTTCCTGGAAATCTTATATTGGGAATCTTAATTTTCCATGCTTTTATCTATTTTAAAAAAATAACATTCCTGGAAAAGAATGTTTCCCAATAATATTTTTAACTAGGTTTCCATAAAAAATTTCCCATGGAAGGTCGGAATCTAACTTTTCAGACTAGGGAGAAAATTTTAATGATATAAAAAAATTACATTACCCTTTTTTCAAGAACAAAATATTCTCACCCATGGTTCATCTTTATCATAAACTTATCTCCATTGTTGAACATTACACTTATCCACGTGATTTTATATTTCTTTAATTTTGAAAAAAATATTAATTATAAAATTTGTAAAAAAAAAAATTCTTTCTTTATCTTTTTTTTTAAACATAGATTTCCCAACTACTTTATTATCTAAGTTTATCTTATTTTTTTATTATTTCATCTTTTGTATTATTATATTATAATGTTATAATTCAACATCTAATATGATAATAAGGCATAATAATATTTCAACCAAGTGAAACAACATCATAATTAAATTAAATAATTAATATTTGTAAAAAAATTGAAATAAGTTTTGTTCGGTTTTCTTTTGCAAATGTTTTTTTATATATAAAATTATTTAAATCTTATAATTAAATTAGGTAGGTGTCATATTTGTAATAAATTTGAGTGAAAAATATTTAATAAAGTTATTTTAATAAATGGTATATTTCTAAAAAATTCTTATATACTTAGGAAAGTTCTAGTGTAACCAAACATATAAAACTTTAATTTCCAGGAGACATATTATGACCAACCAAACGTATTTTAACCATTCTTAGGAATCATGATTTCTAGGTATGAAAAAACTTCTTCCATACCAAAACGCCTCTAAATTGAAAAGAAATCTATTAACTATTAATCAATTAGAAATTTTTATTGTTAACATGATTTTTGATTAATTGATAGTATAAAAACTCTTTACTTCTTCCATCCCATAATAATTGTCGTCCTAGGAATCTTGATTTTCAGGTATGAAAAAACTTCTCCCCTACCAAAACGTCCTCTAAATTGAAAAGAAATATTTTAACTATTAATCAATTAGAAATTTTTATTGTTAACATGATTTTTGATTAATTGATAGTATAAAAACTCTTTACTTATTCCATCCCATAATAATTGTCGTCCTAGGTTCTTTTACACAGATTAAGAAAAACTAATAAATGGATAAAAGGGAGTAACAACTTTACAAAATTAACCTTATCATCATTAATTCATTTTTAGTTTTTGCTACCTATCATTAATATTATTAGGGGTATAAATGGAAAACCGTAATTAATATTACATTGAAAAATTAAAATGACAATTATTTTGAGACCTTTTTTTCTTGCATGACAGTTATTAAAAGATGGAGGAAGTATATTATATAAAAAGTAAACTTATAATTGGATAGAAACGAAATTACATGAGGGGGCTGCCCGAGTCTATGGTTTGGCTGATAATTGCTTTTTACATTTTATGTTTTAGGCAATTATCTTAACTTTTCTTTAGAATAAATCTTTTGTTTTCTTAATTAGTTGATAAAAATTGAAGAAAAACAATATAACATAAAGAAGCTGTATTAAATTGGAAAAATGGAGCCAATTAACTGATTTTTAGCTGATTCTTTCATGAAGGAATGAAGATAGAAGAAGCAACAATTCATGCTTAAGCTTGATGGAGTGGCACTTAAGTCACGCGAGTTGCAAAGGCTGAATGAAGAATGGTGCTAATTAAGCTTGACGGAGTGGCTCTTAAGCCATGCGAGCACCAAAGACCATGCTTTCAAAAGACTTATTTGTGCTTAAGCCAGGAATAAATCTTGCTTAAGCAAGATGCTGACGTGACAGATCTTCAACAGAACACTCTGTTTAAATAGAGAGCTGTGCGATTACGATTGGACTACTTCGATTTTCAGTTAGAGACGATTCAGAAGGCGATTTTGGGCGCGAACTTCTCCCTCTTCCTCCTCCATGCTTGAATCTTCATCTTTCTTTGATTTTTCTTGGTTCTCCATGGATTGTGCTAGCTAAATTCCTTAGTTGTTGAAGTTGAACCAGTAGTAGGAGCCAAATCCATGTAACTCTTGTGTATCTCAGAAATATTTCTACATTCAATACAAGTGCTTTTTCTACTCCTGTGCTTTAATTAATTTCATTCTTGGCTTGATCAACCTTGATTCTATGAATTAGTGTGTGTTGCAAAACATGTTCTAATTTCAGATTTGGAGTAGAAACATCTTAATTCTGATTTCTAAGGATATAATTAGGGTTTTCATGATTTGAGATCCTCTTTTCTTAACCTAATTTCTATATTTGATTACCTAAGGAATTAAGGATTTAATATAGAAATTAAGTCTCAAATCTTTAAGGAATTGAGGTTTGAGAAATATAGTGGATTGAAATTGTGTTGAATTGGGAATTTGATCTTGGATTTTAGTTACATGTGATAAGGTTCCTATGAAAATTCAATTCCAGCAACATTTGTTCTATTGATTCTCTTTATAACCTTTTGCCTATCAACTGTTCGATAAAATTACATAAAAAAATTAATTTACTTGATTCTCACATTAGCTTTCATAATGTTTCAATTGTTTATTGTTTTCTATAGCCTTAATTAGTGAATTAGTATAATTTTTGAATGTTACAGGAGTCTCTCAGGACACGACACTCATTTACTCATCATTTTACTTCACATGATTGGTCCTCTTGCCATTGTTGTGAACAAGAAGCTGGCCTAACTTGTTATTATAAATTTATTTATTAATTAAAAAATTATGATCTAAAATTATTTATAAAGGTTTTTTTAGTCAAACAAAACAACTTATTTAAATAGATATAAATAGGAAAATGTTAAACTAATGTCGTGTAGTCTAACATGTATTAAATTTATTTATTAATCAAGAGATTAGGTTTTAAAGTTATTTAAAAATGTTTTTTTAGGTCAAACAAACTGAAATAACAATAGACACATTAGGAGGGAAGGGTTAAATAGTGTGTATGTTTGTTTTCTAACAGTTTTTGCAAATCACTTTTTCACAATATAAAAAGGATCGTCCAATGTAAAAGTGTGAAGGAAAACAAAAGCAAAAAGAAGACAAGTTTTTATACTTGTTCACTCAAACCAAGATACGTCCAATTCTCCTTCAACATAAAGGGTTTCACTAACCATGTTGGTTACAAAACAAGTATTCTTCTATGTTACTTCGAACAAAACCCACTACAATCTTGGATATTGTATCCACGATTGTAGATCCCAGTATTCTTTCACACTAAGCCTCTCTAGGCTTTCACAAACAACAATGTTTGAACAAAATTACAAGTAATTAACTTAGAGTGAGGATATGAAAGTTTAGCTTGAGTACAAAGTAACTTTGTTAAGCAAAGGATAAACTTTTTAAGCTTGTATGACTTTCGTCCAGAGAATGACTAAAAGAAAGGTTCAGAGCACAAAGAAATGGTTTGTCTAATATTCATAATTTCTTGATCTTCTCTCGAGTCTTCTTTTTATAGGCTCTTCGAGAAAGTGTCTGTTGTGTTTAAATGGGTTTCTTCTTCTTCTCGTTATGAGTCTTCATTTAATGTATGGAGACATCTTTCATGTTTCCTTTGCTTACGTGTCTTCTTCTAAAGTAGGAGAGAGACTGAGGTTTTCCTTTCTTCACCAAAAATGCTTTTACTTTTTGGACATGCAGACTTACTTTTCTGTACATTCCTTCTTTTAGCTTTCTCTCTCTGTATTAGCTTTGTTGAGGTTGACTACTACTTTTGATCAATGTACTTATACTCAGAAATCCCTGCTTTTCATTAAATACTTGAAATTCAAAACGTTAGAGCATTTTTGAAAGCAAAAGGAATAACAAACTAAGATTTATACTAGGAAGAATATCATAGCACAAAACCTTAATGAAACGAACATTATAGAAAAGAGAGCAAATAGCACGTGTTCGCTTGCTTGGATGATAAAAAACCTTAATGACGTGGCATGCTGACATAAGCATAAAAAATGAGGGTAAAATTCACCAAAAAATAAAAAGTTAGGGGTAAAATTTGCCAAAAAGTAAAAAGTTGGGGTAAAAAGTACAACTATTTTAGCATGTCACGTCATCAAAACTGTGGAGGGTAAAATTTGTAACTTTTTTAAAAAGTTGGGGGTAAAATGTGCCAAATTAATTTGTTGGAGGTAAAATCTGCCAAAAATTAAAAAGTTGAGGGTAAAAATTACAATTAAGCCAAAAAGATATGTAAAGTTCTAATATACATAAAAAAATAGCTCATAAATGTTCAAAAGCCAATTTTGTTTTCATATTTCACCTAGTTGAATTCACAAACTTAAGTAAAGCTAAAGTATAATGGCTCTACCTGTTACATATTCAGTAATGATTTATTCCTTTTGCTTCTATGCAATATGGGCACACCATGGTTCTAAAACAAAAATTTGATAACTTAACTCTACTATCTTTAAAAAAAATAAAAATAAGTAATTTCTTTATAGCATTTGACCTCAAGATGCAAGTATTTGGGTGTGATAAATAAGAGTATTTCACTTTAATATACATCAAACCTCCTATAAAGAAAGATACAGACCAAATTTATTTATGAAACACCCTTCTTGTAACTTAAAAACCATGCACGCATCTCGTCCCATAAATACAAGACAGCTTTATTCAGAAAACACCATTAATTATGAGCTTAAGAACCACCCACAATTCCTGTTTGCATAAATTTTATTCAAGCACACCACACTTCAATAGAAAAGAAAAGCCCTTGATTTAGTAATAACTGTTGTCATGATGCTATCGATCCACCTATCCTCGTATTGCATTCTTTCATTACCCTTGGCCTGAACCATGATTTTTTTTTTTTTTTGAGATAAAAACCAGCATTAGATAATAGCTGAAAGTTAAAATAGTTTCAAACTGAAAGATAAGAAAAGAAAATAAGTTGAATGTATTAATCAATATGGTGATGGGAACGTTTACAATGTATCAAATTTTGGTATTTTAATGATTCCTTGGCTAGACTAATTTTATAAAAACTTAATTACACTCTGTCCTCATTTTTTTCAATTTCAAGAATTTCATACCCGAATTTTTCTTTGCAAATTTGATCTTTTTAACGGTGCAATTAATGGAAATACTAACATGACATTTTAATGCATTGCTACATCAGTGTATCTATGCTGACGTAACATTTTAATGCATTGTCACATTAATACATTCATGCTAATGTGACAATCTGTTGCATTGTCATGTGAGAATTTCCGTTAAATATTAGATATTTAATTAATAAATGAACTAAAATTACATAATTAAAATAATAAGAAAAAAAAAATTGATGACCAAAAATGTTATTAAACCTTTTATAAAAACAATTTTATAAAAACAAGTTTTGACAACTTTGAGCTTCTACCCATGCTAAATCAAATTGAATAAATATCATGTTTGATTTTTTAAGATATTTCTCAAAATTAACTTGTCATTTTATCTTAATTTTCTTTTACGATGTTCATGTCCATGCTTTTCCACTGATAAAAAAATGTTCATGTCCATGCTTTCATAATATGAAAAATAAATGCATGAAAAGTGGCAAACTCACTAGGAATATTGCATGTATTTTACTCTGTTGTTGCATGAGAAAAAGACAACCTGTATCAAGGCTAGCATGAGTGAGCACAATGACAATAAGCTTCTCTCACCAGACAACAATTTCCTAAAGCAAATTATTAACAAACTAGAGTGAGGTAATTAGAAAAGACCAAAACAATTCAGATAGAATATAAATCTATTTATTTAACATTCTCAATTCTTCATATATGTAAACGATGAAAACTTCTTAATCAATAGCAGTTGATTAAAGCTAATTATTGCATGTCCATGAGAATAAGTTAATCATATTTATACTTACAAGTCAAGGGAATATGTCATCATATATACTAAGTGGGGATGCCTGTGCCTCGTCTTGTTGCATGATCACAGAATTTATATCACGTTTAGAGTAGATTCCATCTATTTTCACTCTCAAATTGTTTGGTACTTTGTCACGGAGACGACGGAAAAGTTTCATGCTGTAGCATTGGCTAAATGACACTCCTTGCAAGGAAGGAAAATTCAAAGAGGAACTCCCTGTGTAAAAGCTTCTAAGTTTTGGTAACGACCTAAGAGTCAAACTCTTGAGCTTCTTGAATTTAATCTCATCTTCACCTTCATTTCCATCTTCATCGTTACCACCTTGACCTTCATTTTCATCTTCATCTCCATCACCTTCAGCATTATTAGCTTCATCTTCGTCTTTATCTTCATCTTCAACTTCATCACCTTCACCTTGCCCCTCCTCCTCCACTTCATTATCCTCCTCATCATCATCACCTCCTTCTTCTCCGTAATCAGCCACTATTGTTTTTAGTGATTTACAATTGGTTATGTAAATCTCCTTCAGTACAACCAATGTTTTGGCAGTTGAAAATGTGAGCAAGTATTTCAATCGACGACAATCCTTTACATTAAGCTTTATGAGATTAGAGAAAGACACAATGGATGGTGTCAAGTTTGTCAAACAATGACAGTCCCTAACAAGCAAGGTTTTTAAATTTTGGAGGAAGGGGCTTACCCAGGAGTGCTCTAATCCTATGGATTTAAGTTGGAACAGACTCAGAAGCTCCAATCTTTTAAGCTGTGAAAGGATTTTAATTAGCATAATCTATGCCATTACCTGGTGCTTCAGAGGGGAATATCTCTTTGAAGTCACTATGAAGCAACCCAAGCTTCTCAATAGTGGGTAGTGACACTGACACCTTTAAACCAAAAACAAATGGAAATACGTCCCCTTGTTCATCATGAAAGCACTGCAATTTGAGGGAGTTTAATTTCGGATGGTCAACATGAACTTTTCCTTGCTCAATCATCATGGCTTCTTCCTTACCCAGCGACATTACCTCCAAGCAGGGAGTTACCTTGGATTCAAAATAAATAAGAAAATGAGAAGGTCAAAATGAATAACTTATTTCTAAATTCTGTTAAAGTTATAGGTTTAATTTTCCTAAATTATTTAAAATGACTCAATTTGGCTCCTAAATATTCAAACACTCCAATCAGGGGCGGAACTAGAAAAAAAACTTGGGAGGAGGGGGGGGGGGAGGGGCAAAAAATTACCACATTATAAGTAAAATTCATAATAACTAACTTCTATTTTTTATGTAAGAAAACACAAAAAAAAATCTTTTTAACTATGAATATTCTTTGATTTTTGATTTGATAAAATTCGGCTATAATTTCTTTTATAATAAATGTCTTTGCAATAGTCTTTTCAATATAAATAGACAAATTATTCTATCAACCAAATGATAAATTGTTAATTTTCCTGAAAATATTAGTAATCTGCATAATTCAGAAAGTATTGAAGTATCTTAAAATTCAGAATGAAGAAAAGGGTTAACTATTGACTCTATCAATCAAATGGATCAAAATTATAATTGACTTTTTTCTTCTTAAAGAACGAAGAAAGGGTTATTTGATTTATCATGCTTTAACAATTGAATTGCAAATTTTTTTCAAACACAAACATAAATAATATATTAAAAATAATATAATAAATCAAGATAAAATAACAATTAAAGAAGTTCAAAGACAACAATTTGAAAATAAGAATAACAAGGTAAAAGGGAAATAATATAATATTAATCTATTATATATGATATTCATTAGCAAAATATATAATAAACAAAGTACAAATGTAATATAATAGTTTTTTTTTTAAACCATAAATGTAATATAATAGCTAAATAATAGACAAAGTATATAATAGTTTTTCTACCCAAAATATAATAGATAAAGTATAAACGTAATGAAGAAGGGAAAGTTATCTGACTTATCTCTCACATTAAAACTTAAAAAGGTGGATATAATAATAATAATAATAATAATAATAATCATTAATGGGCTGTTTTACGGGCCAAAGACAAGTAGACCTGTTTTGTTTTCGAAATCGAGAGACAAACAAACTTGTGCTCAAGACTTAAGAGCACATATTAAGGGGGGTAAATATTTTTTTTAGTATAGATGTTAAGCAAGTTTTAGATTTCTAGGGGGGTGGCTGCCCGTTCAGTGGAACACTTACGCTGTGTTTGGTTTAAAGGAAAGAAATAGAGTGGAAAGAAATAGAAGAGAGATAATTTAAAAAAGGAGAAATAGAAGAGAAATAAAATGATATGTTTTATTGTTTGATTTAAGAGAAATAGAAGAAAAATAGAGTAGAAATAATATTATAAAGATGTTTGGTATGAATGAAATAGAGAGGATAGAATTAAATAGGTATATAAAAATACTATTTTAACCTTGAATAGTCACCGGGAACCGACGACGACAGACCACCGGGTATCATAAAAAAGACTAGAAACAGGATATAAAAGTCTTTTTATCCAAAATTTTGTTGATCCCGCCCCATCCCGCCAGAAATTCAATGACAGAAATAAAATACTGTGGACCCACATGCTTCTCACTTATTTCTTACGAAAATCGCCGGAACCAAACGACTTTGCTGCAATTCTTTCCGCGGCCACTTATTTCTGTCGTGCGAACCGAACACAGCGTTAGTTCCCCCTCTGGCTCCAATCATGTCCTCTAATTTTTAAAAATGTTTTAATTAGGTCATTTTTATTAAATTTTGACCATTTTCACTTATGAATAATGACAGTTTTCATTAACGGTGTTAGTTTCAATTTGACAGAAAAGACCTGATTGAAACATTTTAAAAAAATTAGAGGACTTGACTGAAACTTTTGAAAATTTAAGAACCAAGTTGAGTCAATTTAAATAATTTAGGGACCAAATTAATAATTAACCCAAAGTTTTACTAAGAAAATGTAAAAGTTTACTTCCAAAAAATAAATTAATTTTCAATAATAAATGTATATGTAAGCACAAAATGCAGTGTGTTTGGGCGCGGGCCTTCTTATACAAAAAACAGCCATACCTTTTCAAGTGAGACAATAGATTGCAGGTCTGTTGACAATCTATCTTGACCATCTGGATTTAAATCTGGAGGATTTTGAAATTCTGTTGCAAAAAACTTCAGCTTTTGACAATGTGTGACATGTAATTTTTTTAACATACGTCATTCTTTTTTTTTTTTGAAACTGAACATACGTCATTCTTGAATGTGCATTTCAAGATAAATGCAGCTGAGATTTGGCAAATCCGATACCCTTAACGAGGTTATGCCGGTAGAGCTGTCAGGATAGCCCCAACCCATAGGACTAGCCCTAACCCCCTACAATAATGGCCCCCTTTTTCTTGACCAACTTAACAATGGGACTTAAAAAAGCACCCAACCTATACAACCCTCAGCTAATGGTTGACCCTCCACACGGTGCCGCATGACTTTACAACCTTGGACTGCACAACTCCTTTCTTCTTCTTTTTTAGTATTTTTTTTCTCTTTACGCTATATAACTACTCGTTACTTCCTGTACTCAAAATGTAGTCACTAGTCAGATTTTGTTCTATATTTTTTTATATAATTTATTTTTGTATTTTATTATTATTATTATTATTATTATTATTATTATACACACACACACACTTGTATTACATCTATTTTTTTATGTATATTTATAAGATTTATTTATTTATATTTTTTATTCATTTGAATGATTTTTTTATCATTAATTTCTCTGCTCACATCTAAAAGTAGAGAACACCAATATTAAAAAAAACGAATAGTCATTCTAAATTTTGTACTTCTTTTATAAATAAGTACAGTCAATTTTTATTATTACAATAAGTGATTTTGATTAATATTAATAAAAAATTAAGGATCAATTAAAATGAAATGTAAAAGTTCAAAATATTTATTTACAATGCTATAAAATTTAAAGTAATTATATGCTCTCATTTTAAATAAAAAATAAAATGATTTAAAGTTAATAGAGGAATTTACGATAATAATAATTTAAAAATTTAGACGAATAAAAGTTTAAAATATCTATTTATAAAAATATAAAGTTTAAGACAATTATAGGCTCCTTTAAAATTGGGAGCAATTTTCTTTCAAAAGAAGTCACTCCTTCCGTAGAACTAAAATTTCCAAATAAAAAAAGGAATTAATTGGAAGGTCGCAGAATTTTGCAGGGAATGAATATCAATTGGTGTGATGAAGCATACGTAAATGTGAATTAAGCGAGAACATGAAAGGGTTGCGGGAAGAAGATAGGAAGGAGATGGCATGTGACTTCTTATTAATCTCAGCGGTTACTTTTAATAGTAATTTAATGATTATTATTAATAGTTCTGATTACTTATTTTAAAAATGAAATGACTAAATTGCTTTAATTTGTTAAGCAGAAATTAAAAGAGTATAAGTGAATTAAGGAAATTTGGTTGATGTGTTATACAAGTTAGTACAACACTATCTTAAGTTGACTTTCACTCAATGCTTGTCATATTTTCTACAGTAAAATTAAGTCTAAAAATAATAAATTATTCAAGCAGCTTATCATTAGCTTATTTTGGTGTGTAGTTATAAATTTTTTTATAGTAAAATATTTTTAAAAAAAAATAGGCCCATGGGCTGGCCCTAGCCCATAGGGCTTTGTGGGCTTTTTAATCCTATGGATCATTTATATATGTGGACCATTTGGTCCTATGGGCCATTTTGGCCCTAACCCACGTGGGCCAGGGTCAAATGGGTTAGGACTGGTCCAATTGACACCTCTATATGCCGGAGAATATTGCAATCTCTTTATTTGCTTCTTCATCCTTTGCAACAATTGCCTCTAACTCTTCATAGTTTTCCACGTGAAGTTGTTCCAGACTGCTTAGACTTCCTTGAGGTCCCATATTAGTGATGTTCTTGTGACTAAATATTGCCTTTAGAGAATTGCATTTCCGCACTTGCAACTTTTTCAAGTTACTGAGCAAATGTAGTAAATGGGAAGGTAGTATCGCATTTGATAAAAATTCACACCCTTCCACGACCATAGAAGTTAAATTGCGGAAATACCAGTCTGGGAGTGTCTCTGAGTTCCATATCTCTTGCAACATACGAGAATCCCCGAAAACTATATGATTCTGGGCATGCAAAAGAATAAAGACGAATATGTAAGGATGTATATTGTTTAACTGTAAGCTACAATTTCAAATGTTTTACTCCTTTTTTTTTTTGCCACTTGAAGTTTACTTTTGTCGTTTTCTCTTCTTTGAATCTCTTCCATTAATCATTTATCTCACTGTAAACTTTTTTCTCTTCTCTTATTTTTCGAAGGGAAGGGTAGTTCTTCCAGGGGACCCATAAACGATTCGTTTGTGCAATGCTTATTGTAAATATGGAACATATAAAATAACTTATATAAGTCGTATAGAACGAAATATATGACACAAATGGCACTATGGCTTAGTATTTCTTTATACAATATGTAAATGGCTAATTTTTTTTTTAGACAACTTAAAAAATGTATTAATTGCAATTATGATAGAAAAGTTATTAATAAATAATTACAAGCCATTGACAAATTATCAAAATAATGGAATCAAATGTTGTTGTCCGGTGCCACAATGGATAAAAAATATTAGCATATCATTATCATGTTATTTAACAACTTCTTTTAGTTGAATGCATCACAAATGTTCTTTTTTTTTTACTCCACTATTTAAAAATTGTTACTATATCAAAAGCTATTAACATGATTAGCCTTTGGCTTAATTATGTTTTGAGTCCTTTAAATTAGAGAATATATTTAGTCTCTCATATAAAAAATTGCATTCTTTAGGTCCTCAAATTCAAAAAATGTTATTTTTAAACCTTCTACTCAAATAATTTTTATTTTTTTAGTCTCTCAAACTCTGACAGAGGAATTAAAAAGAACATTTTTTGAATTTGAAAACTAAAATATGAAAATTTTTATTTAAAAGACTAAAAATATAATTAAATAGTAGATTTTATATCAATATACATGTTGTATAAATATTATAATAATATTAAAGAAAGCACACATAAAAGAAATTATAAGCATTTAATTAATTAACTAAGAAAAGTAATGTTTATAAAGATGTTCATTTCTATACTTATTCTTTCCAACTTTATTATATGTTTCAGTTATATATTTCAAATTTTATTAATTTTTATAATTGACATTTTATTTATTATAACTACATTTAATTTTTGTTTAAAAATTGATCTAAAAAAATTAAAAATAAAATTTCGTACATCGCACGCTCGGGTCCGTATTAATATATAATTACAAGCTACTGACAAATGATCAAAATAATGGAATCACAATGGTAAGGAAATGTTGTTGTCCGGTGTGAAAATGGATCAAAAGAGATGTTTGAATAAGGCTAGTTTAAGACATTAAATTAACACAAAAGTTGAAGTCATAATTAATTGGTTCGGAAGAAGAGGTTACCTGATGTAGAAACACCTTTTTGATAGAGTAGTTAAGATCATCGTGGAAGAAGACCAATCTATCAATTGGGTCGGCCCAAGTTCTAATTTCGCAACAAGAATTTGGACCTATCGATCCTTGAGAGAAAATTTCCATCTTCGGGCACTTATCTATGTCCACTTGTATCAACGAGGGTAACTGCAAAGTGTGATTGCCCGAATAAAAACATTCCAAGCTTGATAAGCTAAATAGATTATGTGGTATAGCTGCTGTAATTTGACCTCTCCTGAAGCTGTTTCATCTTGCTCTTTTGCCACTATTTCTTTTATTGATTTACAATTCACGACTTGGATCTCCTCAAGTTGAATTAACTCTTTTGCTGCCAAGGATGTGAATAAATACTTCAATTTTTGACATTTGTATACGTACATTCTTTTCAAATAGGAGGAAGACACCGCAGAAGTAGAATGCAGTAATAATGCTGTAAAATGAGGACAATCAAAAACATATAATTCGTGGAGCTTCTTGCAAATCATGTCTAACCAAGGCACGTCCCCTAACCCAATAGACTTGAGCTTCCATACATCACTCAGTATCAATCTTTTCAAGTGTGTAAGCATCCTGTTTTCATCAATGTTGGGGATTTGAGTGTGGAATACCTCGAGGCAACGGCAAGAATGTATACTCATTCCTTTTAAATTGGGCGCCTTCTGGAGTATTTGAATGGGGAAGATAGGCTCCTCATTCTCATCAACATCAAAGCGCAGCCCAATATGAATTAAATGTTCGAGGCAGTCCTCAAGTTCTCCCAACCTTGACTTTAACACCAAAATGTGTTTCCATTCCAGTGTCAATCTTCCAAGGTTAGAAATGACCTAGTAAAAGAAAAACAAATAAAAAAGAAAGGGCTATGAATTAGAATTAGAGGGTGAAAAGTGAAAAAAAAAAAAAAAAAGAATGCTAGCGACACTTACTCTCACATTCTCTTACTAACACTCTTTCTATAATTAGTTGAAATTGGTTGGAAACAGGGACGGATGCACTCACAACCTTATGAAGGCAATTGCCCCCACAAGTTTTATATCTTTAATAAAAAAAATTGCCCAAAAAAAAAAGGTATTGCCCCCACAATACAATTTTTTTTTTTTTAAAATGAAGGTAAAAAGTGATGTATTGCATATTTACTTTTATTTTGCACAACATTTAGTTGAGTTTTGCATGCATTTTGTTTGTGTTTTAGTTTTAGTATTAGGGCATTGCATTTGTATAGATTTCCTTTCTTTTGAACTTGTCACGGTGTTTTTTCATGTTTACTCTTTCAGGTAAGTCTTTTCAAGAAGATTATGAGAATTTTGAAAGCCTTGAAGATAAGAAGAAAAATAATGGTTCATGCTAAAGAAATAAAAAAAGATCACGGGGGCGTGATCCTGGTCATGCTCATGATCAGAAGCTAAACAAAATGGTCTAAAACAATCCAAGAGGATCACAGGGGGGCATGATCCTGGTCACGTCCATGACTGCGACTTGCGAGTTTAAATGATATTTTATCTGATTTTTCTGATTGGGTTTGAAAATCCTTTTTGGCCTACTTCTTTAAATATACTTTTTAGACTCTATCCTAGGGTTCCAACTTTTGTTTTTACAACGGCTTAGAAAGAGAACAAGACCTTGATCTCCTTCTTCTTTGGTTTGTCTTTGTCTTTTTATTTTCTATTGATTTTTCATGGCTACCTGTGAATAGTTCCTTTTATTCTAGGATTTGGGCTAGCCCTTGACAACTATTGATGTTAATTCAGTTATTTTAATGTTCTCTTATTTCTTCCTTCGATTCTTCTCTTATTGCTTTATCTATGCAAGATGATTAGCTACCGTTTTTCATAATTTGAGAACGGTTAGGAAAGTACTGAAAGGTGAACCTAATGTTTGGACATATAAGAGAGAATTAGGCATTAAGTCACAAAAGTAGAATTAATCCAAAGGGGATAAAACGAATTAACAAAGAACATAATGGATCTAATTGAACATTGCTACCACGAAAGTAGGAGTAAATTCAATTAGATACGTTTCTATGTCTTGAAAGAGAGTAGAAATTCCTTAGGTTAATTCGCCTTCAAAGAGAAGTAGGAAGAACATTGAAATAAAGGATTAGGTCAATAGGAAGTCTTGGGGTGAAAACCCCGATCTTGAAAGTTTTCTAAATCTAAATTTTAGCAATTTGAAATATTGCTTTTATCTCTATCTTTTTCTTTAATCTATTCTCTATTATTTAGTTCCTATTGAATTGTGATAATTGCAAAGTCAAAAAACGTGATCCCTGTGGAGAGAACTATAATTTATTACTAGAACGATACCGTGCACTTGAGGTAACGCATCAAAAAGTTATAAGAGATAAAAGAAAGAATAAATTAAATGTGTAGAAGGTAGTTGTAATTTATAAAAACTTAAGCATTTTGAAATTTGTTGTCAAGAAATTATGTATTTTGTAAAAATTTATAGTATTTTTTTCTATGAAAAATATTATGGACTATTTTCTTGTCCCCACTAAAGAAATTTTCTGGATCCGTCCCTAGTTGGAAGTCATCAATTTTGGTGGATCTCACTTCTAGATTAGGAGAGATAATCACTAAATAATAAGTGTGATCCACCATAACTGTGATTTTTAATAAATTTCAACCAATAATAAAGAGTGTTAGCAAGAGACTATCAAAGAGAGTGTTACTAGCATTCCTCGTAAATAAATAAATAAACAAACAAAGAGTGCAAATTGCATGTTACATACCTTTAGATCCAAGAAAAGGGGTTGTCTGTTAGCACTTTCAAATAGCTCCAACTTTGGGCAATCTTCCACATATAATTGATCTAACACAGGGCATCCCAGAGTGAATGATTCAGGGTAAAAGCAAATGAGTTCTGGTAGGTCTCGAAGACTCAAGGGAACACAAACTCTGCTGCTGCTGCTGCTGCTGCTGGGTCTTCTTCCTTTCCAACAATTTCTTGCAGCCTCTGACAATATATAATGAAAAGTTCGTGAAGCTTCTTAAGATTTTTGGCCACGGCCGCGGGAAACATAGTTCGCAGCTTGCGACAGTCTGCAACAAACACTGTTTGCAGATTTTGAAAGCTTCGAGTTCCTGTACCATTCCCTTTCCACGCCTGCTTAAGTTTTGGTAGCCTTTGTAAAGTCAATTTCTGCAATTGGAATGTCGTTCCTGCATCCTCTGTAACATTCATATAAAAAATTACCTCTACATTTTTGCAATCTCGTACTTCCAGTTCTTTTAAGCTCTTTAAATAAGGAAGAATATCAGATCGAATTGCACATGGTTGAATTTCACATTTCTCCAGCTTCAAAATTTTCAAACTATAAAACCAACTATGAATAATTTGCAAATCAACTTGATCGCCTTGCCAGGCTTCTTGTAGCTCAGGATGTTCGGAAAAACTCATCTTGCTCATCCCTTCAAAAAATTTCTGTAAAATATATATTGCTAATAAGTTCATCGTCAGATATATCATATTCCACTCAGTCAAGTCAATCTATTGTCAGTCACTCTTCTTTTATTATTTTCTATATAAGATTAATTAAATTTTTAGTCCCTAAATTTTTTTAAAATTCGATTTTTAATCCTTAAATTTTAGTTTCGGTCAAGATTTCTAAATTTTTTAACAATTCTATTTTTAGTCCCTAAACTTTAATTTGATCGGTCAAGGTTCCTAAACTTTTTAAATATTCGATTTTTAGTCCCTAAACTTTTTAAAAATTTGGTTTTTAGTTCTAAAATTTTTTAAAATTTCAGCTTTTAGTCCCTGAATTATTGAGATTTCAAGGACTAAAAACCGAATTTTTAAAAAATTTAGAAACTTTGATCAGTCAAAATTTTATTCAGGGACTAAAAACAATTTTTTTTAAAAATTTAGGAACTTTAACTAATCAAACTAAAATTTAAAGACTAAAAATAGAATTTTAAAAAAGCTTATGAATTAAAAACTTAGTTAACCTTTTCTATATATTACATGGTATGACTGAATTTTTTTCTTAATGAAAGTGACATGTTAAAGCATCACAATGAAGAGTGAAATCTCAACCGGATTGGCACTGCGGCCCTCGTCTATCATTTGCAGCATACCAAATATACTAAAAAGGGTATGCCTGAAATTTCTTATTTGTGAAAATGGAGCTCTATATCATTTGCATGGATGGATCCAGGAGTGTATTAAAGGGGATTGAAATTTTTTTTTGCACAATTATTTAAATATTTAATTTCTAATAAATAATTATTTAATAAATAATAAATTTAAGAAAAATATTTATTATTAATTTAATATGTAAAACTAGATATAAGATCCACTAATAAAAAAGAATTAAATAAATATTGACTTAAAAACTTATTTTTCTCATTTATTTTTCTCTTTATTATTATTTTTTAATTTTAATTTTTATTTTTCTCTCATTCATATATAAAGAATCCTTAGGGAGGGGCAAGCCCTCCCCCCCCCCCCCCCCGAAACTGTCACTGATCATTTGCAGCGTACCAATTCTATTTCTTATTTCCAACTTAACTTTCTTGCGAATTTTACTCCTAAATCTTTTTTTTTTTTTTTTCACATTTTGCTCCATACTTTTTAAAATGTTGCAAAATTTGTCCCCTCCATCAATTGACCGTAAGTTAGGTAAGTTCCGTTAGTCAACCACGTCGTTGACGGCTGACATAGCAGTCTACTGCTATTGATACTACTACTGGATTTTAATTTAAATGTCGTTAACAAAAATTTCAAAAGAAAAATAGATTTATATTTCTCAATTACCTCAAACTACACTTTTTTATTTTTATTTTTATTTTCATATTAAATTTTCCTAGCTGCTTATCCATTTTAAAAATAATATTATATCATAATTTAAAATTATTCATTATAAATTATTATCTAATTTAAAAATTTAAAAATACTAATTTATTATAAATTATAATTATAATTATATACAAGCAAATAATTAACTTGTGCAATTGACATGTTAAAATACTAGTGAGCAGTATTTTAACCTGTGCAATATACAAAATAAATGTTTATTTTATATAACTAAAATTTATAATAAATAAATACTTTTAAATATATAAACTATAAAATAATTGAAATTCATAATAAATAAATAATTTTGAATATATAAATTATATTTTAGATTTATGACAAACATTTTATGTTGTGGTACAAGATTATTTTTGACTATTGATAATTTATTTTAAAAATATTGAAATTCAATTTATAAATAAAAGATGAAAAGGATACATTGAAAGAGATAAAAGGTTAAAGAAAATTTTGGATTGTATTAAAGGTATTTTTGTCAATGGTTAGAAGAGAGAGGAACATTAATGACAATGACAATACAACCTTTTATACAATCCAAAATTGTCAATATATATAACAGTGTATTAAAGGTATTTTAACAATGGATTAAAGTAATTCACTGTAATATAACAGTGTAGTAAATACCTTTAATACACTGTTATTGAGAATGGCAATAATGGGCATTATAGTAATTCACTCTTAAATTAAAAAATTTAACAATGAATTACCATAATGTCCTTATTTTAAATTTACTGAAAGAAGAGAGTTGTTGGATTTTTAGTCCCAAAGTTTTGGTGTTGATTGTTAATGCACTCATACTAAATTTTAGGTGTGAGTTCATTAGCAAATCCATATATATATATATATACATATATATATATATATATATATATATATATATATATATATATATATATATATATATATATATATATATATATAGGAGGG
The DNA here is from genome assembly GCA_026413185.1 of Pueraria montana var. lobata. Lineage (NCBI taxonomy): Eukaryota > Viridiplantae > Streptophyta > Magnoliopsida > Fabales > Fabaceae > Pueraria > Pueraria montana. Next base: position 19,774,299 of record CM048656.1, read on the forward strand.
ATCCACTTACTCCAAGAGTAAGTATAAGAGACTTACTCTTCATCTCACCATTAATTTTCTTGAAATCTAATGGTTGTAATGAGTAACTAATCTTAACCATTAGATTTCAAGAAAATGAATGGTAAGGGTAAAGAGTAAGTCTCTTATACTTACTTTTGGAGTAAGTAGATCCCTCCTCAGGTGAGTTGGATCCCGGAAGCTCACTAGGGACAGGACAGGCCTCAAGACTCAATGAGCGCTTACATAGGTACTTACAGACATAAGATTAAACTTGGGGAACTATCAAGTCAAAATGTATCATGCCTAGTTTCTGTACAAGAAAATCATTGGTTATGGCATAAAAGACTTGGTCATGCAAGCTTGAGGTTAATCTCAAAGCTGAACAGGCACAACCTCGTAAGAGGACTACCAAGTATGTCATATAAAGATGATCTTCTTTGTAAAGCTTGTCAGAAAGGGAAACAAGTGAAAAGTTCTTTTCAAAGTAAAAACATTGTTTCCACTTCTAGACCTCTTGAGTTGTTACATATTGATCTGTTTGGACCCACAAGAACAACCTCAGTAAGTGGTAAAAGATACGGATTGATTATAGTGGACGACTATACTAGATGGACATGGGTCTTATTCCTATCCCATAAAGATGAGTCCTTCAAGGCCTTTTATAACCTCTGCAAAAGAGTTCAAAATGAAAAAGGAGTATGCATTACTTCTATCCGAAGTGATCACGGGGGAGAATTCGAAAACGAAAGTTTTCAAAGGTTCTGTGAGGATAATGGTATCCTTCACAACTTCTCAACACCCAGAATGCCACAACAAAATGGTGTTGTTGAGAGGAAAAACAGGTCTCTCTAGGAGATGGCCAGAACCATGTTGAATGACAATTCAACCCCTAAACAATTCTGGGCTGAAGCAGTGAATACTGCCTGTTATTTACAAAACAGAATCTATATAAGGCCAATATTGAAAAAGACTCCATATGAATTGTGGAAGGGAAGAAGACCCAACATATCCTACTTCCATCCATTTGGATGTCAATGTTTCATTCTGAACACTAAGGATAACCTGGGAAAATTTGATTCTAAGTGTGATGAAGGAATACTGCTTGGATATTCTGAAACTTCAAAGGCATACAGAGTTTATAACTCTAGAACCTTAGTTGTTGAAGAAGCTATCCATGTGAAGTTTAATGACAACAAGCCTGATAAGGAATTATCAGAGCTGGACAAATCATTTGCAGATCTCAGATTGGATGATGCAAGTAAGTCATTAGATTCGTCCAACCATGATGTCTCAGTTGAAGAATCAAATGCACCACTGGACGGTCCAGTCGCAGAACAAAGAGAACCAACTGGACGCAACTGGCAAATGAAGAAACATCATCCACATAAGCAAATCATTGGAGATCCAAAAGATAGAGTCAAAACCAGATCTTCACTTCAACGACAGCAAGGTCACACATCATTCATATCTCAAATAGAACCTAAGACTGTGGATGATGTCTTAGAAGATGAAGGCTGGGTCAAAGCAATGCAAGAAGAACTTGACCAATTTCAAATGAACAATGTCTGGAAACTAGTAGAACTCCCCAACGACAAAGAAGCTGTAGGAGCAAAGTGGGTGTTCAGAAACAAGCTGGACGAAGCAGGTAATGTTGTGAGAAACAAAGCGAGGTTGGTAGCAAAAGGTTACTCACAACAGGAAGGTACAGATTATACTGAAACTTATGCTCCCGTTGAACGTCTAGAGGCAATTCGCATTCTACTATCATTTACAGCTCATAGCAATATGAAGCTATATCAAATGGACGTAAAAAGTGCATTCCTCAATGGACTTATAAAGGAAGAAGTCTATGTGGAACAACCCCCAGGATTTGAAAGTGATGCTTTTCCAAACCATGTTTTTAAACTTAACAAAGCCTTATATGGGTTGAAACAAGCCCCTAGAGCTTGGTATGAAAAACTCAGCTCATTTCTGTCAGAAAATGGTTTTTCAAGAGGAAAAGTAGACACTACATTATTTCGCAAAGACTACTCTTCTAATTTTATTATTGCACAAATATATGTTGATGATATCATATTTGGTGCCACTAATGAGTATCTCTATGAAGAATTTGCCAAATTAATGCAAACAGAGTTCGAGATGAGCATGATGGGTGAGCTGAAATTCTTCCTTGGACTTCAAATCAAACAAACTAAAAAGGGAATATATATACATCAGACTAAGTATGTCAAAGAGCTGCTAAAGAAGTACAAGTTGGACGATGCAAAACCAATGAAAACTCCTATGCATCCAACAACAGTACTTGGACTGGACGACAACTCAAAGAAAGTAGATAATACTCTATACAGAGGAATGATAGGATCACTCCTATACCTCACAGCGACCAGACCTGACACCATGTTCAGCGTATGCTTATGTGGCAGATTTCAATCTGACCTAAGAGAAGTTCATTTAACTGCTGTTAAAAGAATCTTTCGATATCTTGTTGGAACCACTAACCTTGGGTTATATTTCAAAAGGCAGAAAGATTTCAGGCTAATAGGATACTGTGATGCTGATTATGCTGGAGATCGAATTGAAAGAAAAAGCACCAGTGGAGGGTGTCACTTCATCGATGGTAATCTAGTCTCCTGGACATGCAAGAAGCAAGGAACCATTGCTCTGTCCACTGCTGAAGCAGAGTATATTTCAACTGCAAAATGCTGTTCTCAAATCTTGTGGATCAAACATCAACTTGAGGACTACAACATATATGAGAGTAACATTCCTATCTTCTGTGATAGTAAAGCTGCCATAGATCTCTCTAAGAATCCCATATTGCATTCAAAGGGCAAACATATAGAGATCAAACATCACATTATAAGAGACCATGTTCAAAAGGGTACTGTGGAACTACACTTTGTAACCACAGATAATCAGCTTGCTGATATATTCACCAAACCCCTTACTGAAGACAAGTTAATTCTTCTGAGGAACAAACTTGGCATGGACTCTATAAAGGAATGATTAACATATACATGATACGTCCAATAAAACCATAGCGTCCAAAGGACATGTCGTCCAAGGAACACTAGAGTCATGCACATGCATTTCATATATCTCACTTAAGTCCAATATCTGGACGATGCTTTTATCTTAGCATTTTTTTATTGTTCAAATGATCAAAATGGATCATTTTAAGAGTAAGTATGAGCTAATACTCTATGCTGAGTCACCAAAATGTTAGTAACCGTACACAGTTACCCACATTCTTCACACGTCTCATCATGGCGGGTTTTATAGCGTCATTTACATTTCAAATATTCAAAAAGCTCAAAATCGTTTCATATTCTCCAAACAAAGCCCAAATATACACTTATCAAATCATCACAGAAAATCACCACCGTATCCATCTTCTCTGAGACTATCATCACCCTTAAGCACACACACACACACACACTCTCTCTCAGAAACCCAAAACCCTCTCAGAAAACCTAAAAATCCAAACTTTTCTACCATGTTGAACTCTGCAAGCTCAAGCAACTCGGAACTCGACGTCCTCACTTACCCTGAAACCACAGTTGTGTGCCAAGGTGCTGCTACAGTGCACATTGAGCACTTCTTCGACATCAAAAAGCTTGAGAAGCTGGGACTGAACCTGAACGAGAGCCTTCTGAAGTATGGAATCAGAGGCTACTTCAATGAAAACCAGAAGATATTCCCTGAGTTGATCAGAATGTTTTGGAGAAATGCCAAATTCCAGAGCCCAAGGGAGCTCGTGGCCACGGTTCTTAGACGAGAGGTGACACTGTCCACCGAGACCATTGCAAAGGTAACTAGTTGCATTAGGGAGCAGAACCAGTACAGAACAGACTGGGCCAAGCAGTACGGCAATCACGTTGCGAACGTGCTTTGCAAGACCAAATCCACTGACTCAATAAGAATTGAGTACAGGAACCTGTGTGAGGAAGCAAAAATCTGGCAGCAGGTGTTCAACAAGAGTATCCTGCACAAAGCTGGGTCTAAGGACTCATTCACGGACTTACACAAGTTCGTGATATTCCATATTATGGAAGGTATTCCCTTCAACCTCCCTCACACCATTTACGTCAATATCGTGAGAATGATGAAGTCTGTTGGTGGCAATGATGACATTTTCTACGCCGCCCTGATGAACAAGATCTTATGGGACCAGAAGGTCTATCAATGCTTCTTTGATGAACTGGAAGAAGATGTTTACGAAGCTATTATGAAGAAAGGGCCAATGGTAGCAACACAACAACTATTTGGTGAGTCCAACATAAAACCTATGAAGATCAAGCTAACAACTAAGGTCTTAAGGGACCTGGACGAGGACACCATCAACAAGCAATGTCATGAACAGAGCAAGATCATCTCCAATAATGATGAAGAGGAGATTGATCTTCTTGGTATTGGCAAAAAGATCAAAAGGTTGATGGAGGAACAGGAGAGTAGAAAGATCACACGACAAATGTCTAAGAAGCATGAGGAAGATGCTGAAAAGGAGAGAATAACCAAGAAAAGACATGCTGACACGTCCACTGCTCAGTTCCCAGTAGAGAAGCGTCCAAGGACTGATGCGTCCAGACCTGCTCAAGCTGAGCAGCGTCCAAAGGCAACACCAGTAAAGCTTGCTCTAGAAAAGCAAAAGGTTCGGAAGCTTCAACTACTGGACGACTCTGATGATGATGACCAGATCCCAATTGGTCAAATCATGAAGAAAGCAGAGGAAATGGAGGAACCTCAGCAAAAAAAGCAGAAGGTTCAACCTGCTAAACCAATTTCCTTTCCTTCTAACGTGCCTCGATGAGTCAAGACTCAGGCAGCAAGGCCAAGGAGAATTGCAGTTCTACCACCTTCCTATCAAGACACCGACAACATATCCACCAGCACCCTACTACCATCAACATCCAGTGCTCCATCCACATCAACAACCCAGCATCCACATCTTCGCTTGGACCTGTCCAAGTTTGTGCGTCCAAGGGATGCATGGAGGGATACCTGGTCCCCATGGACTATACCCCCCAAGCACAAAACCAAAGAAGAAGAAGACAGAGAACGTTTCCCGGTTGCATTCCTTACACGAAATGAACAGAATTACTGTAAGAGAAGTGATGTGATCCGGAGGCCTCTATAAGAGCCCTTGAAGAGGCATTTGACTACTGTCTCAGCACCAGAGTGGACGAGGTATGATTACACTCATGTTCTTTCAGCTGACTATGCTGCTATGCCAGAAGGAGCGATCATCAGCAACCCTCTGCCCAATTGGACGAGAGAAGTGTATCCACACTTGATCCGCATGCCTCATCCTTACTCCTGTCCAACTGGAACTCAGCAAAGAGTGCATCCAGCAGTAGCAGACCTGCCTAAACCAGAAGTAGAGGTTGCTTCTCAACTCACAAAGACGGTTACGGAGCAAAAAGGGAAGGCTCCAAGAAAGAAGAAGGCACCGTCCAAGAAGCCCCCTGTTAGCAGGGATATTGAACTGGCCGCAGAATTGCAGTTGGCCATTAAAGAAAGTCTGGACCCTTCCATATCGAAGCAGCATCCAGATGTAGGGTGGGTCAAGGATGTTCGCATCTGGACTCCTATCACAAAATTCCTGCCTCTACCTGCTGGAACTCCAGTGCTAGACTTCCAGCCAGGCGACTATGATGAACTTGGAAAACTTCTGCAACAAATGTGTATACCAAACCAAGCCATCGCCTACCCACCAAACCTTCACATAAGCCGCGCCATAGAAATAAAGTTTGTACCAGACATGGTATGTCCCAGACTACCCTTATATGATGCTGGTCGGAAGAAAGGCTACAAGTTCTACGACATTGAGATGCCAAGCAGGGAAGAGAAAGTTGAAACCCTACAAAAATCCTCTCATACCTGGGGTCATCTGTTTGACAAGACTGGTAAGCTTACATGTTCACTTGGAACTTTTGATTCCATGACCTTTTGGCGCCAGATCTTATGGAATGACTCCCAGAAGGCCTCCTCCTCTGGCAGCTCCAAGGATGACTTTGTTCACCCCCTTATGGTCTTGAGGTGTTGCGTCCAGTGAAGACTCACCACTTCTCAGACACCTTTGCTTGCTTTCTAAAAGATTCAGATGATTATCTGGAGTTAATGAAAATATTGCCAATCATCAGAAGCAACAAAGTGTTTGATCTTTGAACACTGGATCGCACAAAGTTTGTGGAGGAACTCCAAACTCTGCATGAGGAGTACAACGCAGAAGAAGCCACAGCAGCAGAACAAGCTCATCTAGAGCAGCTGCTCTTGAGGAAGCTGAGACCGCAACCACAGAAAAGGAAGATCAGGTTGCCAAGACGAAAGCTACACAAGCAGAGTTGGATGAAGCATCTGCCAAAGTAACAAAGGTGCTAGCTCATCTTGACCTGGACCCATCTGTACCAGTGGTCGTGGAACACTTTGTCACTTCATATGAAGAACCTACTGTCCAATCTGGAGAGTCCAAGGATGATAGAGAGCCCATTGTTGAAGCATCCAAGCCCATGGAATCAACTACAGCAAAGCCTACTGCTGAAGATATAACCAGCTTCCCCATTGTTGATGCATCTACTGAAGCTCATTCGGGTACATGTCAACTGGTTCCCACAGGATCTTCAAGTCCAAGGGGCATCCATCCCTTGCGATTTGCTGAACCTCAAGGGGTCTCAGAAGACCGTGTTCACGAGATAGTGCAACAGGCTCTGAGGCAACAACAGCTGGAAACCAAAGCAGCTATTCAAGCATTTCAACAAAGGCAACAGGCTGAGGCTGCTCAACGTCGTCTGATGCTGCAGAATGCTATCACTGAACAGTTCATGAGCCTCTCCCAGACGCTTGTGAACCAAATTCAAAATACAGCAGCCACCTTGCTTGGACAAGTTGCTCATGCAGTTCCACCCGTCCAACCACAACCTCATCAACCAGCACCACCTATCCAAGTGCCACCAGAACAACCACTACCACCACCATAAGAACCACCTCTGCAGCCATAAGGTGACCATGATGGTCCAGTCATTTTTCCATCTTTCAAACCCATTTTTGTTAATGACAAAGGGGGAGAAATTGGAATTTTGATGTCATAGAAGTATATAGCTAAAACTCTGTGAATATATTGGCTATTTTTTTTTATCAAAACATCTTTAATACATGAGGTGTTTATTTCATAAATTCCGCATCCATATCCTTGATATGCTTTACACTCTGATATCTGTAATATCTGATATATTCTTACTATTTATATTCTCTGTTATCAGATGCATAAGAAATGTTGAACTCAGGGGGAGTACTTCATTTCACATTTATACACTGGCATAACATAATCATCTTTGACTTGATTCATTGTATTCATATATGATTATGTGACTGTTAACATCAAAATTTAACATTATTTGTCATCATCAAAAAGGGGGAGATTGTTAGGTTCTAAGACCTTGGACGATGTCCAACCCCTTGAATTTCGGTTTTGATGATAACATTTAAAGGATAAATTTTGAAGTATCTAATGATCTTATTTGAGTGTTATAGGATTTACGTCGTCCAATGCCGCAATGGTATTGTATCTCTCAAACCTCGACTTTATGTTTTAATAAGAAAAGCGTCCAAATGTGTTTTGTAAGAATACTACAGTCAGCGTCTAATGCTCCTGTGAGAGCAAGCGTCCAATGACTATATAACCCACACTGTAGTTTCTATCTTAAAAAGTAATATCATATGACAATACGTTTTCGATGGTGATTCTATGTAATGCAACGATTATTCTCTCTCATTCTAATATGTCATTCTATTTGATTTTTCGAATAGTATTGAACAGGAAAAGAGAAGCTTCTCTCTGTAGAAAAAGTACAAGTAGGAGAGGCATTACATGTACGGCTGTCTCCTCTAACTCTCCACCCTAAGTCAAAACGTGACAACGGTCATATGCTTTGGAGAGAACCGCTCTTGGCAAAGGAATAGATCCCACAACAGATACTTTACACCAAGCTGCTTATAAATAGAGGAATGAGCTCATGTATCAAACTGACGTAAAATTCATAAAGAGCTGAATCTCTGTCAAAACGACTGGACGATCAACACTTCAGCAAAATGAGCTTTCCACTTAGCTTTGCTAAGCGATTCTGTGTATTCGTACTTATTGTAATATCCTCTCTATAGAGAGTTATTCTTTCTTTCTATACTCAAACAATTCTGTTTGGAAAGCCAGGAGTGACTTAGTGTTAAAGAATACTTGGGTTTGTTTTTAATCTCAGGGGGAGATTAAAGGTGTGCCAGGAGTGGCTTAAAGCATACTTGTAGCCAGAAGTGGCAAGGTTAGAATACTTGTGAGTAATCAGATACTGATTAGTAGAACCCTTCAAAGGTTTTTGAAGGAGAACTGGACGTAGCTCAGTTGAGTGAACCAGTATAAAACTAAGTGTTCTATTCTCTCGTGTTCTAGCTTATTTGCATATCTCTTAAGTTATCTCTTCAACATACTACGAAAGTGTTTCGTTACACATTTTATCTACGAAAATCTTTTGCTTGTGTTCTAACGAAAAAGTGAAAAAGCAGATTCATAGGACTGTTGCATTTGAACCACTGGACGATAGCATTATTTTCTGTTTCATTAAGTTCTTGTAAAACTTAAGATATACTATCGTCATTCTTGTTAAAGGTTTTCGAAGAAAATATAAACACACTATTCAACCCCCCTTCTAGTGTATTTCTCTGTATTTCATTACTTACAGTTTTTACGTAAATTATAAGTAAAAAAGCAGTAGGAACTAGAATAAACAGTGCAGTAGCAATAAATGCGAGAATATTTACTTCCATAATCTTTATTATGTTTTCTTTCTCTGAATTGTTTAGATTATCAAGATTTGAAAGTCGACCTGTTCTTTTCTTTCAATTAAAATATCGAGTGAGATATTGGCCTAGAGAAAAGGGAATACAAATAAATACTTGGGAAATTTAAAATAAAGAAAAAAAATACTGGAGATATTGTATAATATACTAAGTTGAGATTCATGTGTTTTCCTAATAAATCATCAAATGAATTCACCCTTTACTCAAGCCAATTCATTGAGTTCACAATGGCATGGTTCATCCTTCTGTCGAGTAATCAGAAATGCCTTTGGCTACTGCCCCGAAAGGGGTTGTGGTCTTGGACGATTTGGAGGCTACCGAGGAGGTGCCTTTGGTCCATGTATCCAACCTGTTCCTCCTTCTCCTCTTCCTGGGCCTAGTAGTTCAAAGCCCTCCCAACGAGTCTTCCCCCCGGTTACACTTTTGGGTTATTCCTGGGTACATGGTGAGGTGGGTAGTTATGCCTCTCGGTATCAAACCTACGGGTCTATTTTTTCTCTCTTAGAGGAAATAGAATTTTGCCACTCGGACCTGCCGGATATTATTCATATTGATCCTTGCCGGCCGAGTGAGCGTGTCTTTGTGCGGGCCTTTCCCTACGAGTCTCATTACACTTATGTGTGTGAGGCTTTGTTTACTTCTCTTAGCGTCACAGTCCCATTTGATAAGTTTGAGTGTGATGTCTTGAAGGTGTTGAATGTTGCCCCTACTCAACTGCATCTTAATGCTTGGGCATCCATGTGTGCTTTCAGGGTGTTCTACAATGATTTTTTCATTACGCCGATTGCCCCTAAGTTTCTCTTTCATTATAGGTGAAGGAAAGCAAAAAGGGGGGTTGGGTCTCCTTAACCGGTATCCCGGGTAGGTCCATACTCGACCCTTATACGTCCTCTTGGAAAAACTTCAAGGGAGGGTTTTTCCGAGTTCGACCTGGGAAGGATGGGGTGTCGAACTTCTTTGACAGGCAAATGGGGGGGTTCAGATTTCATGTCTACTGGACCCAGTCTTCGAATAAGAAGCTATCTTGTAAGATAGTGGACATGTTTCCTGAGGACTAGGACGTATGGTTGACCTTTGCAAGCTTCCTCGTTTTCTTAGGTGTAAAGTAATAGTTGAGATTCCCTTGTTGACGACTTCGAGAGACGATTGAGATCGTGAGTGTTTTTTTTACTTGGTTATTCTTTTCTTTGAACTTGTTTATTTATGCTAATCATTTTTTTTCTCTTTTATTGCAGTTGTGATTGGGAAATTCGACTATCAAATCGCGAAACGACTTCATCTTGAGAAGCTGAAGAACAAAGAAGCCGGGGCCAAAGAAATCTTGGTGGCTTCTCCTGCTCCTCCTCCGCCTCCTCCTCCTCCTCCTTCTCCAAAGAGGAAGAAACAAGTTTTTCAAAGGGAAGATGGCGTGTCGAAGAAAAACAAGCCGAGTCCGCCTCTTGTTCAACCCGCCCCTTCTCCTGTTGAGAGGCATCCGACTTTCCTCTCTATAAAGGATGGGTGGACTTCTCTTTGGAGACGAGACTTCAATCCCCAGGCCCTCATCAGTGCTAAGAACCTCAGTCAGGCAGACTAGGATATGTTGAGGAATGCTGGTCCCTTAACTTCTATGGAAACAATATCTCGCTTCCAGGCTCGTTCTTGGGCTATTGCCTAGTACTGGACGAGTAGTTTGACCGCGGGCACCGGGAGCTCTCAGTAGCTAAGGAGTCCGCTTCAAAGGCCGACCAGGCCTTGTTGGATGCTATCCGTGCCAACAAGACTCTACTTCAGACGGCTAAGGAGTCTCGCAAGTCTTTAGAGGCCACGGAGACCAAGTTAAGGGAAGCTAAGGCCCGAGATGATGCTCTGAAGCTTTCCTTGGCTAAGGCTGAGAGCTCTGGGAAGGACCTTTAGGCTGAGGTGGAGCGTGTTGGTCAGGAGCTGGAGCTGGTCAAGTTGAGTGCTGCCGCCTCTGAGACCAAGCTTAAGGCCGATTTGGCTGAGGCTATGGATGAGATCGTCACCGCTCATGAGGCCAGGTTTAATAAGGCATTTTGCCAAGTCTGGTTCTTTCTTAGGGATGCTGATACCTCTATTTTTGATATCGATAAGGATGTTAATAAACAGGGGAGTTGGTGGACGAGTCGGCTATTCCGAACGAGAGGGCTCTTGACGACTCGGCTCAGCCTGACCAGCCTGCGACTTAGTTTTTATTTATTTATTTATTTTCTTGGTGTAATAGGCTCGTACTTGGCCTATCTAATACGGTGCTTTTATTTTAATGAAATTTGACTTTCTCTTAAGTTTTTGCACTCGTTTTTTCCGTATACGATTGGGGTCCTCGTTAATTCAACTCATTTTTTGTATCCCATTAAAGGTCTACACCGTTTTTAATTTTAACTCGGTTTTTGTATCCTGTTAAAGGTCTACACGGTTTTTTAGCTTAACTCATTTTTCGTATCCTGTTAAAGGTCTACACTGTTAGCTAATTTTCATGACTTAGTCTTTTCGAGATCTAGTTATCGAAGTTCAGTCATTCTCCTTTGGAGATGCCAAATGTCGCTCACTTTCTTAAGTGGCCATTTGTGCCGGGTATCCGGTTGGTCTACTCGGTCTTGAGTGGATAATTTAGAAAAGGAAATTTATTAATAGTAAAAATCGGGTGTGCCTCGTTAAAACCTCTTTGACAAAAAACCTCTTAGGAAAAAAAATGTCAAAGTAGGAAGAAGAGTGCATCACCACTTACAATATTCTAGCTGTAATAAAACTTCAAGTGAGTAGCGTTCCAAGTACGAGGAATGGCTTTCCCGGATGGATGCTCTAGTCGATAGGCTCCGTTTCCCAGTGACTCGGTTACTTTGAAGGGGCCTTCCCAGTTGGCTGCCAACTTGCCTTCTCCGGTTGCCTTTCTTGCTTCTTTGCATTTTCTCCAAACCAGATCTCCGACTTCGAAGTTTCTCGGCTTGATCTTGTTGTTGTATTTCTTTTCGGGTCTTCATTTGCAGGCCTCTGCTCTAATTCGGACCTCATTGAGGGTCTCTTCGGTCATGTTGAGTGCATGACTAAGTAACTGGTCATTGTTCTCCTGAACAAATTTGCTCTTCGTAAAGAGGGTTCTCCGACTTCTACTGGTATCATAGCATCTGATCCATATGAGAGTCGAAAAGGTATTTCCCCAGTTATGGATTGCGGCGTGCAACGGTATGCCCAAAGGATTGCAGGAAGCTCCTCGGCCTAGCTTCCTTTGGCGTCGCAGATTTGCTTTTTTAGTTCCCCTAGTATGACTTTGTTGGCTGCTTTGGTTTGCCCATTAGTCTGAGGGTGCTATACTGAAGTCACCTGGTGCCAAATCCCGAGGTTCTTAAAGAACTCTTCTAGGTTCTTTTCAACTAACACTTTTCCGTTGTCAGATATTACTGAGTGAGGGATGCCGAATCTGCATATGATGTTTTTTCGTACGAACTTTTGTACGTTGTTAGCCGTGATGGTAGCCCAGGGTTCATCTTTGATCCATTTCGTGAAGTAGTCGATTCCAACTTGGAGGAATTTGACATGTCCTGTAGCAAGTGGGAATGGTCCTAGGATGTCCACTCCCCATATGGCGAAGGGTCATGGCGCCGTGATGTTGTGCAGTTCTTCTGCTGGTAGGTGAGATATGTTGCCATATTTTTGGCACTCTTCACATTTTCTCACGTACTCGGTGCAATCGTCACGTATTGTCGACCAGTAGTATCCTGCTCGTAATACTCGGGCGGCCATGGCTTTTCCTCCTGAATGCATTCCACATATTCCTCTGTGCATCTTGTTCACCACGTACTCGACTTGTGCTTTCGTAATGCATTTTAGTAATGGTGCTATGAAGCCTCTTCTATAAAGGTCTTCTCCTTCTATCACATAGTAGCTCGCCCTTCATCTAATCTTCCTAGCTTCCTCTCGGTTTTCGGGGAAGGTTCCTCCTTTCAAGAAGTTCCATACTTCGGTCATCCATTCTTGGCTTGTCGGGTTGATATTGGAAACTTCTTTGTCAATACTTGGAGCGGATATCGTCTCCTGTATGACAGTTCGATGTTGGCCTTTCTTCTTTGTACTTGCCAATTTTGATAGCAGATCAGCTCTCTCGTTTTGCTCTCTTAGGATGTGGTTGAGTTTGAACTCTGTGAATTCGTTCTTCAGCTGAGAAGCTAGGTGGTAGTACCTTGTCATCTGGGGGTCCTTTGTTTGATAGGATCCATTCATTTACCCCGTGACCAGTTTCGAGTCGCTCCAGCACCTGAGGTGCTTTGCTCCTACTTCTTTGGCGAGTTTCAGCCTAGCTAACAGGGCTTCATACTCGGCTTGATTGTTGGATGCATTGAAGTTGAATATGAGTGACTATTCCAAGACAATCCCTTCGGGGGTTTCGAGTATGACACCGGCTCCGCTGCCTTTGATGTTTGAGGAGCCATCCACGTAGAGGGTGTCTCTTCTACTGGTGCTAGCTCTCCTATGAAGTTGGTCAGGCATTGGGCTTTGATAGGTTCCTTTGATTCATACTTGATGCCAAACTCTGATAGTTCTACTGACCAAGCTATCATTCTTCCGGCGAGCTCCGGTTTCCTCAACACTTGCCGTATTGGGTGATCGGTTCGTACCACCACTTGGTGGCTCTGAAAGTACTGTCGTAGCCGTCGTGCTGAAGTGACTAAGGCCAGTGCTAACTTCTTGATCATCTGGTACCTTGTTTCGACATCTTTCAGCACTCGACTTACGTAGTAGACTGGTGTTTACGTCTGTTTTTCCTTTTGGATGATGACCGAGCCGATCGCATCCCCTGAGACTGCTAGGTATAGCACTAAGTCTTTGCCGGGTTCAGGTCGTGTCAGGATTGGTGGTGAGGTGAGTGTCATTTTCAACTTTAGGAAGTTCGCTTCGCACTCTTCACTCCATTCAAATGCTTGTTGCTTCTTGAGGAGTTGGAAAAAGGGTCTGGCTACCTCTGCCACTTTCGACAGAAAACGGGATAAGGATGCCAGCCTTCCGGTTAGCCTTTGTACTTTCTTCATGTTACTCGGGCTTCTCATGTTTTTGATAGCTGCACATTTTTTGGGGTTGGCCTCTATGCCTCTGTGTGTGAGCATGAAGCCTAAGAATTTTCTACCTTGTACTCCGAATACGCACTTCTCTGGGTTTAGCCTCATATTGTGTCTTCTAATCTCCTTAAATATTTTAGCTAAGTCTCTTGAATGTTAGTTCAGGTCTTGGCTCTTGACTACCATGTCGTCTACGTGGACTTCTAGATTTCGCCCGAGTTGCCCCGCGAATATCTTGTCCATCAGTTGCTGGTATGTTGCACCCGCGTTCTTTAGCTCGAATGGCATTTCCGTGTAGCAGTAGTTGGTCGTGTCGGTTATGAATGCCATTTTCTCCTCGTCTGGTGGGAACATGGGTATATGGTTGTAACCAAAATACATGTCCAGAAAACTCAGAATGGGATAGCCGGATGCTCCATCCACCAACTTGTCAATACTCGGTAGTGGGTAGGAGTCTTTGGGACATGCCTTGTTGAGGTTTGTGTAGTCAGTACACATCCCCCATTTTTCGTTTACTTTCTTCACCATCACGACATTTGTTAGCCATGTGGTATAGTGTACTTCTCTTATGAAGCCGGCGTTAAGTAACTTTTTAGTTTTCTCTCCGACTGCTTTTCCTCTTTCGGCTCCAAGCTTTCTCTTCTTTTGGGAGATTGGCTTGGCCTCTGGGCAGATGGCCAATTTGTGACAATGGAAGCTTGGGTTGATTCCCGGCATGTCGGCTTCTGACCATGCGAACAGATCGACGTTCTTTACTAAGACTTGGGTGATTGCGCTTTTGGTTTCGCTTGTTAGCTGTGTCCCAAGTTTTGTGCATTGATCTGCTTCTCTTCCTAACCGGAAGGATTTTACCTCCTTTGTGGGTTCTGCTCTCAGCTCGCCATCATTGGGGTCGAGATCGACCTCCTCGACTTCTGCTTTCTATTAAGGGAGTGTAGTGAGTGAATCTTGCTTGAGGCGGCTTCTCTATCCTGGATCTGCTGTTAGAAGTTCGCTCTCGGCTAGTTCCTGTTCTCTCCCGTTCCTCATGTTTCTTTCGTGATTCTCCTCTGACGTGTTCTCGAAACTTCGTCATCTCTTCCATCTGAATGTACCTTGTTGCTTTCGCTCTGAGCTCGTCCATATCATGTGGCGGTTTCTTGTAGAGGCTATCCGAGAAGGGTCCGGATTTCAGGGCCATCAGCATAGCGGTTAGTGTGACTTGAGGATTCAGGTCTCGGATTTTTACCGAGACTTCGGTAAATCTCTCCATGAAGTCCCTAAGGGATTCGTTGTCTTCTTGCCGAATGTTGGCCAAGGCCATTGTGGTTAAGTGGTGAGGCCACTCGTGGCGTACTGGGCACCGAAACGAGCAACCAGGGTGGCGAAAGAGTCAATCAAATGTGGTGGGAGGCGCGTGTACCAGTTCAAAGCTGCCCCCTTCAAGGTGGTTGGGAAAATACGGCACATGATGGCATCGCCATTTGTGTAGAGGTTGACTTGCGTGACAAACGTGTCGATGTGTTCGTTCGGGTCTGTTAGGCCGTCGTAACGGTCCATGGACATGGGTTTCCACCCGGACGGTAGTGATGTTTCCATAATACCATCTACGAAAGGGTGTTGTCTTGTTATTTCTAGTGATGCATTCTGTCTCGCGACCGTGCGCGAAGTGGCTACAAGCCTGGATTCCAAATGAGTTATTCGATCTGCCTCGCTCCAGGTGGTGTCGTCTTGTTCCGTTCAATCGGGTTGTTCGTGGGCGGTAGCGTTGGCAGCCGAGTGCGCATTACGGTCCTCCTGCAGTTTTCGATATTGCTCTTGGATGTTAGCGTTCTCCTTACGAAGATCCTCTATCTCCTTCGTGCTATTTTTTTTTCAGCGCGTTCACCTCCCCTTGCAGGGCTTAGATCAATGGGTGATTCTCAAGCGCCTGACGCGGGGATGAGTGCCACATTGTTGGGGTTACCCTCGCGGGTATCCCCCTATGCCGGTGTTCCCTTAGCTAGGGTTTCCTGCACATGTGGTCATTTTTTGTGATTTGCTGTTTTGTCCTAGGTTGCTGCCATTGTGATTGTCTAGTGTTGATTGGTGTGGCTAGGAAAAGTTTCACCAAGCCCCACGGTGGGCACCAAATGTTCTTACCAGATTTGGTAAGTCCTCCGGTGCGGTGGCTCCACTGAGATTTCCTTGATGTACGGTAAGGAGTGTACCTGCAAAGACACTCCGACGCTCAAGTTAGAGGCGCAGAGGTAGGAGACAGTTATCACCAAAGGGTAGAATTTTGTACCTTGATTGGAATGAATGTTGTTATATTTATAGGGTGTAAAGAGATAGATTAGATAAGGTTATTTTCCTATCAAATCTCCTCAAATCTCGTGATTTATGATAGAGATAGAGATATCTTCTATCATGATCTTAGGCTTGTATCTTCTCATATCTTATCTTTTAGTAAGATATACTTTCTGTTATAACTGCCTTCGTCCGAGTAGACTTACACTACTCAACACTTCAGCTAATCGGTGGAGTACCGAGTCCGAGTAGTACAAAATACAACAAACAATTAATGATTTATGTACTCTCCTGTTGTCATTGGGCTGAGCCCAATAATCAATAAAGTGGGTCGGATCTTGACTAACCTAGATTATATAGTTTGCGAACATTTTGGTGCCTTATTTAGATTAATATCCACTCTCATATGATTATTATGTGTTATCATATTCTGTCATATTTAATCATATATTATCTAATCTTATTATCTAGTCATATCTTATCTCCGGGAATCATAGAGATAAGATATGACTAGATCATTTACCGGAACATTGGTGCCCACCATGGGACCTGATGAAACTCTTTCCGGCGACCACACACAGTAATCTATGGCCTTACGAGAAAGTCTATTCTTCCCTAAGTTTGGTTGAGCCACTCTCACCTTCCCAATGACCAACACAGTAATCTACGGCCTTATGAGAGAGTCTATTATTCCCTGAGTTTGGTTGAGTCACTCTCACCGCCATTCTCAATCGGAAAAAGCCTTAAGATCATGTCTTCTGTCTCTTTGCTAATCTCGAATTTCACAAATTGAGAGACGAGCTCACATCGAGCAACCATTCTAGCGAGAACTTTTTTACCCCAAACAACTGCTAGAAGCGATGACGGAATTGAAGAAACAAAAATAAGGCAGTCCCAGTAGCTGACCAATTTGACACACAGAAGCAACAAGGGTCTCCTATCAAACTTCAAGAGTGTGTCAAGCACAATTTGCAATTTTATTTCGGCTAATTTCATCAACCCTAAACCCTAAATTCAAATAATATTTGTAATTCAAGAATTGCCATGACATATGCAAATATAACTATATCCTTATCAAAAATATTTTGCACGCACAATATGCCATTTTAGTAAAAAAACTAATCTATGTCCAAGATAAGTTTGTGGCATTCTTGCCTTAATCTATTGCCCAAGTTTCTCTATACAAAAATGGCTATGAAAATATTCAAATTTGGCTTTCAAATTTTGCAAGCAGTGTTACTGTAAATTTTCCATTACTTTTATAAATTTTTAGATTAAAAGTTTTCAAACACCTTCAAAATTTAACTTTTTGAATACTTAATAAATACTTATAGGCTTAAATAACTTTTAGGTCACTAATAAATTTCCAAATTTTGTTATGAGCCCCTGATAAATTTTTTCGTTGTTCTAAGTCCCTAATAAAAAAAATTTGCTCCAAGTCCCTACCGTTAGTGGTCCGTTATTAACCGCTGAAGTGTTCGTTAATGTGACAAGTAAGCAGTTTAGTTGTCATTGACGTGGCTGTTGTATTTTTTAAAATTTAAAAAAAAAATTAATGAAAGAAGAAGGGCCCTTTTAGTGTAAACACAATCGTTTTGGTCTTCAGCACTAGGGTTCGTTTCTATTCTGAATCGAAGGTGTTGGGTCTCTCCTTCAGGGTTCATTCTTCTTCTCTTGATACGGAGGTGTTCGTTGTCCCATTAGGGTTCTTTATTGTTCGGCTTAAATGAAGGAGGTCGCGTTCACGTTCGCGAGAGAGAAGGGTGTTGTTCATTGTTTCATGTTGTTTACCGAAGACGGGAGCATGGCATCTGTAGGATGTTCGTCATCATCATTTGTCTCTGGTGTGCCTGAGTGTAGGTGCAAAAATGCGGCCATTTAGCTGACTTCGAGTACTGAGAAGCATGTGGGCGAGAAATTTTGGTGCTGTGCTGAATGGAATGTAAGTAACTGACATTATTTGGTTGAATGGTTCATAATTTAAGTGTTGTTTGTTTTTTTTATTGTATGTAGTCATGATTGCAGGAAAGTAGGAGGTGCAAATTTTTTGTTTGGGACAAAGATTTGAAGAAATCTTTAAACATAGCTACTGGTGGAGGTCATGTGGAGGGTAATGTTTATGTTTTGTAGAATGAGAAGCTGAAGCAAAAGGTTAGAGATGATGAAGAGAAAGTTGCAGCACTTGAGGAGAAAATTGGTATATATGTTGAACAATTGAAAGAGTTGAAGAACATGGTTGCAAAAGAAGAGGCTCAATGTCGACAATATGTGGAAACTGTTGGAGAACCGAGGAAAAAAATTGCAAAGCAACAAATGAAGATGAAGGTTGAAAGAGAAAAGGTCAAGGTTTTAGGATTTTTAGTTGTACTCCTTTGGGGTTTCCTAGGTGTTGTTACCATTGCATTTGCAATGAAGTAGTGGGGGGACCAGGGGCGGACTTACGTTGGGAGGTATGGGGCCTTGCCCCCCTGACTTTTTATAATTTAAATTTTTTTAATAATAATAATAATAATAATAATAATAATAATAATAATAATAATAATAATAATAATAATAATAACAATTATAACATATTAATATTACAGATATTATTTATATTTTGAAATCAAAAAATGATATTTATGTCTCTTTTATTTTTCTTAATTTTTGATAAAATATTTTATTCACTTTCTCTTGTTATTATTGTGAAGATAATGACATTCTTTCACCTTTTTAAATAAATATTTGATTTTTTTTTATAGTTTTTATTATAGAGATAATTATATTCTTTTCTCTTTTTAGACAAAATATTTGAATATCATTGATTTTCTTTATTAGTATTTTCCTTTTATCATGCATTATTTTAAGAGATATAAATAATTATATTTGCAACATTTTATTAATTTTCCCTTTAAATTATATAATTTTATTATAAATGATTTTGAGAACTAAAGACTGTTCATTAACCTTTATCACTTTTTCATATATTCTTTTTTTTCTTCTCTTGTCTTTATTTTTTGGGAACATTGGTTGTGATGCTTCAATGTGTTTATGGACCTAAATACGTCGTTATATAAACCTTGAGAGAAGCAAGCAAATATCAGGTTTCACCATATATATTTCTCAAAATTTGCTTTTAGTGTGCGACTATTATCAATTTGAAAACATTATTTTTAATGATTTTTAGCTGTTATCATTTGCTTTTATGTGAATGAGTATTTAATATGAATTTTGATGCATAAATATTTGCTTAATAAAATTGGCCCCCCCTAAGATTTATGCTTGGGTTCGCCCCTAGGGACATGTTTGCTAATTACATGGTTATTCAATAACCATCTTAATGGGATTAGTGTATGTTGTGGGGGTAATATGAATGTAATCAGAAGATTTGTTAAAGTAATGAGAATGAGAATGGGTATCCTTTTTTTTTTTGTTTGTAAAGTTTGGTTTAAAGATGTTGTGATAATCATGTTTTGAAAGTTAAATTTAATTCTGCTTTGCAAAATAGCAGTGTTTTAAGAATCGAACCGAACCAGCCGGTCCGACCGGTCCAACCAGCTCCCGTGACTTAACCGGTTCGGTTTAATGAAAGGACCAGAAATGCATCTGACCCGGTACAACCCAGGTTGAACAGATTGTGGTGTAATTTTTTTTTTTTGAAAAAAAGGGCTGAAACGATGTATTTCAATTTTTTTTAAATTTTGTTTGTGTATGAAACTTATTTATGGACTTGTATTGTCATGACTATTGGTTGTTATTTCTTATTTGGAATATTAGGTACTTTATAATGACAATAATTTTAAATTTGGAGTGTTGAATGATTAAATTATGTTAGCTATATTATATATTTTTTTAATTTTTTAATATATACCGAGTCAAACTGTTCCGACCATTGACCCACCTATCTGACCAATGACTCATTAACCCAATACCTCGGTCGGTTCGATGGCCGGTCCGGTTCTTAAAACATTGCAAAATAGACATTACCTTTCCAGACGACAAAGCCAGCAACATTTACTAAAAAGCAATTTTGTCAACTGACAGGCCATGTTGGTACCCTTTACACCCAAAATACACTTTATATCCTTAATCCAAAGACAACAAAATAAAGAAACCAACTAAACAGTGGACCACAAAACACAAAATAAGTCTTGAATAGTTTGCCATCTGGAACTATGCATTATCCTTTGTTTCAGTCTTCTTGGTTGGTGTTCCATTTTGACCTATTGGAAGGCTATTTACTTCTTGGGAAAGACCATCCTAGTAATGTACTTTGCCAGCTTTGATATCATCAATTATTTCCTACAATACAAAACCAATGGGTCAACAACAACCATACATTCACTATTTTAAAAATGTCAAATGACATCCAATACCCATATGTTACCATAAGCCTGTTATGTACATCAGTTAGTTTAGAATTTTCTTCAGTTGCAGCACCATGTAACTTTTTCTCAGTTGTAGATTTTCCTCTCTTGACAGCAAGCTTTTTAGGCCTTTCACTTTGTTCAGTCATAAGGCATTTTTGACTCAGCTGCAACAGAATAGTAATTAGCATTAAAGTAGAATAAATAAAGCTACTTAAAATGCACAATTTGTTTATTGTAACCTTGTCATGGCTTGGTTGGTTGACAGTTGAGGGTTTTTTTCTTAAAAAAAATAGCCTGGACATCATTTCTGTTAATCTAGTTGACTGCATGATTTTCTTGTGAATAACTTGATCAATAGACAACATTGGTTTGGCCTCTTTCAATGGGGCTGATAGTGGAGCACCAACTGGCCCTTAATAAACCTTCATTTGCTTTTGTGGCCTCTCAGAATAGCTTTGCATGTTATCAGCTTTTTGTTTATCCTACAACATTATTGTATTCTCAGCCACTGCTTTAAGAATGTAATGTTTAATGAATTTCTGTTATAAATAACTAACCCTAATTTGCAGGTGCTGATTCCTTTTCCTTAGGAATTCCCTTGGCAGTGGTTGTAGGAACAAAGTTTTTTCCCTTAGCAGGTGCCCTAGCAGGTGGCTTAACAGTGGTTGCAGGAACATAGTTATTTCCCTTAGCTGGTGCCTGGGCAGATGGCTTAGCAGTGGTTGCAAGAACAGAGTTATTTCCTATAGCTGGTGCCTTGGTAGGTGGCTTAGCAGTGGTTGCAGGAACAAAGTTATTTCCCTTAGTTCATGGTTGCAGGAAATGATTTATTTCCTTTACCAGAGGGCTTAGCATTAGTTGTAGCATTGGATTTTTTTTCCTTTAATGAGTTATCAGTCTGGCTTTGCACACCATTGACATTTTGTATTCCCTGCAACAGTAGTATGTTTTCATAATAAGGTTAAATAGTAAAAAAACAAATAGTAGTATGTTTTCATAAGGTGATTAAACAAATATTTTTCATACTGTCAAACTTGGTCCAGCATCGATATTTTTGTTTAAAAAGCATCTAAATCAATAATTCATTATCATCATTATCCAAACCATCATCGACACCAGTAGCTCTTTCCTCCTCACTATCATCAAATACAACACTAGTACCATCATTTTCACTATCATCATCACTCACAGTTGTATTATCATCATCACCAAATTCATCAACATTCCCACTCCTACTGCCATTCACAGCCTCATGGACATCATTCCCCACAGGTTTTATCTAATCAATTGCAATCCCTCCATCTTCACCCTTACCAATTTCAAGACCAACCCCATCACCTTCCACTGCATGAAACAAATGCTCCACAAACACCTTCACTGCAGAGTTAGTATTTACGGCATAATTAGCCAACTCAAATGCATGGTTGTCTAACACCAGCTCCTTCAGACCATTATTAGCACCCTTCCACCATAGTTTCAAATCACCTTTACACTTAAGGTCCTCCTTCAATATCCCAACTAATTCAAAATACGACCACTTCTCTCAGTCTACATTTTTAACTAGAGTCATACCTCCATCAAAGTACTTCATGACTGGTTCATGAACCAACGAACCCCCATGGTTCACTTCAACATTAAAACTCATGTCTGCCAAACCCTAGACAAAAAAAACCTTCAAATCCCAAAAAAATAATATTTTATTCTAGCACAGACCCACCATGTGCTCCCCACAAGAAATAGACAACACAGACAACATCATAAACAAGAAAAAAAACACACAAAGCCCATAAAGAATATTAAAGACTACACCAACCTGGTCCACCTTCTTTAGTTTTGGGACCACACCTACACCCTTAAAGCGAAGACCTTGTCTGAATCGCATACGCTCTTCACCCTGACACCAAACGATAACCCAAGCACAAACGCGTGACATGCAACCAAAGAATGTCTAACACACGATCACACCACAGGTACCCACGCGTCGCCCACAAACATCGTCCACTACAGCAACGGTGACCCTCGAGATTCGAATAGCCTAACCCTAATCCTCTTTTCCTAAGAGAACATGAACGAGAGAGACTGAGTGTTTGGGAATCTGATTACACGCGTATCAGTTAACCTAGGTAAGAGGTGTTTCTAACCTAGCACAAAATAGTGTCGTTTTGTTGTGACCAGCCAATAACAAAATATTTTTAATTCATTAATCATATTTTAATTACATACTAAATAACAAATTTAAGTTTTAATTAGTCAGTAGATGCCTATAACACACGTGGATTGACACCTCATCAATTAGATACACCTGGTAGTACATCTCATGAGCTGATGTGTTACATTAACCTTTTTTTGATTCATAGGAATCAAAGACATGTATCGAAAGTTTACAACAACTCACGCACCTTGCTCAATCAATTGAGCTAGACACCCTCAATATATTCTTCAATTCTTAGAGAATAAATAAACGCACTCGTAAGTATTATAATTTTCTGCATCACGGAAATAAAACTATTTCAGAAAAGATTTAGTCTAAACTATTTTAATTGTGATTCTATTTTACTAGAAGAAGATGTAATACAAATTGAATTTAAATTTGAGCAAATTTAAACGTAGAAGAAATTAGTTTAGATGCCTTTTTTCTCCGAAAATTGATTAAGTTAACAATGTAAGCACTTTTACACATGATTAAAAAATAAAAACTAAGATTTAGCATATATTTTTGTTTTATATGAAAATATCCTCACATATGTATTATCGTAACTCACATATCCTCAATTTATATATAAAAGATCATGATGTGCGATGATAAAATAGTTTAAGAAATAGATTAGATTTGAATCAATTATAAGGAAATTTTAAGGAAACTAGCCAGGGTTGAGAATTACAATTTGTGGGTTGTGTTTGTATTAAAAAAATGTGGATTTAGATGATAAAATAAAATAAAACTAAATATGAATATTTCAATATTAAAAATGTGATAAGATTTTTAAAAATATTTTTTTTATTTATCACATCTTTCCTGAATTTAAAGTTATCATGATGGTCATATGGTTATTTAAAGTAGTCTTCAATTCGGTAAGAGTTTGTGATAAGCTCCTCATCCTATTAAATTTTTTAGTTATAATAAGAGATTATGTTATCATGTTAAATTGTGAAAAGATATTATTATGAGGAATTTTTAGTTATAATTGTTAATTATGTGAGACATCTTTATTACTTGACTTATAAAAGAAAATAAACAAAGTATATCTTAATTCATTATTCTTTAACTATTACATTACAATTTTTTTTATTTCCTCTAAACAACGACTTGTGTTGTTGAATAAACTAATTGCAGTTGTGATTCATTGCAGGAGCTAAGAGCCTTGAATTTACTTGGATGACTCAGAACTATTATGTCTCGCAATATTACATCTCAGAATAATTATGACCAAAAATTATTACGTCTCGGAATATTACTACTCAGAATTATTATGTCTCAGAATATTACAACTCAGAATTATTATGTCTCGAAATATTACGACTCAAAATTATTACGTTTCAGAATATTACGACTCAGAATTATTATGTCTCAGAATATTTTTATTACGTCTCAGAATATTACGACTCAGAGTTATTACGTCTCGGAATATTACGACTCAAAATTATTATGTCGCGAAATATTACGAATCAGAATTATTACGTCTCATAATATTATGAAATATTACATCTCAAATTATTATGTCCCGAATATAGTCGCGTCTCAAAAATGTGGTAAAAATTTGCGAATCATGAACTTCCATGTGGCACCTCATCGAGGGATGCAATCACGTGATGTGACAAACCAACAGTATAGTCCCTTAGTCGCCATCATACCGAGCTATATGATAAGCCTGTGTAGCCTTTTCAGGCTTATGCGTTCGAGCTTAAGGGACTGTGTATCCTCTGATCTTCATTGGGTCGAGTCTAATAACCAATAAAGTGGTTATTTTTATCCATTATGATTTTCTTTTGGCCTCTTCATGCTTATGCATGCAAGCTTGAGGAGCGGTTGTGTACCCTCCGATCGTCATTGGGCTAAGCCCAATAACCAATAAAGTGGGTTAGCTCCCGACCGACCTGACCTATATGGCCAGCGGATATTTTGATGCCTTACTTAGATTGATATCCACTCTCATCTGATTATTATATGTTATCATATTATGCCATATTTAATCATATCTTATCTAATCATATTATTTAGTCATATCTAGGGGTGTTCACGGGTATGGGTAACCCGTGAACCCAACCCGACCCAATTAATTCGGTTCGGATTTTTTAAGGGTTTGGGTCAAACCCGACCCAATTCGTTCAAACCCGTTAGTGTACGGGTCGGGTAACGGGTTTTTCCATTTGAACCCGTGACCCGACCCGACTCGACTCGTAGTATGAAATTAAATTATATATATATATATATATATATATATATATATATATATATATATATATATATATATATATATTATTAAATTAAGAAAAACAAAACACCATATTTTTTGCTAATTTTTAACCACACATGAATTATATTTCTCTTTTTTAATTATTTCTATTTTTTGTCTTGATTTTGTTTATGTTTTCTCATGTTAATATAATAGTTTATTTCTATAAAACAAAATATTTGTATTAGCATTGAAACCATTCATTTTATTAATCAAATATTGTCACAATTTGGTCTCTTTGGAGGGCATGTACTCATTATATATTTGCAAAGCTTTAGGCAAAAACAAATTGTTGTTCTAAAAAATTTTAATTTTTACAAAATAAAAAATATTTTTTAAATGTTCAGACCCGATTAACCCAACCCGACCCAACCCGTTTGTGAACGGGTTGGTTCGGTTTGGATTTCACAATAAAATTGCACAAACCCGACCCATCCCAAACCGTAAAAATTTGATCAGGTCGGGTAACGGGTTTAGCCAAACCCGGCCCAACCCGACCCATGAACACCCCTAGTCATATCTTATCTTCGGAAATCATGGAGATAAGATATGATCAGATCATATATCGTACTGAATAACCAATATATAATAAATGCTAGGTCTAGTGGGATGGACATATTACACACTTGAAATGCAGGAAATCACACTAGAAGGGGGGGGGGGTTGAATAGTGTGTTAGATAAAACATTTAAAGATTTTGGTAAAGATGGAGATATTTCAACTTAAGTTTCACAAAGAACTTGCAAAACAGAAAGTTGTAGGTATTGTCCAACAGTTCAAAAAAAAATAGTTTAATGGAACTGCGTTTTTAGGTTGTCGTCCAAGCGAGAAATAAATGCCTTTTGCAAATAGCTTTTGAAATGAAACTTGTGTGTCTAATGCAAAGAAATAACACAAGAGAATAACTGGTAAGCTAAAAAGCGATAGAGTAAAAACACTTGGTTTATAATGGTTCACTCAACCTGAGCTACGTTCAGTTCTCCTTCAAAAACATCCATTTGAAGGGTTCCACTAATCAAAACTTTGATTACAAACAAGTATTCTCTACCCTGCCACTTCTAGCTACAAGTATTCTCTAGGCCAATTCTGGATCACCTTTAATCTCCCCCTAAGATTAAAGTAACACCCAAGTATTCTTTGTCACTAAGCCACTCCTGGCTTTCCAAACAAACAATTTGATTACAAGTTCAATAACAACTCTCACAGAGAGGATATTATAATGTAAACTGAATACACAAAGTAACTTAGCAAAGCTAAGAAGTTGCTCTTTTTGCATAAGTGTAGATCGTCCAAGCCTTTTGGCAGAGTTTCATCTATTTGAAAACTTGAATGCTTCGTTGTTGATTTTGTGAGCTTGATCATCTATTTATAGGCAGCTAGGTGAAGATATCCATTATGGGATCTAAGCCTTTGCCAATAACTGTTCTCTCACAATCATATGACCATTGCTACGTGTCAGCTTGGGGTGGAAAGAGAGAGGAGACAACAGTACATGCAGCACCTCCACTGCTGTACGATTTTTACAGAGAGAAGCTTTCCATTCCCCTGTGGTACACTTTTTGAATATTCAAATGAAATGTCACATATGAATAGAGAGGGAATAATAGAACATTCCATAGAATCATCATCGAAAAGCTTAAGTGTACTCTCTGACATACTGGACGCGTTATATAACTGTTTGATATAAATGATTGTGTAAGTTATATAAGCGTTTGGACGCTTCTTCAAATGGATGTAGTGTTTACACACTAGTTTTCTCAATGCATTGGACGCTTGTTTCATAACAGTGCATTGGATGCTGGATTTTATACACAGAAAAACAAGTTTCCAGTTACTAATTGGACGCGTTGTACACATAGAGATATATAAATTGAGCTTAAGAGATACAATACCATTGAGACATTGGACGGTGTGGTACCCATAATACTCAAACATAAACCATTAGATACTTCAAAATATAATCTCATTTGTTATCATCAAAACTGAAGTTTGAGGGGTTGGACATCGTCCAAAGTCTTAAACTTCAACAATCTCCCTCCTTTTTAATGATGACAAATAATGCTAAATTTTAATGAGAGCAAACACATAATCATATAAAGATATCAGAGCAAATGGGTAATGGATGATTATGCTATGCCAGTAGATGTGGACAGGGTGTAAAAGATGTGAAATGAAGTACTCCCCCTGAGTTCAACATTTCTCATGCCTTAAGAAAATAAGATATATCAGAGAATAAAGCATGTTTAAAAGATATCAAAGTTAAAAATGTATCAGAGTGAAAACATATCAAAGATATGGATGCAGAGCTTATGATCAAAATACCTCATATATTAAATGAACAACCAAGGATAAAAGAGTTTCACATAGTAGTGCAATTTAAAAAAAAAAACTCTATGACATCAAAATTCCAATTTGTCCCCTTTTTGTCATCAACAAAAATACTGGGTTTGAAAGATGGAAAAGTTGATTGACCATCATGGTCACTTAAGGCTGTTGAGGTGGTTCTTGTGGTGGACGTGGTTGCTCTGGTGGTGCTGGTTGTTCAACTGGTGGTTGATGTGGTTGCAGTGGAGGTACAAGTTGAACAAGATAAACTGGATGAGTAATAGTGCCAATGAGATTAACAGTTGTTGACTGAATCTAACTCACTAGCATATGAGAGAGGTTCATGAACTGATCAGCAATTGCATTTTGCATCATCCTTCTATGTTGTTCAGCTTCAGCTTGTTGCCTCTTTTGAAATGCACGAAGAGCAGCTTCTGTTTCTGCTTGCTGCTGCCGAAGAGCTTGATGAACAATCTCTTGCACTCTGTCTTTAGAGACGCCTTGAGGTTCAACAAATTGTAAAGGAATAATAGCCATTGGACTTGAGGAACTTGTAGGCACAACTTATCTTGTTCCAGAGTGGGCTTTGTTGGACACATCAGCAACAAGCATGCTTGTAGCAACCTTAGGAGTAGGTTTGTCTGCAGTGGACTCTGGATGTTGTGGCACTTCAGCTTCAGCCACTGGTTGCATGTCTACATCCTTGGACGCATCAGATTGAACTGTTTGTTCCTCATGTGAAGTGACGAAGTGTTCAGCGTCCACTTGCACTTCATTCTCTAAGTCCAGTTGGATGAGTACCTAGTTGATTTTCGCAGAAGCTTCATCCAACTATGCTTGTGTTGCCTTTGGTTTGGCAACCTGTTCTGCTTGTTCTTAAGCAGCAATATCAGTTTGTTCTTTTTCGATTTGCGCCAAACGAGCTTTCTCAGCTAGCTCTGCCTTTTCTCTTGCAGTGTTGGAGTTCATGAAGAGTTTTCACTTCTTCCTAAAAAATAGCTCTATCCAACATGCGAATATCATAAACTTTGTTGCTGCGGATTACTAGCAACGGCTTTAATACTTCTAGGAAATCATCATCTCTAATACGCATGACTTCAAGACCTTCTAGAGGATGGATAAAATCTTCTTTTGAGCATCCTGAAGTTGAAGTCTTTTGTGTATCTTCCCATAGAATTTGCCGCCAGAATGTCTTGGCTTCGAACATATCAAGTGGCCTTGTGAGCTTGCTAGTTTTATCAAATAAATGATTCCATTGTTGAGATGAAAATTGAAGCTGAATCTTCTCTTCTCTGTTAGGCATCTCAGTACCATAGTACTTGAATCCTTTCTTCTTTCCAGCATCATGAATAGCTAGTCTGGGACATACCTTGTCAAATATAAATTTGATATCAGTGGAGTGTCCGATGTGGAGGTTGGGAGGATATGCAACTGCTTGATCTTGCAAGTACATTTGTTGTAGCAATTTTCCAAGGTCATCATAATCACTTGGTTGGAAGTTCAACACTGGAGTTCCTGGAGGAAGTGGTAAGAACTTGGTGACAGGAGTCCATAATTGAATATCCTTCACCTATCTAACCTTTGGAAGTTGTGTGAACTGGGAAGGGTCCAGGCTTTCCTTGATGGCTAGTTGTAGTTCAGCAACCATTTCCTTGTCGATGTTGGAAGTGACTGGTTTCTTGGGGGTAGGTTTCTTCTTCTATTGCTGTTTGCCAGATTTGTCAAGTAGAGGCTTGGCATATTTAGAAGCAATTTCTACTTCTGTCTCTGGAAGCTCTTCAGCTACTGGACGCACCCTCTGCTATGTACCAATTGGGCATGAATAAGGGCGCTCCATCCTAACCAAAGTTGGATAAGATTGCCTCGTCCAAGTTGGTGGAGGATTGCAAGTAATAGACCCTTCTGGTAATGAAGCATAGGCTGCTGACTGAGAATGAACGTAATCATACCTCGTCCAGTCTGGTGCAGATACTGAAGTGACACTTCTCTCGAGAGGCTCCTAATGTGGTCTCCAGATGACATCATTCCTCTTGCAGCAATTCTGTTCATTTCTGGTGAAGTATGCCATATGGAATCTTGCTTTGTTTTTCTGTTCCTCTATTTCCTCTTAAACCTTTGGTGGAATGGTCCAAGGTGTCCATGCATCTCTCTAAATGTCTCTTGGATGCACTGTTCTTGTGAGGTCCAACTTGAGAGGTGGATGCTGTGTTGGTGCAGGTGTTGGAGCAACAGGTGGATCAGCAGGTGGAGCATTGTTTGATTCACTCTCAGTGTCTTGAGAGGAAGGGGGTGGAACATGAAATCTTCTTGGCCTTGTTGCCTGAGTCTTAATCCTTATTGGCATTGCAGTAGGTATAACAGAACTATCTACTTTGGACGCTACAGCTGCCTTCTATTTCTTTTGTGGTCCAGACTCTACTTATTCAACTTTCCTCTTGATTTGGCCAATAGGAACGTTATCATCATCATTGGAGTCACTTAACATATTTAACTTTCGGACTTTGGGCTTTTCTGGTGCAGGTTTGGATGAAGCAGTCTTTGGATGCTTCTCAGCAGGAGTAAAAGGATTGGAAGGAGCAGGAGCAACATTTATTTTCTCTGCTTCTTCTTGCTGTTTTGACATCTGTCTTGTCACTTTCTGGTTTCTTGGTCTTTCATAAGCTTCTTAATCTTCTTTCCAAGACCCAAGAAGTCCATCTCTTTTTTCTTCATCATTCTGTATCAGCCTGCTTTGCTCATATCATTTCTTATTGACGCTTTCCTCGTCCAGTTCCCTTAGAACTTTAGTAGTTAGCATGATCTTCATTGGCTTGATGTTGGACTCTCCAAACTTCTATTGGAGTGCAATCAGTTCACCTTTCCTGATGATTACTTCATTGTCTTCATCATCCAATTCATCATAAAATCTCTGGTATACTTTTTGATTTGGCCAATAGGAACGTTATCATCATCATTGGAGTCACTTAACATATTTAACTTTCGGACTTTGGGCTTTTCTGGTGCAGGTTTGGATGAAGCAGTCTTTGGATGCTTCTCAGCAGGAGTAAAAGGATTGGAAGGAGCAGGAGCAACATTTATTTTCTCTGCTTCTTCTTGCTGTTTTGACATCTGTCTTGTCACTTTCTGGTTTCTTGGTCTTTCATAAGCTTCTTAATCTTCTTTCCAAGACCCAAGAAGTCCATCTCTTTTTTCTTCATCATTCTGTATCAGCCTGCTTTGCTCATATCATTTCTTATTGACGCTTTCCTCGTCCAGTTCCCTTAGAACTTTAGTAGTTAGCATGATCTTCATTGGCTTGATGTTGGACTCTCCAAACTTCTATTGGAGTGCAATCAGTTCACCTTTCCTGATGATTACTTCATTGTCTTCATCATCCAATTCATCATAAAATCTCTGGTATACTTTCTGATCCCAGAAAATTTTATTCAGTAAGGTAGCATAGAATATATCATCATTTCTGCCAATATACTTCATCATGCACATAATGTTGATGTAGATGGTGTGAGGCAGGTTGAATGGAATGCCTTCCATCAAGTGAAACAACACGAACTTGTGTAAGTCCATGACTGAATCCTTAGACCCAGCTTTATGGAGAATTCCTTTGTTGCATATCTACTGCCATATTTTGGCTTCCTCGCACATGTTCCTATACTTAATCTTCGTTGAATCAGTAGACTTGTCTTTGCAGAGTACCTTCCCAACATGATTACCATACTTTTCTGCCCAATCTGGCTTGTATTGATTTTGTTCCCTAATACAGCCAGTGACTTTGGCTATTGTCTTAGTAGACCGAACCATTTCCCATCCAATCACCGTGGACACAATCTGACGCTGAGTATTAAATCTGGCATTCCTCTAGAACATCCTGATGAGCTTTGGGTATATCTTCTGAGCATCATTGAAGAACCCTCGAATGCCACTCTTCAACAAATTTTCTTTAAGGTTGAGACGAGGCCTTCCAAATACTTGATATCAAAGAAGTGTTCAATGTGAACCGTAGCAGCGCCTTGGGTCACAATGGTGGTTTCAGGGTAGGTAGGAATGTCAAGATCAGAGGCAGTTGATTCATTAAAGTTCGACATTGTGGTAAAGGTAGGATTTTTAGGTTACAGGTGAGTGTTTGGGTCTGGTATGTGAGAGAGAAGGCTAAGGTAGAAGAAGGTTTCTCATTAGGAAAATAGGTAAAGTGTTTTCAGAGAAGATGTGACAGCTTAAGTATAGGCTTTGTTTGGAGAATACGAAACGATTTTGGGCTTTGAAAATTTGAAAGTGGAGGTTATATATGCCACTAAACCCGCCATGATGAGGCGTGTTGAGGTTATGGGTAACTATGTACGGTTATCAACAATTAATTGACTCAACATAGAACATTAACTCACACTTACTCAAAACGAAACCGTTTTAGCCCCGTTGTAAAAACATGTTAAATAAAAAAAACATAACAGAAAACATCGTCCAGACATTTAACTTAAATGTAACACATGTAGTGCACATGCATGACTAAGTGACCTTTGGATGCTATGTCCATTGGACGCTATATAGATGTTAATCATTCCTTTACAAAGTTCATGCCAAGTCTATTCCTCAGAAGGACTAGCTTGTCTTTAGTAAGGGGTATTGTAAATATATCAGCTAGCTGATTATCTGTGGTTACAAACTGTAATTCCACAGTCCCTTTCTGAACATGGTCTCTTATAAAGTGATGTTTAATTTCTATATGTTTTGCCCTTGAATGCAATATGGGGTTTTTGGAAAGATTAATTGCAGTAGTACTATCACAAAAGATAGGAATGTTACTCTCATATATACTGTAGTCTTCAAGTTGATGTTTGGTCCATAAGATTTGAGAGCAGCAACTTGCAGCTGAGATTCTGCTTCAGCAGTGGATAGAGCAATGGTTCCTTGCTTCTTGCATATCTAGGAGACTAGGTTTCCACCAATGAAGTGACATCCTCCACTAGTGCTTTTCCTTTCAATTATGTCTCCAGCATAGTCAGCATCACAATATCCAACTAATCTGAAATCTTTCTGCCTTTTGAAATATAGACCAAGATTAGTTGTTCCAATGAGATATCTGAAAATTCTTTTAGAAGTAGTTAAGTGAACTTCCCTTGGATCAGATTGAAATCTGCCACATAGACATACACTGAACATGATGTCAGGTCTGGATGCTGTGAGGTATAGGAGTGATCCTATCATTCCTCTGTGTAAGATGTTGTCCACCTTCTTTGATTCTTCGTCCATACCAAATACTATTGTTGGATGCATATGAGTTTTCATTGGTTTAGCATTGTCCATCTTGAACTTCTTCAGAAGTTCCTTAACATACTTGATTTGATGTATGTATATGCCTTTATCAGTTTGTTTGATTTGCAGTCCAAGGAAGAATTTCAGTTCACCCATCATGCTCATCTTAAACTCTGTCTGCATTAACTTAGCAAATTCCTCACATAGAGATTCATTAGTAGCACTGAATATGATATCATCAACATATATTTGAACAATGATAAAATCAGAATTATAATCTTTGCGAAACAATGTAGTGTTTACTTTTCCTCTTGAAAAACCATTTTCTGAAAGAAATGAACTGAGTTTTTCATACTAAGCTCTTGTTGCTTGCTTCAGTCCATATAAAGCCTTATCAAGTTTAAAATCATGATTAGGAAAAGCATCACTCTCAAACCCTAGGGGTTGTTCCACATAGACTTCTTCTTTTATCAGTCCATTGAGGAATGCACTTTTTACGTCCATTTGATATAGCTTCATATTGCTATGAGCAGCAAATGATAGTAAAATGCGAATTGCCTCTAGACGAGCAACAAGTACATAAGTTTCAGTATAGTCTATACCTTCCTATTGTGAGTAACGTTTGGCTACCAGCCTAGCTTTGTTTCTCACAACTTTACCTGTTTCGTCCAGCTTGTTTTTGAATAACCACTTGGCTTCTACAGATTCTTTATCATCAGGTAGTTCAACAAGCTTCCAAACATCGCTCTTTTGAAACTAGTCAAGTTTCTTGCATTGCTTTGACCCAGTTTTCATCTTCCAAGGCATCATCCACAGTCTTAGGTTCCATCTATGATATGAGTGCTATGTGACCTTGTTGTTGATGTGAAGATCTGGTTCTGACTTTATCTTTTGGATCACCAATGATCTGATCTTCTGGATGATGCTTATTCATTTGCCAGTTACGTCCAGTTGGTTCTCTTTGTTCTTCTACTGGACCGTCCAGGGGGCATTGGACTCTTCAACTGAGACATCATCATTGGACCCGTCTAAAGACTTCTTTTCATCGTCCAACCTGAGATCTGCAAATGATTCATCCAGCTCTGATAATTCCTTATCAGGCTTGGTGTCATTGAACTTCACATGGATAGCTTCTTCCACAACTAAGGTTCTAGAGTTATAAACTCTATATGCCTTTGAGGTTTCTAAGTATCCAAGCAATATTCCCTCATAACACTTAGAGTCAAACTTTCCCAAGTTATCCTTAGTGTTCATAATGAAACATTGACATCCGAATGGATGGAAGTAGGATATGTTGGGTCTTCTCCCTTTCCACAATTCACATGGAGTCTTTTTCATGATGGGTCTAATATAAATTTTGTTCTATAAATAACAGACAATATTCACTGTTTCAGCCCAAAAGTGTTTAGGGGTTGAATTATCATTCAACATGGTTCTGGCAATCTCTTGGAGTGATGTATTTTTCCTCTCAACAACACCATTTTGCTGAGGCGTCCTGGGTGGTGAGAAGTTGTGATGGATACCATTATCCTCACAGAATCTTTGAAAACTCTCGTTTTTGAATTCTCCCCCATGATAACTTCGGATCGAAGTAATGCATACTCCTTTCTCATTTTGAACTCTTTTACAGAAGTTATAGAAGACCTTAAAAGACTCATCTTTGTGAGATAGGAACATGACCCATGTCCATCTTGTATAATTGTCCACTACAACCAATCAGTATCTCTTACCACTTATTGAGGTTGTTCTTGTGGGTCCAAACAAGTCAATATGTAACAGCTCAAGAGGTCTAGAAGTGGAAACAATGTTTTGGCTTTTAAAAGAACTTTTTACTTATTTCCCTTTCTAACATGCTTCACAAAGAAGATCATCTTTGTATGACATACTTGGTAATCCTCTCATGAGGTTATGCCTGTTAAGCTTTGAGATTAATCTCAAGCTTACATGACTAAGCTTTAATTTTATGCCATAGCCAATGATTTTCTTTAACTGAAACTAAGCAAGATACATTTTGACTTGATAGTTTCCTAAGTTTAATCTTGTACAAATACCTTGCCTCTTTGCAGTGAAGAGAAGGGATCCATCAGAGTTCTTGACTATACATTCACATTTGTTAAAGGCAACATCATATCCACTGTCACATAATTGACTTATGCTAAGCAGATTGTGTTTGAGAACTTTAACATACAGAACATTATCAATAGAAGGATAGGGTGGAATACTAATCTTACCCACGCCAGCTATCATCCCTTTCTGATTCCCTCCGAAAGTGACTGTCCCACCAGTCCTGGGTTGGAGGCTTTGGAACATACACATTTCTCCTGTCATGTGATGCGAGCACCCACTGTCCAAGTACCATGACTAGAGTTTCCTTCCTGCTGTTAAGCATGTCTGCAATAGGAACAATTTTATCTTTAGGTACCCAGATTGACTTGGGTCCTTTCTTGTTAGTTTAAAGGGCACTGGACGCTCCCTTCTTAGGCAGATGTCTACATTTGGACGTAATATGTCAAGGTTTCCCACAGAAGTAACAAACATCTACATCCTTGTCATGAATATATTTCTTTCCCTTATATACATGCCTTGACCTGTCATTGAGTCTCTTACAACCTTCATATTTTTAAAGCTTGTTAAGGTTGTCAGATCCCTTGACAAAGTTGGACAGATCCTTCTTTAGGTTGCCAATATCTTCATGAAGTTTAACAACATCATGTGGTTGACCTCTCAAGGAAGTATCTATTTCAACTTTCAGAAGCTTCTCAACAAGCCTTTTGTTTTTTGCTTTGAGAGTCTGAATCTCTATGGAAAGCTTCATTTCTCTAGTCCTTGATTCCTCATAGGACTAATAAGCATGAGCATTATCATTCCATAGGGTTTGTCTATCCCCATTTAAGGCTTCATGTTCTTTTGAGAGCCCTGTAAACTTTTTCTGTAAATCTTCCTTCTCACTTTCAAGTTGTTTGAAACTATTTTCTAAAACTTCATTTTCTTTTGAAAGTGATTTGGACGATTTCTTCAAAGTTTTGTAGGCCTTTGACAGAATAAAAGAGTTTGAAAGTAATTCATGATAAGCTTCTTGAAGTGATTTTAAATCATTAAAGTCTACCTCATCTTCCTCTTCTGGTTCATAAGAATCTGATGTAGTGTTTGTCATCATGCATATGTTTGCTTTTTCTTCCTCTTCATCGTCCAATGATGGGTCATCGTCCAAGTCTTCCCATGTGGACATCAGAATCTTCTTGCCCTTCTTTTTGTTGAAGACTTTCTTCTTCTTATCCTTGTTCTTCTCAAGGTTTGGGCATTCTGACTTGAAATGTCCGGGCTTCTTGCATTCTTAGCAAATGATTGGACTCTTCTCCTTCTTCTCCTTGAATCCTTTCTTGTTCAGGTTTCTCCATCTGGATCTACCTTTCTTTTTCCACATAGCATGGATTCTCTTAGATATGAAGGATAGCTCATCATCTTCATCAGAGTCTTCATCTTCATATTGCTCTTCTGATGACTCTTCTACTTGCATGGCTTTGGACGATGGTGCTTTCTTTGGCTTCTGGATGCTGAGTGCCAGAGACTTGCTTTTCTTTGCATCACCATCTTGTTGCAGTTCTAGCTCATGCACTTTCACGATTCCCACAAAGCTCTTCTAAGGACATCTCGTCCAGTCCTTTGGTTGTTCTCAAAGCTGTAACCTGTGGTCTCCATTGCCTAGGCAAACTCCTTAGAATTTTGTCAATATGTTCATAGTTATTGTAATCTTTACCATGTGCTCTAAGCTCATTTAGTATGGTTTGAAACCGCCCAAACATACTTTGTATGTCCTCGTTTCCCTACATACTGAACAATTCATATTGACGAGTAAAAAGACTGAGTTTGTTACGTTTCACCTGGGTGGAACCCTCATACATTAACTCAAGAGTGTCCCATATTTGTTTAGCGCTTTTGAAACTGTGCACCTTGTTGTATTCTTGTTCGGATAGTGCACACATGAAGGTGTTTCTAGTTCTGGAGTTGAGATAAAATCTCTGTTTTTGCTCTTCCGTCCATCTAGCCTTGGGGATCTCATTGAGGTTCTCATCATACAGAATGTAGTCGCCCATCTCCACAACGTCCCACATGTCAATATGACAGGATTCAAAGAATGCTATCATTCTTTGCTTCCAATAATCATATTTGACACCCTTGAAGAGTGGTGGTCTGTTCACAGCTTGTCCCTCATTTTCCATCTTTCTCAGGATCTGATTTCCTCTATATTGCTAAGTACTCAACTCGAGAGGCCAAGCTTTGATACCAACTGAAATACAGGAAATCACATAGAAAGGGGGATGAATAGTGTGTTAGATAAAACCTTTAAAGATTTTAGCAATGATGGAGATATTTCAACTTAAGATTCACAAAGAACTTGCAAAACGAAAAGTTGCAGGTATCATCCAACAGTTCAATGGAACTGCGTTTTTAGGTTGGCGTCCAAGTGAGAAATAAATGCTTTTCTCAAATAGCTCTTGAAATGAAACTTGTGCGTCTAATGCGAAGAAATAACACAAGAGAATAACTGGTAAGCTAAAAAGCGATAGAGTAAAAATACTTGGTTTATACTGATTCACTCAACCTGAGCTACGTCCAGTTCTCCTTCAAAATCAACCTTTTGAAGGGTTCCACTAATCAAAACTTTGATTACAAACAAGTATTCTCTACCCTGCTACTTCTGGCTACAAGTATTCTCTAGGCCACTTCTGGCACACCTTTAATCTCCCCCTGTGATTAAAGTAATACCCAAGTATTCTTTGTCACTAAGCCACTGATCATGGCTTTCCAAACAAATAGTTTGATTACAAGTTCAATAACAACTGTCACAGAGAGGATATTACAATGTAAACTGAGTACACAAAGTAACTTAGCAAAGCTAAGAAATTGATCTTTTTGCACAAGTGTAGATCGTCCAAGCAATTTGACAGAGTTTCAGCTCTTTGAAAACTTGAATGCTTCGTTATTGATTTCGTGAGCTTGATCCTCTATTTATAGGCAGCCAGGTGAAGATATCTATTGTGGGATCTGAGCCTTTGCCAATAACCGTTCTCTTACAATCATATGACCGTTGCTACGTGTCAGCTTGGGGTGGAGAGAGAGAGAGGAGACAACAGTACATGCAGTGCCTCCACTACTGTATGATTTTTGCAGAGAGAAGCTTTCATATCCCCTGTGGTACACTTTTTGAATATTCAAATGAAATGTCACATATGAAAAGAGAGGGAATAACATAACATTCCATAGAATCATCATATAAAAGCTTAAGTGTACTCTCTGACATACTGGACGCGTTATATAATTGTTTGATAGAAATGATTGTGTAAGTTATATAAGCATTTGGACGATTCTTCAAATGGATGCAGTGTTTACACACTGGTTTTCTCAATGCATTGGACGCTTGTTTCATAACAACGCGTTGGACGCTGGATTTTATACTTAGAAAAACAAGTTTCCAGTTACTCATTGGACACTTTTTACACATAGAGATATATAGATTGAGCTTAAGAGATACAATACCATTGAGGCATTGGACGGTGTGGTACCTATAATACTCAAACATAAACCATTAGATACTTCAAAATTTAATCTCATTTGTTATCATCAAAACCGAAGTTTGAAGGGTTGGACATCGTCCAAAGTCTTAGACTTCAACAACACTTACATGTTCTGGATAGGAAACATCAAACCCCAAAGGAAAACCCAAAGGGTTGGCGCAGTAGTGTAAGGCTCCGTTGCGTTCACATGTGGGGGAACGATCCATTTAGTGGGAGAACTCATATTCGATTCCCTTTGTGTGCAAAATATAACAGGTATAACCATTAGGGTTGGCCTAGTGATGGAGGTGGGGGATTAGAATAATATGCATAAGAACATAGGTTCGAACATTAGTGCAATCATTATAAAAAAAAAATGCCACGGGTGGTTTTAATATGATTATTCACACTTATGGCCAAGAGAATTTGGTTACTTGATTACTTGATTACTTGATAGTAGGCTGGGTAGACTAGGTAGGTGGATCGGCTTGTAAATTTGGGATTGTCAAATGTCCTACCCCTCCAAGTATTGGCTGTAGCATTCCGCGTAGTATGATTCTATTTCACTTCATGGGGATACAGCCTCATGTTGTAACAATTTTCTGAGATGGCTTCAAAAGTCGTTTGAACTAGTCTTGTAAAGAATAATTAAAAAGCCAATATCGGATCCAAGATATATCTTGCTAATGTTTAAGTAAGGGCAACATGTTTTTTTATATGCCAAAATCCTTTTCACAGCTATATCGCGTTTAATACTTTAATATTCCAATGAGATAAGCAAATGTATAACAACCATAACAATGATTATAAAAGTAGTAGAATTCAACGCATTTGGTAGCTACCAGTAGTGTGTACCATTTTTTTTAAGGTTAAATTAATATGCAGGTTTCTAAACTATTTAAAAATTTTTAATTAGGTTCTTGAATTTTTTTTTCAATTGGTTCCTTAAAGTTTTATTTAATTTTTAATTAGTTTAAGGACCCAATTAAAAAATAAATAAAAGTATAGGGACTCAATTGAAAAAAAAAAGTTAAGGAACCTAATTAAAAATTATCAAATAATTTAGAGACCTACATATTAATTTAACCTTTTTTTAACCAAGCACATCTTTTAGCTCAAAAATAAATTATTTAAAATATTGAAATACATTTTTTTGAGGAAATATTGAAATACATTTAAGAACTGATATGTTTTAATAAATATTGTTTATATACATAGACTTAGAAATCGAATCCCTCTTACTATGTCTACTTTCTGGACTCAATATATATATATATATATATATATATATATATATATATATATATATATATATATATATATATATATATGAGGAACTCAAATATAAATAATTTTAACTATTTTCACTCAATTTAATAGTACTGTCCAAAATTATTCTTCAATTAATTGAAGTTCTATTTTTAATGACTATTTTTTATTCTTGATATCAAATTTTAATAAAAGACACGTTAGAAAAAGGTTTATAATAAATGTGATTAGTTGAATTAAATGATATTAACTAATTTTTTTAACTATTGTAAAAAATAATTAATGTTATTTATATTTAAATCCGAAAAAATATATACTTAAATAAAAAAGTTACGTGTCCATCATGCCATAAATACATTACTACTAAGGTGTACCGTGTGAACATCAACGGAGGTGTAATTAATGATATAAATAAATGCGTGTATTTGATGTCTCTTGAGAGAAAACCATGATTAAATACCGATTCCTCTCATCTTCGGTTTTGTGCTACAATTCTACAAATCTCAATGTGTCAATTTAGTTTTCGCAACTTCATTTTCAAAGTGATCTGAATGCTTTGAAGTCATTAGAGGAAGGATTCTGTAGCCTTTTCCTTTTCACTGTTTTCTTTAAAGCTTTCTTCCTTTGCATTCTTTAGAGCTGGTTGTTTTTGTTGCCCTCATAGTGGTCAGGTAAGCACTAATGACGACTCAATCCTTCATACTGTATTTGAAGTTGAGGTTTGTCGCTGTCTTAGTCATTTGTTCATCTGCTCCTCTAAAAAGAAACATATAAAGTTATAAACGTTTGCTGGTTAGAATTTTAAGCTCCGTTCCTTTACTATAATTGAACTTTGCACCTACTAACATATTCCTCCTAACATGCATTCTATCATTTGTTATAATTTATTGAAAACTATAAAATCAGGAGAGAGAATCATTAAATAACAAGTGAGACTCATAAAAATTTGTAATTTTCAATAAATTTTAACTAATCATGGAAAATATGTTAAAAAAAGTATAATAAAGAATGTGTTGCTAGCATTTCTCAACACACGTTAACACACAAAACCACTTGGCCTCAAATTCACTTTATCCCTTTCCTCTCGCTCTTACTCCTCCTCCACTTCTACATCCTCAGTACCACTGTGCAACTACAAAACTCGCCTCACACCTCTTCCACAGCATGGTCGTCGTCACGCTTCTCTCCCTTGGCAACGGCTCCTCTCCATATCCACCACAAACTGAGGCAACGTTTTTGTGAAATTGAGGCAACAGGGTGAAATGGAACCTCGGTCGCCTCCCACCTCTTCCCAGCATGGTCGTCGTCATGCTTCTCTCCCTTGGCAACTGCTCCTTTCCATATCCACGAAGGTCCAGAACCCAAACTCTACCACACCGTGAGCCTGTGTCCACATTCCACAAATTGAAACAACGTTTTTGTGAAGTTGAGGCAAAAGGGTGAAATGGATCAACCTTGGAAGTTCCATTTGAGGAAGCGTTGGAAGAGTCTGAGCTTCTGGGGTTTGGAAGAAACAACGTTGTCTTCTCGACATCGCTTTTGTCCCCGACGACCCCAACCATGATATCGTGAATCTTAATTTCCTCTCCTTTTGTCTTAGATGCAAATTTTTTTTTTTTGTTTGAATTGCTGTGAAATGAATGAACGGTGTTTGAATTTTAGGTTTTCTTCTCGGGACAAGGCAAACCATTTTAGAGATGAAAGATGGGGAAACACTTGGGCTCCTGCGATTCTGTTAGCTTCAAAGTTGGGAAGGAATGGTGGATAGTTGGAAAACATATGATTCTGTTGTACACTGCTGATGTTGCAGAAAGTTGGGAGAGGATACCTCTCAGTGTTGAACTTGCTTTTCTAGATCTGATTTTGCTTCGAAGAGTAGGAGAGGAAGAGAAGGGAAGAAATGAAAGAGGGGTTTTTGTTTCTTATTTTTCTTTTTTTGTATCTGATTTTGCTTTTCCAGATTTGATTTTGCTTTTCGTATTTTGGGTTGTTTCTGGGTTTAGGATTTGATATTCATATGTAAGAGCCTGGGGACTGCGTACAGGTTTCTGGGTTGTTTCCAAAAGTGTTGGGATATATTTTTTTTTTTTGAAAAAATATTTTTTCAATTTCAGTATTTTGTAAAATTCTTGATTTTAATATCTATTTTACCATTGAACATTTTGATCCCAAACTTTAAAAAATAAGTGTTTTTAGTCTCTCAGGACAGACACTACATAGGACTTTAAAAATACTTATTTTTTAAAAGTTCAGGGACCCAAATGTTCAATGATGAAGTATAGTGACTAAAATCAAGAGTTTTATAAAGTACAGGGAATAAAAATATTTTTTCCTATCTTTTTTCATTAATTGATTATGATGATTTTAAAATAGTTAGAAATTGTAATTTAAATTTTGAAAAAAAATAATAAGGGTTTTCGAACAGTAGAAATCACCTTTTGAATTTTTAATTACTTAACTTACACATTCTAATGATAAAGATCAAATAAAATTATTATTTTATTAGAGACCTAAGTCATGTTTAAACTTTTTTTCCCTTTCAAATGATCACTTTTTTTTTCTAACTCACGAGACCATATATGATTAAATTTCCAATGAAGAATAAGTTAATTATAAAATCTTGCAACACATTCGGTGAAACATCATATAATATAATATAAAAGTTTATATAATGATTAAATTAAATAATTTTGATTGACTCATTTTATATGACAGGTCTGTCTTGTTAAATGAAGTAAAACCACCTTATTCAAGTTATTTTTAAGCATGTGACGGTCTTGAATCTTCTCTAATCTGAATGGTAATGTATTTTTCTTGGTCTATATCTTCCGTTTAGTTACTTGTTGCTCATGAATTCCATTTAACTACTTGTTGGTCTAAGTAGCAAAAGAGATTCTATAATAAATGATTTTTTTTTTTAAATTATCATGATATTAGTATGGAGTATCCACTAATTTTACTTATAGTCGATCTCCAATAGAACATGTTTGTCCACCTTTAAGGGAGCGTTTGGTTGAAGGAATTTTTTTATAATTTCCTAGAAATCTTAAGTTGGGAATGTTTATTTCCCATGTTTGGTTTGTTTTTTTTAAAAAAAAATAACATTCTCAGGAAATAATGTTTCCCAGAAATTCTTTTGGCTACATTTCCCACGAAAATATTCCAATGGGGGAGGTGGGAATCTAACTTTCTCGAGTTAAAAAACAAGTTTAACTGCGATAAAAATATCATGTTACTCTTATTAAATCATTTATTGTGGTAAATAATTAAAGTTTGTGGTAAAAATACTATGTTATTCTTTTATTCTCAGGAAATTTATATGAGAATATTTATGACCAACTAAACAAATTTAATCATTCCTAGGAACCATGATTCTCAGGCATGAAAAAATTTTCCTTGCACCAATCATCCCTAACCACATTATTTCTCTCTACAAAGCTTGAATCCGAAATCAATCTTAAAAAATTCAAGCTTAGTTTCATTCAGAACAATAACATGCAATTTTAAATGTGTAAATATATGTCCAATCATTAATACATGGTTACTTTGAAGTGAATCAATTGGTCACTAGAAGAGGTGACACAACAACTGATCATGCTATTTTCTATTGCACAAGCACACTAGCTTCTGATTTCTACTTCTCAAGCTTCAAGCTTAGAAATTAGAAGACTAACAGGAGTATGCCATTTTCCTTTACAAGTACTTGGATAAAAGAATATTTGAAGATAAATACATCCAAGTAATCTTGTGTTCTACTGCTTCTGAACCTACTCTTAAAGATATCAGATTCTGTAAAATTACAGATTCTATTTTTTGCTTTTAAACTGGAGTAGGTGTTGCTTTTGAATACCTCAATATTCTCTAAGCCTCTGCAGGCTCTACCCAAGTATTCTTTCAAAAAGCCTCTCCATGCTTCACACCCTCAGTATCACCTGCTACTGGACTCACACAGCTACCTATTGTGTTACCTTTGAACTTCAAAAGTAGTAGTCCCTTGACTACTCTTCTAAGTTCTTTCCCTCTAATCCTAGGGGATGGACACTACACCTTTTGGGATGCCTTCTGCTGAGGCTCCACTAATGAAGGTGTTTACAGAAACTTTTTCGGATTTGGCTCTATAG
This sequence comes from Pueraria montana var. lobata, assembly GCA_026413185.1. Classification (NCBI taxonomy): domain Eukaryota; kingdom Viridiplantae; phylum Streptophyta; class Magnoliopsida; order Fabales; family Fabaceae; genus Pueraria; species Pueraria montana. Next base: position 19,817,785 of record CM048656.1, read on the forward strand.
GCTCCACCTAGAGTGTTTTGGCTAAGGAAGTTCCTTTTGATAAAGGGTGAGTTCACCTAACCTTACCCTCTCTCTTTGGCAATTCTTAATTGCAAGTTGCTCCATTGAATTTGATCAATTTATAGAATGATCAAGAGCTAGCTAGTGTTGTGGTTGTTGGAGGTTGAATTCAACTTTCAAATTACTGCATGAGTTATCCAAGTTCTTGCAGCTAGTCGTTTTGTGCATCTTCAACCTCTATCTTCTATAACTCATTGAGTTGTCTTCTTCATTTCTGCTCTTCTCCACTGTTAGCCAGCTTGCACTCATTGAATTTGAAATAAATCCGTTGAATGATCTGTTAAGATAGATTCGTTGAGTGCTAGTTGTTGGTCTTAGTGGTTCATCATGATTTTTTTTTTTAATTTGAATCATGTGAAGTTTTCTGAAGATTGTTTCTACAGCACGTCTTCTGTAGATGCAATGTTACTACAATGCAATGTGCTACAATCTTCATTCTACTTGGTTGCATGTTCTTTATTGAGGACAACTGTCTTCCTTGAGTTCCTTTGATTCAAAAATCATAAAGGATAACAAGGAACTCACAGCTTCAGAATTAGTGTTGTCCAAGCACTGATGCATGTCTTAATTGATGTGTGCTTCTAGATAGTATGACATGTATGTCATCACAAACCAACTTGCAATGCAACTTCTGATGATCCTTAAGTCATGAGTAGCTTCTGATACCTACCCGTTTACTTAAGTTATCCCTGTAACACCCCTTGTTACTATTAAGGAATTTCTACTTATTTGCAATATTAGCGAAAATGATTTAATTCCTAATTGTAAAGTAACCTTCCAAATACGAGGAAATTTATTCCCTTTTTAACTTTCAAATCTTATTGCTTTTAACTCCAAAAGAAGAACATCCTTGTTATTTATTTAAAAATGCCTTTTATGTGAAATAAATTTCTTAATAAACTAAACTCGAATTATCAAACATCATAACCACGGTAAACCATTAAAACAGAATATAATTTCTTTTAAACATCCTCAATTTCATCATTAAACAATTCTTTTACACAAAACAATTCTTTTTCAAATGAGTCACACGAAGGAAAATGATACATCGTAATACTAAATCCTAGTCTACCCTTATTTATAGAAGAAGGGACTGAGACTCAGAGCAGTGACTCAATGAAAATTAAAACCCAAAATACCCATGAGGCATCCTCAGGAGGATCCTCTTCTTCCTTGAACATATCCATTTACATCGTTGGCACTTGGTGTAGTGTTTCCACTCTGTCTTCATCATTCACACAGGGTCAACCATCTTCTTCTGAAAAATAAAAACATGGGAGTGAGTTCTCCATTTCCTTGGTCGCCACAAGACAAAACGGATTCAACAGTCCAAAGCAACCTATACAACCACTGTGTGTGGTTCACTAGTGATAACCACTCACGATAATCCTAGTTCGTGCATCTATCTCACAACATCTACTCCTATGGGTCCCACTGCCATTAAACCTCCCAAGTGTTAATGGTCTTACGCAACCGCGTGGATGATGATTGGGAGCACACGACTCATGTCTGGTACAAGTTAATCAACTCAAGTGACACGTCGTTCTCACCAACCATGGTTATAGCTCCATCCTTATCGAGAATGCTAAGTCAGTTGCGTGAGTCCCCCGTGCTAACCGGACTTTTAACCTTAGCCGGGTTATCACAACTTGACACCACTTCCCAAGTCTCCTTTGAGTCGACAGACTATCCCCCAGTGTACCGGCTGTGGCCATCCACTTCTTACAACGAACCTTGTTAGGTTCTAAGACCTTGGACGATGTCCAACCTCTCCTATTATGATTTTGATGATAATAACTAAAGGATAAATTTTGAAGTATCTAATGATCTAGTTTGAGTGTTATAGGATTTACATCGTCCAATCCCGCAATGGTATTGTATCTCTCAAACTTGGACTCTATGTTTTAATAAAGTGAGCGTCCAATTGTGTTTTATAAGAAACATACAGGCAGCGTCCAATGCTCCTGTGAGAACAAGCGTCCAACGCTTGAGTAACACTCAGTGGTTACTATCATTTAAAATACGCTTTCTATAATATAAGGCAACGTTCACTATATCATATTTTAACGTGCCATGATCTTTTCGAAAAGTACTGAACAGGAGAAGAAGAAGCTTCTCTCTGCAGAGAAAGTACAAGTAGGAGAGAGGCGCTACTAGTACGGCTGTCACATCCATCATTTCACTCTAAGTCAAAATGTGACAACGGCAATAAGCTACAGAAAGAATCGCTCTTGGAAAAGGAACAGAATCCTCAACGGATATCTTTCAACAAACTTCCTATATATAGTAGGATGAGCTCACGTATCAAGAAGACAAGAATTTTGAAAAAGAGCAGAAATCCTGTAAAAACGACTGGACGACTATAAGCGAAAAAAGAGCATTCATCTTAGCTTTGCTAAGCGAGTCTATAAACTCATTCTTATTGTAATATCCTCTCATTGAGAGTTATATTTTACTTACAATATCAAACATTACTGTTTGGAAAGCCAGAAGTGGCTTAGTGTTAAAGAATACTTGGTTTTTGTGTTTAATCTCAAGAGGAGATTAAGGGTGTGCCAGAAGTGGCATAGAGAATACTTGTAGCCAGAAGTGGCAAAGTTAAGAATACTTGAGTGTAATCAGTTTTGATTAGTAGAACCCTTCAAAAGTTTTTGAAGGAGAACTGGACGTAGCTCAGTTGAGTGAACCAGTATAAAACTACGTATTCTATTCACTCATCTTCTAGCTTACTTGAATTTCTGTTAAACTATCTCTTCAGCATACTACGAAAAAGTTTCTATACACCTTTTTTTATCCAAGTTTATCCATTACGTGTATTTAAACGAAAAAGAAGAAGAGTAGTTTCTTTGGACGGTTATTTTTAATCGACTGGACGATAGCCTATTTTATCTGTTTTACTAAACTTCTGTAAAACGAAAAGATACACTATCTTCACTCTAGTTAAAGTTTTCCAAAGAAAATTTAAATACACTATTCAACCCCCCTTCTAGTGTATTTCTCTACATTTCAGTTGGTATCAGAGCTCGACCTCTTGGGTTGAGTTCTTAACAGAACAGAGGAAAGATCCTGAGAAAGATGGAAAACGAAGGACAAGCTGTGAACAGACCACCACTCTTCAAGGGTGTCAAATATGACTACTGGAAACAAAGAATGATAGCATTCTTTGAATCTAGCCATATTGACATGTGGGAAGTTGTGGAGATAGGCGATTATATTCCGCTTGATGAAAGCCTCAACGAAATCCCAAAGGCTAGATGGACGGAAGAGCAAAACAAAGATTTTATCTCAACTCCAGAGCCAGAAACATCATCATGTGTGCACTAAGCGAACAAGAATACAACAAGGTACACAGTCTCAAAAGCGCAAAACAAATGTGGGACACTCTTGCATTAACATATGAGGGTTCCACTCAGGTAAAACGTAACAAACTCAGTCTCCTTACTCGTCAATATGAATTGTTTAGTATGGAAGAAAACGAGGACATACAAAGTATGTTTGGACGGTTTCAAACCATATTAAATGAACTTAGAGCACATGGTAAAGATTACAATAACTATGAACTTATTGACAAAATTCTAAGAAGTTTGCCTAGGAAATGGAGACCACAGGTTACAGCTTTGAGAACAAAGAAGGAATTGGACGATATGTCCTTAGAAGAACTTGTGGGAACCCTCAAGGTGCATGAACTAGAGCTGCATCAAGATAATGATGGTAAGAAAAATAAGTCTCTGGCGCTCAGCGTCCAGAAGCCAAGGAAAGCATCATCGTCCAAAGCCATGCAAGCTGAAACATCATCAGACGAACAATATGAAGATGATGACTCAGACGAAAATGATGAACTATCCTTTATATCCAAAAGGATACATTCTATGTGGAAAAAGAAAGGTGGATCAAGATGGAGAAACCTGAAGAGGAAAGACTTCAAAGAAAAGAAGGAGAAGAGTCCAATTATATGCTACGAATGCAAAAAGCCAGGACACTTCAAATCAGAGTGCCCAGATCTTGACAAAAGCAAGGACAAGAAGAAGAAATTCTTCAGCAAAGGAAAGGGCAAGAAAGTTCTGATGTCCACATGGGAAGATCTGGACGATGACTCATCATCGGACGAGGGAGAAGAGGAGGAAGCACACATATGTCTGATGGCGGACACCTCAACTGACTCTTCAGAACCAGAAGAAGAAGATGAGGTAGATTTTAATGACTTAGATTCTATTCAAGAAGCTTATCATGAATTACTTTCAAATTCTTCTATCTTGTCAAAAGCCTATAGAACTTTAAAGAAATAATCCAAATCACTTTCAAAAGAAAAAGAAGCTTTAGAAGAAAATGTTAGACAACTGAAAAGTGAGAAGGAAGATTTACAAGAAAAGTTTGCAGAGCTCTCAAGGCAAAATGAAACTACAAATATGGAGAGGCGAGCTCTATGGAATGATGCTACTCAAGCCTATAAATCCTATGAGGTTTCAAGGGATAGAGAAAGAAATCTTTCCATAGAGATTCGAAATCTCAACGCAGAAAACAAAAGGCTAGTTGAGAAGCTTCTGAAAGTTGAAGCAGATACTTCCTTAAGAGGTCAACCACATGATGTTGTAAAACTTCATGAAGAGATTGACAGCCTAAAGAAGGATCTGTCAAACTTTGTCAAGGGCTCTGACAACCTCAAAAAACTTTTAAAATATGAAGGTTGTAAGAGACCAAATGACAGGTCAGGACATGGATACAAAGGAAAGAAATATATTCATGATGAAGAAACAGATGTTTGCTACTTCTGTGGGAAATCTGGACATATAACGTCCAAATGCAGACACCTGCCTAAGAGGGGAACATTCAATACCCTTCGAGCTAACAAAAAAGGACCCAAGTCAATCTGGGTACCTAAGGATAAAATTGTTTCTGTTGCAGACATGCTTAACAACAGGAAAGAAACTCCAATCATGGTACCTGGACAGTGGGTGCTCACATCACATGACGGGAGAAAAGTGTATGTTCCAAAACCTCCTACCCAAGACTGGTGGGACAGTCACTTTTGGAGGGAATCAGAAAGGGATGATAGTTGGCGTAGGTAAGATTGGTATACCGCCCTATCCCTGTATTGATAACGTTCTATATGTTAAAGGTCTTAAACTTAATCTACTTAGCATAAGCCAATTATGTGACAGTGGATATGATGTTGCCTTTAACAAAGGCGAATGCACAGTCAAAAACTCTGATGGATCCCTTCTCTTTACTGCAAAGAGGCAAGGCAATCTCTATAAGATTAAACTTGGGGAACTATCAAGTCAAAATGTATCATGCCTAGTTTCTGTACAAGAAAATCATTGGTTATGGCATAAAAGACTTGGTCATGCAAGCTTGAGGTTAATCTCAAAGCTGAACAGGCACAACCTCGTAAGAGGACTACCAAGTATGTCATATAAAGATGATCTTCTTTGCAAAGCTTGTCAGAAAGGGAAACAGGTGAAAAGTTCTTTTCAAAGTAAAAACATTGTTTCCACTTCTAGACCTCTAGAGCTGTTACATATTGATCTGTTTGGACCCACAAGAACAGCCTCGATAAATGGTAAAAGATATGGATTAGTCATAGTGGACAACTATACTAGATGGACATGGGTCTTATTCCTATCCCACAAAGATGAGTCCTTTAAGGCTTTTTATAATCTCTGCAAAAGAGTTCAAAATGAAAAAGGAGTATGCATTACTTCAATCAGAAGTGATCACGGGGGTGAATTCGAAAACGAAAGTTTTCAAAGGTTCTGTGAGGATAATGGTATCCTTCACAACTTCTCAACACCTAGAACACCACAACAGAACGGTGTAGTTGAGAGGAAAAACAGGTCACTTCAGGAGATGGCCATAACCATGTTAAATGATGATTCAACCCCTAAACACTTCTGGGCTGAAGCAGTGAATACTGCATGTTATTTACAAAACAGAATTTATATAAGGCCGATATTGAAAAAGACTCCATATGAATTGTGGAAGGGTAGAAGACCCAACATATCTTACTTCCATCCATTTGGATGTCAATGTTTCATTCTGAACACTAAGGATAACCTGGGAAAATTTGATTCTAAGTGTGATGAAGGAACATTGCTTGGATATTCTGAAACTTCAAAGGCGTACAGAGTCTATAACTCTAGAACCTTAGTTGTTGAAGAAGCTATCCATGTGAAGTTTAATGACAACAAGCCTGATAAGGAATTATCAGAGCTAGACAAATCATTTGCAGATATCAGACTGGACGATGCAAGTAAGTCATCAGATTCGTCCAAACATGATGTCTCAGTTGAAGAATCAAATGCACTACTGGACCGTCCAGTCGAAGAACAAAGAGAACCAACTGGACGCAACTGGCAAATGAAGAAACATCATCCACAGGAGCAAATCATTGGGGATCCAGAAGACAGAGTCAAAACCAGATCTTCACTTCAACGACAGCAAAGTCATGCAGCATTCATATCTCAAATAGAACCTAAGACTGTGGACGATGCCTTAGAAGATGAAGGATGGGTCAAAGCAATGCAAGAAGAACTTGACCAATTTCAAAAGAACAATGTCTGGAAGCTAGTAGAACTCCCCAATGACAAAGAAGCAGTAGGAGCAAAGTGGGTGTTCAGAAACAAGCTGGACGAAGAAGGTAATGTTGTGAGAAACAAAGCAAGGTTGGTAGCAAAAGGTTACTCACAACAAGAAGGTATTGATTATACTGAAACTTATGCTCCCGTTGCACGTCTGGAGGCAATCCGCATTTTACTGTCATTTGCAGCTCATAGCAATATGAAGCTATACCAAATGGACGTAAAAAGTGCATTCCTCAATGGACTCATAAAAGAAGAAGTCTATGTGGAACAACCCCCAGGATTTGAAAGTGATGCTTTTCCAAACCATGTTTTTAAACTCAACAAAGCACTATATGGGTTGAAACAAGCTCCTAGAGCTTGGTATGAAAAACTCAGCACATTTCTGTCAGAAAATGGTTTCTCAAGAGGAAAAGTAGACACTACGTTATTTCGCAAAGACTGTTCTTCTGATTTTATTATTGCACAAGTATATGTTGATGATATCATATTTGGTGCCACTAATGAATCTCTCTGTGAAGATTTTGCCAAATTAATGCAAACAGAGTTCGAAATGAGCATGATGGGTGAGTTGAAATTCTTCCTTGGACTTCAAATCAAACAAACTGAAAAGGGAATATACATACATCAGACTAAGTATGTCAAAGAGCTGCTAAAGAAGTACAAGTTGGACGATGCAAAACCAATGAAAACTCCTATGCATCCAACAACAGTTCTTGAACTGGACGACAACTCAAAGGCAGTAGATAATACTCTATACAGAGGAATGATAGGATCACTCCTGTACCTCACTGCGTCCAGACCTGACATCATGTTCAGCGTATGCTTATGTGGCAGATTTCAATATGACCCAAGGGAAGTTCACTTAACTGCTGTTAAAAGAATCTTTCGATATCTTGCTGGAACCACTAACCTTGGGTTATATTTCAAAAGAGAGAAAGATTTCAGGCTAATAGGATATTGTGATGCTGATTATGCTGGAGATCGCATTGAAAGAAAAAGCACCAGTGGAGGATGTCATTTCATTGGTGGTAACCTAGTCTCCTGGATATGCAAGAAGCAAGGAACAATTGCACTGTCCACTGCTGAAGCAGAGTATATCTCAGCTGCAAAATGCTGCTCTCAAATCTTGTGGATCAAGCATCAACTTGAGGACTACAACATATATGAGAGTAACATTCCTATCTTCTATGATAGTAAAGCTGCCATAAATCTCTCTAAAAATCCCATATTGCATTCAAGGGCTAAACATATAGAAATTGAACATCACTTTATAAGAGACAATGTTCAAAAGGGAACTGTGGAATTACACTTTGTAACCACAGATAATCAGCTTGTTGATATATTCACCAAACCCCTTACTGAAGACAAGTTAATCCTTCTGAGGGACAAACTTGGCATGGCCTCTGTAAAGGAATGATTAACATCTACATGATGCGTCCAATAACTTCATAGCGTCCAAAGGACATGTCGTCCAAGGAACACTAGAGTCATGCATATATATATATTACATACGTTTCAATTAAAGTCCAACGTATGGACGATGTCGTTCTATCTTAGTCTTTTCTTTTGATTCAAATTAATAAAACGGATCATTTTGAGGATAAGTATGAGCTAATACTCTATGCTGAGTCACCTAAATGGCGGTAACCATACACAGTTACCCAAATCCTCTGCACGTCTCATCATGGCGGGTTTTATGGCGTCAGTTACTTTTTTCAAATATTCAAAAATAAAAACAAAACCGCTTCATATTCTCCAAACAAAGCCCAAACACCACCTTATCAAATCCTCACCGGAGAAAACCTAAACACCCATCAAACCTAAACACTCTCTCTCTCTCCCAGAAACCCCAAAAACCCTCTCAGAAAACCTAAAAATCCAAGCTTTACAAGAATGGCAATCTCTACAAACTCAAGCAACTCAGAACTCGAGGTCCTAACCTACCCTGAGACTACCGTTGTGCATCAAGGAGCTGCTACGGTGCACATTGAGCACTTCTTTGACATTGAAGCGCTCGAGAAGCTAGGACTAAATCTGAAAGAGAGCCTACTGAAGTGTGGAATCAGAGGCTACTTCAATGACAACCAGAAAATCTATCCAGAGTTGATCAGGATGTTCTGGAGGAATGTCAAGTTTCAGACCCCAAGGGAGCTCGTGGCCAATCTTCTTGGACGAGAAGTGACGCTGTCCACCGAGGCCATAGCAAAGGTAACTGGTTGCATCAGGGAGCGGAACCAGTACAGAACCAACTGGGCAGAGCAGTACGGCGACTTCGTTGCGACTGTGCTTTGCAAGTCCAAAACCCCTGAGTCGGTGAAGATTGAATACAAGAATCTGTGCGAGGAAGCTAAAATATGGCAGCAGGTGTGCAACAAAAGCATCCTGCACAAAGCTGGGTCTAAGGACTCAGTCACAGACTTACACAAGTTTGTGATATTCCATCTGATGGAAGGCATTCCCTTCAATCTCCCTCACATCATCTACATCAATATTGTGAGGATGATGAAGTCCGTGGGTGGGAATGATGACATCTTCTATGCCGCCCTGTTGAACAGGATCCTCTGGGATCAGAAGCTTTATCAATGCTTCTATGATGAATTGGATGAAGAAGCCCATGAAGCCATAGTGAAGAAAGGGCCAATAGTGGCAACACAACAGTTGTTTGGTGAGCCCAACATAAGGCCGATGAAGATAAAGCTCACAGCCAAGGTCTTAAGGGACCTGGACGAGGACACCATCAACAAGCAAAGGCATGAGCAAAGCAAGATCATCTCTAATGATGACGAAGAAGAGATTGATCTACTGGGCATTCGTAGAAAAATCAAAAGGCTGATGGAAGAACAGCAAGGCAGAAAGATCACACGTCAAGCATCTCAGATGCATGAGGAAGATGCTGAGAAGGAGAGGAGGACCAAGAAAAGGCATGCTGAGAAGTCTGTTGCTCAGTCACCAGCAGGAAAGCGTCCAAGGACTGAAACGTCCAAACCTGCTCAAGAGGAGAAGCGTCCAAAGGCAGCACCAGTGAAAGTTGCCCCAGAAAAACAAAGGGTACGAAAGCTTAAATTACTGGACGACTCTGAAGATGACGACCAGATTCCAATTGGTCGAATCATGAAGAAGGCAGAAGAGACAGAGGGTCCTCAGCAAAAGAAGCAAAAGGCACAACCTGCTCAAACACCTCTTTTTCTTGCTAATGTGCCACGAAGAAGAGTGAAGACTCAGGCAAGAAGGGCAAAAAGGACTGAAGTGCTACCATCATCCTCTCAAGACACTGAAAATGTGTCCACCAGCACCCCTCTACCAGCAACATCAGGTGCTCCTTCCACATCAGCAAGCCAGCAACCACCTCTTCGCTTGGACCTGTCCAAGTTTGTGCGTCCAAGAGATGCATGGAGGGATACATGGTCCCCATGGACTATCCCCCCCAAGCAGAAAACGAAAGAAGAGAAAGACAAAGAACGCTTTCCAGTTGCATTCCTCACATGCAATAATCAGAATCTCTGTAACGAAGATGATGTGATCCAGAGGCCTCTGCAAGAGCCTCTAAAGCGGCATTATACAACTACCTCAGCACCTGAGTGGACGAGGTATGTTTGCAATGAATCTTTGTCAGCTGCTTATCATGCCATGCCCAAAGGAACGATCACTAGCAATCCTCTGCCTAGTTGGACGAGAGAAGTGTATCCACACTTAGTACGCATGCCGTATCCTTACATCTGTCCAACTGGAACTCAGCAGAGAGTGCGTCCAGCAGCGGAAAATCTGCAGAAGCCAGAGGTGGAAGTTGCCTCTAGTCTCACCAAGACGGTTGCGGAGCAGAAAAGGAAGGCTCCAAAGAAAAAGAAGGCACCGTCCAAGAAACCTTCTGCTAACAAAGATAGTGAGCTGGATGCAGAATTGCAATTAGCAATCAAAGAGAGTCTGGACCAGTCAGTAACGCAGCAGCGTCCAAACACAGAGTGGGTCAGGGATGTTCAAATCTGGACTCCAATCACAAAGTTTCTGCCACTACCAGCTGGAACTCCAGTACTAAACTTCCAGCCTAGCGACTTTGATGATCTTGGAAAGCTTCTGCAACAGATGTACATTCCAAATCAAGCAATCGCCTACCCACCAAACATGCACATAAGCCGAGCGACGGAAATAAAATTTGTACCAGACAGAGTATGTCCTAGACTGCCTGTCTATGATGCTGGTCGCAAGAAAGGTTTCAAATTCTACGGCATTGAGATGCCCAGCAGGGAGGAGAAAGTTGAAACCCTGCAAAAATCTTCTTACAGCTGGAGTCATTTATTTGATGAGTCTGGTAAGCTTACGCGTGAGCTTGGAACCTCTGATTCCATAACCTTTTGGCGCCAGATTCTATGGAACGATTCCCAGCAAGCCTCATCCTCAGGCTGCTCCAAGGATGATTTTGTTCATCCCCCTCATGGGATAGAAGTGCTGCGTCCAGTCAAGACTCATCATTTTTCAGACACATTTGCCTGCTTTTCTGAAGGATTCAGATGATTATCTGGAGTTGATGAAGACTCTGCCAACAATCAGAAGCAACAAGGTGTTTGACCTCAGAACACTGGAACGCACGGAGTTTGTGGAGGAACTCCAAACTCTCCATGAGGAGTACCTTGCAGAAGAAGCCGCCGCAGCAGTGGAACAAGCTCGTGTTGAGCAGCTGGCTTTTGAGAAAGCTGAAACAGCAACCATGGAAAAAGAAGATACGGTTGCTAAATCAAAGGCTACACAGGCAGAACTGGATGAAGCATCTGCCAAGGTGACAAAGGTGCTAGCTCATCTTGACCTGGACCCATCAGTACCAGTGGACGTAGAACACTTTGTAACGTCACATGAAGAAGCTACCGTCCAGTCTGATAGATCCGAGGATGATAGAGAGCTCGTTGCTGAAGTGTCCAAGCAAATGGAAGCCTCTGCAGCACAGCCTATTGCTGAAGATGTCACAAGCCTCCCCATTATTGAGGCTTCTGCTGAAGCACATTCAGGCACACATCAACTGGTTCCAACTGGTTCTTCAAGTCCAAAGGGCATTAATCCTCTGCGATTTGCTGAACCACAAGGAGTCTCAGAAGAACGTGTTCATGAAATTGTGCAACAGGCTCTAAGGCAGCAACAGCTGGAGACTGAGGCCGTATTTCAAGCTTTTCAGCAAAGACAACAGGCTGAAGCTGAACAACATCGTCTAGTGCTGCAAAATACAATTACTGCGCAGTTCATAAATCTCTCACAGACACTCGTGAACCAGATTCAACATACAGCAGCCACTGTACTTGGTCACGTTGCTCATCCGGTACCACAAGTTCAACCTCAACCTCCACAACCAGCACCACCAGACCAAGCACCACCAGAACAACCACCACCACCACATGAGCCACCTCCTCAGCCATAAGGTGACCATGATGGCCACATCATTTTTTTTCCATCTTTCAAACCTTTTTGTTAATGACAAAGGGGGAGAAATTGGAATTTTTGATGAGAATAAATAGCTAATCATTTGTATTCAAATATTTGTTTGAATATATACATACTGATTCCTTTATCAAAACATGAGGTGTTTACATATATTCCGCATCCATATCATTGATATGTTTTAGAATCTGATATCTGTTATTTAATGCATAAGAAATGTTGAACTCAGGGGGAGTACTTCATTTCACTATCATACTCTGGCATAACATAATCATCTCTAAACTTGACTCATTGTATTCTTATATGATTATGTGTCTATTAACATCAAAATTTACCATTATTTGTCATCATCAAAAAGGGGGAGATTGTTAGGTTCTAAGACCTTGGACGATGTCCAACCTCTCCTATTATGATTTTGATGATAATAACTAAAGGATAAATTTTGAAGTATCTAATGATCTAGTTTGAGTGTTATAGGATTTACATCGTCCAATCCCGCAATGGTATTGTATCTCTCAAACCTGGACTCTATGTTTTAATAAAGTGAGCGTCCAATTGTGTTTTATAAGAAACATACAGGCAGCGTCCAATGCTCCTGTGAGAACAAGCGTCCAACGCTTGAGTAACACTCAGTGGTTACTATCATTTAAAATACGCTTTCTATAATATAAGGCAACGTTCACTATATCATATTTTAACGTGCCATGATCTTTTCGAAAAGTACTGAACAGGAGAAGAAGAAGCTTCTCTCTGCAGAGAAAGTACAAGTAGGAGAGAGGCGCTACTAGTACGGCTGTCACATCCATCATTTCACTCTAAGTCAAAATGTGACAACGGCAATAAGCTACAGAAAGAATCGCTCTTGGAAAAGGAACAGAATCCTCAACGGATATCTTTCAACAAACTTCCTATATATAGTAGGATGAGCTCACGTATCAAGAAGACAAGAATTTTGAAAAAGAGCAGAAATCCTGTAAAAACGACTGGACGACTATAAGCGAAAAAGAGCATTCATCTTAGCTTTGCTAAGCGAGTCTATAAACTCATTCTTATTGTAATATCCTCTCATTGAGAGTTATATTTTACTTACAATATCAAACATTACTGTTTGGAAAGCCAGAAGTGGCTTAGTGTTAAAGAATACTTGGTTTTTGTGTTTAATCTCAAGAGGAGATTAAGGGTGTGCCAGAAGTGGCATAGAGAATACTTGTAGCCAGAAGTGGCAAAGTTAAGAATACTTGAGTGTAATCAGTTTTGATTAGTAGAACCCTTCAAAAGTTTTTGAAGGAGAACTGGACGTAGCTCAGTTGAGTGAACCAGTATAAAACTACGTATTCTATTCACTCATCTTCTAGCTTACTTGAATTTCTGTTAAACTATCTCTTCAGCATACTACGAAAAAGTTTCTATACACCTTTTTTTATCCAAGTTTATCCATTACGTGTATTTAAATGAAAAAGAAGAAGAGTAGTTTCTTTGGACGGTTATTTTTAATCGACTGGACGATAGCCTATTTTATCTGTTTTACTAAACTTCTGTAAAACGAAAAGATACACTATCTTCACTCTAGTTAAAGTTTTCCAAAGAAAATTTAAATACACTATTCAACCCCCCTTCTAGTGTATTTCTCTACATTTCAAACCTCACACGTCTCCATGCCGAGAATCACCTTTCACAGAACATTCGGTTTCAATGGTACTTCACGAGAGGATATTAGAGGACCTTCCCACCGAGCATGGAGCCAAACCCATCTCTAATTCATAACATCGTCTCTCTAATTCCACCTCGTCTTTGCCACCGATGTTCTTTCCACGTAATTCCATCTTCTCGTAGCATGCATCGTCCCGTGCAAGGTAAATGACACGAATTGTCATTCACCATTCCTCGTACAACAAGAGGAGAAGGGTGTTTTGTCCCTTCTCACCTCTTAGCGTCATGAACATCATAAGCGCTTAAAGTGGATACATCCACTTACAAACTTCTCAGTGCCTCGGGCACCTCAACCTTAACCATTTTATTCATGCACAAACAAAACCAACATGCATTGCCGAGGGACAAATCCCCTCGAACTCATATCACAACAAAATACTATATAACAAATCTTATACAATTTAATATACAATGCCGAAGGCCACATCCTTTCAGTCTTAGCAACAATCAATAATTAAATATGTCGAAGGTCACATCCTTTTGGTCTTACCAATAAACTATTACGAAAATAATTAATAATGTGACATTCACAATGTTTGGAAGAACAACCATCCAATCAACTTATGGTCAAGATAGAATTCACTTGAACAAATCATCACACTTATACAAATCCAAAAATTTCAAGCATCATAAGTTCCAAAATTGAGTTCCAAACACTCCCAAATTAAGGCTCAACCTATATATACATGAAAACCTTCATTTCTCACCAAAAAGAACTCAATTTAGGCATTTAAAACTTAGATTCTTGTTGGTTTGACATCAAACCCGAAATGGGTTCTAAATTCCCCTTAAAAAGCTTCAAAACTTAAATTAAATTCCCGTTGATCTATAAATCCGTTTTCGATGAACCAAATATGCAACCCTACATTTTAAAACATGAGGAATCCATTTTTGAGGTCAAAAAGCACCAATTCCAGCCCCATAATTTCCAGTTTCACAAACAGTGCCAAAATATGGCAAACGTGCCTCAAAACTTAAAAATTAAATTCTCATTGATCTAGGAATCCATTTTTAACAAACCACATATGCAATCCAACATTTTAAAACATGATGAAGCTATTTTTGAGGTAAAAAACAACCAAATCCAGTCCCATAATTCCTAGTTTCGTGAACAATGCCAAAATAGGGCAAAAATGCATTGAAACTCAAAAATTAAATTCCAAATAATCTAGAAATCCATTTTTGGTGAATCTTATATGCAATCCAACATTTTCAAACATGAGGAATCCATTTTTAAATTCAATAACAACATAAAACAGCTGCATTACTCCCAGCATACAAAACAAAACCAGAACAAGCATAATAACCCTAAAACTTAATTATTTCATTCCAAATGTTTCCAAAGTCCAAATGCAACATTCCACATATGCAACCCTAGGTTTTCATACCCAAGGAAGCCATTTTTCGGGTCCAAAACATAAAAAAAAAAAAAAAAAAAAAAACACCCATTTTTCCAGTCACAAAAATAGTAGCGAAAATCACATTTAACACACATGTCATACATTCAATTTCACATTTAATGGCATTCAAGCTTGATCCACTAAGATTAGGTCAGAAGACAAGTAATTTAGGCTCAAGAAAAAGAAAGAACTCCTCCAATACCTTGGTTTCCTAAGCTCAAAATCTCAAATTAAAATTTTCAACCACCCAAAGCTAGAGCTTGGTGAACTCTACAACATATTAAATATTAAATATTCAAGAGGAGAAGAGGAGATTAGGGGCATGAAAATGTAGAGAGAAGTGGGCAAAAACCTATAGGGATGAAGGAGAGAACCTTACCTCTCACAAGGCCACAAAAATTTGAAAAGAGCCTCCCTTCTCTCTCCTCCAAACCAGCTGCACAACCTTGAGTGTGAGGGGTCCTCTCTTGCTTTTAGAAAGGGCCCCAAACCCTAAAAAGGTAGGGCCCACATGTCTCTCAAGATTGAGTTTTTAATTAATTAGGTTTTAGGCCTCTAACTTAGGTTAATTTTTAATTATTCGACTCTCTTAATTCACTAACATGTAACATTTAATTTTCTAAACCTCATGCTTCTTGAATCATTTAATTTGGACTTAAAATGAATTTTCTAAGCCTAAATTACTAAAGATATTACCAAAATGATCAATTAATTCAAATTAATTATTTTTGATGACCTTAAGTAATTTCTATGCTTAATTATAATTATTAAAATTTTATTTTAGTTCAAAATAAATTTTTAAGTTCAAAATCACATAATTACGAAAATGTCATTAATAAGAATATTCCCCTACTTTGACTAGTTTGACCAATTTTGACTTTCTTTGACTTTTGGTCAAATCATGGTCAAAACTTGTTTTACTAATTATTCTCACTTCATTAATGAAGATTTAATGTTTCATTCATTTAGTTGCTAACTAATTCTTTTAAGGCTTTAATTAAACCAATGACACTTTATTTTGTTTATTTACCTTAATTAAATTTTCTAAATCACTAATTACTTTAGAATAATTAATTTTACTAATTAAAGTCATTCTAGACCCAATAGTAAGCTAATTATGCTCTTAAAAGTCTAATTTTATATTCTAGACACAAGTTTTACTTAAT
Organism: Pueraria montana var. lobata; assembly: GCA_026413185.1. NCBI lineage: Eukaryota > Viridiplantae > Streptophyta > Magnoliopsida > Fabales > Fabaceae > Pueraria > Pueraria montana. The sequence continues at coordinate 19,834,123 of CM048656.1, forward strand.
TACAACAATGTCATTAATGAGTTGACCAAATCCCTTCCCATTGAATTTGACCAAAGTGAGTATATCTTTGACTTTTCATTTTTTGAATTTCCCTCCACTAATCATGTAATATCTCTACTTAATCCTTATTAAGTAATGTTTATTTTAATTATTTCCATTATTTTTCTTAATTACTCAATTAATCACTAATTAAGAGGTTAATTTTCTATTTAGTCTTAAAATCTAAAATTAAGGGTGTTACAATCCCCAACGTCATGTTTCTGATCATACACAACTTCCAATATCTGCACTTTGACCCAGAAAACATGACTGCCTTTCCAACTTCTAAATAGCTCTCCTTCTTGTAGTCCTGCTTCTGAATGCATAATCTATGTCATGAAAAGCTTCCATTGTAGGCCTATGCTTAACCCCTGTTCCATGCTTCTGAATTTGTCTTGTCTTATCTATCAACACTCAAAGGGACCATTAGTAGCTAAGTTCAGTCACTTGCGATTTTGCTTCATCGTGGTTTGTCATCATTAAAACATTAGGTGGCATTTACTTGCAATTTTGTTTTATGTTTTCATTTTTTGTTTTCACCTTCTAATTACAAAACTGCCACCTTGTTTTCATTTTGTTTTCTGTTTTCAAATATTTGTACAGGAAACAGAGGAAACAAAAAAAAAGTTGTTTTTAGTGTTTCCAGTACAAATCTTTGAAAACAAGAAACAAAATGAAAATAAGGTGGCAATTTTGTAATTAAAAAAGTGAAAACACAAAATGAAAACAGAAAACAAAATTGCAAGTAAACGCCCTCTTAGTTTCTAGAGGGACTTTGTCTCAACATATTTAGTGTGTTAATTGAAAAGTCATGTAATGGCTATGGCTTGCTCTACTATAAATAGAGTACCAATCTATATAGCTTGTGTGTAAAAATGAAAATGAATCTCCTCTATTCTCTCTAGTCTCCTCTTTTTATTTTTCTAACAAAGTGGTTGATAATTGCCTAATATTACTATATTTTGTAGTGATTTTCTGGGCAATTAGTTGATATTTTCCATGCTTTTAAGCTTTGTTTATCTTCATTTTAGTTGAGTTTTAATAAAAGTTTAGTTTAGTTAGGAATTTCTAGTTTTTACCCTTTTATGCTTGATCTTGGGTTGTTTTCTTTTGTTTTTAGGAATTTTGGTGAAGCTTGGAGTAAGCAATGGGGATGTTCTAAGAGAGACTTGATGTGTTGAAGATCATTTGGGTTGAAGTTTAGAGCTTTGGAACTCTTGCGGAGGCAAAAGAGCAATTTTGGAAGTCCTGAGAGCTTTGCACACCTGTGCAAACCAAATCACATGCCTGTGCAAGTTTTTAAAGTGTCTCAAATTTTAAGTCTGAGAGCGTTGCACACCCGTGCACTCTGAGTGCACACCTGTCCATCGAGCTCTGCAAGATTTATCTCTATTTTTCTGTTTTGATCTCTTTTTGGCTTGAACTCTTATTAGCCCATAGCTTTAAATAGGGATTTTCTATTCTAGCCTAGGGATCCGAAAAACTATGTACGTGAAAGAGACAAGAAGTCCGAGACGTGGGTTTAATGCGTTTAGCTTCATCCCTCATTGTTCTTCCATCTTTTGCTTCTTCCCCCATGGCTATGCGTAGCTAAATCCACTTTTGTTGGGGTTTGATGTAATTGGATCATCTTTCATGTAATTCCTACATTATCTTCTATTCAATTAAATTCAGTTATTGCTTCTCTTCTACACTTATTGCTTGTTCTTGGCTTGATCACCCAAGTGCATTATTCTTTTATTGATTGTAATTGGGAAATTCAATTGATTTGTGAACTGAAGAGAACAACCAATGAACTTTATGCCTAGGGATAGGGTAAAGGTTATTGGTCATCATTGAAACCCTCGTTCATAATGCAAGTCAATTAATTACACTAATTCAAGGGATTGATAGTGTGATTAAGGGGCTTAGGTTCTCTTGCTTAAGGGATTAGGGTTAGAATAAATTGTGGGTTGATGATAACATATGCCTAATTGAATGGGAATAACTAGGAATGCATGTTAGGTTGATTCAATGAAGTCAAACCCTGACAATTCTCACCATTGATATAAACTTCTTTTTCTAAGCTTACAAAGTGTTCGATAAATTTTCTCAGCCAAAATTCTTCCCTTTTACTCTTTAATTTTTATGCGCTCATCTTTAATTTTGGTTACCTAAATTCTCAATTTTCTTAGTCCATTAAATTTTGCTATTATTTACCCAATTATTGTACAAATCCCTGTAGATACGATACTTTACTTATCCTTTGTTACTTGAACAATTTGGTACACTTACCAAAATCGCAACAATGGTATCAGAGCTAATGGTGATATTTGGTGACCAGTTAGACAAGTATTGAAACTTGATAAAGCTAATGGTGGATTCGTGTGGGGATCCTTGTGTCGAAAGTCTTCTTAAGTCAAGCGACGTGTCTCGATAGCTATCGGCAGTGCAAATCTTTGCGTTGAAAGTCTTCTTAACATTGTGGATGTTAAGTGGCATGTCCTGGTAGCTAACAACGGTACAATTACAAGAATTGTCACCATCCAATACTCGTGGAAGAATATTGAAATAAGAGGTATGGTGGGGAGGACACCAAAGTTTGTGAAGCGGAAGCATGATGTGTTATAAAAAAATGAAGATGGTTGATTGGAAATTTTAATTGAGGGAGGGATTGTTGCGAAATCAATCCAAATTTCAAAATATTAATGCATGTAGGTGAAAAGTCAAGAGGTGCATTCCAAGAGGTGGTTAATGCATCTTAATTCTTGGAGAATCTCATTACCATAATGAGAGGGTAAGTGGAGAGGTGGAATTGTTAATGTCCACTAAGTGTTATTTATGAAAGAAACCGTGAACCTTTGCTATATAAAGGAATCATGTGAAGAGAGAAGACACCCCCCCAGCCAAAGAGAGGGGGTGGTGTAATTGAGAGGGTTTCTCAAGTTTGTCCAAAAAATTTGTAATGGGAAGTGTTTTCTCAAGTTCATCTAGAAAACTCGTAATGTGTCTTTTGCTATTTCTATTTTTGATGTTGTTGTGTGTGCCTATGTCCTTTGATCTTCATTATACGTGAAGGGAATTTTTCCCCAACAGTGGTATCAGAGCAACCCTATGAACATACCTATGGAAGGTAACCTGATTTTGTCAAATTTTGATGGTGGAGAGAAGGAAGATCCTACTTTGTTAAAGAGTATTGTAGGAAGCTTTAGGTACTTAACATGTACAAGGCCGAATATTATGTATGCAATTGGTGTTGTTTGCCGCTTTATGGAGTCCCCCACCTTTACTTATATGAAAGCAACAAAGATAGTTCTTCGTTACCTAAAAGGTACACTTGATTTTGGCTTGTTCCACTCTCCTTCTAATGAGTTCAAGCATATGGGATTTTGTGGTAGTATTTTGCAGGAGATGTTTATGATAGAAAAAAGCACTACCGACTTTGTGTTTTTTTTATGGGCGATTGTGATTTTACTTGGAACTCTAAAAAGCAAGCCATTGTTACACTTTCTACTTGTGTCGAGTATGTAGCTGCAACTTCTTGCACATGCCATGCTATTTGGTTAAGAAAATTGTTGAAGTTGTTTAACATGAACCAAAAGGAGAGTACAAAGATTCATATTGATAATAAATCTGCCCAAGTTCTTGCTAAAAATCCATTGTTTCATGAACAAAGCAAGCATATAGACATAAGGTATCATTTCATTAGAGAATGCTTTGCCAAGAAATAAGTGGAGTTGGTTCTTGTGAAAACACAAGATCAAGTTGCAGATATTTTTACTAAGTGTTACATCGTTGGCAAGTGCACCAATCGGTGTAGTATTTTCGATATTTGAGTACAAAGTCGTCTCCACAGGGACTTGTTCATACTAAGAGTGTGTTTGGCCCGATTTATTTTTGGCTTTTTTTCTCCTTCAAAGGAGAAACTGGGCCAAACACACTTTACATAAAAATACTTTAAAATATAAGGAGCTTATTTATAAAGAACAAATATTAAGATAAGTAACTTTTAAAAAAAGCTAGAAAGAGCAGCTTTTACATAGCTTATGCGGAGCATTTAGCATAGAACACCTCTTCAAATCCTGTGTGTGCCAATATATTTTTTTAGCTTTTAAAATATTATTTTTATATCTTTCTAGTTTCTACTTTCTCGGTTAACGTCTCCAGCATTGCAATAGATGAAACATTATTTTTCTAAAACAAATTTAACTAAACCCATTAAATTCAAAATTCTTTTGAGGCTTATAAATTCGTATTCATCTTTTTGAATGGTTGAAAATTGTGAAAAAAATTAAGCAATAGCTTAAATACTTCATTAATTTTTGTAATCATCGTTTTCAATTTTTTTTTACAGCAATGAACACTTTATTAATTTTATGTAAATTAAATTAATTTTATATAATAATTTTTTAATTTTATAAATATATTTTTCATTACAAGAAATAACTAGTTTTAAATAAAAACTAAATTTTCAAAAACAAATTACCAAACAACTTTTAAATTAAAAGAAGCTTTTAAGCTAAAAAAAAAAATCAAAACTAACAAACAACTTCTACTTATTTTTTTTAAGTTCTTATTTTTAACTTTAACTTAAAAGCAACTTTTAAGTCAAAAATAAGCTGGGCCAAACACACTCTAAGCCTTTGTGTAAATTCAAAGTCTAGGCAAAAGAATATATCGTTTTAGTGAAAATGATTCAGAAAATAAATTCTAAGTTCTAAAATAAACTATTAAAAACATGGCATTTTTCAAAGGGACAAGAGATCAAACAGTTGGTGTGTAGTGGCTGAAAACAACAATAAAACAAGCTAGTTGAGGTATTTGGTGGTACTTGGCAAACATCTCAGTAATATAAATGATTTTTCTCCATTTAATGAAAACCCTAGTGCTATCTCAACCCACTTGAGTCTTCTAGCCTTGATTCCTCAAGAGGAAGAAGCTAAATCACTTAACCCTACTCCTAATCCCTTAGCAAGTGAAGTCAATTGATTTGTTTAAGAGCAAGGATCATTAAGAGACTAACAAACATCACTCCATTCCTAGATGAGACATTCATGAGATACCATTCTCAAATCTCAGTTTTCAAAGCATTTCACAATGACAATAAAAATAAATAGATAAAGTGTTTGGGTGATCAATGTAACCCCCTTTTTAATTAATTAATTTCTATCTAAAATACATAAACAAGAAATTCACAAATAAAATAAATACACTCCATTAAGTTTAAAGTTTGTCATTATAATTTACATTATTAAAATTTACAGAAAATACTACTACCAAATTATTTCTAATTAATACAAAAGTATCTAAAGCCAAAAACCCCTATTCCTATAGCTCTAGAACATGTTTGCATCTGTAACTTCTAATTAATCTTCCAAATACCTGCAATCACACTCCCCTAGAATCTGGGGACAGCATTACCGGATCAGGCATTTAATTTCTCATACAATTAAAACAATTTCAAACATATACATATCCGATACAAATTAATTAATCACACACATAATTAAATGCAGTATGATTTATGCAAATGCAGTTTTTGACTCAAATTCATTTTTGACCCTGCTCCATGGAGACTTCCCCTTTGAGTGTTTAGTAAGTAACTGGCCTACCATTACGCACTGCAATTCAGCTATCAGCCCCTACTAAACGCGAATAAGCTAAACAGAATTAGGAGATCAAGATATCCAGGAAGGCCACCACGACAGCATCCAGTTCTGGATTACGGTCACATGTGGAATTGCCAATATCCCTCACCCCACAGGTTATATAATCACAGACCATACAACCCTGCCTAACTTATTCTGCTCACCCAAATATTCATTTCTCAATCATTTCCATTTCCACATGACTACCGTATTCTCGGTTAGTCAACAATTCATTTCTCAATCATTTTCATTTCACATGACTACCGCAGTCTCGGCTAGTCAACAAAAGTCATTTCTCATAGATCAACTCAATTCTCATGAATACCGCAGTCCCGGTTAGTCAACATAATTCTTTCTCAATCATTTTCATTTCACATGACTACCGCAGTCCCGGCTAGTCAACAAAAGTCATTTCTCATAGATCAACTCAATTCTCATGACTACCACAGTCCCGGTTAGTCAACATAATTCTTTCTCATTTGATACCTTTATAAATCCCCCAAAAAGACTCATGCCAATGAATTTTGTTCATGATCACAATCAAATAAATCATTTGTACACATTAACATACAAGAATACAAAAATTTAAGCAATTTACCTTATAACATTAGTATTTTAATAATTTCTGAAAATGCCCTCAATCTTTTTCCAAAATACCCAATGTGTCCCTACATGTAAAATGACCATTTTGCCCTTGGTTTTACAAAAATTTCCACATAATATCCCTTGCATTTAGGGCTGGCCGAATGGTCTCACTACCATTCTCAACATATTTTCCAAAGCAACAAACTCCAATTCCAACCAAAATTCAACCAAATCTCAATTCAATTAAAAATCAAGCAACTCAAATTTAAACCATCACAACACATTAAAAATTCAATCACACATCATTCCAATCCATGAATTACAATCACAAGCATCAAAAACACAAATCCCCTAAATCAATTTCAAGTTTTCATGATTCTAGGTCACAAATTTAATCTAACCCTACAACATGTTTTCTTCTAATTCCAAGGGTTCTAATTGAAATTAAATGCCTAGATCCTTACCTTAAACTCTTTAATTGAAGAAAAAGTCTTGAATTCCTTTCTCCCTCACTCCTTGGTCTTGTAGGAATTTTTGGGATTTCCTCCAATTTCTTTTCCTTTTTTGCCGATTAGCTTAGGGTTTAGGAAGTTTGGATGGTTTGGTTTCTTAATTTGAGAAGAAATGATGAAGTTAAGATGAAATTGAATTGAAAACTGCAGCTGCTGGGTTTGGAGAGTTCACTGTTCTGTTTTGGCCAAAGCTAGCTTTTTTGTGACTTTTTGCCTTTTACTTAAGTTATTTGCTTCATTAAATCAAGAATTAACCAAATTGAATGTTTCCTTCACATCCAGCAGCTCCTGCACGTCCAGCAGCCCCTATTGGCCAAGGGAGATCAGATCTCCAAGCTTTCCCATCCACTTGGACAGCCAAAGGAGTTCCAAGTCTCTTGCCTACCTCAAAAGTCAACATTTCAAGAACTTTGTAGAAAATTCTAGAAGGTAATTAGGGCTGTTGATTATCTTACAATGTGATTAGAATTTGAAGAAAATAACACCACCATTGGATTCCTCACTATCAAAAACCTTGGGGTAGTGTCTTACTTATCTCTTAATCCAAGCCTAATTAGCTTAATTTAATGACATTAGAAAAGCCTAAGTTGTCACTTTTTGATTGGTTAAGGTTCTAAATTAAATTTTTCTTGGTTAAACATTTTTAATAATTATTCTAAGTATATTAAAATTATTAGATAATTCTATAGATGCCCTACAAATTTTCGCTTAATTTTCTGTCTTAGAATTTTACCGTAATAATTCCTCAAAGTTCTAACTTTCAGAAAATCCTAACAATTCTGAATAAGCATTTTAATTCTTTATCTGTATATATTTTTAATCTATATTCTATTACCTTTCTTTTAAGTTATAAATGAGTTCAAAATTCTATACTTGAAAATTTATCCTGGACAGCTGTCTGACATAGCAGTCCAGTCAACTATCAATTTCGGCAAAAACAAAGACATTTGGAAATTCAGAAAATTCTTCTGAGTAGAACTGTATTAATTTCATTAAGAAAATATGTGCATAAAGTTTCTATAAATTACAGTACATAAATGTTCATAATATACATATATAAATGCGTATAAATAGTAAAATGAGGATGTTACAATTCTCCCCTACTAATAAAAATTTCGTCCTCGAAATTTCTAATACAACTATACAACAAAATAACTGTACAAACAAATGAGGATATGTTTCTCTCATTTTTTTTTTTTAACTCCCATGTAGCATCACCTCTGATATCATCCCAAATAACCTTAACCAGAGGAATCTCTTTACCTTTCAGGTACTTAATCCTTCTGTCCTCAATCTTAACAGGCTTTGTTTCAAATGTTAGGTTTTCCTTTACCTGTATTTGATTAGGTTCAATGACATGTGAAGGATCTGAGATGTACTGTCTTAGTTGTGACACATGGAGGTTTGACAAAAAGGGTGGTAAGGCTATTTGATAGGCCATAGGTTCAATTTTTTCTGAGAATTTGGTTTGCTGAATAATGTCTGGTCCTATCAATAAATTATCACCATCCTGATACCATACCAAAGGGATCCTACATTTTCTACCATACAATGCTTCATAGGAAGCAATACCTATACTAGAATGGTAACTATTATTGGATGCAAATTCTACTAATGGTAATATATCTTCCCAGTTTCCTTTCTCTTCTAATGTACAAGCTCTCAAAAGATCTTCTAATGATTGAATGGTTCTTTCTGTTTGGCCATCAGTTTGGGGGTGGTATGCTGAACTAAAATGTAATTTACTTCCTAAGGCTTTCTGAAATTCTCTCCAAGATTTAGAAACAAATCTAGGATCTCTATCTGACACTATACTAGTAGGTACTCCATGTAATCTAACTATTTCTTTTATTAGTTCTAGGTAATCCTACCACAAAATCCATTGATATACTATCCCATTTCCACACAGGTATTTCTAAAGGTTGTAACATGCCAGATGGTTTCTGATGTTCAATCTTTGCTTTCTGACATGTTAAACATCTAGCTACATTTTTTTTTTTTTCATCCTAGGCAAAACATTTCTTTTAAATCTTTATACATTTTTGTAGTTCCAGGGTGAATACTTAATTTACTTTTGTGTCCTTATTCCAAAATTAATTCTTTTAATTCTTGATTGTTAGGTACACAAATTCTATTTTTAAATCTAATAATTTCATCTGTTCCTAAATTAAATTCTTTTACTTTATTTGTTCCTATTAATGCTTTATTTTCTTGAATAAATATATCTACATCTTGTTTCTTCTTAATCTCTTCCAAAAATCATTAGTAATCCTTCCTAATTGAATTTTATCTTTTTCCCTAACTGTACACAAATTCAAATCTCTAAATTATTGTATTAATTCTAATTCTTTAATCATCATAGTTGACATATGTACAATTTTCCTACTTAAAGCATCTGCTACTACATTAGCTTTTCCTGGATGATACATTAACTGAAAATCATAATCTTTAATAAACTCCATCCATCTTCTTTGTCTCCTTTCCAATTTTTTTTTTCAAACAAATATTTTAAACTCTTATGATCACTATATACATCAAATCTTGATCCATATAAATAATGTCTCCAAATCTTCAAAGCAAAAACTATAGCTGCTAACTCCAAATCATGAGTAGGATAATTTCTCTCATGTGATTTCAACCGCCTAGATGCATAAGCTACCACTTTCCTATTTTATATCAACACACATCTTAACCCTAGAGATGAAACATCACAGTATACCTCATAGGATTCATTTGGGTCGGGTAAAACTAAAACTAGTGAGGTAGTCAATTTATGTTTCAATTCTTGGAAAATTTTCTCACAACTCTCACTTCAAATAAAATTCTATTAAGGGTACAGCTATATTAGAAAATCCTTCAATCAATCTTCTATAATATCCATCAAATCCTAAGAACTACTAATCTCAGTTACTGTCTTAGGCCTTTCCCATTCTAAAACTGCTTCTACCTTAGAAAAATCTACACTTATTCCATCTTTAGAAATTACATGTCCTAAAATTTTCACTTCCTCCAACCAAAATTCACACTTAGACAGTTTAGCATATAATTTTCTATCTTTTAAAATTTCTAATATTATTCTAAGATGATTTTCATGTTCTTCTTTATTTTTAGAATATATTAATATATCATCTATTCTAGATCAAGGATATTTATTCTTTATAGTTACTTTATTTAATTGTCTACAATCTATACATAACCTAGATCCTCCATCTTTCTTTTTAACTAATAATACTGGGGCTCACCATAGGGACACACTAGGCCTTACAAACTGTTTTTCTAATAATTCTTCCAATTGTTTCTTTAACTCAATTAATTTCAATAATGACATTCTATATGGTTGCATAGAAATTGGTCTAGTACCAGACATCAAATCTATACTAAATTCTATTTCTCTTTCAGGAGGCAAACCAGAAACATCATCAGGAAAAACTTCAGGATACTCATTTACAACTAGCACAGAGTCTATTTCAATTTTATCTTCCTTAGTTCCAAGAGATGATAACATGTATTTTTGAATTTCACTTTTAAATGATATTTCCTTAGGTTGGATAGGCTTAAGTCTAGAAACATTAAGTTTAGGAAAAATTAAAGTTTTAGAAGCACAATCTATTAGAATACGGTTGGCTGCTAACCAATCCATTCCTAATATCACATCAAAGTCAATCAAAGGCGAACAAATCAAGTTCACAACAAATTGTCTATCTCGGATAGTTATCACACAATTCAAAAGGAAGGTAATTCCTAATTAAATGGGATCAAACAAAGCAATAAATAAGAAGAAAGTGGAGATAATTGCTGTGAAAATTAAGTGGAAATGTAAGTATGCACAACAATTATCACCAAACCACTCAAGTTTGAAGATTTTAGAAGATTGAGAGCAAGACTTGGGGTGCAAAAAATTTGTTGAGAATTTTCTAATTAAGAGGGTTGGAAATAATAATAATTAGAAAATGAAGGTTGTGAGTTAGTGTTAGAAGATGAAACGATATGAGTTAATATGCATTAAGGAGCATTATTCATATGTAACCACTAAGAATTAGAAGGGTTATTGACATTATGCCCATTTAGTGTGTTAATTGAAAAGTCATGTATTGACTATGAGTTGCTCTACTATAAATAAAGTATCAATCCATGTAGCTTGTGTGCCAAAATGAAATAGAATCTCCTTTATTCTATCTAGTCTCCTCTTTCTATTTTTCTAATAGTTTTCTGAACCTGTAGAATCAGGTCAATCTTACACCCATACTTGCTATTAAGTCCCCTTGCTTTAGGCCTCTGGTAGGTGAAAAAGTAGTTATCTTTTCTCCACTAAACAAAATACTTATAGAGGCAATTGAGAGAATAGGCAAGGCTCTATAAGTTAATGGGTCAGAATGGGCTCATATTATTAGGTGAGTCTATATATTGCTCATTAATTTATGTCTTAAAAGTATGCAAGAATCTCAGGTCCTATAAGATATCCATAATAAACTCCCATTGGATTTTGATGTAAGCTTTCTTGAGGTTGACCTAATTAGAGGTGCAGATAGTGAACTGATGCTTTTGGAGTGTGTTATAAGCCAACTAAGTTAATTGCGAAAGTTTTCTGCAAAGTTTCAACCTTCTACAGAATTTCAACCTTGTGTAGAGCCAAACAATTGTGAGATGCTTGTCAAAGAATACCTAAGTTGAATTGGCCGAGGTTGAAACTCTGTAGAAATCTCTCACAATTGACTCGGTTCTGCTTACAAAACACTCCAGAAGCACCAGTCCACTATGTGTGTCTCTAATTATGTGTCTGTGGTTAATTTTTCATAACGACAATTTGATGGAGGACCCAATTGAAAAGAATAAAAAGTTCAGTGACACAGTTAAAAAAAAAAAAGTTCAGGAATCCAATTAAAAGAAGAAAAAAAAAAGTTCAAAGACCTAATTGAAAATTTAGTAAAAGTATGAGAAACTGCATAATACTCCAAGAATGAAAGAACAACAAAGCTCAACATCTCATCTATTATATTGGTCCTATTGGATTCACTAATTCCCATATATTCTCTTAATATTATTTTGATATTTACATACATGCAGAAGATGTAGTTGAAATGTAGCATGGATCCTCTAAAATGTTGTTCTCAATTCCTGACGTTACCTCTTGTAATGGCGTGGCTAAAGGAGCAGTGGATTCTCCTCAAGCCATACGAGTCAAGAGTTGGTGAACTAGACCGTGTTGTTGAGAATCTCAAGAAAAAGAGAGATGTAATACAACGTACAATTGACGAGGAAGAACATCGACGTGGAAGAGGAATTCATGTTGAAGTTGAGGAATGGAAAGACAGGGTGGAAAAACTTATCTTTAAATACCAGGATTTCAACGGTGACAGGTACCGTGAACTTGCGGAGTTAAACTTGTTACAGAGTGGTTATCTTCCCAAGCCAGGGATAAGGTATGGTCGAAGCAGAGAAGCATATGAAATTATAAGGGAGGCAAATGGGTTATTGCAAATGGCAAACTTTGACACCTTGTCTTATTGGCCTGGCCCACCTTCAATGTCAGCCTTTTTTCTTAACATTGGTTATGAAAGCTATCCATCGAGAGAAGAAACAATGAGAAAGATTATTGAAGAATTGGAAGACCCAAGTGTTAGAATGATTGGCCTTCATGGTTGAGTGGCGTAAGCAAGACCACTTTAGTCAAAGAAGTTGTTAAGAAAGCCTTTGAAGCTAAGATGTTCGATGTAGTGACAATGGCAAGCGTGACAAGAAATCCTGACATAAGAAAAATCCAAGGACAAATTGCTGACACGTTGGGGGTTACATTGGATGAGGAAAGTGACATTACAAGAGCTGCTAGAATACAAAAGATATTAAATAATGAGAAAAAGAGCACACTTATAATCCTAGATGATCTTTGGGAAAAATTGGACTTGAATATGCTAGGGATTCCATGTGAAATGGAGAATGATGGTGGCCTAAAGAATGTTAAAGAAGGAAAATCCCTCGGCACTGCTGGCTTGAAGAATGTCAAAGAAGAAAAATCCCCTATTGATCTTAGTATGAGGAACAGGGTGAAAACAGAAGAAACTTTTAACCAGTACAAGGGATGCAAAATTTTGATGATTTCTGAAAGCAAACAAGCATTATTAAGACAAATGGAAGGGAAAGCAAAATCTATTTTATATGTGGAAATCCTAAAGGAGAAGGAAGCAGAGATGTTGTTCAAGAGAAAGGCTGGAATTGGTGATAAGGATTCTGAATTTGAAAAATTAGCAGCTCAAATTGCCAACAAGTGTAACAGGTTGCCAATGTCAATAGTTACAACTGCAAGGGCCTTAAAAAATTAGAGTCGCTCCATATGGGAGGATATTCATCGAAAACTTGAATGGCAGAATTTAACTGGAGCACCTGAATTGTCTACAAAGTTGAGCTATGATCTTTTAGAAGACGAAGGAACTCAAGTATACTTTCTTACTTTGTGCTCACATGGGTCGTGATGCATTGATTATGGACTTGGTGAAATATTGCATTGGTTTGGCTTTTCTTCAAGGGATCTACACAGTAAAGGAAACTAGACACAGAGTATATGCATTGGTTGAGAAGCTAAAAGAGTCAGGTTTGTTGTCTGATGGTTATTCAAGTGATCATTTTACCATGCAAGATACCGTTCGCAATGCGGCTTTGTCAATAGCATACAAGGAAAATCATTTATTTACAATGACAAAGGGAAAAATAAATGAAAGGCCTGATAAACTTGAAAGGTATGCTGCTATTTCCTTGTATCATTGTGACTTCATTGAGGGGTTCCTTAAGAAAAGACATTACCGAAGAAGAGTCTTCCAAGTTAACAATAATAATCCAAATCTCAAAATACTCAACAACTTTTTCAGAGGAATGAAAGAACTCAAAGTGTTGATATTGACTGGCATTCATCTGTCCCTCTCAAAGTTGTCAATTTCATCCTTGACAGAACTTATAATGCTTTGTTTGGAGCAATGTTGCATGTTAGATGAGGAATTTTCCATCATAGGCAAGCTGAAAAAGTTAAGAATTCTTAGTTTTTCAAGATCTGATATTAAAAATTTTCCAGTTGAATTGAAACAGTTAGAAAAGCTACAAATTTTGGACATAAGTAATTGCTCTAAACTTGAAGAAATTCCATCTGGTGTCATATCAAGGTTGGTAAGTTTGGAGGATCTATATATGAGAAACACCTTGATTAAATGGGAGGATGAAGGACATACACATGAAAGTACAAAAGCTACTCTGTCCGAGTTGAAACATTTGAATCAATCGATTACTCTAGACATACAAATCCCAGATGTTTCATATTTGCCGAAGAACTTGTTCTTTGACCAGTTATATAGTTACAAGATTGTTATTGGAGATTTGATTGCATATTTGGAGATTGATTTCAAGATGCCAGAGAAGTATGAAACATCGAGATTCTTGGCAATTCGATTGAAAGGTGACAATGCCAATATTCATTCTCTAAAAGGGATCAAAATGCTGTTTGAAAGAGTTGAAAATTTGTTTCTGGAAGAACTTAATGTTGTCCAAGATGTTTTTTATAGATTGAATTTAAAGGGGTTTCCATATCTGAAACATTTGTGGATTGTAAATAATTCTACAATTGAATTTCTTGTTCATCCAAAGGACAGAGAACAGTCACCGCCATTGTATACTTAAAAAAAAGAGAATTTTGTTGATTCTTTTTTTATCTAACATATACATCAGTGAATTAGTATCAATGCCATACCATAATGCGTGTCTTTATTTATGTTATGTATCTATCTATATAGATATATTCATTTGTCTTCTATTTACCATATCTATATGGTAAATAGAAGACAAATTTTGATTAACGAATTTTCACTTGAGGATACATATGTATCCTTACTATACTGATATGGCTTACATTATGGGTATTAAACCAATAGCGATTTATACAAGCTAAATCTTCTAATCGATATTTTGGCCAAAGAAAAATTTTGAAATTCATTATTTTTTTTTTATCTTTCTCAAAATATTTTCTTTTTTTAGTCAAAAGTTGAAAACAATTTTGGACTTTATTTTCATTATAAAATATTGTGTTTCTATGCATACTATTTATATTATTTGGATTTAAACAAATTAGAATTCTCAATTCTCTACGACGTCTAACGGATAAAATGTTTTCAGGAACAAGTAAATCAAAATTATCTTTTTCTTTTTTTTCTGTTATCTTTTGATCTCTTGTTCTTGTAATGTATTTATCAAAAATTTTCTTATTAAGATGAATTTTTTCTGGGTATTTGTGATAAATTTTGCGTTTATTCTTGTGAATTAATGAAAGACCCATGATTTGATACATAAAAAATTGTTTATTGTTTTTTCTAGATAGGCGAACTGGTTCGATAACAAATATTTCTTTTTTCATAAATTTGTTATTTTTATTTTTCCTTAAGCCTAGAAGAGTTAAATTCTTTTGATTTTGAATCATCATAATATCTAGACCAAGTTCTCCTCTTTGAATAGAGGCTATAGTAATTTCTCTTAAAATTTTCAATCTAATCAGGAGACAATATACTTTGACATTGTTAAATATTCTTTGACCTAAGAAATTATTCCAATTTAAATGTAAAATCCAAAAATGTCTTAGTAAGAAATTAAGTTCTGCCTCCATCTTGTTCTTATCTTTCTTTTTCTTTATACCCTTACTATTCTTTTCACTGCCCGATTGAAATAATTTATTGAATATTTTATTTTACGAATATGGAAATGAGGTGCTCTGCTAGGGTTTTTGCATCCTAGGTTTTTTACGTGGTTTTCATGCAGCCATGGGGGAACCTCTGATCCCATGGAGTTTTCTTGCTGTGGACGTAGACACTCCACCTGTTGTGACGAAATATGAAGAGGAAAAACGATCTTTTGCTCAAACTCTAAAGCATACATGTGATATCCCTGTGAGTCAACTTCCGATGCCATGCTTAAAGGGAGATGCTATTGCTGTGAAGATTCCAGAAGAGGAATATTTAGCGAGTTTGGAGAGTTGTAAAAATAACCTGCATGGACGTTTGGTTTTATCCAAGGGCGAAACTCCCCCGAAGCTTCAAGATCTGCGCTTAAAGTTGTGTAAATTATGGAACCCTTTGAGGCATTGGCGGATGATTTCTCTAGGGAAGGGGTTCTTTGAGTTTTCTTTTTCATCCATTGAGGATTTGAGACGGGCTCTTGCTGGAGGTTCTTGGAATCTTGCACCGGGGGTTCTTCGTCTTTTCTCATGGACTCCGGATTTTAATCCTAGTTTGGTAAGACAGTCCAATGCACAGTGTTGGGTGCGTATTCTGGGTTTGCCGCAGGAATATTGGTGTCAAAGAATTATTTTTTCTATTGCTAGAGGGATTGGGGTTCCTCTAGCAATTGATGAAGCAACGACCTCAAGATCTTTTGGGCATTTTGCACGAGTTCTTGTAGACCTGGATCTTAAACAGGAACTGCGGGATCAAGTTCTTGTTGAACGTGATGGTTTCGCTTTTTTTGTGGAGCTTGGATATGAACGTTTGCCTGCTTTTTGTGATGCCTGTAAAATAGTTGGGCATACAATTGCTAATTGCAGACATTCTAATCGTCATGAAACAGTTAAGAAGGTTGATAAAACCTTGGAAACAAAAGTGAAATCAGTGGCGAAATATGTTCCCAAGAAGCATTCTGGAGGAGATGCTGATACAAGTCATGTTAACATAGTAGTTGCTGGTGCTAGTGCTAAAACTGATGCTGCTGGTGCAAAAGTAGGTACGAGTCGCATTAGCACAGATGTTGTTGTGCCCGTAGTAGCTGCGAATGCAGAGCTGGATAGATCGAAAGAAACAGATGAAGGTGTATATAAGGAAGGCTTAGTGGAGGACACAGATGACTCTTCGAGATCTTCTGCAGAGGATCTTGATCTTCAAATGATAAATCACAACAAGAAAGAGTTGGTTCTTGCTAAGTCTGGTATAGGAGGAAATAATACTCCTTCTCGTGTATCAGATTCTTTACCCAATTCTCTGGAGGATTTAAATGATACTGGACAGCAATATCCACCCTCTGTTCAGAGAGAGATTAATTTGGTGTCCCAGCTTTGGGGGGATCGTGTGGAAGAAGAGTCTATTCCAGAGTCACCCAAGCCAAATATACAGTAGGAAGATCAACCTTTTGAGAAGGTTATGTCTAAATCCCAGAAGAAAAAATTGCGCCAGAAAAACAAGGGTAGTGGTGCTAGGTCGTATAACCTTAGAGGGGGTCCTAAAGCTTTGGCTTGATGAAAATCCTCTTTTGGAATGCTAGAGGCCTGGCCAATGATGAGACTAGGCGAGTGTTACGCAATCTTTGTGTTTTGCATAATCCTGTGCTGTTGTTTCTTTCAGAACCTTGGACTTTGCTGGATAGATTTCCAGCTTCTTTTTGGTCCTCCCTTGGTTTAAAGGTTTTTGCAGTTAATAAAAGGAACTCTTTGGCACCTAATATTTGGTGTATTTGTGCTTCTTACTTATCTCCAAATATTATTTCAGTGTCTGACCAGTTCATTTCTTTTTCTGTTGATTGTTTCGATCAAACATTTTTTGTTGCTACTATTTATGGATCCACTTCATATGTCAAATGTCGCAGACTTTGGGCGGATCTTTCACAGTTACAACAAAATTATACGGGTCCTTGGATGTTTATAGGCGATTTTAATGCTGTTATTGGGGCGCATGAGAAGAGTGGAGGGAATTTACCTTTGGCAGCTTCTTGTACAGATTTTATAGACTGGACAAATGCTAATAATTTAATACATATTCAGACTAAAGGCAACACTTTTACATGGTCCAATGGGCGCACAGGGAGACAGCATATTGCAATGAGGCTGGATAGATCTATCTGTAATCAGGACATGTTGGATTTGTGTGATTCTATTTCCTGTTGCACTTTAATACGTAGCCAATCAGACCATTTTCCTCTCTTGGTCTCGCTTCAGAAAGGTATTTCAGCTCGTCCTTCTCCTTTTAAATTCTTATCCATGTGGGCAGAGCATCATGATTGCAGAAGACTTGTGAAGGAGGTTTGGGAAGTTCCTGTTACAGGTTGTCCAATGTTTATTCTTAAACAAAAGCTGAAGAATCTTAAGGCAGCTTTGAGAACTTGGAATCGTGAAGTTTTTGGTGATGTGCATGCGAATGTGAAGAAAGCAACTGAGGCTGTTGAGGACATTCAAAAGCTTTATGAGTCTGGTTGTTATGATGACTTAAGGGGTTTGGAGGATAAAGCACAAGTGGAATTGCAAAAGGCTTTAGCTTTTGAAGAAGCTTTTTGGAGAGATAAGTCTAGGATTAAATGGGGATCAAAATACTTCTTTTTTCCATAAGATGGCCAATTATCAAAGAACGACAAAGAGTATGTCTACACTCAGAGATGGAGAAAGGATTTTGGACACTCATGAGGAGATTAGTCAGCACATTTTGTAGTTTTATTCATCTTTATATGCCTCAGATTATGCTTGCGTGCCAAATGATTTGATCAAGACCGTTATTCCCTCTTTAGTTTCTGCCGAGGATAACTCGATGCTCACTAATATTCCTTCTTTTGATGAGGTGAAGGCTGCAGTATTTGCTTTGAACAGCTCTAGTGCCCCTGGCCCTGATGGTTTTGGGGGTTGTTTCTATCATACTTTCTGGGATATTATTGGCAGAGACGTTTTTAATTCGGTCTTGCAGTTTTTCCTGCAAAGTTGGATATTACCAGGTATGAATTCCAATTTGGTTTCTCTTATTCCTAAGTTTTCTGGTGCTGATAAAATTGAAGATTTTCGTCCAATTGCGCTGGCAAATTTTCAATTTAAAATCATCACTAAAGTGCTGGCAGACAGGTTGGCAGAGATTGCTCCTAAAATTGTTTCTAGTCAGCAAAGAGGTTTTATTAAGGGGAGACACATTTCAGATTGTATCTGTACCACATCAGAGGCTATTAACATGCTGAATAAAAGAGTATTTGGTGGTAACTTAGCCATTAAATTTGATATTAAGAAAGCCTTTGATACTCTGGATTGGGGCTTTCTTTTGGAGGTCCTAAACTCTTTTGGTTTTAACAGTGTTTTCTATAATTGGATTAAGATTATTTTACAGTCAGCTAAACTTTCTTTTGGGGTTAATGGCTCTCCAGTTGGCTATATTTCTTGTAAGAGAGGAGTGCGTCAAAGCGATCCTTTGTCCCTTCTTTTATTCTGTTTGGCTGAGGATGTTCTTAGTAGAGGGATTTCTTATTTGGCTGCAAATCATTATCTGTTACCTATGGCAAGTCCCAAAGGTTTTTCATCTCCTACACATGCCCTATACGCGGATTGTAACCCCCTTTTTAATTAATTAATTTCTATCTAAAATCCATAAAGACGAAATTTACAAATAAAATAAATACACTCCATTAAGTTTAAAGTTTGTCATTATAATTTACATTATTAAAATTTACAGAAAATACTGCTACCAAATTATTTCTAATTAATACAAAAGTATCTAAAGCCAAAAACCCCTATTCCTATAGCTCTGGAACATGCCTGCACCTGTAACTTCTAATTAATCTTCCAAATACCTGCAATCACACTCCCCTTGAATCTGGGGACAGCATTACCGAATCAGTCATTTAATTTCTCATACAATAAAACAATTTCAAACAAATACATATCATAACAAATTAATTAGTTACACACATAATTAAATGCAGTATGATTTATGCAAATGCAGTTTTTGACTCAAATTCATTTTTGACCCTGATCCATGGAGACTTCCCCTTTGAGTGTTTAGTAAGTAACTGGCCTACCATTACGTACTGCAATTCAGCCCTCAGCCCCTACTAAAAGTGAATAAACTAAACAGAATTAGGAGATCAGGATACCTGGAAGGCCACCACGGCAGCATCTCTGTCCAGATTATAGCCACATGTGGAATTGCCAATATCCTTCACCCCACAGACTATATAATCACAGATTATACGGTCCTGTTTAACAAATTCTACTCACCCCAAATCCTTTCTCAATCATTTCCATTTCACATGACTACCGTAGTCTCGGTTAGTCAACAATTCATTTCTCAATCAGTTTCATTTCACATGACTACCGCAGTCTCGGTTAGTCAACAATTCATTTCTCAATCATTTCCATTTCACATGACTACCGTAGTCTCGGTTAGTCAACAATTCATTTCTCAATCATTTTCATTTCACATGACTGCCGCAGTCCCGGCTAGTCAACAAAAGTCATTTCTCATAGATCAACTCAATTCTCATGACTACCACAGTCCTGGTTAGTCAACATATTTCTTTCTCATTTGATACTTTTATAAATCCCCCAAAAAGACTCATTCCAATGAATTTTGTTCATGATCACAATCAAATAAATAATTTGTACACATTAACATACAAGGATACAAAAATTTAAGCAATTTACATTATAACATTAGTATTTTTGTAATTTCCGAAAATGCCCTCAATCTTTTTCCAAAATACCCAATGTGTCCCTACATGTAAAATGACCATTTTGCCCTTGGTTTTTCAAAAATTTCCACATAGTATCCCTTGTATTTTTAGCTTGGCCGAATGGTATACACAGCATTTCCAACATGTTTTCCAAAGCAACAACTTCCAATTCCAACCAAAAATCAACCAAATCACAAATTCAATCAAAATTCAACAAACCAAATTTCAACCATTACAACACATTAAAAATTCAATCAAACATCATTCCAATCCATGAATTACAATCACAAGCATCAAAAACACAAAACCCCTAAATAAATTTCAAGTTTTCATGATTCTAGGTCACAAATTGAATCTAACCCTACAACATGTTTTCTTCTAATTCCAAGGGTTCTAATTGAAATTAAATGCCTAGATCCTTACCTTAAACTCTTTAATTGAAGAAAAATCTTTGAATCCCTTTCTCCCTCACTCCTTGGTCTTCTTGAGATTTTTGAGATTTCCTCCAATTTCTTTCTCTACTAGCCGAATTATGTGAGGTAGGGTGAAGTTTGGATGGTTGGGTTTCTTAATTTGGGATGAAATGATGAACTTAAGATGAAAAGAAAAATGGAACTGCAGCTGCTGTAGAAGGGAACTCACGGTTATGTTTTGGAGAAAATATTAGCTTTTGTGACTTTTTGCCTTTTACTTAAGTTATTTGCTTCATTAAACAAGGAATTAACCAAATTGGACTTTGCCTTCAAGTCCAGCTGCTGTCCTGCACGTCCAGCAGCTCTATTGGACCAAGGGCAGTCCACTTGCCAAGCCTTTCCAGCCCACTTGGACAGCCAAGGAGTTCCAAGTCACTTGCCTACCCCAAAAGTCAACATTTCAAGAACTTTGTAGAAAATTCTAGAAGGTAATTAGGGCTGCTAATTATTTTACAATGTGATTAGAATTTGAAGAAAATAACATCACCATTGGATTCCTCACTATCAAAAACCTTGGGGTAGTGTCTTACTTATCTCTTAATCCAAGCCTAATTAGCTTAATTTAGTGACATTAGAAAAACCTAAGTTGTCACTTTTTGATTGGTTACGGTTCTAAATTAAAATTTTCTTGGTTAAACATTTTTAATAATTATTCTAAGTATATTACAATTATTAGATAATTCTATAGATATCCTACGAATTTTCTCTAAATTTTCTGTCTTAGAATTTTACCGTAATAATTTCTCAAAGTTCTAACTTTCAGAAAATCCTAACAATTCGGAATAAGCATTTTAATTCTTTATCTGTATATATTTTTAATCTATATTCAATTACCTTTCTATTGAGTTATAAATGAGTCCAAAATTCCACACTTGAAATTCTATCCTGGACAGCTGTCTGACATAGCAGTCCAGTCAACAATCAATTTCGGCAAAAACAAAGACATTTAAAGATTCAGAAAATTCTTCTGAGTAGAACTATATTAATTTCATTAAGAAAATATGTACATAAAGTTTCTATAAAATACAGTACATAAGTGTTCATAATATACATATATAAATGCGTACAAATAGTAAAATGAGGATGTTACACGGATGATATTATGGTTTTTTGCAGGGGAACCACTAAAAATCTCAATAACTTAATAACTTGATGTTGCTGCTAAAATTTTATGGAGATGCCTCGGGACAACATATTAGTCCGGAAAAGTGTAAGTTCTTTTCAAGATCTATGCCTTGTGGTAGAATTAATAGTCTTCGTCAATGTTTGGGTTTTGGAGCTGGTTCTTTGCCATTTATCTATCTTGGAGTTCCTATTTTTGTTGGCAAACCAAGAGCTCGATATCTTAGTCCAATTGCAGATAAAATCAAAGCAAAACTTGTCTCCTGGAAACGCTCACTTCTCTCTATTATGGGGAGAGCTCAATTGATTAACTCTGTTATTTCAGGTATGGTCTTGTTTAGTTTTCAGGTGTATTCTTGGCCATCATCTTTGCTGAAATCTATTGAATGTTGGTTGCAGAATTTTCTATGGTCTGGGGATATTAACTCTCGCAAGCTGGTTACTGTAGCTTGGAGCAAAGTTTGCAGACCGTTAAATGAGGGTGGATTAGGCTTAAGATCTTTGGTTGTGCTTAATGAGGTGTCCATGTTAATGTTGATGTGGAACTTTGTGCACTTAGATTCAGATTGGGCTGTTTTTATGAGAGCTAGATTTTTAAAGCATGGGAAGCCTATGGTCAGTTATAAATCATCTTCAGTTTGGATTTCAATGAAGCATAAATGGCAGCAGGTTGTTGAGAATACAAGATGGGTTGTCAATTCTGGTGATAGAGTTAATTTTTGGAC
Source organism: Pueraria montana var. lobata (assembly GCA_026413185.1). NCBI lineage: Eukaryota > Viridiplantae > Streptophyta > Magnoliopsida > Fabales > Fabaceae > Pueraria > Pueraria montana. The sequence continues at coordinate 19,856,640 of CM048656.1, forward strand.
AGATGTTTGGTGTCTTGATACATCTTTGGCTGATGCGCTTAACATTCCGAATCAATATAGGAGATTTTTACAGTCCTCTGTTAATTGTTTTGTGATTAATGATCAGTGGCATTTGCCTGCAGTAGTGTTGGAGAAACTTCCTCATTTGCTTGATATGCTGTCTAATATTATTGTTCCTTCGTCTAGTGACAAGGGTGCTGATCAAGCCGTTTGGAGGCATTCTGTTGATGGACTTTTATCTTTTAAAGCTGCTGTTTCATATACTATTCCCCCTGGACAGCTCTGTTCTTGGTCTAAGGTAATATGGCTCAATTCTATTCCTCCTTCTCGCAGTTTTATTCTTTGGAGGCTCATACATAATAAGATGCCCATAGATGAGTGTCTTCGTGCTAGAGGCTGTGTGGTGGTTTCTGTTTGTAGTCTTTGTGGTGCTTCAGATGAGACATCTGATCATCTGTTCCTGAGATGTGGTTTTGCTGGCAATATTTGGATGTGGTTGCAATCTATCATTAAAATCAATTTTGATTTGTCCACCTGCTTGTCTGTATTGAATTCTTTGGATAAGGAAATCGGTCAAGTTAAAGAAGTTATGATATCAGCAGTGGTACATGTTTTTTGGGTAATTTGGCTTTGTAGAAATAGTTTGAGATTTAGAAATACCCGTATCTCTTTGCATCAGGCTATTTCTATGATCTTCTCTGCTGCTTCACTAACCGGATATCTGTCCAACGGATTTGCTCAGAATACTATATCCGATTTCTCCTTTTTGCAGAATTTTTTGGTAAAAGCTAAGTATAAAAAGCATGTGGAGGCTAAGCAAGTTGTCTGGTATCCGCCAGCCTGTGGTTTTATAAAGTGCAATACGGATGGGGCCTCTAGAGGGTCTCCTGGTCATGCAGCTAGTGGGGGAATCTTCAGGGACAGCTTTGGTGCATTTCGTGGTTGCTTTTTAGTATATATCGGTGTCAAGTCTGCTTTGCATGCAGAGCTTTTTGCTGTCATGATGGCAATTGAACACGCATATTTGGTGGGATGGACTAGGCTATGGTTGGAATGTGATTCTACATTGGTTTTAGCTGCTTTTACTAATGAGAATATTGTTCCTTGGGAGTATCGAAGCAGGTGGAAGCGTTGCCTTAGATTGACTTCTCAAATGCACTTTCAATCTTCTCATATATACAGAGAAGGAAATCAGTGTGTTGATAGGTTGGCGAATTACGGAGTTGAACATGGTCTGGAAGTTACTTGGTGGGAGTCAATTCCACATTTTATTAGTCTTTGCTTTTTTCGCAATCGTTGTGGATTGCCCTTTTCCGTTTTTGTTGATTTTGTTTTCATGGGTTTTGGTCTAGTCTCCCCATGTTTTTCTGTTGGATTCTATTTTTCCTTTGTTATTTTATACTGTGGTTTGCGGGCTGATGATTGATAGGCAAGGGGGTGCCAACATAGTTGGGATGTCTTTGTTCTATTTTGAGGCTTCGCACTCTACAACCCTTTATATAAAAAAAAAAAAATTTCACTGCCCGATCCTACACAATCGTTTTCAATATCTTTTTCTTGGTTTGAGATAGATAATTTAAGATTTTTTGATCGGGGTATTCTGCTTTTGCCCGATTTCGAGTCTCTAACTCCAATTCAAGAGATTCATTTTTTTCGATGGTCCAAAAATATCTATTATTTTTTTCTTTCTAGTAATGTTATTTTTATTTTCACTAACATTTTGATTTACATTAGAATGTAAAAAAAGTAATTTGATTGGTATAACCCGCGAGTTACCCCTATATGCATTATAAAAAATCACAAATTTTGAAAAGAACCAAAATTCTGGATTCGATATGGAACGATTTAGTATTTCTCTATTGATTCCCATCCAATCAAAATACTTTCTATCCAGATTTTTTCCATATCTAGAATAGCATCTTCCGATATATAATTCTTGATAAAGATATTATTTATGATATCAAATAAGTCTTTTTTATACGTGTTGTAATTAGAAGAAATCACTTGGTTTTTATTTGCTTGAAATAGGGATCTATATCCATAAATATATGAGTCTTTCTTATCTGCATAATTGATCAAATTATAGGATAAAATATCATATCTATATTGTTTTCTAATTTTTTTTAATGCGTCTACTTGTTGTTCTTTGTAAAGAATTAATCGGCTTTTTTCATATGAATCCCATTCGGTTAAATCTTTCTTTTGAGCTGTAACACCCCGAAAATTACAACCCAATAAGTATGAACGTGAGAGATTTAATTAGAAAATTTTCTTGTTGGGGAAAATTGTAACGTTGTGATTTTCCTAATTATATGATTAAGTGATTGATTAATAATGAAAGAGCAAACTAAATTTAAATTATGTTGATTGATATAATAATTAACTTAAGTTCTATGTTTTGTTATGGGCAATAGTGTTATTGTGAGATTTTGGAACTTTTACGTAAGTTCCGTAAGTTGTAGAAAAAAAAATAAAAATAAAATAATAAGAGAAGGCGGTGTCCTTAGAGGAAGTGTGGCTGCAAATAGCAAAGTTTCAAAATATCTTATAAATTGAACGCGTGTATATCACGTTTCTTCCAACTTTCATTCTTCTTCCTCTCCCGTAAGCTTTCTTCTCTCCTCCTTCCATGGCCGTGGCACAAAAAGGGTTAAAAGAAGTCATTTTTGTTGGTTGCTTTAAGTTTTGTATACAAGCCAAAGCATCATCTCTTCACCATCCCAATCGAGTTTCCTTTTCCTCTTCATCTCTTCCTCTCTGTCTCTGTGACTGAAACTAAACCCCAAAGGTAAGGGAAGCTTCTCTATTTTCAGTTTAAGTGTGGTTGAGAGTTAGGGGGCTCAACCACATACAACATGTATGCCCCTCTTGTTGTTTGTGTTGTGTTTGAGTATTTGTGATTCTCCTGGCAGTGGCTGTGTGAGTGTGTATGGATTGATTATTTTTGTTTTTGACTCTCTAAATTACTTGGAAAGGCTTCTAAAACAAAGGAGACCATGCCCAAATTTTATTAAAATTGTTTGACAAGGTTTTCAATGTGAAATTCACCCCAAAAATAACTGTGGCAGTGGCTGTTGGTTCGTCCAGCTCTGGACAGCCCCCACGATTTTGTGATTTTTGGAAGATCTAACCGTTGGTTTTTCATGAAATTTCTTTTGAATGAAAATAGACACAAAAAGAAACAACTTTTATTTTGACACCATGGAGAGAAAACCTCGTCTTGAAGTTCATATGTGGCTTTGAAAATGGCTGTTCTGTTTTCATGTTTTCCCTGGAACATGTCTCGGTTTTTCTCAAATTTCCACTTTTGTGCATAATGTTTCTTTTTCATTTGTACACCATTAAAAACTAGACAAAACAAGGTTTTTAACCATATAAATTACAAAAATTATCATGTCCAATTTCTAAATTAACCTTTTAAAAAGAAACAGGGCAAGGGTTTTGGGCTCTGTTTTGAGTCTGAAACTTAGGCTGTTAGAAACAAATTTACTGGGAACAATAGAGAAAGAATTTGGGGACAAGGGTTATCTTTTTAGAAAGATAAAGATGTTACCTTTCTACTGTAAAAATTTCAGCTCAAAACAAGATTGGGAAGTGGGAGAAATTTACATTTCTTTGAGCTATGTTCAGTGAGCACTCAAAATTCAGGGCTACTGAATTAGAAATTTTTATAAAATTTTCTAGATGTTGATTTTATAAGTGGGATACTTTTCTATAAAATAGATTTCAAGAGCTTCGATTTGATATAAAAAATTTTAAATTCCGAGATCATTTGCTTGTATCAGTGAGAGCTCATATTCAGTACTGTCAAAGAGAAATATTTGGGAGAAAAACCCTAAAATTTCAAAGAAGACAAAGGAGAAAGGGAGAAAAAGGGATTCAAAGGTTTCTCCATCAAACTATGGATTCTAGGTAAGGATCATGGCATTTAATTTCATTTTAGACCATTTGGAATGTAGAAAAACATGTTGTTAGGTTTAGATTCAAGATTTGATCAAGAGCCATAAAAAGATGAAATTGATTTATATAATTGATATTAGAAGCTTGAAATAATTGTTTGGAACCATGTTTGATTGATTGGATGATGTGTTGTGGTGGATTGAAATTGATTGGTTGGTTTGTTGTTGGATTGAAATTGCTTGATTTGGCTTGATTGTGTTGTGAATGATGTTGGAAATTGTTGAATGTTTATATTTTTATAGGTGATTGTTTAAAATTACTTATTTAATTGTGATTATTAACATATTGCATATGCATGAGTCTTTTTTGGGGATTTATAAAGATTCAATTGAAAAATGATTGATGTTGGCTAACCTGGACAGCGGTAGCCATGAAAAAAATGATTTGACAGATGAGAAATGATTTGACAGATCAGTAATGATTTGACAGATGAGAAATGATTTGACAGATGAGTAATGATTTGACATATGAGGAATGATTTGACAGATGAGAATTGAATCTTTGGGGTGAGCAGAATAAGTTAGACAGGGATGTATAGTCTGTGATTATATAGTCTGTGGGGTGAAGGATATTGGCAATTCCACATGTGGCTGGAAACTGGACTGAGTTGCGGTCGTGGTGGCCTTCCTGGGTATCCTGATCTCCTAATTCTATTTAGTTTATTCACGTTTAGTATGGGTTGATAGCTGAATTGCAGTATGTAATGGTAGGTCAGTTACTTACTAAACACTCAAAGGGGAAGTCTCCATGGAGCAGGGTCAAAAATGATTTTGAGTCAAAAACTGCATTTGCATAAATCATACTGCATTTGCTTATGTATGTGATTGATTAATTATTATATGAAATGTACATGGTTGATATGGATTCTAATTGTATGAGAAATTAAATGTCTGATCCTGTTAAATTTTGTCCCTAGATTCTAGGGAAGTTTGATTTGCAGGTGTCTGAAGATATAGTTAAAAGATGAAGATGCAGAAATTCTAGAGCATATAGGATGGGACTATTTTGGGTAGACAATAATTTGTAGCACTTAGAATTATTTTGTAGTAGTGTTTATATAAATTTTAATGATGTAAATTACAGAACATATTTTGAATTGTAAGAGAACGTATTAGAACTTTTAAATAAATATATAATATAAATTAAATAGTTAAACTTTGTTTTATAAGAAAGGGGGGTTACATTAGTGGTATCAGAGCTCTGGTTATGCATCTCTAGGACTTGTGAGTAGTGGGTTTATTAGGTGTTTCGCTGTGCTACACTGATTTAAATTGTTTGTTTAGTTGGTTTGTTAATAATATTATGGGAAAAAAGGTAGTAACTAGATCTGAGATTTTAAGGCAGGTAGAAATGAGAAGAGGAAGGCTAGTTATAAAAAAATCCTAGAGTTGAAACTAATAGTATAACTGAGATGGCAGAAAGGAAGAAAGGAAATCTTGATAGAGTTGTGAGGGTGCACACTCAGGACTCAGTGGAGATGACTTTCCCTCCTAATGCTAAAATTTTTATTATTAGTAGTATTATCCAAGTTGGGTTATTTTCCATGTTTCTTATTTTGTGAATTTACGAGTTATAATCTTGAGTTAGTTCTCTGTTTTTCCTTCCATTTGATTGTTACTGAAAAAAAAATGAGGAACTATACTTGTGGCCATACCTGTTGGTATAAGAAGTGCACTTATCTAAATTATTGTTTTTTTTTTTGTAAAGGGAGAAAGCTAGATTGTTTGAATTTAAGAATGAAAATAGCTTAGATGAAGTGCATACCAATTGTTTGATGAATTTCTTGAATGGATATATTGCTTTTGATGTTAGAATTGATAGAATCCCATTATCTCTCCATAGAATTACATGTTATTGCTATATTTTTTTGATTAAATGTTGATTTGGGAATCTAGTTACTGTTCACGTTAGTCTGCTTCAATGTACCGCTTAAGCCTTATTTTGGTAAAATTAGCTCGTTAAAATGATGTGATTTGAACCTTAAAATGTTGTATTATGATGGTATGAGCTTTGTGCGACGAATTAAGACCAAAATCACTATATTTTGTGCCCTTTACTGTCACAGATATGCAGCAGACAGCAGGGGACTCTCTGTTCCTACATAATACAAAATTTATACATTTTTATGTGTTATAATTTATGGTTTGGGTCTTGGCAAAATTGTGTTAAAATTTAAGGAAGTCTGGACATTAATTAGAGAGATTTTGGTGATGATTTAGTGCCATTTTGTATCATGATTTCGCTGCTATAACAGGGGGTATCTCTGCTGCTGCATAACTCTGTTATTGCAGAATTTTAACGAATAAAAATCATGTTTTAAGCTTTAGCAAAGTTGTATGAAAGGTTGGAGAAAGTTTGGGCAAGGTTTGGTGAAGTTTTGTGACTTGAAAATGTTTATAGAAAGTGAAAAATGAATCATATTATCTTATGTGGTTGGATGTTTACGAGTGATATTTAAATGGCTTAGGATATAATATGTGATTATGAATTTATACATCGTCTTGATGAAAACTAAATATTTTAATATATAAAATGAGTGTTCCAAAATTGAAGCTTAAGAGTAGATAAAGAATAGTTAATATTTCATGTGATGTAATGAATATATCTGTATGCAATTGATTTATAATTATAAGTTTAGATTTACTTGATTGTATTTGAATTGGTAAAGAGAATTGATTGATAGATGTAATATCCTCATTTTATTAATTGTACGCATTTATATATGTATATTATTAACATTTATGCACTGTATTTTATAGAAACCTTATGTACATATTCTCTTAATGAAATTAATACAGTTCTATTCAGAAGAATTTTCTAAATTTCCAAATGTCTTTGTTTTTGCCGAAATTGATTGTTGACTGGACTGCTATGTCAGACAGCTGTCCAGGATAAATTTTCAAGTATAGAATTTTGAACTCATTTATAACTCAAAATAAAGGTAATAGAATATAGATTAAAAATATATACAAATAAAGAATTAAAATGCTTATTCAGAATTGTTAGGATTTTCTGAAAGTTAGAACTTTGAGAAATTATTACGGTAAAATTCTAAGACAGAAAATTTAGAGAAAAATCATAGGATATCTATAGAATTATCTAATAATTGTAATATACTTAGAATAATTATTAAAAATGTTTAACCAAGAAAAAATTAATTTAGAACCTTAACCAATCAAAAAGTGACAACTTAGGCTTTTCTAAGATCACTAAATTAAGCTAATTAGGCTTGGATTAAGAGATAAGCAAGACACTACCCCAAGGTTTTTGATAGTGAGGAATCCAATGGTGATGTTATTTTCTTCAAATTCTAATCACATTGTAAAATAATTAGCAGCCCTAATTACCTTCTAGAATTTTCTACAAAGTTCTTGAAATGTTGACTTTTGGGGTAGGCAAGTGACTTGGAACTCCTTGGCTATCCAAGTGGGCTGGAAAGGCTTGGCAAGTGGACTGCCCTTGGTCCAATAGAGCTGCTGGACGTGCAGGGCAGCAGCTGGACTTGAAGGCAAAGTCCAATTTGGTTAATTCTTGATTTAATGAAGCAAATAACTTAAGTAAAAGGCAAAAAGTCACCAAAAACTCAAAAACAGAACCATGAGTCTCCAAACCCAGCAGCTGCAATTTTCATTTCAATTTCATCTTAACATCATCTCATCTCATCTCAAATTAAGAAGCCAAACCATCCAAACTCCCTAAACCCTAAGCTAATCGGCAAAAAGGAAAAGAAATTGGAGGAAATCTCAAAAATTCATACAAGACCAAGGAGTGAGGGAGAAAGGAATTCAAGGCTTTTTCTTCAATTAAAGAGTTTAAGGTAAGGATCTAGGCATTTAATTTCAATTAGAACCCTTGGAATTAGAAGAAAACATGTTGTAGGGTTAGATTCAATTTGTGACCTAGAATCATGAAAACTTGAAATTGATTTAGGGGTTTTGTGTTTTTGATGCTTGTGATTATAATTCATGGATTGGAATGATGTGTGATTGAATTTTTAATGTGTTGTGATGGTTGAAATTTGAGTTGCTTGAATTTAATTGAATTGAGATTTGGTTGAATTTTGGTTGGAATTGGAGTTTGTTGCTTTGGAAAATATGTTGAGAATGGTAGTGAGACCATTCGGCCAGCCCTAAATGCAAGGGATATTATGTGGAAATTTTTGTAAAACCAAGGGCAAAATGGTCATTTTACATGTAGGGACACATGGGGTATTTTGGAAAAAGATTGAGGGCATTTTCGAAAATTACTAAAATACTAATGTTATAAGGTAAATTGCTTAAATTTTTGTATTCTTGTATGTTAATGTGTACAAATGATTTATTTGATTGTGATCATGAGCAAAATTCATTGGCATGAGTCTTTTTGGTGGATTTATAAAGGTATCAAATGAGAAAGAATTATGTTGACTAACCGGGACTGCGGTAGTCATGAGAATTGAGTTGATCTATGAGAAATGACTTTTGTTGACTAGTCGGGACTGCGGTAGTCATGTGAAATGAAAATGATTGAGAAAGAATTATGTTGACTAACCGGGACTACGGTAGTCATGAGAATTGAGTTGATCTATGAGAAATGACTTTTGTTGACTAGCCGGGACTGCGGTAGTCATGTGAAATGAAAATGATTGAGAAATAAATTGTTGACTAACCGAGACTACGGTAGTCATGTGGAAATGGAAATGATTGAGAAATGAATATTTGGGTGAGCAGAATAAGTTAGGCAGGGTTGTATGGTCTGTGATTATATAACCTGTGGGGTGAGGGATATTGGCAATTCCACATGTGACCGTAATCTGGAACGGGATGCTGTCGTGGTGGCCTTTCTGGATATCCTGATCTCCTAATTCTATTTAGTTTATTCGCGTTTAGTAGGGGCTGATAGCTGAATTGCAGTGCGTAATGGTAGGCCAGTTACTTACTAAACACTCAAAGGGGAAGTCTCCATGGAGCAGGGTCAAAAATGAATTTGAGTCAAAAACTGCATTTGCATAAATCATACTGCATTTAATTATGTGTGTGATTAATTAATTTGTATCGGATATGTATATGTTTGAAATTGTTTTAATTGTATTAGAAATTAAATGCCTGATCCGGTAATGCTGTCCCCAGATTCTAGGGGAGTGTGAATTGCAGGTATTTTGAAGATTAATTAGAAGTTAAAGATGCAGATTTTTTCCAGAGCTATAGGAATGGGTGTTTTTGGCTTTAGATACTTTTGTATTAATTAGAAATAAATTGGTAGTAGTATTTTCTGTAAATTTTAATAATGTAAATTATAATGACAAACTTTAAATTTTAATGGAATGTATTTATTTTAATGGTAAATTCTTTTTATGGATTTTAGATGGAAATTAATTAATTAGAAGGGGGGTTACATTAGTGGTATCAGAGCTCTGGTTATGCATCTCTAGGACTTGCGAGTAGTGGGTCTATTAGGTGTTTTGCTGTGTCACCCTGATTAGAATTGTTTGTTTGTTAAGAATATTATGGGAAAAAGGGTAGTAACTAGATCTGAAAATTTAAGACAAGTAGAAATGAGAAGAGGAATGCTAGTTATAAATCCTAGAGTTCAAACTAATGGTATAACTGAGATGGCAGAAAGGAAGAAAGGAAATCTTGATAGAGTTGTGAGGGTGCACACTCAGGACTCAGTCGAGATGACTTTCCCTCCTAATATTAAATTTTTTTTAAGTTGTGTTATTTTCCATGTTCCTTATATTGTGAATTTAAGAGTTATACCCTTGAATTAGTTGAGGAAGGAGATCCAAAGGTCTAGATTCGTAGATCAAGGTTGAGAATAGGGGTCCAAATATTTGAGTTATAGTATAAGGATGAGTTTAACAAAGGAAAGAAAATAAAGTTTTGAAGGCTGAAACAGTGTATCATAGTATAAATTTGTCGCGGGATTGATATCTTAACTATTAGGACTTGAAATTTTGTGTTTTAGACATGAATTAGAACCAAAATAGTGCATTTTTCTGGTGCAGTAAAATAGCCTGCGGGTTTAATATGTTTAATTACATTCCCATGGTGTAAGTGATGATTTAAGACTTGTATAATTGAGGTTATCAAGGATCCATGTTGTAGGTCTTAGTTGGTAGGTATATATATATATATATATATATATATATGAGAATTCTTGATGGTCAAACCTTGATTAATCGGGTAGAATAGGACCCAAATGCTAAGTTAGTAGTAGTTGTCATAAGAAAAAAAAAAAGTTGAAAGAGTATGTGATTGGAAGACCTAAGGGTGTGTGTCTTGATGTTGGAAATTCAAGTAACAATTAAATTGGTAGTAGTGAATTGGAGTAATTTGAGGTATTTTGAAAGTCTTTCTAATAGTGATTTGTTGGAATTAGGGTTCTAAAGTACAGCTGTAAGTTGAGGATGTTAATCATGTTTAAAATCCTAACCTCTAAAATACGTTTGAATTGTGTGATAACTATCCGAGATAGACAATTTATTGTGAACTTGATTTGTTCGCCTTTGATTGACCTTGATGTGATATTAGGAATGGATTGGTTAGCAGCCAATCGTATTCTAATAGATTGTGCTTCTAAAACTTTAATTTTTCCTAAACTTGATGTTTCTAGACTTAAGCCTATCCAACCTAAGGAAATATCATTTAAAAGTGAAATTCAAAAATACAAGTTATCATCTCTTGGAACTAATGAAGATAAAATTAAAATAGACTCTGTGCTAGTTGTAAATGAATATCCTGAAATTTTTCCTGAGGATGTTTCTAGTTTGCCTCCTGAAAAAGAAATAGAATTTAGTATAGATTTGATGCCTGGTACTAGACCAATTTCTATGCAACCATATCGAATGTCATTATTGAAATTAATTGAGTTAAAGAAACAATTGGAAGAATTATTAGAAAAATAGTTTGTAAGGCCTAGTGTGTCCCTATGGTAAGCCCCAGTATTATTAGTTAAAAAGAAAGATGGAGGATCTAGGTTATGTATAGATTATAGACAATTAAATAAAGTAACTATAAAGAATAAGTATCCTTGATCTAGAATAGATGATATATTAATATATTCTAAAAATAAAGAAGAACATGAAAATCATCTTAGAATAATATTAGAAATTTTAAAAGATAGAAAATTATATGCTAAATTGTCTAAGTGTGAATTTTGGTTGGAGGAAGTGAAAATTTTAGGACATGTAATTTCTAAAGATGGAATAAGTGTAGATTTTTCTAAGGTAGAAGCAGTTTTAGAATGGGAAAGGCCTAAGACAGTAACTGAGATTTGTAGTTCTTAGGATTTGATGGATATTATAGAAGATTGATTGAAGGATTTTCTAAGATAGCTGGACCCTTAATAGAATTTTATTTGGAGTGAGAGTTGTGAGAAAATTTTCCAAGAATTGAAACATAAATTGACTACCTCACTAGTTTTAGTCTTACCCGACCCAAATGAATCCTATGAGGTATACTGTGATGTTTCATCTCTAGGGTTAGGATGTGTGTTGATGTAAAATAGGAAAGTGGTAGCTTATGCATCTAGGTGGTTGAAATCACATGAGAGAAATTATCCTACTCATGATTTGGAGTTAGCAGCTATAGTTTTTGCTTTGAAGATTTGGAGACATTATTTATATGGATCAAGATTTGATGTATATAGTGATCATAAGAGTTTAAAATATTTGTTTGAAAAAAAAAAATTGGAAAGGAGACAAAGAAGATGGATGGAGTTTATTAAAGATTATGATTTTCAATTAAGGTATCATCCAAGAGAGGCTAATGTAGTAGAAGATGCTTTAAGTAGGAAAATTGTGCATATGTCAACTATGAGGATTAAAGAATTAGAATTAATAGAATAATTTAGAGATTTAAATCTATGTACAGTTAGGAAAAAGGATAAAATTCCATTTGGAATGATTACCATCACTAATGAATTTTTGGAAGAAATTAGGAAGAAACAAGATGTAGATGAATGTATTCCAGAAAAGAAAGGATTAATGGGAGCAGGTAAGGAAAAAAAAAAGAATTTAATTTAGGAATGGATGGAATTATTAGGTTTAAAATAGAATTTGTGTACCTAATGATCAAGAATTTAAGGAATTAATTTTGGAGGAAGGGCACAAAAGTAAACTTAGTATTCATCCTAGAACAACAAAAATATATAAAGATTTAAAGGGAATGTTTTGGTGGTCTAGGATGAAGAGAGATGTAGCAGAATATGTGGCTAGATGTTTAACATGTTAGAAAGCAAAGATTGAATATCAGAAACCCTTTGATCTGTTACATCCTTTAGAGATACCTATATGGAAACGGAATAGTATATCAATGGATTTTGTGGTAGGATTACCTAGAACACATAGGAATTTTGATACCATTTGAGTAATTATAGATAGATTAACTAAATTAGTACATTTTGCTTTCAATAAATATTAGGTATTCTTTAGAAAGATTAGCTTAATTGTACTTAAAGGAAATAGTTAGATTATCTGGAGTACCTACTAGTATAGAGTCTAATAAAGACCCTAGCTTTGTTTTTAAATTTTTGGAAAGATTTTCAGAAAGCTTTAAGAAGTAAAATTATATCTTAGTTTAGTATAACACCCTAAGATTGATGGTCAAACAGAAAGGACTATTCGGACATTAGAAGATCTCTTAAGAGCCTGTACATTAGAAGAGAAAGGAAAACCTAACATTTGAAACAAAGCCTGTTAAGATTGAGGACAGAAGGATTAAGTACCTGAGAGGTAAAGAAATTTCTCTAGTTAAGGTTATTTGGGATGATATCAGAGGTGATGCTACATGGGAGTTAGAGGAGAAAATGAGAGAGGTATATCCTCATTTGTTTGTATAGTTATTTGGTTGTATAGTTGTATGGTTGTATATTTGTATTAGAAATTTCGAGGACGAAATTTTTACTAGTAGGGGAGAATTGTAACATCCTCATTTTATTAATTGTACGCATTTATATATGTATATTATTAACATTTATGCACTGTATTTTATAGAAACCTTATGTACATATTCTCTTAATGAAATTAATACAGTTCTATTCAGAAGAATTTTCTAAATTTCCAAATGTCTTTGTTTTTGCCGAAATTGATTGTTGACTGGACTGCTATGTCAGACAGCTGTCCAGGATAAATTTTCAAGTATAGAATTTTGAACTCATTTATAACTCAAAATAAAGGTAATAGAATATAGATTAAAAATATATACAAATAAAGAATTAAAATGCTTATTCAGAATTGTTAGGATTTTCTGAAAGTTAGAACTTTGAGAAATTATTACGGTAAAATTCTAAGACAGAAAATTTAGAGAAAATTCGTAGGATATCTATAGAATTATCTAATAATTGTAATATACTTACAATAATTATTAAAAATGTTTAACCAAGAAAAATTTAATTTAGAACCTTAACCAATCAAAAAGTGACAACTTAGGCTTTTCTAAGATCACTAAATTAAGCTAATTAGGCTTGGATTAAGAGATAAGTAAGACACTACCCCAAGGTTTTTGATAGTGAGGAATCCAATGGTGATGTTATTTTCTTCAAATTCTAATCACATTGTAAAATAATTAGCAGCCCTAATTACCTTCTAGAATTTTCTACAAAGTTCTTGAAATGTTGACTTTTGGGGTAGGCAAGTGACTTGGAACTCCTTGGCTGTCCAAGTGGGCTGGAAAGGCTTGGCAAGTGGACTGCCCTTGGTCCAATAGAGCTGCTGGACGTGCAGGGCAGCAGCTGGACTTGAAGGCAAAGTCCAATTTGGTTAATTCTTGATTTAATGAAGCAAATAACTTAAGTAAAAGGCAAAAAGTCACCAAAAACTCAAAAACAGAACCATGAGTCTCCAAACCCAGCAGCTGCAGTTTTCATTTCAATTTCATCTTAACATCATCTCATCTCATCTCAAATTAAGAAGCCAAACCATCCAAACTCCCTAAACCCTAAGCTAATCGGCAAAAAGGAAAAGAAATTGGAGGAAATCTCAAAAATTCATACAAGACCAAGGAGTGAGGGAGAAAGGAATTCAAGGCTTTTTCTTCAATTAAAGAGTTTAAGGTAAGGATCTAGGCATTTAATTTCAATTAGAACCCTTGGAATTAGAAGAAAACATGTTGTAGGGTTAGATTCAATTTGTGACCTAGAATCATGAAAACTTGAAATTGATTTAGGGGTTTTGTGTTTTTGATGCTTGTGATTATAATTCATGGATTGGAATGATGTGTGATTGAATTTTTAATGTGTTGTGATGGTTGAAATTTGAGTTGCTTGAATTTAATTGAATTGAGATTTGGTTGAATTTTGGTTGGAATTGGAGTTTGTTGCTTTGGAAAATATGTTGAGAATGGTAGTGAGACCATTCGGCCAGCCCTAAATGCAAGGGATATTATGTGGAAATTTTTGTAAAACCAAGGGCAAAATGGTCATTTTACATGTAGGGACACATGGGGTATTTTGGAAAAAGATTGAGGGCATTTTCGAAAATTACTAAAATACTAATGTTATAAGGTAAATTGCTTAAATTTTTGTATTCTTGTATGTTAATGTGTACAAATGATTTATTTGATTGTGATCATGAGCAAAATTCATTGGCATGAGTCTTTTTGGGGGATTTATAAAGGTATCAAATGAGAAAGAATTATGTTGACTAACCGGGACTGCGGTAGTCATGAGAATTGAGTTGATCTATGAGAAATGACTTTTGTTGACTAGCCGGGACTGCGGTAGTCATGTGAAATGAAAATGATTGAGAAAGAATTATGTTGACTAACCGGGACTGCGGTAGTCATGAGAATTGAGTTGATCTATGAGAAATGACTTTTGTTGACTAGCCGGGACTGCGGTAGTCATGTGAAATGAAAATGATTGAGAAATGAATTGTTGACGAACCGAGACTACGGTAGTCATGTGGAAATGGAAATGATTGAGAAATGAATATTTGGGTGAGCAGAATAAGTTAGGCAGGGTTGTATGGTCTGTGATTATATAACCTGTGGGGTGAGGTGTAACCCCCTTCTAAATTAATTAATTTTACATCTAATACGTATAAAAAAAAATATATAATTTCCAAGGAAAATAAATACAATCCATTAAAGTTCAAAGTTTGCCTTTATCATTTACATTATTAAAATTTACAGAAAATACTAGTACAAAATTATTTCTAATTAATACAAAAGTATCTAAAACCAAAAACCCATATTCCTATAGCTCTGGAACATGTCTGCATCTGTGACTTCTAATTATTCTTCTTTATACCTGCAATCACACTCCCCTAGTATCTGGGGACAGCATTACCGGATCAGGCATTTAATTTCTCATAGAATAAAACAATTTCAAACAATTACACATCATAACAATTTAATTAATTACACACATAATTAAATGCAGTATGATTTATGCAAATGCAATTTTTGACTCAAATTCATTTTTGACCCTACTCCATGGAGACTTCCCCTTTGAGTGTTTAGTAAGTAACTGGCCTATCATTACGTACAGCAATTCAGCCATCAGCCCCTACTAAACGCGAATAAACTAAACAGAATTAGGAGATCAGGATACCCAGGAAGGCCACCACGACCGCATCTCTGTCCAGATTACAGCCACATATGGAATTGCCAATATCCTTATCCCCACAGACTATATAATCACAGATTATACGGTCCTGTTTAACAAATTCTACTCACCCCAAAAATCATTTCTCAATCATTTTCATTTCACATGACTACCGCAGTCCCGGTTAGTCAACAATTCATTTCTCAATCAGTTTCATTTCACATGACTACCGCAGTCCCGGTTAGTCAACAAAAGTCATTTCTCATAGATCAACTCAATTCTCATGACTACCACAGTCCTGGTTAGTCAACATAATTCTTTCTCATTTGATACTTTTATAAATCCCCCAAAAAGACTCATGCTAATGAATTTTTTTCATGATCACAATCAAATAAATAATTTGTACACATTAACATACAAGGATACAAAGATTTAAGCAATTTACATTATAACATTAGTATTTTTAATAATTTCCAAAAATGCCCTCAATCTTTTTCCAAAATACCCAATGTGTCCCTACATGTAAAATGACCATTTTGCCCTTGGTTTTATAAAAATTTCCACATAATATCCCTTGCATTTAGGGCTGGCCGAATGGTCTACAAGCCATTCTCAACAATTCTTCCAAAGCTACAAACTCCAATTCCAACCAAAATTCAATCAAATCACAATTTCAATCAAAATTCAACAAACCAATTTTCAACCATTACAACACCTTAAAAATTCAATCAAACATCATTCCAATCCATGAATTACAATCACAAGCATCAAAAACACAAAACCCCTAAATCAATTTCAAGTTTTCATGATTTTAGTTCAAATTTTTAATCTAAGCCTACAACATGTTTTCTTCTAATTCCAAGGGTTCTAATTGAAATTAAATGCCTAGATCCTTACC
This sequence comes from Pueraria montana var. lobata, assembly GCA_026413185.1. Classification (NCBI taxonomy): domain Eukaryota; kingdom Viridiplantae; phylum Streptophyta; class Magnoliopsida; order Fabales; family Fabaceae; genus Pueraria; species Pueraria montana. The sequence goes on from CM048656.1 coordinate 19,873,024, forward strand.
TTAGACTCTTTAATTGAAGAAAAAGCCTTGAATTCCTTTCTCCCTCACTCCTTGGTCTTGTAGGAATTTTTGAGATTTTCTCCAATTCTTTCTCTACTAGCCGAATTAGCTTTGTGTTTTGGAAGTTTGGATGGTTTGGTTTCTTAATTTGAGTTGAAATGGTGAAGTTAAGATGAAATTTAATGAAGAACTGCAGCTGCTGGGTTTTGGAGTCTCACGGTTCTGTTTTGGAGAGAAAAATAGCTTTTGTGACTTTTTGCCTTTTTTCTTAAGTTATTTGCTTCATTAAACCAAGAATTAACCAAATTGGATGTTTCCTTCACATCCAGCAGCTCCTGCACGTCCAGCAGCCCCTATTGGCCAAGGGAGATCAGTTCTCCAAGCTTCCCCATCCACTTGGACAGCCAAAGGAGTGCAGCAAGTGACTTGCCTTCCAAAAGGTCAAAAGTCAACATTTGTAGGTAATTTAATGGAATTTTCTAGAATAATTTAGGGCTGTTAATTATCTTACAAACTAATTAGAATTTGAAGAAAATAACACCACCATTGAATTCCTTACTATCAAAAACCTTGGGGTAGTGTCTTACTTATCTCTTAATCCAAGCCTAATTAGCTTAATTTAGTGATCTTAGAAAAGCCTAAGTTGTCACTTTTTGATTGGTTAAGGTTCTAAATTAAATTTTTCTTGGTTAAACATTTTTAATAATTATTCTAAGTATATTACAATTATTAGATAATTCTATAGATATCCTATGAATTTTCTCTAAATTTTCTGTCTTAAAATTTTACCGTAATAATTTCTCAAAGTTCTAACTTTCAGAAAATCCTAACAATTCTGAATAAGCATTTTAATTCTTTATCTGTATATATTTTTAATCTATATTCTATTACCTTTCTTTTAAGTTATAATTGAGTTCAAAATTCTATACTTGAAAATTTATCCTGGACAGCTGTCTGACATAGCAGTCCAGTCAACAATTAATTTCAGCAAAAACGAAGACATTTAGAAATTCAGAAAAATCTTCTGAGTAGAACTGTATTAATTTCATTAAGAAAATATGTTCATAGAGTTTTATAAAATACAGTGCATAAGTGTTCATAATGTACATATATAAATGCGTACAAATAGTAAAATGAGGATGTTACATGAGGGATATTGGCAATTCCACATGTGACCGTAATCCGGAACGGGATGCTGTCGTGGTGGCCTTCCTGGATATCCTGATCTCCTAATTCTATTTAGTTTATTCGTGTTTAGTAGGGGCTGATAGCTGAATTGCAGTGCGTAATGGTAGGCCAATTACTTACTAAACACTCAAAGGGAAAGTCTCCATGGAGCAGGGTCAAAAATGAATTTGAGTCAAAAACTGCATTTGCATAAATCATACTGCATTTAATTATGTGTGTGATTAATTAATTTGTATCGGATATGTATATGTTTGAAATTGTTTTAATTGTATGAGAAATTAAATGCCTGATCCGGTAATGCTGTCCCCAGATTCTAGGGGAGTGTGAATTGCAGGTATTTTGAAGATTAATTAGAAGTTAAAGATGCAGATATTTTCCAGAGCTATAGGAATGGGTGTTTTTGGCTTTAGATACTTTTGTATTAATTAGAAATAAATTGGTAGTAGTATTTTCTGTAAATTTTAATAATGTAAATTATAATGACAAACTTTAAATTTTAATGGAATGTATTTATTTTAATGGTAAATTCTTTTTATGGATTTTAGATGGAAATTAATTAATTAGAAGGGGGGTTACAATAGATGGTGAGCTTGAAAGCTACCTATATTTGACCAAAAAGTTATGATGAATAAATTTAGAATGTTTGATATTATGGGTGATGTTGAGGATTATTATGTTGTGAATTGATTACCAGGTTTCTGTTGTGGTTTGTTTCCATACCTTTTGAAAAAGGGCTATGAGGGAAAGTATTGAAAAATAGAGCAAACTCTGCCGGATTTTTCGGAGGGATTATGAAACTTGAGATTAGATAAATTCTCTTAGTTATTATATGAATTTTATAAATATATATATTTATATATATATATATATATATATATATATATATATAGGGATTTGCTAATGAACTCATACCTCTTTTTTAATATGAGTGCATTAGCATCCAACACCATAACTTTTGGACGAAAAAATCCATTTAGTTCTTTTGTTTTAATTAAGGTAGTTCAAGGATATTACAGTAATTCATTATTTAAATAAAAAAATAAAACTGTTTTCTCTCTCCCACTCGTTTCTCTTTCCTCTCACGTCTCACGAAACTTGGAGACTCAAATTCATCTTCTCTGTTTTCCTATGCATAATTAATTACACTAATTACTGGTTTAAATGGCAAAAATTACTTGCTGTAAAATTGTCCATTAACGTTCTTAAACCGAACCACCGTTTTTCCACGGAAGAAAATTCAAATATTTTGCCTTCCTATCATCGAATAGTTTTCCATCGTGTTCTGTATGCTTTTCGACAAATTTCCATCGTGGTTGATTTTAGAATTTGACCCAAAACCCATTTATCGGTTTCCTTGCAGGAATTTGAGGCATGTTGTTTTTGGTCTTCCTTCTAAAAGAAAGTTCTTCTTCTTCCTTTCAATTTTGATGCATAACATGTTTCACATTCAGAACAGAGTGGGGGAAAATATTATTCCAACAATGAATTAAGTAAGCATAGTTTCTCTAAACTTAAGCATGATGACGTGAGAAAGTATGGCTGCAAGTTTTGTGGTGAGACGTGAAAGAGAAGAGGAGAGTGAGGAAAGAGGAGAGAGAAATGAGTGGGAGAGACAGAATAGAGTTTTAAATTTTTTTTAAAAAAAATAAAAAGTTAAATTACTAGAGTAACCCCGAAATTAATTAGTTAAAGTAAAAGAGATGGTTAGTTTTTTTGTCCAATAATTATGGTGTTGAATGCTAATGCACTCATACTAAATAAATAGAGTGTGTGCATTAGCAATCCCCAGATATATATATATATATATATATATATATATATATATATATATATATATATATATATATATATATATATATATATAATTATGAGGCTATTAGTATGGGGATTGATTATTGAATATTATTACAATTGGTTGAGCATCTTCCTTTTGAGCGGCTATTGAGCATAAGGCACTTAGTTATATACAAAAGGAAGGTATTATGGTATGGAATTCTTGGCTCCCAATTATCTACTCAAATATATGATATTAGTAACGGGGTCACGTTATGGACCATAGTAATGTATGGTGATTTAAGGCCTGTATAATTGAGGTTATCAATTACCCACGTTGTAGAATTGAATTGGTACGTATATGTGAGGGTTCTTGATGGTTAAATTATAATTTAGTGAGTATGATAAGTTACAAATGCTAGAATAATAGCAGAGTGTTTAAGATGGGGGAAATAAGTGATTGCAATGTTTGAGAGTGTGATTTGGATGTTAGAAGTCGAATTCAATAAGTGATTAAATTGGTGATAATAGATTGGAATGGTTTGAGACAATTTAGAAATCATCCAAATGGTGATTTGGTTGGAATTATGATAATAGGATGTAGCTGTAAGTTAGAGACTTAAATCATATTTAGAATACCTTCTATGAAGAGAAAAATGTGAGAAAATTATAGGAAAAGTCTTTGGTAGTGTTTAGACATAGAAAGTTGAGGTCTAGACATGTATAAAGGGCGTTGGAAGTGTCATTGAGCTAAAAATTATAGTCATTATTCAAAAACAAAGTAGCAAGTAACTCATCTAGATGAACTTAGTAGTATAGTTTAAAGATTTAGCCAAAATCACTAGATTACCTTACTTAGGTAAGCCTATAATTGGAGTAAAACATCAATATCCTTAATCCATAGCTAAGGATTGTGTTTTAGTATCATTCCATACTCAAATTGGTGAGTGCTAGTTAGTAAAACTAAAACAAGATGATAAGAGTCAAAATTGCACATTTTAGGTACAGAAGACATGACCCAAAATGGTAAAAGTGCGAACTTTGGCATTGCATAACTCCTTGTATAGGATGAGTTTCAGAATGAAACCTTTTTCCACAGTTTTGTATTACCAAAGTCTAGTTCTCCACAAAATTTCATAGCCATTGGACTTACATAGATCATTTTGGATCCCTAAGTTCATTTTGACCCAAAACTAGTTCCTTAAGTGACCCGAAATGCCTAGATTTTGATCCGAGATGAATTTTGAGGTGAGACCAATTCCTACAATCCTATTTTTAGGTATATAAAATCTGTTTTTAGGATTTACAAAGTTTCTCCCTATGGATTTTAAATTGACCTTTGAAAACCACCTCTTTTCTAAGTCGTTTTTTACCTGAAACTTGAAACGTACGCCATTTTCAAACCGTTCGAGCTTTTAGAGTGAAACCAAAGCACACAACCTTGTTTTAGTACCCTCTAAATCTGTTTTGAGGTCCCACATAAGTTTAATCATTATACAATGAATTTGGTAGAAAAACCAGTTTTTCTAGAAACATGCATTTTGCAAACTTATAATGTGCGTCATTTCCAAACTGTTTTGAGTTTTTGAGTCAAACCAAAACCATTAGGTCACATTTAATGCATATTAAATATTTTTTCAAGTCCCAAAGGATTTCAAGTTCTGTAGCTCAATTGGCGTAGAAAACCGTTTTCTATAATTTCTTAAAACCGCAAACTTAAAATGCACGTAGTTTTCAAACCGTAACTCCGATTTGGATGAAACCAAAACTCACGATCTTGTTTTTAAGTGAAATAAATATGTTTTTGGGTTCTAAAATGAAAAGATCACTGTATTATAGGGTCGCTTCCCAAAATCACCTCTTAGAAAGCTCAATTCAAAGGAAATCCTTAGGTGAAAGACTTGTTCTTGACCTAGAGGCCTACCTAGTAGTTTACCTACAACTTATATAGGATACATTAACTCTAAATCTTCAATATTGAGTAGATTTAAGTATTGCCTTCAAGATAGCTATACTGTCTACCTGGTAGCTTAGATAAATTTCTATCGAATCCACTCTATGTTAGTGAGCCTATAGCCTTGAGAGTGAATCTGCTTAGATGAAAACCATATATACCCTTTGAGAACGAACCTTATCTATGCTTTGTGTTGGAGAAAGATATAGTAAGTTAGAAACGAGCCCCTTAAGAGGAACAATTCCTTATGGCAGAAGTCTAAGACTTGCTATAGAAAAATAGATTGGCCTGAGAGTAGGCAAAGATGATTATAGCCCTAGCTTAGCTTAACCTTACACTCAGTGAATTTCGGGGACGAAATTCCTTAAAGGAGGGGAGCATTGTAACACCCCGAAAATTACAACCCAATAAGTATGAACGTGAGAGATTTAATTAGAAAATTTTCTTATTGGGAAAAATTGTAACGTTGTGATTTTCCTAATTATATGATTAAGTGATTGATTAATAATGAAAGAGCAAACTAAATTTAAATTATGTTGATTGATATAATAATTAACTTAAGTTCTATGTTTTGTTATGGGCCATAGTGTTATTGTGAGATTTTGGAACTTTTACGTAAGTTCCGTAAGTTGTAGAAAAAAAATAAAAAAAAATAATAAGAGAAGGCGGTGTCCTTAGAGGAAGGGTGGCTGCAAATAGAAAAGTTTCAAAATATCTTATAAATTGAACATGTATATCACGTTTCTTCCAACTTTCATTCTTCTTCCTCTCCCGTAAGCTTTCTTCTCTCCTCCTTCCATGGCCGTGGCACAAAAAGGGTTAAAAGAAGTCATTTTTGTTGGTTGCTTTAAGTTTTGTATACAAGCCAAAGCATCATCTCTTCACCATCCAAATCGAGTTTCCTTTTCCTCTTAATCTCTTCCTCTCTGTCTCTGTGACTGAAACTAAACCCCAAAGGTAAGGGAAGCTTCTCTATTTTCAGTTTAAGTGTGGTTGAGAGTTTGGGGACTCAACCACATACAACATGTATGCCCCTCTTGTTGTTTGTATTGTGTTTGAGTATTTGTGATTCTCCTGGCAGTGGCTGTGTGAGTGTGTATGGATTGATTATTTTTGTTTTTGACTCTCTAAATTACTTGAAAAGACTCCTAAAACAAAGGAGACCATGCCCAAATTTTATTAAAATTGTTTGACAAGATTTTCAATGTGAAATTCACCCCAAAAATAACTGTGGCAGTGGCTGTTGGTTCGTCCAGCTCTGGACAGCCCCCACGATTTTGTGATTTTTGGAAGATCTAACCGTTGGTTTTTCATGAAATTTCTTTTGAATGAAAATAGACACAAAAAGAAACAACTTTTATTTTGACACCATGGAGAGAAAACCTCGTCTTGAAGTTCATCTGTGGCTTTCAAAATGGCTGTTCTGTTTTCATGTTTTCCCTGGAACATGTCTCGGTTTTTCTCAAATTTCCACTTTTGTGCTTAATGTTTCTTTTTCGTTTGTACACCATTAAAAACTAGACAAAAAAAGGTTTTTAACCATATAAATTACAAAAATTATCATGTCCAATTTCTACATTAACCTTTTAAAAAGAAACAGGGCAAGGGTTTTGGGCTCTGTTTTGAGTCTGAAACTTAGGCTATTAGAAACAAAATTACTGGGAACAATAGGGAAAGAATTTGGGGACAAGGGTTATCTTTTTAGAAAGATAAAGATGTTAACTTTCTACTGTAAAAAGTTCAGCTCAAAACAAGATTGGGAAGTGGGAGAAATTTGCATTTCTTTGAGCTATGTTCAGTGAGCACTCAAAATTCAGGGCTACTGACTTAGAAAATTTTTATAAAATTTTCTAGATGTTGATTTTATAAGTGGGATACTTTTCTATAAAATAGATTTCAAGAGCTTCGATTTGATATAAAAAAATTTAAATTCCGGGATCATTTGCTTGTATCAGTGAGAGCTCATATTCAGTACTGTCAAAGAGAAATATTTGGGAGAAAAATCCTAAAATTTCAAAGAAGACAAAGGAGAAAGGGAGAAAAGGGATTCAAAGGTTTCTCCATCAAACTAAGGATTCTAGGTAAGGATCATGGCATTTAATTTCATTTTAGACCATTTGGAATGTAGAAAAACATGTTGTTAGGTTTAGATTCAAGATTTGATCAAGAGCCATAGAAAGATGAAATTGATTTATATAATTGATATTAGAAGCTTGAAATAATTGTTTGGAACCATGTTTGATTGATTGGATGATGTGTTGTGGTGGATTGAAATTGATTGGTTGGTTTGTTATTGGATTGAAATTGCTTGATTTGGCTTGATTGTGTTGTGAATGATGTTGGAAATTGTTGAATGTTTATATTTTTGTAGGTGATTGTTTAAAATTACTTATTTAATTGTGATTATTAACATATTGCATATGCATGAGTCTTTTTTGGGGATTTATAAAGATGCAATTGAAAAATGATTGATGTTGGCTAACCTGGATAGCGGTAGCCATGAAAAAAATGATTTGACAGATGAGGAATGATTTGACAGATGAGTAATGATTTGACATATGAGGAATGATTTGAAAGATAAGAATTGAATCTTTGGGGTGAGCAGAATAAGTTAGACAGGGCTGTATAGTCGGTGATTATATAGTCTGTGGGGTGAAGGATATTGACAATTCCACATGTGGCTGGAAACTGGACTGAGTTGCGGTCGTGGTGGCCTTCCTGGGTATCCTGATCTCCTAATTCTGTTTAGTTTATTCACGTTTAGTATGGGCTGATAGCTGAATTGCAGTATGTAATGGTAGGTCAGTTACTTACTAAACACTCAAAGGGGAAGTCTCCATGGAGCAGGGTCAAAAATGATTTTGAGTCAAAAACTGCATTTACATAAATCATACTGCATTTGCTTATGTATGTGATTGATTAATTATTATATGAAATGTACATGGTTGATATGGATTCTAATTGTATGAGAAATTAAATGTCTGATCCTGTTAAATTTTGTCCCTAGATTCTAGGGAAGTTTGATTTGCAGGTGTCTGAAGATATAGTTAAAAGATGAAGATGCAGAAATTCCAGAGCATATAGGATGGGACTATTTTGGATAGACAATAATTTGTAGTACTTAGAATTATTTTGTAGCAGTGTTTATATAAATTTTAATGATGTAAATTACAGAACATATTTTGAATTGTAAGAGAACGTATCAGAACTTTTAAATAAATATATAATATAAATTAAATAGTTAAACTATGTTTTATAAAAAAAAGGGGGGTTACATGAGCTATACGACATTCAGTGATTCTATTTCTCCATTTTTGTGGTACTAATCTGGATCATCTACTTTTAGATAAGTCATATTGATAATAATGATCCTTTAACCAATTTGTCCATTGATTTATTACAGAATTGAGAGGGTTCTTATGTTTTAATTTAGAATGAAATATTCCTTGTGCTCCAAAAAAAGAATCCTTTATTTCATTTTTCAGAAGAAAAAAAAAATTTCCATGATATTGAAAAACAGATTTTAACTTATATATGTTTATGTTAATAATTCGGGTTTGTAATAATTTTAAAAATACATATGCTTGTGACAAAAAGGAGACGTCACAAGAATTATGTGAATTCGTATTTCTAATATTAAAATATTTGTGTAAAATTGAAATAAAGCGAATTATACTTTGATTTGTTTTATAAGTTCTTTCTGCATTTGCTTCATTATCGTAAATGGGTTTATTTAAAAAAAAATTTGTTAATTCAAGAAAAAGTTGTATATTCATCCTCGGAATACAAATGATATATAGAAAGATATCTGTGTATATCCTTTTCATGAAAAATTTTAAAAAAAGAATGTGATTTACGAGTTAATCGAGCATTTCTTCTTCTTTGTAATATCTGCAAAAAAAAAAATTCTAATTCTATCCTTTTACTATCATAAGTTGTTTTGTTCGAATGAATATTTGTCTCTGAAATTACAAGTCCTCTTTTCTTTTTTTCTTTTTTCATTTTTTTTGATTTTTTTTTATAACTGCTTTTCTTTTAGCATTAAGATCCTTTATTTTTTTTTCAATGAACAATTTACCGAATTTATCGATTGAATTGAAATGGTTGCTTCGGAAATCATTGGATTATTCTTACAAATTGTTGAATCTTTTTTGCTTTTGCTCAATTCATCTATCTTTTTGAATTTTAATTTAATAAATAAAAATTTGAAAAATTGTTTTATTTTCGTTTGGACTAGAATACTTTTGAGAATACTTTCGATAATACTTTTGATGATCCGTTTTGCTTTTTCTATTAAGATAGTTAGAAACAATTTCAATTTTTCACTTAAAACTTTTAAAACTAGAAAAGTGAAAAATTGAAATTGTTTCGTTTTTTTTTTAGTTCTTTAAAAATGGGGTCGAAAAATGAAAATTGATTTTGGGGAGAACTAGAAAAGGGCACGTCGACCTCCATCCCCCAAACTGTTAGAAAACAAAAGTTCTTTTTTTTCATTGGATCTTTTTTCTTTTCATTGGATCGTAGCTTAGATTTGTGCCAAGGTTTTAGATGAAAAGGAAATAATATCTTTATCTGAATACCATTTGTTAGCCATTTTTTTGGGAAATTCTCTTTCGGATAATTGAACGCCATTATACGTGCATTTAATATACATTTCTCTCTTCTAATCCCTATAATCTTCTGACCATTCGGGAAATTGAAAAAATAGTATACGAACAATATTTTTAATTATTATCAATGAAGGTAATAGAATATATTTTCTAAGAATGGATTGGGTTATTAATAAAACACCTCTTATTACTTGAGCAAATATAATGCTATCCCAGGCTTTTGCTATTTCTATACGTTTTCTTTCCTCATTTTCCTTTTTTTTTCCTCCTCTTTTTTTGAACTTTCTTTTGCCCCTTCCTCCGTATAACTCGAAATTTCAAATTCTGTTTTTTTTTTCGCATCCAAATTTTTAACATAAAAAAGATTTTCATTGATTTGAAACTATCAAAAGAAAAGAATAATGGTTTTTCAATTTTATCAAAAAAAAAAGGGGGGAATGCACCCTTTTTGAAAAAATTTCCAAGTAACTTTTTTACGCCTTTGAGCACGTATAGATCCTTTGATTATGTCTTGCCGAAAATCCGATTGTTGGGAATAACGTATTAAAGCCAATTCATTTTTTTTTAGCATTATCAGTATCTCCGGTATGATTATAAGTATCGTACTTCTTAAAAAATTTAGATTTATTAGTCAAAATGACTACACGTTTGCCTTTTCTAGAACGAATTTGATAATTCTCTGCTTCATTTTTTCCCTCCAGTTGTTCCAATTCGTCAATAAATTTGTATGACCATCGAGGAAGTTTTTTACGGATTTCGTTTATTCTAATACACTTAGTTCGATTTCGATTTACTATTGTTTTTTCGTTCAAATCAGTTCTAATTGCATCAAATAAGATTTTTATTATTTGTTTTTTTCTTCTTCGTCTTCATAATTCATTTTGACTAGTTCATGTTCTAGAAATAAATAGAGTGCTTCAAAACTCAAGCTTGATACTAATTTTTTTTGAAAATTTACTGATTAGATTAAAAAAAATGTAGTTACTAATGATTTTCTATCAAATAGATTGATTTTTTTCCTCTAATTCTGGATAATTACTATTATTATTTTTATAAGTATTATTATAAATAAGGATACCGTGAATTTTATTTATCAAAATGTGATTTTTTTTGTAAGTTTTTTCATGTTGGATTGGGGTTGAAAAACCATTTTTTATTCGTCCACGAAAGGGTCCGTTCAGGAAAGGATCATATATTTTAGTTAAATATTTTGTTTTAGTTTCATCATTACACAATCGAATTTGGTTTTCGAATCTATCCAGAGAAAGAAATTCCTTATCCATAACTTTTGCCCTATTTAGAAATTCATTGCTCAATTTGTTTCTTTTTTCTTCATTAGTATAGCTCCTATAATTAGACAATTCATCATAGGAAATTTTATCTCTTGTGATGAGATAAATTTTGGTTTCCATCATTTTATGAAAAGTTGATAAATTTGGTGGATACGTAAAAGATATTCTTTCTCTTCCATCACTTTGACATGTATGAAAAAAAAATTCTGGAATTTCATTTTTTACGATATTTTCAAATCTATTATTTTTTATATATCGAAATGGACGATTCCACCGTTTATAATTGAAAAGAATGTTTACGAGAGGTTTTTGAACAAACCCTAATTTATATTTCTCCTCGTCGATTTTGTATAAATTCTTCTCTTTTTTCGAAAAAATATAAGGAAAAAGATCTTTGTTGTTGGATCTTTTTTGTTTTTGTTTAGTTCGTACTCTTTGCAAATTTCTTTCGACATCGATTTTTTTTTCCTTTTTTAGAAATTTCATTGCTTTCTTGAATTTCTGACAGTTTCTTATTAAAAAAGGGAGGGGGGATTCTTCCTAAATAATATAAACAAGTAACAAATAGGAAAACAAGAAAAATTTTAAACATAGAATTTCTCAATTATGACATAATGTACTTATTTGATTAAATACGTACATTAGATTTAATCGAATTACTTTGCTGTATGCAGACTAATAGAAATTCAATCCATTTCATAAAAAAAGTGTGACCAATTATCCAACCAACAAAACTACTTATTAAAAATAGAAATTTATTGTTGCATCGAAACAAATAAATATTTTGAACTTGGTAAAAAAAAGGGTTTAATAACTGAAAAATAAGATTCTGAAAGAAGATTCTTTGAATACTAAAATTACGTATTGAATTTGGATTCTTGTATCCATAATTCAAAAAGTTTTTGTGATTATTGCCGAAGAACTGAAATAAAAGATAGGGTAGAGCTATGACAGTTATTGTATGGGGTCCACCCAATGCTAAATGCAAAGGCGCATAATAGATCGATATGAACATTATGAGCTGTCCCGTAATAAACCCAGTTGTTGCTGATATTTTCTTCTCGGTCCCTTCTTCCACAAGCCTAGCTCGAAGAAGGAAGAGATAAGAGGGCCCTATGGAAAATGTGGTCAGAAATCCATAATAGAGTCCGACCACAACTATCGAATTAATTATCTTCATGCATAAGAATACTAGATTATCCAGTATAAAAGATTGAAAAATCATCTCAAACCT